>CM032475.1:10094040-11294040 GCA_019059595.1 Marasmia exigua | reverse complement strand
CTCGTTTAAATATACGAATTTTTGAAAAATGTAAAATAACACACTGCTCTCTGATTGGTCAATGTTCATAGTGGAAACGCCAATCAGATCGCGCGTAGTGTTAAGTTTATCAATGTGCGAAAATGTGGACGTAAAATAATACAATTTATCTCCCGTTTAGAATCCTACGAAAGTTTATAAACTTCCTAGTAAATTGATAAACTTACGGATCTTGTTATTTTCCGGAGACATATATAGCAGATCGTGGGAGAGCCACGCTTCGGCATGAATGGGCCACCTCGACCGGAGTGATACCACGGCCTCACAGAAAATCGACGTGAAGCAGCACTGAGCTGTGTTTCGTTGCATGAGTGAGGGTACCGGAGGCCCAATTGGGGGGAAAGGGGGGTTTAAAGGTTGGCAGCACACTTGTGACTCCACCGGTGTCGCGAGTGTCCATGGGCGGCGGCAATCGCTTACCATCAGGCGATCCGTCTGCTCGTCTGCCACCTATGACATAAAAAAAATCTAAGGTAAATGAGTGTGTACCTTCCAAATCAGTTCATCACCAAACCAACAGAGTATGAATACTTCAATTAGCATACATGTTAGGTAAATTGCCATCCACATTATTTGCATCGGATGGCTAGATGGATTTTCGATCTGAAAATGAAGTTTTTATTACTAGTATTTGTTCTTGACCTGCTCGTTGGCGCGGTGGGTAGTGCGTAGCACTTTAAAGCGACGGCTGCGTTTGGGGTCCCGAGTTCGATCCCCGGGTCGGGCCAAAATTCGTACCTGATTTTTCTGTTACGAAATTCTCGGTGCCAGCCCGGAGTCTGGAAGTTAGCGGTCTTGTACCCCCGGGCCTCTGAAAGCACGTTAAGCCGTTGGTCCTACGCCCGATCCCTCTCCGGCCGTGTCACACTGGTGTCCCATCGGATTATGAGGGCAAGGGAATAGAGAATGCACTTGTGTTTGCGGACACACTTGAGCACTATAATATATCCTGCTTAAGTGGCTGATCGTTGAGATGGTCCGCCTTAGCCGCAATCGGTTAGAGGAATTATTATTATTATTTCTTCTTATTGGCCTTCTTTAAAGCCGGGTACACATTAGCGAGCTATAATCGTGGTGTTCACAGTCCGATGAGGATATTTTGACCGAGAAACTGCATGGACACGAGGGCGCTGTATTCCGACTAAAGAGGATTGGGGTTCTGTCGAGGGTAATCATATGCAATGGCTGAAACAATTCAAAGGTTTTAAATTGGTAGATAGTGATTTATAATGGTCAATTCTATATCTAGGTATTACATTAGGTTCAATGGTTCTGACTTCTGATATCCATAACACAGGTGCTTGAGCTACCTATCTCGGAGTCAGATCAATATATGTGATGTTGTGAAATATTTGTAAATGTCAATTTAAGAAACTTGGCAGACCGCAGCAACCTGATACGTGGCTGGTCAGACACTAAATACTTATAATGCATACCTACTTCCTATGCAAGAAAGTATATCTATGTATAATTTCATCAAATCTAAGAGACATTTCCCGAGTAGGTACGCTTGGGCAATATTTGGTGAGTTTAGTAATTACCATTAAACGACTGCCGCCTGACATTCACAACCCCTAGATAGGGGGAACCAGACTAACTGAATCATGATTAAACGTTTGACCGGCGTGAAGCGGGACTATGCTGTGTTTCGCTGCGTGACTGAGGGTAACCGAGGCCCGATCCGGGGTAAGGGGGGGTTTAAAAGTTGGCAGCGCACTTGTGACTCCTCTGGTATCGCGGGTGTTCATGGCGGCGGCAATTGCTTACCATCAGGTGATCCGTCTGCTCGTCTGCGACCTATGACATATAAAAAAAACTATCCGAAACGTTAAATTTTCGTCACGATATTTTCCCGCACCGCCGAGCTAATGATGTAATAATAATGCACATAGATATAAATGATTAATGCCTGTGTCCTCGGATTCGAACTCACGACCTTCCGTTGAGTAGGCACACGTTCTTATCCACTGCTCTAATTGCTAATGTGTACCCAGCTTAATAATGGTAATTAAAATATACTTACTGATAGGAACTGTATCCCAACTAGACACAGTACCATAACGCTTAGCATAAACTGCAGAGCTGAAGCCAGGCTGAAGGCGCTTTCAATCATGGAAACGTATCTAAAATTAATCAAACTTGTCAAAATAGATTAGATATGATATATATGAGATCAATATAAAAAAAAACTGGCATGCAGGTCATGGGTCATCAAAGTTAGCCCCAGAATTCCTCTTCGATATCGGTGGCAGCTGAATTTTGTACCAACGAGTTCATACTGTGAGAATTCTGCATCAAGCACTGTTTTTCGTCTCGTATGACCACCTTGGTTACTTATGCCGCCTAGAATAGGGTGGCTATTGAGATACTTCTTGTCCAGGAAAACGTTGAGGGAACCAGAAAATCGCCTATGAGATGGACTAACCAAATGAGAGCTGCAGTGAATTACTCATCATCACTTATTAATTGCACGAGGAAGAGCCACGTCACCATCGTTTTGTGAAGCTTACCAACACCTGAACAACGACCACTCTGTCAATAGTGATACCAATATAGGAGAAGAATCTCTGACAGCTAACGACACAGCTCAATCTCACCTTATGATACTGTTATGGTGTATGATGCAGTCCTTGAGAACATTTCGTATATGCCATTCCTTGGAGTACTCAGCACTTGGTTGGTTTTCTATTATCGCTCGTTTTCGTCTCCGTTCTGCTACTAGGTCGAAATGGCGTAAGTTAAACGCCAATATTTCTATTTGGCCAACTGTAATGGGAAAATATTATTAGATTTAGATTTGCTGACGATACATCCTTGATTTTTGAGGTTGATAGACAAAAGAAAAATGTTGACGAAGTAAATAACACACTGCAAAGAAAACTAAATGTGTTAAGTTCACAATGCCAAATGTAAGGCAGGTCAAAATAAAAATTGTCACATTTTACAATTTTGATTGTATTATGTTTGTACGCAAGAACTTGCACCTTTGCTCGCAAAAATCAGATTTTCATAGCTTTAACACGAGAAATAAACATAAGCTTGCTGTCCCAAATCTAAAGACTTCATAAAATTGGGATTGGGCAATCATTTGTGGGATTGAGCATTAGAATGTTTAATAAGTTACCTCAAAATATTATTGATTTACCGGTACATAAGTTTAAGTTGCATGTAAAAAACTGCCTAATGCAGTAAAGGCTACAATAAAGTAGACGATTATTTGAATGATAAGGATTCTTAGACATGTTGATCACTTCGCCTGTCCTCTAATGTATATATCATTTCATACTTTTTCGATTTATCTAAACGATAGGTATTGATTATAAGCATTGTATGTCATACTGTCACTGTAATCATAATTTGTATAAGAATGAAAATTATAATTACCATATTATTTGAAAAGAGTAACTACTGAGTTTCTTGCTGATTCTTTTCGGTAGAAATTGACATTGCGAATCAGCGGTAGATTACATAATATTTGACATTCATAAATGTTCAGTATGGACTTATATTGAATAAAGACATTTTTGATTTATTATTTTTCACGTGTATTACTCCTATTCAGTGTGAAGAATGCGGTGCTACAATACAAGTTTACTACGAGCAAGTTTTGAGCGCTACTATAAGTAAGTACAAAGATAGGGCCAGTTAGCAAGTCAGGACATTTCGACAAGATATACCATTAGACCTCTATTACAATATTAAAACCAAATTGTGTGATTATTTTTATGTTATATTTATTTTGTGATTTCATTATGAAAATGCAAACATTACAAAATTACGAGTAATGTCCGGTTCTTTTATTTACATTAGATTGGGTCCATTTCAAAAGCAGAGATTTAATTGGAATCGAGCAAACGTTATATAAATTTTAATTAATAAACCATCTGATTTACAGCGGAAATCATCTTCAATAAATAAGTAAGTACATAAATGTAATATTTTAGAATAAATAAAAATAGCTTGATTTTACTGTATGTACTGGAAAGCAATAAATTCTTAGCACCATCCGATTTTCCACAAAAGCGTTCCGTTCAGATTCTTACGAGTATAAAAATGTTAGTGCTATGGTGAAATTTTTAA
This sequence comes from Marasmia exigua, assembly GCA_019059595.1. NCBI lineage: Eukaryota > Metazoa > Arthropoda > Insecta > Lepidoptera > Crambidae > Marasmia > Marasmia exigua. The sequence goes on along the minus strand of CM032475.1, from coordinate 11,289,921 downwards.
CGGAAATGATTTTATATTGTGACTAGACTGCGCCGCGGCGTTACTCACGCAGTTTTAGCCTTTATTACAAAGTCTTTATTCAAACTTAGGGGTTGAAAGTTCAAAAATCCCTTTTTTTATTGCAACAAAAACACATGCCCAAACATCAATTTTAAGTTTCTTACTTTACTAATTAGCAAAGACCCATACTGCCTTTCACCCCCTACTGTTCAAACCCGTTGAAGTGAATTTCTTTTTATTTCAAATTATACGTATAAGTACATATTTTTAAATTCCTAACATCAAAGACGATGGACTATCATAAAAACTTCAATTCAACTTGGAAAAAGGGTTTTTCACCACCATAAGGGTTTAATTTACAAAAATGTTAAAACAAATTGTTTTTGATTTAATATTAGGAGCCCAAATAATGATTTTCAAGATTCTTACATTAAAATTGCTAAACCCCCATACCGCGTTTCTCCCCCTATTTAACCCCCTGTAAGGGTGATTTTCCAAAAAAACTTTTGATGAGTTATTTTTAGTTTCCAATTATTAGTCTTAATACAAATTTTCACATTCCTAACATCAAAGATGGCTGGCGGACTTTGATACAAACTTCTAACTCCCTTCTTACCCCCTTAAGGGTTGAATTTTTAAAAACCCCTTGTCAGTGCTCACTTTCACTATTAAAAAAATCGCCTGCCCAAATGTTTAAGTTGCTAGGGTCAGAAGTTTGGGCTGTGGGTCCATTCCTAGTCAATTAGTCACTTAGGTTCTCTTTTTAGATATATAGATTACCGCTGTCCATATACATCTCTTATGTTCTCCCCTCCCTATTCCGCAGTTAGAGCCTCCGGTACCTTCTCTGGTGGTGTAATTCTGGTTGTTAAAATGCAAATTTTCCATTAAGCATTTTCAATTACTTCAGAAATTTTCAATTTCTGATAATTGCTCTACGAAATTGAGAAATAGCTCGGTTCATTAATTCCGCCATAGATAGATAGATAGATAGATATACTTTATTGCACAAAATAAAATAGTTCGGTTCATTAATTCCGCCATAGATAGATAGATAGATAGATATACTTTATTGCACAAAATACACAACTTAAGTACTAGGCATTACACAACTTAAGTATTAGGCATAGTCCTACGCGACAGTTCCATGGGCAACGACGATCGCTTACCATCAGTTGAATCACAATAGGTAGGTATACATGGTTGAACCATGTGCGTCTAGGTGGCAGATCACATATAAGTGTCCCTTACTTGCCGAGGCAACAAATGCGGCCAGTATAGTGTCCATTACCCCGTCGATAATGCAAGTTGCTGGTTTGTAATAAATCTGCAAAATAAAAAATAAAAGTTTTAGATGCCATTGTTGCTTTACTTAAAAAGTATATACTTAAAAAGCACTTTCTGTCTTAGTACGACCATTATACGAATGGTCGTACTAAGACAGAAAGTGCTTTTCAGAATTAAGGGGATTAGGTACGAGATGAAAGTTTAATGATTACAAAATTATTGGTTTTTAGTTGCAAAGTGTTATTAAAATAAGGTATTTTGTAAATAATGGATCAAAAGAAAATGGTACCTAAAATTCTTCTACGGTACCTAAAATCATTATTTTTATATTTCTGTTTCAAAATTGTTTTTTTGATTTCCTGAGTCCAAATGTAGACATTTTTAGTTTTTTTTTATTAATGCTAATATCTTTTTCGTATGTTCCATAAAATGATCAAAAAAGTATAATATTTATTTTATTTGACCTGGATAACTGAACTTTAAATTCTCTTCTAAAAAAAAGTGGGTATGACACCGGAGTGTACCATTATTTTCAAAATAAGTACCTACCTACAGTGGTTCTAAATTGGTATAAAATATTGATCTTGGTACCTAATTTGCAAAGGTTTTTGCTAATAATCTGGAAAAAGGGACCATTTTATAAAAATCTAAATGAATCATATTGTACATTGCACACGTGCCCTTTAAGCGATTAGGCGCGCGACTTCGTGGATGACGCGAAGTAATAACTCCCGCAGAAGGAAGTAAATATTACTGCTCTCAGTTATTTATTTCTCTCAGCCTAAGGGAAAGTTCCAAACCTTCCGCGTCATTACAAAGTATTTATAATACAAAGCACTGTTGGGAAACATTTCTTTCTCGTTTATGTTCTGCAGCGGAGATGACAAGTACTTACATGATGAATATACAAAGTTTGGTAGGCCGGCGACTTGTACACATCGAAATACGGATACTCGACGTTGGTGGGGAGAATGTCGAAATTTTCTGTTATCGGCATGACAATGCCCACTGGAATTTGATAAAAATAGGTCAGGAAGAACTTGCTTCATTAATTTATTTACAGATAAGTAATCTATTGAATATCAACGGACAGTATCAAGTCTGCTACAAGGTGTTCCTTGGATTCGTCGGGTAGGGCTAAAACAAGCCGCTTTAGCTGATGTAATTCAAAGGTTTTAAATTAGTGTCTAGTGGTTTTAGTGTGCAAATTTGGTGTCTTTTTGTGCAGTGAAGTGGCGCAAAGTGATCCTAATAATAAGAATCGTTGGATTGTATCGTTTTTAACACTGCTGTTGAGTGTCGAGTGCGTTGTCTCATGAAAATTGCTTGGATCTAATAGAGTCTTAAAACCCGCGATTGCTTTTAGAGTGATATCCGCTGAATCCGTAGGTCGATAAAACGTAAAACACCGGCGTTTTATTGAATGACTGTGACTTCGACTGACTTCGACTGTTGACTACTTACTTATTCTCAATAAGTTACTTCAGCGAATTATCTTCGGGTAGAGCCATAACAAAAAAAAAACAAACAGAAAAAGATGGAGAAGTCTCGCAAAAGCCGCTACCCAACATACACACAATCCATCATCATCATCATCATCAGCCCATTTAAGTCCCCACTGCTGGGGCACGGGCCTCCCTCAATCACATGAGGGGTAATTGCCATACTCACCACGCTTGGCAGACGGGTTGGCGAGGGTTTTGATATAAATGCAGAGTTTTCCTTCCCTGGGTGCTGATGATCGTGCCAGCAGCTTTACCTTAGTCGCCTTTTACGACACCTCGGTAAGAGTGAGGGTGGCCTATTCTACTCTGCCGGGGACCACACGGCCAAACAATCCATAATCACGACCAATCCGACAGGAGTGTAGGTACGACTGAGAAGAACATAATCTATTGAGTGACTATACTGTTTATTAAAGCGATGGTAGCCCAGTGGATAAGAAAGTGCGTCTTCTAAACTGGAGATCGTAGGTTCAGAACCAAACGCACACCTCTGGATTTCTCGAATTTATGTGCATACTAGCGCCCGCGGCTTCACTCGTTTGGAATTCGGTGTGCCATAAAGTAACCTATCCCTTCAATTACCTTCATTCAATAATCATGTCAATCTGTCGCTCCGTTTTAAATAAATAAATAAATCTTTCACAAACTCACATACATTTTTACATACATACGGAACCGAAACGTGGCCGCTTACAATGTGCTGATTAAGAAGGCTCAAAGTCACCCAGAGAGCAATGGAGAGGGCTATGCTCGGTCTCCCTGCGTGATCGTATCAGAAATGATGAGATCCGTAGGAGAACTAAGGTCACAGACGTAGCCCAAAGGATTGCATGCCTCAAGTGGCAATGGGTAGGGCACATAGCGAGGAGAACAGGCGGCCGTTGGGGCGGAAAGGTCCTCGAGTGGAGGCCACGTACAGGAAGTCGCAGCCGTGGCAGGCCTCCTACAAGGTGGACCGACGATCTGGTGAAGATCGCGGGAATCCATTGGATGCGGGAGGCACAGGACCGATCTTTGTGGAGAACATTGGGGGAGGCCTATGTCCAGCAGTGGACGTCTATTGGCTGAAATGATGATGATGATGACATACATTGATCTGACTCCGAGATAGGTAGCTCGAGCACCTGTGTTACGGATATCAGAATCAACAGTGGGATTACAAATATATACACAATAATACTTTTCTTTTGTAAATACATACTTATGATACATAGAAAACACCCAGACCAATTAATGCAAACAGACATGTTCATGCAACCCTAAGACCAAAGTTCCTAGGGGTTCCAATCGGGTCGTCGTCGGCCGTGAAAGACAGACAAACAAACAAAAAGACAGGCAGGTACACCCTTTCACATTTATAAAACAAAGTATGGATTTCCAGTAAACCACGTAAAAAATCCAAGTACCTTTACTAATTAAGATCCTTTACAGTATTAAAGCAGTAATAGATTTAAAAAATGTCTAGGAAAGGATTTATGGAAACGTAGTCAGTATTTTTATTACAAGAAATTTTCCGAAGTTTTTTCCCGCAGTTTCAAAGAGAAGTCGTGTCTTTTGAAGTCGGTTGAAACTACGAAGCATTCTACAGCTCCGAATACGAAATTTTCTTGTGCATATTCAGGTTAACAGTTGTCGCCGTTTAATGTTGTAGGTAGCTGAGGTTAAACCTCACAGTTTGTCCTAGAGAGGTGACACACACTGTAAACAACAGTATTGATCATAGGACTAAAGAAGATCTAGCCTAGAGAAGATAGATCCTTAATACAACAATAGTATATGTTACAACAGTAGTGTAAATGTTTCCCAATTCCCTAGGATGGGAATCGAGCACACAACCCTTGACGCGATGCAGTGTCATTACCAAATGAGCCATTGTGTCATTGGGCTGGTTAGTAATGAACTAATTTAATCGACTTTATTTTCAATTTTTTTTTACATTATGGCAGACAAACGAACAGACGGCTCACCTGATGGTAAGTGAATTACCGCCGCCCATGGACATCTGCGACACACGAGGCATCATAGATGCGTTGCCGTCTCTTCATCATCATCATCAGCAACCCACACTTGTCCACCGCTGGACATTGGTCTCCCCTAATGCACGCCACTGCTCCCGATTTTCGGCCACTCTCATCCAGCCCACACCAGCCAGCCTTCGAATGTCATCATCCCATCTTGTCGCAGGGCGTCCTACACTACGCTTACCAAGTCGCGGTCTTAAGGGAGGAATAAGCTCTTTGCTTGAAGATCACCAGGTCGTATCTGTTCGGGAACACCATCGTTGGTAGCCGATTCCATAGTTTTACTACGCGCGGTAGGAAGGCAATGTTCAAGTAGTCCATTTTGCTAACAAAATATAGAATTTACATATAATTTATTAAGACGGGGATTAGCGCGATGTTTGTTATTAAGTAAAAAAGAATATTATGTACTCACATCTTTTGCTTGATGTTTCAGCTACGTTACAGCAGTCGTGACGCGTGAATAATTCGCGTGTAGGTCCGTTTTAGCAATTACGTACCTTGAATTTATCTGCTGTTTGCAAACCAGTAGGTAAGCGGTTTACTAGAAAATACCTTCATAAGTACATTGGTGAAATAATTATTCTAATCGTATATCCGAGACCCTGATCCCCTATCTGAGGGTTGCGAAGGTTAGATGGCATTGTAATTACCATACTTAAATTACTAATTCCTGAATCATTGAACCTTTCAGAAACAGGATTTAGAACGAGGCGAGAGAAGATTAGGAAGTTTATTACTTTTAACGCAACATTAGGGGCTTCTAGTAATGCGCTACCTATGTGGTTTTTGCCTTAAGTATCAAAGGGATTGGTATAATATTATTATCGAGCAAAAAACGGTAAAAACAAAGGTTTTGTCAATAGACAAAACCATTGCCGTTTTTTGCTGCACACAATAGTGTGAGAGCCAAACATGAATATTTATTTTATTGTTTGACTGACCGGATGGCACAATGGTAGTGACCCTGCCTCTTACGCCAAAGGTTAGCCAGTAGGTTCGATCTCCACCCTGGACAAACATTCGTGCTATGAACACTTGTGTTTGTTCAGTGTCTGTTTATATTTGTATTCCTCTGTTGTCTGATATCTGTAACACAAGTGCTTAAGCTACTTAGTACGGAATCAGGTCAACCTATGAGATGTTGTGAGAATTATTATTATTATAGTTTTTATTTTTGTAGAGACTTGTTATAATAGTTAGCATCAGTATGTATTTATTATTTGTTAGAAATGGGGTGAGCCCTGAGTGAGTCTCATAGCCACTGCGACCAGTAGATGATCTATTGTGGCAGAACAGTATACAGTATTCATGTATACCATTAAGATAAAAAAAGCCCAAATGACTAGGTACTTTTTTGTACAGGAACTCCACTTATTTATATTAATTTATTTTTAGTATTTTTTGTCATCATCATTGGCCACACCATATGATTGTTCCAGCGCTCCTAGTGCGTGGTTAGTGGAATTCCACATGCTGCTCGGCATATCTTGCCACATCGATCGCAAAGGCCACCTTGCATTCGCTGGAGGACTATTTTGTCAAAAGCAGCAACAACAAAATACCTACATCATCTCTGTGTATTTGTGTGTGTCCATTTCGAAATTCTAGCTTTACAGTTCATTATATACCTACAGCTTGAATATGGACCCTGAGTGAAGTCTTAGTATTAGGGTCCCATTGAAACTCTTTGGGTCAGCATCATGATTCAGGGACAGGTGCCCTATACCCATGTTATCTTGGGTGGCCACAATATGTCTTCTTCTTCCATACATCCTTATTATTCTTTTCAATCGTGTTATTCTTTGCACAACACCCATCTCTCTGTTTCTCTGCGCACATTTTTTTTACATTATGGCAGACAAACAAGCAGACGGCTCACCTGATTGGTTAGTGATTACTGCCGCCCATGGACATCTGCGACACACGGGGCATCACAGATGCCGGCTCTTACTAATATTCATACCTACTTTTTGGGCACGGAACTCTTAAAACGATGATTTTCACATCCCTAGTTAGTCCGCCTGTAACTCGGCTGCTCAATAAAAATGCAAAGCAGAGTGTGAATGTGAATTGATTTAATCCATTTTACGATCGATCGCAATTTCAGTTAAGGTTATTAGGTGTTCAGTAAACCGTTTTTATTTGATTTAAACCCATTTTTGGTTTGATGAGTATTAACCGACTTAAATAAAATGTTGAACCTATATATTAAGTGAAACTATCTGCAAGATTATAAGGTGTTAAGTTTATAAAATATAAATAAAACTAGTGAAGTGTGTGATATTCACTCATTCAAATAAAGAAAAAAAGCTTCTGAAAATAATAAATATTCTCTACCTGCTTCATTTCGCTAAAATATTCAAAATCAGGTGAGGGAAGGGATTATAAAAATGAGAGTTATCATCAGTGGGTGTGTCTTATTCTTAAATATTATTATAGATAGATAGATACTCTTTATTGCACAACATACAAAACTTAAAAGCTAGGTATACAGAGATACAATGTACAATTTAGGCGGTCTTATCGCTAGGAGCGATCTCTACCAGACAACCTTCAGGTAAAGGACATTAGATAGAAGAGGGGAGGGTGGTGCAATCCTTTTGATTTTGAATATTGATTAAGTAAATTTATAGTATAAATACATATATCTAGATAATAAATAAATAAATAAACACGTTATCATACACTAATATATACGAATGTTATATTATATAGAGAAGAAAGGATAAAGTTTGTATAACGTATATGATTGAATTAGTCAAACATTATTTTAATTATATATCCTCTAGTCTCTATAAGAAACTTAATAAACATCTGAATATTTGTTCCCTCATAATCTATAAATGCAAAACTATTTTGAGTGAATGTCATTTAAGCTGTGATTTAGTCCTTGATTATGATATGGTGGAATCTCTAATGTAGAAAACGGGAACGTGATGTTGGGGCTTGGGGCAAATGAAATCAGATAAATACAGCAACACGGGTTTTATTCTTCTTTCACAATCTTAGATATTAAATCTTATTAATCTTCTTATTTTAATTAATTGGAACTCTTCTCGCGCGCGTCTTTCGTCTTACTTCTCCATCTTTTTTCTCTATCTTTCACACCCATCATTCCCTCTCACTCACTCGTCTGCGTTCCTTTCCATTCTTTAATATTCACATACTCCTCATCTCACATACATCAATCCTACACTAATAAAGTAAACATATAAACATAAACATATAAATAATTATGAATTACACACACACACACATAAACTAGGTACCCACTCGTATAGATACATACATTTGCACACACATATACACACATAACTCTGATTAGTGTTTGGATGTTTTTGATTAATTAATATCTTAAGTTATAACCTGATTAAAAAGTAAAATCGCGATTGTGAATAATGTTTGAAACGCTTGTCAAATGTGAGGGGGGGGGCTAATAACTGCGACAATGTATCTGACTACTGCAGCTATTAACGGGTGAATGGTTTTGTAAAATGTTTATTGTTTCAAATAAAGATATTTATTTAATTTTGTAAGATCGCATGTGAGTACATTAGCATTGCAATTAAAGTAAAAAAGTGATTCTTTTATAAGCTCATATTCATTTCCTACCTGAGACTGCGCCGACACACATGGTGGAGTAATACGTCATTACAAAACGTGCCGCCTTTATACTTTTCCGTATAATCTCCTTGTGTTCCGCTTCCACCGGCTTAAATTCTTTGCAAGACAGATACCGTAGGAGATTTATAACTTTATCCTTGTTCAACCAAAAAACAGCCACTTTGAAATACGTGTACATTTCGCTAAGGAATAAGTATAATCTGTAATAAAAAGTTCAGACGTTTTATTATGTTAACATTTATTTTATTACACAAAAAATACTTTCTTGCGTGAACATTTACGAGTGATTTTCAGTTGGATAATTTTGGACCGGTCCAAACGCTTTTGTAACTGGGTTTGATCTGGATGGCGTTTCGGTCAAAACGATTAGTAATTGATTCAAAATTCTGCGACAAAATTGATTTACCCGTTTTTTAGTAAACTACCTGCTTATACCCCATGGTCCGAGATGTACGGATCATATTACAAGTTTAAGCACAAGGCAACCATGTACCATGCTTAAGTACAATCTGTACGTACTCGCCGTTATAGTTAAATGATATTGCACAGTGAAAAATGTAAAATGTAGTAGCAAGAAGCAAGTTATTCAAAAATACTTCGAATACAAATTAAATAATAGAATATTTTTTGAACGCGTATGAAGATAAAAAAACCGGCCAAGTGCGAGTCGGACTCGCGCACCGAGGGTTCCGTACAAACCTGCAAGGTTTACAAAGTTCGTTGACTTAGAAATTTTTTTTTTCACGTGTTAAAGGCAATTAGATCTAATTATTTGATATGAATTTCAACTTGATAGCTCTACGCGCTCATGAGGAAAAAAGTAATAAGTTTATATTTATTAAAAAATATATATTTTGTAATGTAACTAAAAATTTAAGGTTTTCGGAATTTTTCCTTTATATGTGCTATAAAACGTTGCTTCATGCCAAATTTCAAGATTCTAGGTCGACTGGAAGTACCCTTTAGGTTTTGATTCCCTTGCGAGTACTTGCGAGTTTCAAAATATGCAGCTTAAATTGCTGTTTCTTTTGATTGCGTTGACATAGAAGTTTGATTTTGTTACAGCTTAAAGGTATTATACACCTGAGTATTTGGTATGAATTTAAATTTAATACCTCTACGCGTTTATGAGGAAATGGGTAGTAAGTTTAAAATTATTAAAAAAATATATATTATGTGATGTAACTAAAAATTTATGGTTTTCGTAATTTTTCCTTTATCTATGCTATAAGACGTTGCTTTGTACCAAATTTCAAGATTCTGAGTTTACGGGAAGTACCCTGTAGGTTTAGATTCCCTTGCAAGTGTCGAAAATTTGCGGCATAAACGGCTGTATCTTTTGATTGCGTTGGCTTAGAAGTTTGATTTTTTCACAGCTTCAAGGGACAGTAGTCCTGAGTAATTGATATAAATTTCAGCTTCATACCTCCACGCGTTCCTGAGAAAAAGGGTCTTGACAGACGGACGGACGGACGGACAACAAAGTGATCCTATAAGGGTTCCGTTTTTTCCTTTTGAGGTACGGAACCCTAAAAACAAACCTAATTTTATTGCAAGATAATTTCTAACCAATCAGAGCCTTAAATTAATGTAACGTAAACGTTGAAAGTATACTGCTACCCTTCAGCGACGTCCCCGATGTTTTCTCTCCGCTTCAGCAAATAAATGACTTCTCCGATGCCAGGCAAAAAGCATACCAGCCACAACACGACCAGAGAATATATCTTTTGAAGCCAGAATGTGATGCTGTATGGCGAGCGGTTGTTGAACCACATCCCATAGAACTTGAGCCAGTAGATGTGGACCGCGTGGTACAGTCGGGGGTCCAAGTCGTCCCATGGCTCTATGACCCCATAGGGAAGGATTGGTTGGAGAAAAGCGATATTTTTTTTCACATTTTCCGTGAGTATTTTCATAGCCTCCTATTGTGTTTGCTTCTGACGCGTAATTCAAGAATGCCTGGTAATACTCATCACATGCTCTTTTGTAAGAAAGCTGAGTGGGAGAGCGACGTTAAGTGGGTATTATTCATTATTCTGTGAGGCTTATACTTAAGAGGAAGTGCTTTTCATGCATGTTAAATAAAAATAAGATATAACCAATAAGGGTTTATTCAAGTACTCAAAAACAGTTAACTATCGAATTTTCAGAACGTAAATCTAATTATTAATAACTAGTGGCCCGCCCTCACTTCGTTTCGGAATATTAGTTCCACTTTATACCAATAGATGGCGCTAGGTGTCGATTATATCTCGTCAGCGTTTCGTGTTTTCGGATTACTTATAAGCGATGGCGCTGTATGTAGAAATTACCTCTATATTAATTGCAAAGATAATGTTTAAAAGATCAATTTATTTTACAAGTAAATAATTTCACATCATCGTTACTTACCGACAAAACTACTACTTTAATTCCCTCAGTTAATTTTTAAATATATTTTCGTTTTTTGTATACCTTTTTCTACGTTTAAATATTGTTGAGTAGGTATATACAGACAGCCACGCACATGCGCTTACAACTTTCATACCTCAATTTAACCAAACGTGTTTGATAAAGTTGATAATCGATTGAAGAAATTTGGTAGATTGATTGGCGGCAGTAATCACTAATCATCAGGTGATACGTCTGCTCGTCTCCCTCCCATTTCATTGAAAAAAAATGTATACCTACATTGATGTGGGCTGTCTAAACCTAATTTCGTTACAAATTTAAATCTGTTGAAGTGTGCACTACATGTGCAATTAAAATAGAAGTGGTTTCAAGAATGATTTAACTAAGTGCCTAATACCTACACCCTCAAATCTTGAATACATTTTGTAGCTAAGAAATAAAACGAGTCAAAATATTAAATGCACATGTTTGTATGTGCTTTAAAAGAGTTAATTTAATATGTCGCCGAAAGCAATTATTATAATTACGACGGCAATGTAATTACCGGCATAAGAAAGGCATCGTTCTCTTAACTATGGATAATTATGTTTTCAAAGAGGCTTTTAGACACTCATAATTTTCAAAGTACAAACGAGCCGCTAGAAACCAGCGCGAATGTTTTAATAAATGTTTTAGTATAAGTAGTCGACTAGTGTATTTTCTGTGAAACTGGAATAAAAAAAGGTAAAAAAATTTACCTATCTACATTTCACTGACAATTTCAGATTTGGGGCTCATTTATTATTATAAAGAGTACCTAGAATAATAAATATAGCAACGACAACCATTTTTCTCTTTAAGAAAATCTGCCTTAGAAAGTATATTGTAGAACAGTTTCACGGAAAAACTGATTTTTTTGACATCTTGAGGCAACCTGCACGTTTCGAATAGTTCCTGAAACGTGTGACCATGATTCAGTTGGTCTGGTTCCCCTGTGAAAGGGTTGTGAAGATCAGACGGTCATGGCAGCCGCTTCTTTTTAGTTACTAGACTCCTCGAATCCTGATTCACGGCCTAAGGCTTAGCTATGCGCAGTGTAGGGTTCATTCAGGGTAGTTAAAGAAAACAGCTACTGCCGTAAACAGAAATCATTGCATATTCAGAAAGCGAACCAAGGAAGGTTCGAATCTGGGGCCGAAAGCGCAGCCACTAGCCGTCATTGAGCAGATAGGACATAGAGCACCATTTACATACTTGGCGTTATGGGTATTTAAGAGGCAATTTTCATAAGTTGTGAAATAATAACAAAACAAATCCTACCTCGACAATTGGGATATAATCAGTATAAATAAATAAATAAATATTTCACAACGTCACATATATTGATCTGACTCCGAGATAGGTAGCTCAAGCACCTGTGTTTCGGATATCAGAATCAACAGTGGGATTACAAATATATACATATAATACTTTTCTTTTGTAAATACATACTTATAATACATAAAAAACACCCAGACCAATACAAACAGACATGTTCATGCACACAAATGTTTGTACGGTGCGGGGATCGAACCCGCAACCCTTGGACCATAGGCAGCGTTCACTACCACTGTTCCAAACGGGTCGTCATACCTACTTACCTACGAAAAAGCTCAGACACATCGGTTTGTGTCTTTATTATTTCGCACCAACATAATTATTTTACTTTACAGTTTACTACATATTTATTCTACTATATGAATATAACCTAGACATAGATATGTAGTATGAATACTACATATCTATGTCTAGGTTAAGTTACCAATTAAGTTTCCTTGTTTCCTATTGTGCTCAATACAGTTATCATTCATTCATTCAATAAACAGCCCTGTATTTGAGTTCGTAATTTTTTTTCACAAAATAATCTAGTGAACTTTGGCAAAATACCCCTTTCTAAATTACTGTGTGTGAAGGTTAGATTCGTTTCTTATAGTATACCGCTGTCGGCCGCGAAAAAAAAAATATGGAAAGTCAGTTAAACTTATAGAGATATTTATATTATTAATATATCTAGATAAATAATAACGCCTGCAAACAATATTGTAATGTTTCCTTTATTGATATGACAATAGTTACGCTTACTTACTACTTATGAACTATTAACATTCACTTAGTAGATTGTAGAGTGTCCATCATCTTGATTGGGTACCAAACGGGTAAAGTATTAATAATTTGTGGTATCTATTTGCTTGTAAACCCATAGGGTTATCGATAGCATTAGTGTAGTGAAGCGTTAAGTATTTTTTATTAATTTATTAATTACATTAGGTACTATCGGTAATGCCCGTGCCCCAGCAGTGGGGACTTAAATAGGCTGATGATGATGATTACTATAGGACCCAATGTTTACAACATCGGTTCAGATAGTAATTAAAAAACCACTAAGGTTTACTCTTAAATATAGAGCTTACAATATTTACTAGTATTTTATTTATTTTATTTTATTTTAGTGTCGTACATGGTATATCTATCTATAACAGAAATACAATCTACAAAAGGCTTAAACATTATTGCCTAGGTTTAAAATAAATAAATAAGAAAATAGTTTTTATTCATCAAAAAACTTGGATACAATGATTTGTGATTGGAGACTTCTTTTAAGCAAGAGCCTGTCTCCGCACTTCCATATAAGCTAGTATTTTAACATTTAAACGAAATTATAGTAATGTCTGTAAATGTGACAATGGTAATGCTAATAATATATGATTGTATGTAAGTGTCTGTGTGTGTGTGTATGTGTGTGTGTGAGGTTTATGTATAATATTTTTATGTGTTCTACTAATTCAGACGAAAGGTTATCAACAATGCGCGGGATTAGGTAATTAGTCATGCGCTCGCAGTACACATTGTTGGCGCCTGGTTTGAACAGCTGGTTTTTTGCAATGCCTCGAGTGTATACAGGGTGAGCAATCGGGATTCTTCGAGATTAATCAAAAAAGTTTTGCTTTAGCAAAGTGTTTTTCATTTGTAGGTAAAAAGGCAATGAATAGCAATGTTTGAAGAGATCGTTAGGATTATATTGAAATTGTAATTTTATTTTATTACAAACAATATATTTTAGAATTCTAGATTGTAAGCTATATATTTGGTCAATGTATGATTTATACCTTCGGGTATAACTACTTAGGCATACTTAGTGACTCTCGGACACTACACACATCAAAAGGAATCTAGGGATATACCAAAAACGAGCGAAGTGTGTGGAGGGCCACGCGCAATGTAGGGTTCAGATGGTTTCTGCCGTAAGCACAAATCACTACAAAGTATAGAACAAAGTCGCTCTCTTTGTCTGTCCCTATGAATGCTTATATTTTAAAATAAATACAATACATACGGTACTTGACAATTTTTTTCAGTTTTGTAATCAAAAGACCTTTCAATCATAGAATCGTTGAAAGAATTACTTGATTTTCATTTAAACTACTTGAGATATCACAACTTTAAAATCACATTATTTTGGGCAAACCCAAAACGCTCCATACAAATGACTACTGAGTCACATCTCAGTATTTTGTATGCATTTCATTTGAATTTTGTATGGTAGCTATAGTAAATGTTTCGTTTATGTTAATGGTTCTATTATAATAATTGGTGCCAATTGTATGGGTTATTCAATGGTATAATTATTTTTTAATAATTTCTTCCTTTTAAAATAGACTTGCCCATGAATCTTTGAATGACTATAAAACCGGCTAGACGTTATATTTTTAATTGAGAATTTTTGCTATTGGCACATATTTACCTATATTTTGATAACATATTTATATTTTGTAAAATCTCGAGCTAAGTCAAATGCCCTATTATGCAACGTACTTTGATGCGGTTTTTTTTAATAAATAGAGTAATGGCGAAGCCGAGGCGGGTCGTTACAATAATATATTGTTAACCTCTGATATTTGAAACGAAAACCACAAAGGTTGAATAAAATTAATAAATCAGTGTTCAAACGAGCACCTAGTGCCAACATGGGCTGACGGATCGTCGGCTTACTCAAATATATTATGCAAAAAAGTGATAAAATATGAAACGATTTATGTGATTCGTACAAGGGGCGGCTGAATTTGCATAATCACCGTTCGCGGCCCGGAGAAAATGAAATACGTGATCTAACAAACAAAAACGGCTACAAATGAAAGCGGCTTCTGACCGCGGCATTAAGCCCGGCCCAAAACCCTTCCACTCACTAGGTTCGCTATACAACTCTCACACGGGGCCGCCTAGGTAAACTTCTTTCTTGGTTTGGTAAAGGGTTGTACTTATTGCGAGTGCAATCAATAAGATCTTCTCTCCTGTTTATTATTCTCGGCATTCTACAATTCTACGGGAGATAATATTGTAAGGTGTATTTCTCGGTTGCGACCAAAGCTGTCGCTTAGAAGACCAGGTTAGGATTCAGGATTTGGGGAGGAGTCTGGGAATTACAATGAAGCGATTGACATCTAACATCAACCCTTTCTCTCTTACCGCCAAGCAAATAGTGGAAATACGCACATTTTGCAAAAATTTGCGGGTGCATGCTCGGATTCGAACCACGACCCCCTGTATAGATGTTTTCACCGTGGGAGAGCCACGCTTCGGGATGAATGGACCGGCTCGACCGGAGTGATACCACGGCCTCACAGAAAACCGACGTGAAGCAGCACTGTGTTGTGTTTCGCTGCGTGAGTGAGGGTACCGGACGCCCAATCCGGGGGAAAGAGGGGTTTAAAGGTCGACAGCGCACTTGTGTCTCCACTGACGTCGCGGGAGTCCATGGGCGGCGGCAGTCGCTTACCATCACGTGATCCGTTTGCTCGTCTGCCACCTATCACATAAAAAAAGAAGGTGAGTTCTTATCCATTGAGCGACCATCGCTCTTAGTAATCAATAAGATTACACTGTCCAATTCAGTAGTTAGGCCTTCCCCTAAGTTCTGTGCTGTCTACATACAGCTCATTCTACGTTTCCCTACATTGCGAACACGGCACTTTTTTGTCCTTTTGTTGTTGCATGATATGGGTGACAGATGTCAAAATCCATACATTTTTCACGTTACTCTCTTTCTAACGAATGATTCACGTATAACTCTGTCCTACGGTCACCGATATCATGCTAAAGCGAAAAGATCATAGTATGTGTTGTCTCCATCGAAATACTGTATTTATAGGAACTGACACATGTCATCTCAGGTGACAGGTACAGAATGGCGCATACCAGACACCGGTTACCAGTGCACCCATTTGTGATGGAAAGTGACTCTTATTATGATTATTATTACTTGTCCTTATTAGAGTGACTTCCATTTTAATCAAGAAGGTACCTACGTAAGTTATCGCCAGAATCAAGTGATAAAGATAAGAAGGTTTTAACCTTAATTGTTTAAGGTTTTTTTTTACATTCAATTTCTAAATTAAAACCTCTTTGTCCCATGGCACAGAGTTAAGTGATCGTAAAATACTATTTATTACTACTTCATTGCGAGCTGTCTATGTAGAATATGCTCGTAAAATTTATGACATTACTTGCCACAAAAATAATTTTACTAATATTGTATAGATTTACCGTGAGTCGATGTAATAGTAGTAAATTAAAAGAAGCCCTAACGACAATCTCCAAAGACCATTATAACTTTTTTAGGTTTCCGTAGCCAAATGGCAAAAAAACGGAACCCTTATAGATTCGTCATGTCTGTCCGTCTGTCCGTCCGTCCGTATGTCACAGCCACTTTTCTCCGAAACTATAAGAACTATTATACTATTGAAACTTGGTATTTAGGCAATAGATGTATTTTGTTAACCGCATTACGATTTATACACAAAAATTAGAAAAAAAAATAAAAAAATTGCGGGGTTCCATACTACAATTTTTTTTATCAAATCTATTCCGTGTGGGGTATCTATGGATAGGTCTTTAAAAATGATGTTCAGGTTTTTAACATCATTTTTTCTAAACACAATACTTTGCGCAAGAGACGCTCCCAAAGTGGTAAATTGTGTGTCCTCCCCCCTCTAACTTCTATAATAAATGAATTATAGAACTAAAAAAAATATATGATGTACATAATCATGAAAACTAACAACGAAAATTGGTTTAGACTAGATCTAGTAAGTAGTTTTTTTTAATACGTTATAAACCGTAAACCGCAATTTACCTTCCATATATTACTTGCTGCCTACGGAACCCTTAAGGGGTGGTTTTTTTTTCAGATTTAATTAATAGTCTTAATTAAAATATAAGATATGGTTGAAAGGATATTTTTACGCAGAAGTACCTACCTACAATGTAGTTTAATTAGCCATTAATTCAAGAGCCTAACTTCTTTACTAAACAACGTCGTTTAACTGACGGCCTGAATAATACTGATAATACTGAAATGTCTCGGATCGATGACATTTAATTACTTGCCTATCCAGTTCATTTAATTAGTTCTATTTGTGGTTCCATTTTCAGAAACATCAAAACTGTCAATCTGGCTTTGGTAAAGATGATGTTTCCCAAAGTTTAATTAGAATAAAGTTACCTACAATGGAAGAATGTTATGACAATAATAATGTGAATTTAGCATTGACTGACTCGAGCAATTATTATTTAAGAAAATTTTGATCCAAACCTTAATCGTCTAAGCATAACTAACCAGTTTATAAAATGCCAAAGTGATAAGTTGGATGTTGCCGTGTGGTCCCCGGCAGAGTAGAATAGGCCACCCTCACTCTTACCGAGGTGTCGTAAAAGGCGACTAAGGTAAAGCTGCTGGCATCATCATCCGCACCCAGAGAAGGAAAACTCTGCATTTATATCAAAACCCTTGCCAACCCGTCTGCCAAGCGTGGTGAGTATGGCAATTACCCCTCATGTGATTGAGGGAGGCCCGTGCCCCAGCAGTGGGGACTTAAATGGGCTGATGATGATGATGATGATGATTAGTTGGATGGCTGATTAAGCTAGTAGGCTGCAACATAGGCACCATACGCTTTTCTTATTTATTTTCCGTATCATTAGATGAGTCACTCTCCCATACCACCTCTGGCTTCTTATTGGCTACGTATCTTAAGGAAAATATCTCATATTCTGTTCCGTATACCGCCGAGCTGATTGCTATTTTTGATACTAATCTTGTATAGCGTGTAAGTTGTTTGCTCACATTAATGAGCGTTTACATAGATACTTGTTTAAAAATACAATGCCGGCATCGCAGCCATGTTACAGTGGCTATAACTCAACCGAAATAAAACGGTATTACAGCGTACTTACAATCTAGATCTCGTTTATTATAATTGCAGATCGCGAGGGTGGAAATTTCAGCCGGGAACGGCGAGGTAAGTGTTTGAAGACATTTAAGGTATTTGTATCGCTTACAATTCTTCTGTGAACATCCGACGCCCGGCGAGACAAATGGGTCGTTTCCACGCGATTCGCTGCCATTAATTAGAAGCAACGCGTGCTGCCCTGATTGCTATCTGTCAGCGAGCACGCGAATACATGTTGTTGCAAGCGGTGGCGGCTTGATCGTTAACAAACAAAAATTCTATTGATACCGGTTACTTTGCATGCGTTATTTCAAGTGGGGTCCGCAGTCTTGATCCGAGTCTTGCATGACCTATTTGCGAAACTGTCTATCCTTGAAGCGTTACATTACGAGTAGGGTTGTTCTTTACGGAAATACTATTTTTCTTATGAAAAAGGGAGGCTAGCGAGTCACCTGATGGTAAGTGATCGGGTAACGGGTGGAATCCTAGTTTACGGCGTGTAGTACGGTGATGAAATACAGCAGCGGGTCATTAACTCAAAGAGCTCCTCGGAACTCTCACCATGGTAAAGGTAAAGGCGGTAAAAGACACAATGAGATGCGACTTCTTTCCGCAGGGCCAGAGAGTCTAAGCGATCAGTGAGATTCTCGTCGTCGACTATTCAAGTTGCACGACGTTGAACGCGGTCAAAAGGGAGGAGCTGATAATTGGGGTGCTCCGGCAGAGATGGGAGCAGTACTCCATGTGAGGTCGAACTTGTGCTTTATAGAGCTGAAGGCGGTGGGTTGGCGTAAAATACCACCTTGCTCTACCGAAGACACCCAAATTCTATGAGGCTAATTTAGCCTTTTCCTCCAAATGACCATGAAATTGAACGTCACTCGATATATCGACGCCAAGAATCCCAATGCTCAGTTTGGCATTAAGGTGAGTATCCTGGAAGTGAGTAGATGAGACAAAGGCGGTGTTTTTCACAGTAAAGGCGCAAACTTGTGTCTTCTTGGGATATAATTCAACTAGATTCATGTTACCACAGCTTGAAACATGATCGAGTAACTCAATCTCTAAATTTCAATCTCAATATTAATATTTATTAATCACTATATTTTAGACTATGTGAGAACAGTTGTGCGACACTGTCGAGGCTCTTTTAGGTCAAATGTGAAACGGATTGTAAGTGTTCAACTTCTAGGCTGTATTCAACTACTAGACAAATGTATTCAACTGATAGAGTAAAATTAAAATTTTGTTAATTTATTTGATAGAATCTTATTTGTAGTTAATGTGTACCACCTATCGGCTGAGCCTATTGGTATAAGATAATATTGTACAATGACAAAATACTGGTGAGGGTTGCTACAACAAAAGATAGTACGATTATAAGGTGGTCAACACTTTGTCTCCGTCCCATCTTCCGCGTACCGCATTAGAGGCTGGGGCCGCTGCTGCATCAGCGGAATCGCTCAAACGGCGCAAATACGCAGGTTTATGCATCACTTGCCTATTTGAGCCGTTTGGAGTTGAGACCCTCATACCGTAGGGACCGGGAGCCCACCACCTGTACCGTGAACTAGTCCAGAGGCTGGTTGACGGATGACAGGAGAGCTAGCGTATTTCTAGGCCAACGTATAAGTTCGGCCATTCGGAAAGGAAATAGGTACGCTAAGTCTCCTGGGCAAGATAGATATATGTTAAATAATTGTATTTTCATATGTATTCTGAGGTTGTCTGGAAGAGATCGCTATTTGCGATAAGACCGCCTACATTGTATGCTTTATTATGTCAATAAATTCATTCATTCATTCATTCATTGTACTAGTATAATACCATAGATTAAGATCTGTAAATTTTGTGCAATAAAGTGTATCTATCTATCTATTTTGTTAAAATTAGATAGTATGTATAAAACTAAAATAAAAAAAATATGCAAGCGGGTTTGTATATTTTTAGAAAATTATTTATTATTGTTGCGGATTTTTTTATAAGTGAAGGAAAAAGAAAAAGTATTTCTTCGAAATAATTCAAAAAGACGGTCAGTGCGTAAAATAAAAGTGTGAAGTGTCACGTGTGTGTCCCAATAACGGTTTAACCACCGTCTCCATCCACATAACAAAAAGGTAACACAACTATTTTAATAATTATTACGTTACAAAATGTACGTTTTACCATTTAACATATTTATATCGTGGTTTATGCTGAAGAATGAATATCAAGTTCAATTTCCTGTATCGTATACAAAATGAATATCAATTTATTGAAATATTCGATGTGTGTGCTCCTCTAATTGCTATTTGGTATCGAGCATGTTAATGAAATTTTCGTGTTGCAAACAAACGCTGTTGATATTAGATTGATTGTGTATGCACATTTGTCTGATGTTCATACGGGTGACAAATGTGGCAACGACACGCGTTTGCGGCCGTCCCGCCCTTGTGTAAAAGTATCAGCCTATAAACTGTCCCACTGCAGGGTAAAGGCCTACATCAAAGAAATCAAGTTATCGCTACTATGATGGGATTAGGCTTAATCACCACGCTTGCCAAATGCGGATTGGTGATCACAAACCCCAGCTATGTTCGAAAAAATCGAAACATACTTTTCGCCCAACCCGAGAATCGAACCGTCCTGGGTTCGATTCCCAGGTCGAGCGAAAGATCCCGAGATCACGGCCCGGTACTTAACCCACTAGACCATCAGGGCGCCCTTGTGTGCCCGTGTGCAATAGGTACACCGTGCTTTTTAACCGTCTTACTCACTTAAAGTTTCAGCCTATATACGGTCCCACTGCAGGGCAAAGTCCTCCATCATAGAAATCAAATCATCGCTATTATGATGGGATTAGGCTTAACTACGCACGGTATTAATAGAAAAATGTTTTTACTCCATTAATGAATATTTGGAATTCAAATTTTAAATGTCCTAATAAAATATTAAATTGACATGAATTGTTAAATACTTTAAATTTGATTTAATATGATTTACTCAATTTTATGGCGTGGCCGTGTGGTCCCCGGCAGAGTAGAGATAGGCCACCCTCACTCTTACCGAGGTGTCGTAAAAGTCGACTAAGGTAAAGCTGCTGGTATGATCATCAGCACCCAGAGAAGGAAAAGTCTGCATTTATATCAAAACCCTCGCCAAGTCGTCATGCCAAGCGTGGTGAGTATGACAATTACCCCTCATGTGATTGAGGGAGGCCCGTGCCCCAGCAGTGGGGACTTAAATGGGCTGATGATGATGATGATGATTTAATATATATTGAATGTAGGTACCAATTTGATTTTAGATTTATTCAAATACTTCAATGTGTGCTCTAGTTTACGTTATAAGATCATTTGTTACCACATTTACTGCAAATAAAGAACTTTGAACTTGAACTTAATCATCACGCTCTTGCCAAATGCGGATTGGTGATAACAAACCCGAGCTATGTCAGAAAAATTCTAATCGGAATCGAACCCAGGACCCCCGAGATCACGGCCCGGTACTTAAACTACTAGACCTACAGAGCGTTACTCACTTAACCAGGGCATTATGCTGATGAAAATAATCTTTTTCCCGAAGGAACATAGGGTCTAATCTCAGAAAACACCCTCCCATACAAATTGATCAGATGATTGGAGCAATTTGTAACGGAAGGCAAATTTTTGTTTTTGAGATTAGACCCTAAGTATGTACCTTGGGTAAAATTGATTATTATCATCAGTATAATGCCCTCGATAAGTGAATAAGGTTCGATTCGAACAATCTTTATCCGTGGATGAATCTATGTATGACGTCATATTTGTATGGAATGACAGCTCTAACCATAGATTTAGTCGCGGTTTAAGATTGGTCGAAGCTGGCCTAAGACGGTTTAAAAAGCACTGTGTAGGTATTTCGGATAGTCCAGGACATGAGTCTCAATGACGTTTTGTTAATAGAACCATGTATTTATTGCAAATGTAAGGTTTTTTCCTTTGTGTTTGTTTTACTGAGTATGGTTTATTGACTTGCAACTGGCAGTTTTTCCTCGGTGTAGTGGAGGATATGGTGACGATATAGCGCTCCACTTTTCTCTATGACTCTCCCGGGAAAATCATGTTTGGCAACTTTTTACAACTTTTTATAATGTATACCTAAAATTTCAAATATTTTTTTTTCAAATATTTCACAACGTCACATACCTACATTGATCTGACTCCGAGAAAGGTAGCTCAAGCACCTGTGTTACGGATATCAGAATCAGCAGTGGGATTACAAATATATACATATAATACTTTTCTTTTGTAAATACATACTTATAATACATAGAAAACAACCAGACCAATACAAACAGACATGTTCATGCACATAAATGTTTGTACTGTGCGGGGATCGAACCCGCAACCCTTGGAACAAAGGCAGCGTTCACTACCACTGTTCCAAACGGGTCGTCGTATGCGTTTCGTTGCAATTTCTGGTCCCGTGTTCAATCTACCCTATTTTTGAAATCTAAATAGTCATTATATTGTTTACACTGATTGATTCAAACATAATATTCCTGCTGTTATCATGTAAAATAAATATCCTAAAGCTATTTTAATACCTCATATTAATTAATTTTCTTATGTTTTTGATAAAATTAATTACATAACTTAGTAATTAAAGTGCCAATACCTGACGCATTAATTAACACAAGAAATTAGCCAATGACTTTAAACACTCAATAATTTTGTCGAAATAACTATGGCAGTTAGCAGGTATAGGCACTTTAACGTAGATGTAGGTAATGGCTTTGATTTTTTACTATTGTCTTTGAAACTATTGTTTTTCTGTCGCACTCAGAGACGTCAATTAAGCTACATGTTCACTTACTTAATTATGGAAAGTCTTTGTGCATATTGGAATAAGTGTCAATATTTTGCTCAAGTACCAATTAAAGTTAATTTAACGTCTCTGAGTGCAGCAGTTACCGCACTTAGAGACGTCATTTAAGCTAATGTTCATTAACTTTATTATATATAATTTCATTTATTTTGATACGCATAAGGACTACTTTAGTAGTCCTTATGCGTATCAAAATAAGTGTCAATATTGTTTCTTAAGCCAACTAAGTGTGGCAGTAAGTGTCTTAACTATTTGATCTATTGTATGATTGCAAGATTTGGTATTTCATAACAATCTTGTCTGAAGCAACAATAATAATAATAATGTCCTCCAAACCGATCTTTCGGTCATGGCGGCCAATCTTAGCGTCAGCCATCGATGCAGGACATATTATAGTGCACAAGTGTTTGCGCAGACCCAAGTGCACTCTCAATTCCCGTACCCTCATATTTTGATGGGACACCAGTGTGACACGACCGAAGAGAGATTAGGCGCAGGACCAACGGCTTAACAACAACAATACCCATGCACCAACCGCAGTATCACGCGTGTAAATATTACAAAATGCATTGGCAAAATTAATGGCATCATTTGCAACTAACAAACATATTTTGGTGCTTTATTTCAGGCTCTATTTAACGACCATAATGAAAATTCTATATTATTCTTAATTAAATGAAACAATAGTTCAAATTATGTAGACGTAATTAGTTTATTCCAATTTGTATATGATAACCATAATATTTTCACTACGACAATAGTCTAAGAATTTCGTTTGGTCAATTATGTGTTATAAAAATGTGTGTCATGTTGTACAATGTTAATCTACTCAGGTAGCTAGGTTTAAAGGTTGGCAGCACAATTATGACTCCACTGGTGTTGCGGGTGGCCATGGGCGGCGGCAATCGCTTACCATCAGGTGATCGGTCTGCTCGTCTGCCACCTATGTCATAAAAAAAAGAAAAATTAAAAAACCTCAAATCATCGCGGAATCATTTATAAATAAAAATGTAAATTTAACTACAAATTGTTGTGCACCTAAGTACACTCACACTGAGGAAAAGTTTAAAAAAACAATCTTCATGGACCCTGTGTCGGTATTAGAGACAGCAAAGTACAAAACAATTAAGTAACAAAAAAAAGTTGTGGATGTGATGAGATTACAGTGGATATTGTGAAGGCTGCTGTACTAATCATATCAGGAGCCCAATTCTCGGGTTTGTGACATTTATTATCATACGACATATATCACTAAAACATAGTTTTTTTGTATGGTTTTCAGGTGACATCCGCCATGTTTTTTCATATCGACAATCCCCAGAATTGGGCTCCTTGTCCCTTAATACACATTGCGAACCAAATGCTGAGCTGTGGCATTTTCCCAATGCGCTGTATAATCCTACTATTCAACCACTGCATAAAAAAGAGACAAGAGAAGATACCGGAAATCAGTCTCTACTATCTGTCTTTTCTAAAATAATGGAGGCCATTATCCAGCAAAGACTCGTTAGATTCTTGGAAAATAATCATCTACTAAACGATGCGCAATGTGGTTTCAGGAAAAATCGTTGAACAAATCTAGCAATTTTTAAAATGGTTATGGCAATAAATAGTAAAAATCTCGCAACGACTATCCTACTTGACATGACCAAAGCGTTTGACTGTGTCGATCACGAGATAGTACTAGGACACATAGAAAATATGGGGGGAATACGGGGATCACCGCTAAACTTATTTTCAACATACTTAGTTAATAAACAACAGGCTACTGTAATAGATTACTTTGACCAAGATGCGAAAACAATAAGAACAAAGCAACATATTTATGCTAAAATTAAAGTTAGTCTGCTACAAGGAAGCATACTAGGACCTTTGTTATTTCTAGTTTATATAAATGACTTTCCGTAATTAATTGATCAAAACTGTGTGCTATTTGCCGATTACGCTTCTATATTACTAACAGGTAATAAAATTACATTTAATGAGTATAATTCTAAAATGAATAAATCCCTGATAATAATAGATATGTAGAAGGACTGCACAAAAAAAATAAAAACAGAAATAAGGTACTGGTCAACGTCATCTCTCTAACTCATACTTGTATCACATTCATGAAACGCTAGATTCAAGTGGTCAACAAGGTCCTACCTCAGCATGTGCTGCAACTGCTTGAAGCCGCTGCAACGCTGGTTTTCAGTTTGACGCTTTGGCTTTGAAGTAATAAAAAATACAATAAGGTAGATATCTCAGATATATTATTCTCTGAGATGTAGTTGACGCGGATGTAGTGGACCTTCAATTTTGGCTTGACTGCGGAATCGAACCCGGGAACCCAAGTGCAGCCAACGCACTAGTCACAGGGATACTGAGGAAGTCAATAATAAGTGGAGTAATATACCATGTGTTTATAGTAACTTCGTTTCAGGACATGTTAGATGAACAAAGTAACGAACGAACGAAATAAAAATCAGCTCTTCTCGTATTGCCTATATCTCGTATTGGGTAGATATTCTATTTTGTATGGAACGACAGATTTATTTTTCGCTCATATTGTTGATCTAACAAGCTAAATGAACTTCATTAACGATACCTATTATGAGGTTTTCGGGATGTAAACGATAAAAAGAAATAAGGTGTATACGTCCACTACTGGACTTAGGTCTCTCCTAAAGCACGCCGCGAAGCTCGATTGTATTTTCGAAGCCTTGTATAATTGCAGGTTGCCGTACAGCTGGAGTCCATAATTACCACGCTGGGTATGCGGGTTGGCTTTTTTAGCTTGCTGTCGATATTGGCTTGTCGCATTTAATAATAATATGTATTTTTGGTATAATTAGGCTACTTTTGTAACAAATGTACATTAAGCTATTTTTACTTATATTAGTTAAACATTAGACCACTTTGCATGCCGTGGCAACCTGTAATTAAGACAGGCACTTAGAATCAGCTACTGCGCTAGACTTAAGACATTTACCACCTTTGTACAAATCGTGAACTAAAGTTATTACCGTACTAAAGTTCATTACCTTGTTAGTTGTACTAATAAATAAAATAAAATATTATCATTTTTTTTATGATACGTATATTTTTGTAATTCTACTTGGTTGGTTGGTTCTGAGTTCCGTAACACAGGTGCTTAAGCTACCTCGGAGTCAGATCAATATATGAATGAATGAATGAATATACTTTTATTGCACTCAAAATACAGTATAAATCCTTAAAACTAGATATTACAGGATATGTACAACGGAGGCGGCCTTATCACTATGAGCGATCTCTTCCAGGCAACCTTTGGATAAAGGACACTTGATGAAGATGTAGGGCGGTGCAATCTTAAATATTTATATACTTACACAGAAAGTTTAAATGCAAATACATAAATAAAATATGAATATACTATACATACAATATATATAATATATATGATTAATAAATAGATAAATATACCAACTAAAATAATAACAATGGATCCCAAAGCAGACGAATGATTCTCAGAGGACAGGAAGAGATGTGTGAGAGATATATGTGATGTTGTGTAATATTTATTTATGAATTTCTACAGTCATCACAAACTTTACTCTAAGTGGTCACGTATTTTCAGAGTCATGGGTTCTACACGCTCGTGTCACGTTCACATGCCATAGATCGCATTTTGAGCACAAACTGCACTTTCTAGTTCACTGAACACTTTACAAAGTAGAGCAAGTGTGCCGAGTACTGGAGTCTTTGTAGATCAAGTTTCGAACGATCGTTTTGCCCCCTATTCAGACGCGTATATTGTACACAGCTTTATTTTTCAATTTAGTTACGGATTTTCACAGCTTTCAATGCTGATATTTCATCTTAGCGTGTGATTCGCAGTTGCGAAAAAGCTATACTTATACTTAGGTGTGACGTCACATCTATGTAGCCATTTTTTAACAACATCACATACATTGATCTGACTCCGAGATAGGTAGCTCAAGCACCTGTGTTACGGATATCAGAATCAACAGTGGGATTACAGAAATATACATATAATACTTTTCTTTATCTATTATCATCATCATCGTCATCGTCAGCCCATTTAAGTCCCCACTGCTGGGGCACGGGCCTCCCTCAATCACATGAGGGGTAATTGCCATACTCACCACGCTTGGCAGACGGGTTGGCGAGGGTTTTGATATAAATGCAGAGTTTTCCTTCTCTGGGTGCTGATGATCAAGCCAGCAGCTTTACCTTAGTCGCCTTTTACGACACCTCGGTAAGAGTGAGGCTATTGCTTTGGAGTTTTTTTTTATATGTAATAGGTAGGCAGACGAACAGACGGATCACCTGATGGTAAGCAATAAGGCCGCCGCCCATGGACACCCGCGACACCAGTGGAGTCACAAGTGCGCTGCCAACCTTTAAACCCCCCTATCCCCCGGATTGAGCCTCCGGTACCCTCACTCACGCAGCACAGTGCTGCTTCACGCCGGTTTTCTGTGAGGCCGTGGTATCACTCCGGTCGAGCCGGCCCATTCATGCCGAAGCTTGGCTCTCCCACGGTGAAAGTCCAGCGTACGCTTGGACCATGATCCAGGAGTTGAGAAGTTTGATAATTATAATGAAGCGACTGCTGTCTGACCTTCGCAACCCTTAGATAGGGGAAACTAATCCAACTCGATCACGCTTACACCTTCAGAATCATTATCGCCAAATATTGTAGATAAAGATGGAGAGATAGATATTGTTTATTACACACAAAGAAAATACAGGTATGATAAATAACAAACAGTACAATAATGCACTCTTATCGCATTTATAGGATTGAGCATAAAAATGTTTAATAAGTTACCTCAGATTATTATTGACTTGCCCACACATAAGTTTAAATTGTATATAAAAAACTGTTTAATGAAGAAAGGCTATTATAAAATAGACGATTTTTTGAATGACAATAATTTAGGGACATATTAGTAACACAAAAAATTGTACTATATTTTAATTTAATGGTGACATTTTGTAAAACATTTTTTTTTTTTAAAAGAGTAACTGCTGAGTTTCTTGCTGGTGTCTTCTTGGCAGAAAACTACATTCCGAACCAGTGGTAAACATGTTGACATTCATAAGTGTTCTGTATGGACCTAAATTGAATAAACAATTTTCATTTCATTTCATTTCATTAGAAAAATCCAGAGGTGCATGCAATGCTTGACAATAAAAAAAAATCCTAATCCTAAACTTCTTTAGCCGGTAAAGTAATAGGACGTGTCTAGGTACGAACTAATGCGTTCAACCGAAGTAGATATCGGACTAATAGCGGATGATTAGGAATTTGATACGAATAGACTTTCATCTAGAGCCCACAGTAATTACCAGTCATTAAAAGCGACTCTGATTAATGGAGATTGATCGTTCAATTTTGATAACGTCGCGCCCACCACCATGTTTCTGCATTGATCACTTGACGCTAGTGAGCTTGGGAAACTACCGATTAGACACCCGTAATAGTCTTTTAATATAGAAGCTGATGGGTACACAAAGACGCTCGTGTGCAATACGGTAGTGTATGTTGTTTTTAAATAAATAAAAAAAACAATGGGGTGTGGGAATAAAAACTAAACAGGTTCTAATCCGAAAACCGTTTCGAGGCATTTGTATTTCATAACATTATTTTAATATTTTTAAAATTTAAAACCACTGGATCAAGGATATTTTCAATAAAACAGCGTTGACAGAAGACTACATTTAGGTGACAACAATATCTCAGTGACTTATTCACCTTTTTTTTTTTTTGGTTTCGCAGGGGGAATGCCGCCGGCTCAAGAGATGAGCCGACTACCTTATGCATACCAGACCACCAGGGGGTGGCCGGGTTATGTGGGGCTCTCCTTTGGCAAAGGCATACTCAATAAACCCCCATGCGGTTCTCCCTCGTCGCCCATATTGGGGAGTATCATGGTGATACAGTCAAAGCCTCCCTCCACGATATTCCCCGGGCGGATGTCCGCCTATACGGCGGACTAGGCGGTAGTGACTTATTCACCTGGACTAAGTAACAGATGGCGCTATTTTGACGTTTATTTGCAGGGTGACACCAAAACTAAGACAGTGGGCTGTCTTTATTTTGTTTCACCGTAATGTTACCAGATAATCATTTAAAATTTCCCCGATCAAAAGGCATTTTTAGAAGTAGGTTATTTTTTCTTACGATACATTTCTCGTGAATTGGGGAAATAGACATATGGGAACACTAAGCGTATTTATGATGTCACAAAACGTTTCGAATTGGTTAAAAATTAATTAAAAAATAACTACCTATATCTGCTATTTAAAAAAAAAATACTTACTTAAAATTGTAAAAGGCATTGGAAAAAAATATTAAAACTATACTTAAACATTTGTTCCCATAGCCCATTGTGTGTGAAAAAACATGGCGTTCAAAGTTGAAGTTTTCCTTTTTTTCAGCTAGGTTTTATTAAAAAAAAATCCTGTCGTCGAATAATAGTTATCATAATAAAGTAATACTCTTTTAATTAATATTGTCTTTTGTCGTCCTAAATACCCCCTCAACCCTCCTTCACGTGCCTCTTATGTATTGTGATTTTATTTTATTCTTTTTAATTCGAATCTTATTCCTTCGTAATTGAATATAAGAAAAAGATAAGATGTTTTTCTATTATTTTATTACTATGAATATCGGTTAATCTATCTGTTTTCAACTGTATAATATACAATGTATGCGTTACTCGTAAGTTTATTAATATTGAATAAGTAGGAATAAGAATGAGCCGCAAATGTTGAGCAATCGGTATTACGTGAATCAGTCTGTTCCGTTTATACAGGGTGTATAATTTATGTAGTTAGGTGCGGTGATCGCGAGCCCGCGCGTCATTAGTGCTAGCCGAGAAGCGTCACTAGCTAATTACCGAAGATTGATGGAGGCGCCGCTTTCGCCACACTTCACTACCGACGACGCCTTGCGGATCGGGGGAGGATATGGTGCTAGCGGGATTTGTGATCAGCCAGTACTTATTTTAGTTAAGGCCTGTTCTATTTTCTTTTTTGATATTTATTAGTATCTCTCTAGTTATTCTGTTGTTATACAGACTGGAAAAAATATTGGGCCCTATTATGGATAATGCAATTCAATTCAACTAATATAAATATTACGTCCAAAACTCCCATTAAATTTAATACTGCGGCAGTAATTACTTGAATTTTTATTTAGGAGATTTCGTCCTTTTACCTATTATGCATAACATAATGTACTTATATAAAACAAATATTGTCAATTCAATAGATGTAGATATACGTAAATAAACCAAGTTTTACTTACTCGTATATTATTGTCTAGTTCTTATCATTTATCATTTAAGTCTCACCATGAAATATTTGCCTTACCTCTGAAGTTGGAAGAATTTATCAAAACTGTAAATCAAGAAGTGGGGCTAGCACCCGCCTTCCCGAACAACCTGTACACAAGTTTATATTAGTGCGGTGTGAGGAATAGCTGTATTTTTGAAATATATCCTTTAGAAGCACGCCACATTCAAGTTATTTTTATAAATGTGTTACTGTTTACGCTCGTTATTTTTCTGATTAACTGCTAAGTATGTTTTGACGAGTTTCCTGACCTAATTGTCCTGTATCATGCTAAAGATTTCGATTTTGTATAGTCTTCTATACTGCCAATGTACACAGTTATAAAAGTGCCTACCTAAAACGTGTTCCAAGATTGAACAGGTAAATATTTTTCTTTCGGCATAAATCTTTCATCCAATAAAAAAATAATTAGCTTTGAAATTACTTCAGTAATGCGTGGCATGCCCATAATTTCATGACCCAATGACATAATTAAGCAGGTAGATGAAAATAAACGGAAAATTTATTATTTTCAGAAGTAGGGTCGTTGTAAAGTTTTTGCCACGATCCTGTTTATAAAAACTTATTAAAATAATAAGCGTTGAATTATAAGACTTTTATACTAGATTTAAGCCTACGCCTGCCCAGGCAGGCGGTGAAGTTATAACAAGTCGTGAAGGCCTTACTTTAAACTGTATTTTGAGGGCCTACTAAATATCCCAAAGTATATTTTTTCATTAACTCTGCAGCATCCTATAAATAACAATTAAAATTGCAGTACAAACTGGTTTGAAGATGTTTGTAAAAGACCGCCAAATGTGATTTGGCAAGACTCTTTTGCAGGATGAACCCATAGAGATATTCCAATATCGTCACACAAAGGCTGCGGATGGGTGTCGCCTAAGAGGTAGGCCTAAGGAAACATGGTGTGACGATTAGGTTCAATACTGAAATTAAATGGGAAACAGTGACGGTAAACGGGCAGCAGTGGAGGACCTTATGAGAAGCCTACGGGATCATACAGGCTTAAAAACAGTTCTTACATTACTACTAGGTAAGTAGGTACTAGATTTTTGACTTCCGATGTCAGTCAAGAGTTAAAATTGCTTAAGGGTGATCCAACATGACCGTCGTTCTGTCTGACCGATTATCAGGCCTTCAAAAAGTCGGCCAATTTTTCATACCTCTACTACTATTTCTCAACTACTTTTTGTGGTCATGTGCGTTGCGGTATTGATATCAGTACGTTCTATTTTTCTACTCCAAAATATCGGTCATGATGGGATCAGTCTAAGGCACACATGATAATCAGATTTATAGTATGCCAACGACAAACGTTCGCGTTATGTTGTGTACTACATATACGTTACCTGAGACCGATATGTTAACATAATTAGTTGGATAGGTGTTATCGCTCATACTGTGCTCATACTAATCCTCCTTGAAGCTTCACCGATTTGTGTATGAACAGCTGATCCTACGTCTGTGGTTCCTTTCAAAATGCGTCTCGTAAATATAATCTGTTTATAATCTAGATTTTAATTTATATACGTTAGAAGGCATTCAGTGAAACTTTTTTATTTATCGGAATTTTACTATTAATATTTTACCATTTTCTAGGTATTTAAAAACTATTTCTTAATAAATACATAATTAGTTAAGGCAAGTCCAGAAATTAAAGCAATACTTGTGTTGGGGTTGGCTCGCTTTTTTCCAAGACTTAGCAATTCTTAAGTATGCCACTCATGTTTTGTTTGCCACTTTGTTCTCACTTAAGTAAAATAAAGAAGTACCTAATCCTAGCAATTTCGACTACAGCAACCTTTTCAAATCCTATCTAGGGGTCCCAAAAACGTATTCAAGACTGAATCTATATCCCCATCCCTTTCACACGAAAGAGACGCACATCACGTGTGGAATGTACTGGGGTAGAGATTCTGTCGTGAATACATTTTCAGATTAAGCCTTAGATGTTGTTTGTGAGTTCGCGTGTGGCTTACGTAGATTATTTCATTATCTTGCTTGCCATCCAGTTTTTTACTTTGCACTGAAGTCATCCACTTGGGTCGCTCAGCAGTCTACTCCTACCAGCAAGATGCCTCTACAACGAGTAAAAAATAAACAATAGTACACATACCTATACCGGTTAAAGACTTTACTACCAAATATGATCATTCAATGAGCAAAAAAATCTGCTGTTCCATACAAAATAGAATATCCATCGGGCAATAATATATGGAACAACTGTTTTTTTTTCTCGCTCATTGGATGATCATATTCTGGCCGTGAAGTCCTTACACCGCATAATGTTTGCACTTATGTAATTGTTTGTTTTTTCATTGGAAGAGCAGTTTACCTTCCAATACAAGCATTTATTCCTACTTCTTTATGTTTCTAGCAGGTATCATTTTGTGTATATTAGAGAATAGAGAGTAACTGTAGTACCTAAATAGTAATATGTAGGTAAATATGAGAGCGATGGTAGCTCGGTGGATTAATGCGGGGGTCCTGGTTCGAATCCGAGCTTGCATCTCTGGATTTTTCAAATTTATGTGCGTATCTACCATTAGCTCGGCTTATGGTCCAAGCGTACCCCGGGCTTCAGAGTGACAGCTTTGAACCGGGAATTACACGCTAAGATGAAGAAGTAATATGTAGGTAATTATTTAGAAAAATAAGATATGTTAGAAAGTGCTAAGATTTCCATTTAATTTCGTAAGTTTACTCATGAGAAATTATCTCACCAAATATACGCAACTAACTTTGTACACCAGCTTGCAATGCCAACCAACACCGACATATCCTCTGAGGGCCATGCATCATAGATAACACGATAATATAATTTAATACGTCAGTGTTGATATCCATCCAATTTATTACTTTAATAACGGAGGTAAATATATTTTACCATATTTTCATCCTCTAAGTAATATATTTAAGGCACAACTTAATCTAATGGATGTTATCTGAAGAGAGATCTGGGATTTCCCATAAGGCTAAAAGCTAA
The DNA here is from genome assembly GCA_019059595.1 of Marasmia exigua. Classification (NCBI taxonomy): domain Eukaryota; kingdom Metazoa; phylum Arthropoda; class Insecta; order Lepidoptera; family Crambidae; genus Marasmia; species Marasmia exigua. Next base: position 11,256,662 of record CM032475.1, on the reverse strand, counting down.
GAATATAGGTTTCCGGACTATTTAGATTTCAGGAAAAAAATATTCATTACTTCATGCTGTAAAAAGAAGTCGCTTTCGCTGTCTGTTCCTATGTGAGTTTAGATCTTTAAAACTACGCAACGGATTTTGATGTGGTTTTAGTGAGTAATTCAAGAGGAAGGTTTATTGTATACATATATAATGTATTTTGATGTGATACGTGGCAGACGAGAGACGGACTGACAGATGGTAAGCGATTGCCTCTATGCCCATATGTGACACCAGTGGAGTCACAAGTGCGCTGCCAACCTTTAAACCCCCTTCCCCTGGATTGGGCCACCAGTACCCTCACTCACGTAGCGAAACAGCACAGTGCTGCTTCACGGTGGTTTTCTGTGAGGCCGTGTTATCATTCCGGTCGAGCCAGCCTATTCATGACGAAGCCTGGCTCTCCCATGGTAAATGCAATGCAATATATGCATAATATTGCATCCGTGCGAAGCCAGGGCAAGTCGTTTGTTTTATAGAAATATTTTTTTACTGTTGCTCGTCCAAACAGAATAAAATACGAGTATTGTACAAACTGGCCGGATTTGTTTATTGCTTGCTGTTATTTACCCTATTGGTAGCAATAAATCATGACTTAAATATTCACACGTCTGCCGGCGTAGAACCGACGATCGCTGGAGCAGGCAGAGGGACTGCTTCTGCATGAATGGGTCGTCTCGACCGGAGTTATACCACGGCCTTTAAGGTGACGGGTTGGGCACACTAGCGACGTCAATTGTTTTAAATTGTTAGCAACTAAACCGGATATCTTTTTAACGATTCCGACGCTGCAGCCTCTCGCAAAACACTTAAGTATACTATTTATTTAATACTTATTCTTTATAACTTTCGGGTCTGCTTTTGTGCGAAATTTGAATTAGCGCCAAAAACGGCAACTTATAGCGTAAATCCAAATTTCGAGTGCAAACGCAGATCAAAAAGTAGTGCTAAATAATTGAATAAATATTATAAATGTTTGCTTACAAACTCCCGCTCAGAAATTGTTTCAAATAGATCCGGTTTAGTAGCTAACAATTTAATTCGATTGGTGTCGCTTATGAGGGCTATCCGTCGCCTTAAGAAAATCGTTGTGAAGCAGCGCTTACGCTGTGGCGCTTGGGCGAGCGAGTGCTGGTTCCGGAAGCCCAATTCAGTAGAAACGTAGGCAGCGCACTTGTGACTCCGCTGGTGTTGCGGGTTTATATGGGCGGCGGCAATCGCTTACCATCTCTACTAGCCACCTGAGTGATTTTAATTTTTTTAATTTAATTATTGACGTAGATTCCTTCATATGAATTTTTTGGCTATAGCAATCTTTTGCAATTTATTCTTAAGTAAATAATGCACTTAAAATTCTTTCGACAGTCTTCGGGTGAGACTCGAACCCATCCGTACATACAAATATTGATGAAACTATATCCGGTTCACGGCGAAGCAAAAAGCACCTACGAATTTCGTCGACATAGCAAAGTCTCCGGTAGCTTAGTCGGTAAAGCAGTTGCTCGGTTAGCAAAAGATCGTGGGTTTGAGTCCCACCCGAACACTGTCGAAAAAATTTTAAGTGCATTATTTACTTAAGAATAGATTCCTTCAATTCTTCTTTCTAAGACTTGGGTTGGACTTACGTAGTATCACTTAGAAAATTCTCTTGGGGCGCGGTCCGGTAAGCATTAGTACCTATAGTATACCCATCCTATAAGTTCAAGTTAGGCTACAGGCCTTAAGTGGACTGCAACGCTTGTCATTGCGATGCCATGACGCAGTAAGAAAGCCTACGAACAGCCTAGTGAGCAGGCTATAATATCTTTACTACTACAAACATGTAAGGATTCCTTATAACAGATTTTAGTCTTCGGTTTCGCACTGTAGCGAGCGAACGAATTACAAGACTTGCAATTGGACGGAACTGTTTGAGAAGAGGTTTTTAAACGTATTTGTTTTATGGATAAAAAGCTTGAATTTTTATATCTGTGCCCTTGGATATTGTTTCAGGAACACGAACTAAACAATGCGTGTTGTTATAAAGGGTTAGTAGGCACGTGTGGGAGGGATGAGGTATTGTGAAGCGGAAAAAGTTGATTGAGGCGTGAAATAAATAATGTTTTAGGGCTATGGGAATGCACACCTATACTCGTACGTACAAAGCCTACATAGACACACACATGTAATATGCTCGTGCTCACGAGGCTACATAAGCAATGAGTAAAGTTACTCATCTACACTAATGTTACAAAGAGGAAATATCTATATTTTTGTAGTTTTGTAGGTGTTTGTAATGAAAAAAAAAACTACTAGATTGTTTTTCTATGAAACTAAATAATACCGAGGGAGAGCCAACATTCGGCATGAATGGGCCGGCTCGACTGGAGTGATACCACGACCTCACAGAAAACCGGCGTGAAACAGCACTGCTGGGTTTCGCTGCGTGAGTGAGGGTACCGGAGGCTCAATCCGGAGGGAAAAGGGGGGTTTAAAGGTTGGCAGCGCTCTTGTGACTTCACTGGTGTCGCGAGTGTCCATGAGCGGCGGCAATCGCTTACCATCAGGTGATCCGTCTGCTCAGTCCGCCACCTATGTATCACATAAAAAGGTTTTGTATTTAACGTTCCCTCAATATTAATAAATTGCTAACCTAACCTGACATAAATACATATCAAAATCATAGTTTGATTATTTTTGGTGAGCAAATAAGTAAGTTTTAGAGGGTTGGTTTAATATATTCCGATACAAAAAAGGCTATAATTTATACGCGGCTGAAAGCGCGGGGCTAGTTTAAACTGATATTGATGTAAGTTCAGTGAGCTTTTCTCTTTTAGTACAGATAGTAGCATTAAACTGATCGGTTAGTACATACTAGGCGTGTAGCAACTAGCTGAATATTAATGGTACGTGGGGTAGGCATTGTCTCGATGTCAGCCGTGCATGCCTTCGTGTCGGCTCTTGATGACGGCTAAGGGTGTCTGGTCGAGGAGAAACACGAGTCAACATGCACGCTTGTAATCTGTTTATCTTTCGTAACACTTGCGTGTTGGCCGAGTGTCAACGATGCATTTGTAGATCAGGTCAGCACGACTGAATGTTGTCTGATTGTGTTTAGAATAGAATTAAAGATAATTGATTTCTAAATAAGTAACATTACGTAAACCATCTAATCTAAAAGGTTATTCTAAGGTACTTAATTATAAGCACTACATTATTTTATTTTTTTGGTCAATAAGCCAACGCTTGACCACAATCGCACCTGATGGAAAGCGACGATGAGGTCTAGGATGATACGCGTTTGCCTAAAAGATGCCTGTTCACTCTTGCCTTAAAGATGCCCAGATTATAGTGGTCAGGAAAAACAGATCTCGGCAGAGAGTTCCATTCCTTAGCCGTCCGCATTATAAATGTGGAAGCAAACATTTCATTAATCGTAATGCAAAGTGACTTTAAATAGGTATCAAATGTATTTATGCAAATAAAATAATTGTTTGTTAGGCCTTATACGTTTTTAAGTAAATAACACACTTAAAAAAATCATCTCGTGTTCAGGCGGACACGAGATGAAATTTTTAAGTGTGTAATTTACTTAAGAATAAATTGCAAAAGATTGCTTTAAAAATATCTACTACTTATTATACGTTTTTGTAAAGAAAAATAGGTTATAAGAGAATGACTAAATACCTAACCGGGTAGCATATTCAAACTGTAGCTCAAGAAAACGCGGTATACAAGTAACGCAAAGTTTATTCAACCTAGTGCTAACCTTAGCCAAGGCTAGGTAACATTATCTTCAAAATGAACACCAAGGGCACATTTTTAATACACTTGCGATTTACAATAGAAACCGGTTAAAAGTGACAAGTTTAATGTAAACATCTAATATACTAGATAATGCAGTTTATTGCTTTTCCTAATAAAGTTAGAATGTTATGTGCTTTGGATTCCCTCTAATATTTGAAAATCCCTGCACCAGTCTTACACAAAAGCGTTAATATTCCATTACCTTAATGAACGTATTTGAGAACACGATCTATTGATTTCCACTACTGCCGATGATTTGATGGGGCGCTAAAGTGGATGAAGGTAGGATTTGTTTTAGTATATAACGTACTCTCCTCAACTTAACGTAACACTACTTGAATTCACAAAGGGATTTAACGCTGACCATGGTCTTCTTAGAAAAGAAGCCCGAAATCAAAGAGAATTATGTAGGTACATTGTTTTATCTGGCACAACCATTTGCAAAAACATTTCGTAGATGGCCGCGCTGTCTGCCGAGGAATTACATAAATAGGAGGCCGAGAACAAGCAACCTTCGGAAGCCGTATCAACGAAGTCTGTCGAAGTATTAGTGGGACCACGGGAAAACATAAAAATCCCATTAAGACCGGCGCTCCGCGGATGTACGGAATGATGAGTGTGTTTGTGGTGCGTACGGAGCCCACAATTTTTCCACGCAATTAATTTTCACGAAGCATTTGATAATACTCGTACGTGTGTGCAGGGATGTTGTATTTATATTCATGATAAGACATTCTTGCTTATTTCCCTCCCCTTTTATTTGTCTCAGCCTATTTCCTAATACTATTAAACTAACATAAACACACATTATTTTTCGTCTCTATTTATGTACTACTGCATACTTATTGTTTTGTCATAATTTCACGCCATACTATTTATGTTTGTTAAAAATAGAGAGTGTATTCATCAATAGTGTTTGAGCACCTATACGAGCATATTATGGTATTGATGGATTGGGGTAAACTTAAGTTAAAATAACTTGTGTTTCTACTACATATACTTAATCCGTCATTAGGTATATTTAATTCCTAAACTCACCAGCTAATGTAGATTAATAGGTATTATAGTTAAGTCTATCTAATAAACTTTATTAGAAATAAATTCCTACAAAACATTACAACATTTCTTGATAACATTTCCTAGAAAATTTAAATATTTAAATTGCAATGTCAACTTTGGCTGAAGGGTCTCCCCTTTAATAATAATATCCTACAAACGATTTTGGCTAAGGCAGCCAATCTTAACGATTAGCCACTTACGCAGGATATATCATAGTAGGTACTCAAGTGTGTGCGCAAACACAAGTGCACCCTCTTGCCCTCATATTCTGATGGGAACACACTGGTGGTGTCACGACGGAGTACACACGACCGGAGAGGGATCGGGCGCAGGACCAACGGCTTAACGTACTTTCCGAGGCACGAGGGTACAAGACCGCCAACTTCCAGACTCTGAGTTCACATTAAGAATTTCATAACAGAAAAACTCAGTTACAAATTATGGCCAACCCGGGGATCAAACCCAGGACCAGAAGCGCAGACGTCGCTTTAAAGTGCCAACGAGGCAGCCGCTTTACATGAATGTCCAAAGTATTTCGAATATTGAAACCAAAAATAAAATGAAAATTATAGTTTTATTTTTCTAAATAGTTTTACTTTGTTAAAACATCATACTGTTGCATCTTTGTCTCCTCAAAATAAAAACAGTAATACTTGGCATTTTCACGCATAGTTACTTTTTATTCATTAATCGTGAAGTTGAAATGGGAGGACGAGCCTGTTCCTTTTGATTTGTTATTTAAAGTAGATAAATGATAAAATTAGAGAAAAACACTGTTGAAGATTGAAATGTTTACTTGTCAACAAGATGAATGAAAAGAAGAAGTGACAAAAGAAAAGTAAAAGTCTAGATACAAAATAGTAAATGGAATATCAATTAAACTAATAGAAATATAGCCAGTACCTATTTAACATAGAGGCTACATTACAACACCAGCCCTTAATTGAGATTCCATAGTTGACTAAATAACCTAACTATGTCAAGTGCACAACCCTAAACCGACAGTACATTTGGAATGCGCAACCCTACCTAACGGCTTTGTCAGCATATCGGCACACATGTCACTAGTTGGTACATATTCAATTAAAATAGTGCCTTCAGCGACTTTTTCCCTTATGAAGTGAAAACGGGTATCGATATGCTTAGTCCTGTTGTGATGAATAGGATTAAGTACAATCTTATGTGCACTCTGACTGTCATTGTGCACGGTAACCGGAGTCAGAGAGGTGCCACTTACCTCCTGAATCAACCTCTGTAAGAAGGTGGCTTCCTTAGCCGCTGAAGTTAGGGCCATATACTCTGCTTCCGTTGATGACAATGCAACGGTGGGCTGTTTTTTCGATTCCCAGCTAATTGCTCCACCGGATAAGCTGAAATAGAAACCCGTATAGGACTTTCTGTCAGTGGGATCAATTTGCCCAATCACTGTCTGCATACCCAGTCAGACTGAAAATCTGGAACCCTCTTGTAAGTTATGCAGTAATCTACTGTTCCTTTCAGGTACTGCAACACCCTTTTTGCAGCCAACCAGTGTTGTTTATCAAACTTTGCAAGAAATTGGCTAAGATAGCTAGTTGCATAGGCAATGTCAGGGCGAGTATTCACAGATATAAACATTAAACTACCAATGAGTGATTGATATGGATACGGATGCAACTCACCGCTCTTATTTGGTTCCAACTTCACCTTTTGTAAGGGAGTAGGGGCAGATTTACAGTCTGCCATATTAAACTTCTTAAGAACATTTAAAATGAACGTTTTTTGATTAATTTTTACACAGTTCTTTGTTTGGGAAACATTTAAACCAAGATAATAGTTTAAAAGTCCCAAATCCTTAATACCAAAATATTTTTGCAAATCACATTTGACAGCGTCTGCCAATTTGTCATCTTTATGACAAACAATTATGTCGTCAACATAAACTGCCAGTATGACAAGTTCCTTTCCAAATAGTTTGGTATAAATACATGGTTCTGAAGGAGCCCGTTTAAAACCTAACGCAGAAAGAGTTTCATTTAGCTTTGTGTTCCAAGCACGAGGCGCTTGTTTCAGCCCGTACAAAGCTTTCTTGAGTAGGCAAACTTTATTCTGTTGGCTTGGTTTCTCAAAACCTTGCGGTTGTACCATATATACATCCTCCTCCAATTCTCCGTTTAGGAACGCTGTGTCCACGTCTAAATGTCGCATCTTGAGGCCTAATTTTGCTGCAAGTGCAAACATCATACGTAACGAAGAATTGCGAATTACTGGCGCAAAGGTTTCTGTATAATCCACACCAGCGGTTTGGCTATAGCCTTTGGCTACTAGCCGGGCTTTATATTTCGCAACTGCACCTTCTGCATCCTTCTTTACCTTATATACCCACTTGCATGGTATTATCTTTTGACCATCAGGTTTATCAACCAAAATCCATGTTTTATTATTAATGAGGGATCTATATTCATCTCTCATAGCACCCATCCATTTGTCTCTATCTTCTGATTGAATAGCTTGATTGAAGGTTTCAGGCTCATCAAAACTATAGCTTGCTGACACAAAACCTTTATCTTTCGCTAATCGATTCCTTAAGGGATACCTTCCTTGGAAAGTAGGTTCATCAGTAGAAACCTGTTCTTCGAGAATATCCTCCTCATCGTGGGGAATTTCTTCATCAGAAATAGGGTCTTCTGGATCAGGATCGATTTGTGCAACTTCTACGTTCACCTTAGTAGAAGTGCCAGAGCTACCAGCAATGGGATTTTGAACTTCCGCTTCATTCCTGTTTGAGAATACCATCACTGCAGGGGGATCAACAGGAAACTGGCCTGCAGGATTATCACCTTTCAAATCAGAGAAAGCATCTTCGAAGAACACAACATCCCTAGCTTTTAAGAGTCTTCTCGGATAGCTCGCATCTCGGAAGTAATAATTACCTGGATCTTCCGAATATCCAACAAAAGTGTACTGTTTAGCCTTCACATCCAACTTTTTCCTTTGACAATCTGGAATGTGTACTAGTGCTCTACAGCCAAACACTCGTAAGTGACTCAAATCGGGTTTTGAGCCGAACCATATCTCATAAGGAGTAAGGCGATCTAGAGCTCTATGCGGGGATCGATTCTTCAGGTACGTTGCCACTTCTATAGCATCCTGCCAATAGGCTTTGCTAAGAAAACCACCAGCTAACATACACCGCGCTTTTTCCACAATCGTTCTATTTGAACGCTCCGATACTCCATTTTGTTGCGGACTGTGTGGAACTGTGGTTTGATGCACAATACCATTAGAACGTAAATAACTAGAGAACTGTTCATTAACATACTCTGTTCCGCAGTCTGTTCTTAATGCCTTAATTTTAGCTCCTGTTTGGCGCTCGACTAAAGACTGAAAAGCGATAAATTTTGCTTTTACTTCCGTCTTAGAAGCCAAGAAATAAACAAAAGTAAGTCGAGAAAAGTCATCAATGAAGAATAACGCATATTTCTTACCTTGAAATGAATTTTCCGACATAGGTCCACAAATATCGCTGTGGATCAATTCCAATAACGAATTTGTACTCTTAGGCTTATCCACACTTACCGTGAAGGGTTTTCTTGCTTGTTTCCCTTCAACACATGGTATACATGGCTCCTTATCCACTGCTGAGTAATCCATTCCAACTGCACGTCCATTCCTTAGGAGATTCATGTCAAACCTGCAAAGATGACCTAACCGCTTGTGCCACAGCTGAAATTGAGACAGGACGGTTAGTGCGTACATCAACAGCCTGAACTTGAGAATCTGCAGAATGACAGTCAGAATTCACATCAAGAGCTACATTTTTCTTAATATTAACATCTAATGTATAAAGCCCGCCATGTACTGAACCGTGTAAAACAGGATTACCTTTATAAGAGAAATAATCTCTATCAAAAAAATTACAGCCAGTATTATCAAAAAGTACACATAAACCTTTATCGACTGCTTTCTTAACCGAAATTAAATTAGTGTTCAATTTAGGTACAAGTACAACTTCACTAATCTTGTCGATACTACTATTAGTACTGATTGAAACTGTTCCGATTCCCACGGAATCTATCGCTTCTCCGCTAGCGACGGTCACCTTGCCAGAATGCAGCGGTTTGAGTTCTGTCAGCCAATCAGACCTTGAAGTCATATGAGAAGTAGCTCCAGAGTCGATGTACCACGTATCTTTATTACCATTTACTCCCAAAGGCAGTTATTGATGTTGAATCATGCTTATTCTTCAACTTATTGGGGCAATTGTATTTAGTATGACCTCGTACGTGACAATCAAAACATACAACCTCCTTCTTCTTCTTCGTCTTGGTACTATGTTGAATAATTTGACCTTTCTTCGAACGCAACGCAGACTCACAATCATAAGGCTTGGTTTTCGACATCTCATTCAACAGTTTTGCCTTTACCATGACCGTGGTAACCTCAACATTACAATTTTCTAAAGCCATGACCAAGGGATCGAAGTTATGCGTTAGACCTCCCAATAGTATCGCAGCCAAAGAAGAATCCTCGATTTTCTTACCAATATCAGCGAGATCTTGAGCGGTACTTATAACGGCATTTATATACTCTTCGATAGTATTAAACTCTTCAAGACAATATCGGTAAAGCTTACGCTCTAAAGCTAACCTTCTGCCCATGCCCTTATCTTCATAGGCGTTTTGCAACGACGTCCAAGCGGCCTTAGCACTCTCCGCACTCCTCACATGAGTGATGGCTCCTCCATCTAAAGTCATGCAGATTTTGGCTAGTGCTAATTCATCCTTACGCTTTCTCGTTGACTCTGGGGTTTCATCTCCATCAGGATAACCCACAACAGCTTCCCACAGCTGCTCATGCAGTAAGTAAAATCGCATCTTAAACTTCCATGCACTGTAGCCTTCCCGTCCGGAAAGCATACGGATCGCTCCCATTCCCATTGCATTGCTGCTTGTGCCTGGGGACACTCTATCCCCGCTACCTTGCATTTTGCACAATGACGTAGCACAATTTTTTTTTCGAGATTCGACGAACTATATTTTCGTGAAAATCATAGTACAACAACACAACTAATATTATATTTATCAGCTAGCTCGCTTGTAAAGCCTCGTGCTGATAACGTGATAAAATTAGAGAAAAACACTGTTGAAGATTGAAATGTTTACTTGTCAACAAGATGAATGAAAAAGAAGAAGTGACAAAAGAAAAGTAAAAGTCTAGATACAAAATAGTAAATGGAATATCAATTAAACTAATAGAAATATAGCCAGTACCTATTTAACATAGAGGCTACATTACAACAATAAAAGACGTGGAGCTCGGAGGGTGTGCCACCACAAAGAGCCATCATCAATCTTCATTAATGAGTCAGTCCACTCCGCAGTTCGAAGAACCACTTTATTGGAAGACTAGCTTGTGATTGCAACTTCGTTCGTGTTACTTAAGACTTCAGTGGCGTAATTGTGGGATAGTTGAACTGGCTCTGAGCCAGAGCTTGCCAGCCTAAGCGGTGGTCTTGTTGATCTAGGCGTTGTAAAAGATTCTCATAAATGACTTTCTGAAATTAGGAGAGTGAGAGTAGGTACATAAAGTGAGGCTTGATGATAAAGTTATAGACTTATTTTTTATAAGTACTTGTCTATAAATAAATAAATAAATATTTCACAACATCACATACATTGATCTGACTCCGAGATAGGTAGCTCAAGCACCTGTGTTACGGATATCAGAATCAACAGCGGAATTACAAATATATGCATATAATACTTTTCTTTTGTAAATACATACTTATAATACATACAAACACCCAGACCAATACAAACAGACATGTTCATACACACAAATGTTTGTACTGTGCGGGGATCGAACCCGCAACCCTTGGACCAAAGGCAGCGTTCACTACCACTGTTCCAAACGGGTCGTCTATCAATCAATAGCCGTCTTCACACACCCACCCAGCCACCCAGCCACCCAGGTATATAAGGAAGTTTCCCTATTTTAGATGTCACAGTCCCATGCAATTTGTCCAACTGCAGTCGCGTTCCTTTTTTTTTTTGCGTTGGGGTAATGCCGCCGGCCCGATGTTCAATGGACAACATTTCAAAATTGCTTAGCTCTGAAACAAAAAATACCATTTCTTTATTTACTTTTCCGCTGCGCGGATACATATTTATTAATTTTTTATTTTGCTTATTTACTGAGAAAAAAAATAAAAACTAAAAAACGTAAGATGACGTCATCGGACGGCAGAATGTAAAATATTTCTTTGCTTAGCACATTATAGTTTTAAATTTACGAAATGCCAAACCCATGACATGCAACTGTCAAAAAAAAGACAACTTGTCAACGTTGAATGAATGAATGACGTTGACAATGTTGACACTAGTATTATTTACCTTTGACAGTAGTATCTTTTTTTTATTAAAACAATGATAAGCAAAGGAATATCGCTGTATTCAGCCGTCCGATGACGTCATTTGGCGCTTACGTCTATTTAGAATATAAAGAATTTTAATAATTATTTTATGCATGAAAATAGACAAATTTTGAAAAAAGAAAAAATATGGGTCCGTTCATTTTATGTCTATTTTCATATAAAAAAACAATATCGACATGTTAAAAATATGAAATGTTGTCCATTGGCCGACGTCGCCACCTTTCGGCGGCACCTTATGCGTACCCGTCTGCCGGGGGGCGGACGGGTTTCGTCGGGCTCTCCTCAAGTAAAACTGAAGGCCTACTGACTAAACCCCCAACGACGCTCCCTCTCCTATGCACACTTAAGGGAGTCAACAAAAAAAATGCCAACCATACCTACTGAGTTACTGACCTAAGTACTGTAGGTAATCGTTTCATGATTACAATGAGGTAATGACTGCCTCGGTGGCACAGGCACGGCTGTGCAATAGGTCCCGGGTTCAATACCCGGGTCGGGTCAAAAATTCGTACCTAAGTTTTCGATAGTAAATTAATAGTAAATATCTAAGCAAAGCAACGCTTCAAGTAATATTCTAAACATACCTCTATGTTAGTAAAAACATTAACTTTAAAATTACAGACCAAATATTTTTTGTGTGCATAACTTTAGAGGTCGGTTGTATCAAATGTCTTCAGAAAACAGATGTGTTTTATATGCCCCAGGGGAAATCATGATGGCCTTCAGCTTCTCACGTTTGGGAAATACGGTGGTCTCACACCCAAACCAAAACATTTGGGAAGTCTAAATAGTTCTTTGGATTTTCGCGCGGCATCTTAGCGTGTAATTTAATGCTGAATTTTACTAATATTAATAAAAAAAAACCGCGACGGTAATAACATAACCATGTGCTTAAAAATAGTACTACGTTAATTCACGTTTTGATAATATTATATTACACGCAGAGACTAGCGGCAGATGGTAGAGTATTTTATTCAATAATTATGAATAAAATATGATGGTAAGGTTGTTCAAAATGCTCAGTAGGTTTAAACGGAAGTAAAACTGTTATGTTTGAGCCAAATACTCGTGGAAGTCGGTGACATATTTCATTTATAACTAATAAAGGAAATACTCTAATTTGCGTGTAGTTGGTACCTATAGTTACAAAGGGTATTGCAAGGTTGGATTTTCTTTAGGTTATTCCCTGGCTGATCATTGAAATTGGCCGCCGTAGCCGTAATCGGTTGGTTAGAGAATATTGTTACAATGAGGTAATTTTATTCATAACTAAGTTTTGAAAAATTCTTGTAATTGTGACCTAGTCACAGAGCCACTGAGTAGACCTGGAAAAAACGTATCTTTCAAAAGATTGGAACATTTGCATCTGGATCAGTGCAGAGATGCGGAAAAGTGAAACGCTAAATTTGGAACATCGACTGTCAGATAGATCCGTGATTCATTCCGCTGATTCGGATCATTCGGCTCACTTGGATCATTCAGCTCATTCGGATCATTCAGTTCACTCGGACTCGAGATCCATTTGAGTCGAATGATACATTCGGAGTGAACATTAGAGATTCAGAACAGTGTATCATTTGGCTGAGTCGGATCACTGAGTCGTTTCAGTAAAGAGTTACAAACGTCTACCACTGAGTGATGACACTGCTTCTCCACATGTTCCAATCCACATTTGGGCGTTACCAACTTCCTCCACATGTCCTCCACATGTCCACAACATGTCTTCAATGCGTGGGAAAATAAGCAAGATGCTGTTGGTGTTTTCTGCGATTTATCAAAAGCTTTTGATTGTGTTAACCATGAAACTTTAATAATGAAGCTACGGCATTATGGTGTCTCAGACAATGCACTCTCAATACTGCAATCATACCTTTCTTGTAGAATCCAAAAAGTGAGTGTTAATGGAATAAATTCTACTGGCGCCCCTCTATTCATGGGAGTGCCGCAGGGTTCCATATTGGGACCCCTACTTTTTTTAATTTATATTAATGACCTTCCTCACTTTACAAAAGACCTATGTGAGACTGTATTGTTTGCCGATGACACTTCTCTGATTTTTAGAGTTAATAGGCTTAAGCAAGTATTCGACGACGTAAACGATGCACTCTCACAAGTGGTGTATTGGTTTACAACTAATAATTTACTACTTAATGCCAAAAAAACTAAATGTGTTATATTCACAATGCCAAATGTGAGGCAGGTTAATACAAATATAACCATTAATAATGAGCATCTTGCGCTCGTAAATTCAACAGTATTTCTAGGAATCACATTAGATTCGAAGCTGCAATGGGGTCCCCATATTGATGTCCTGGCAGGTAGACTTAGTTCTGCTGCATATGCAGTTAGAAAGATAAGACAATTAACTGATGTTGAAACGGCGAGGCTGGTTTATTTCAGCTACTTTCATAGCTTCATGTCATATTGTCTATTACTATGGGGATCAGCTGCTGATATACATACTATTTTCATATTACAGAAGAGAGCCATCCGCGCCATTTATGGCCTTAGATCGCGCGACTCCCTTAGAGATTTGTTTAAAGAAATCGACATACTTACCGTGGCTTCTTAATACATCCTTGATTGCCTTATGTACGTACATAAGAATCTCCATCTGTTCTCGAAGAAGTCCGACTGTCCCAGCCTTAACACCAGAAATAAGCACAGACTGGCCGTTCCAAATATCAGGCTCCATAAGGTTGGCAGTTCATTTATAGGATTGAGCATAAAAATGTTTAATAAGTTACCTCAGATTATTATTGACTTGCCCACACATAAGTTTAAATTGTATATAAAAAACTGTTTAATGAAGAAAGGCTATTATAAAATAGACGATTTTTTGAATGACAATAATTTAGGGACATATTAGTAACACAAAAATTGTACTATATTTTTAAGTTAATGGTGACATTTTGTAAAACATTTTTTTTTAAAAGAGGCACTGGCGAGTTTCTTGCTGGTGTCTTCTTGGCAGAAAACTACATTCCGAACCAGTGGTAAACATGTTGACATTCATAAGTGTTCTGTATGGACCTAAATTGAATAAACGATTTTCATTTCATTTCATTTCAATTCATTTCATTTTCATTTCATTTCACTCCCTTGCTGGGAAGACCGGCGGGTTTTTTTCTCCAGCAGTAAGCAAGTGGTGACAGGGAATAAGTATGAACACGGTGTTAGTTGTACTTACTGTTATTTTAAAGGGTTCTCGGGCTTGCAGAAATTTATCAACATAAAGGGAACCTTAGACTCTGACACGTAGTGTCAGTAAATAAAAGAACATCGAATGGTTATTTATTACAGTATTTTACCAGCGCTTACTACAACTTACAACTTCGAAAATGTACTATTCTCAAGGGGGACAGGGTCGTGATAAATAGTTTTTTAGATTTTCGGATTGCATTATAACTATAATTTATCAAGACAGGAATTAAACACGATATTTCACGACCACGTGACCACGACTGCTGTATCGTAGCCGAAACTTCGAGCAAAATATGTGAGTACACAATGTTGTATCACATAATATAATATCGTGTTAATTCCCGTCTTGATAAATTATGGGGTCGTGAATAATTTAGGGAGTTAGAAAATTACTAATTTATATAAATGGTTTGTGTGGTGATATTATAGCTACTTTTAAAATTTCTTAAACTCAGTCTACTTGAAAGTTTAATCTATCCGCGCAGGTAATTACCTACAAGATGCATAAGTTTCTTCGAATTTGCTCCAATTGACACGGTAAATAATGAGTTTACCTTGATTCCTGCGGTTACCAGATAACACCTCGCCAACCAAAGGTAATACTGCTTCTTCGGGTCAATGCAATGAGGCCACCGACACCAGTCTAGTCATCCGCCTCGAAGGATTGACACCTTCCAAGTTAAGGTTGAGCGTGTGCTTAAGCGACGATCGGATAGATGCTCGAAATGTTGACATGAAGAATATATCATTTCAAAGGAAAAAAGAATAACCCGCATTTGAAAAGAGAAATGCGTTTTAGAATGCAATAGGAATTTTTCGAAGAAAGGTGAGAAACCGAAGCAATGTTTTTAGCAAGGAAATTAGGTACTTACGAAGACTAATCGCTAATTATTTCTTTGCGTTAAGCCATCTACTTAACCCACCCCATCGAGTAAAGAGAGTTGACCGCCGTGAGTTCGCACCACTTCTCGAAACTCTTGATTCCAACGCAGGTACATACTTATAAGTATTTTACTCTCTACCCCGATGGAATTACAGTCCATCTCTCCTTAGTATCTTAGAGGACTCTATGAGGAGGTAGGTAGTTTGATATAATAGTAATATTGTACCGTTTCTTGTAATCTATCAAAACGAAAGAAAAAATATTGAAAATAACAAAGGTTTATTGTGTTTATGGCAAAAAAAGCCGTTTTCTTATTAGAAAAGTCAGAACGCGCTAGTCATCACCTACACAAAAGTTCCGGTCTTTAGAAGTCCGAATAATACGTCAGGTAGTTTTTCTTATTTCCTCGCCATTTATGATAGAAAACATAAGAAATATTTGTACGAATATGTAATTTAGTAACAAGTATTTAGTCTAATCATGGCGACATCGTTTACTAACTATCCCGACTAACTTAGTGAGGTCATTGGAACCCAAATGATTTCGCACAGTACGGTTCCAGAGGAATTTCCTCCCGCGAACGCTCCGGCTATGGAATGAGCTGCCATCAGAGGTTTTCCTTTGGGAATTCAGCTGAGGTTCTACAAAAAAGGAGTGTTAAGGTTTCTAAGGGGTCGGCAGCGCGTATGCAGGTCCTCTGGAGTTGCAAACGTCCATAGGCTGCGGTAATCGCTTACCATCAGGCGAGCCGCACGCTTGTTTGCCACAGACGTAGCATAAAAAAAGATCTATTTTATTGTCAAGTCCTTATTAAATAGTTTTTAGATTTTCGCGTTGCATTATAACTATAATGTATCAATACGGGGATTAACACAATATTTATTATGTGAAACAACATTGTGTACTCACATATTTGGCTCGACGTTTCGGCTACGTTACAGCAGCCGTGGTCACGAGCGGACGAATATGTGAGTACACAATGTTGTTTCACATAATAAATATCGTGTTAATCCCCGTATTGATACATTAAGTCCTTATTAAGTTTTTTTTTTCATTGGGTTAGTTACATACCACAGACTCGAGGACCGTGCCTTTGTTTCCTAGTAATATAATTTTAAAATTATGTTTGCTCCGCATACAAAAATTAGTTTTCTTACATTCATAACGCCGGTCTAGTGGTTTTAGTACCAGACCGGATCTCGGGGTCCTGGGTTCGGTTCCGGGTCGAGCAAAAGTATTTTTCGCATTTTTCGAACATAGCTCGGGTTTGTGATCACCAATCCGCATTTTGGCAAGCGTGGTGATTAAGTCTAATCCCATCATAGTAGGGATGATTTGATTTCTGTGAGGGAGGCCTTTGCCCCGCAGTGGGACAGTATTTACATACATAAATGCATTGTTTATATTGATTACTTGCTAACTGTACGACACCGACTAAGGTAAAGCTGCTGGCATGATCACCAGAGAAGGAAAACTCTGCATTTATATCAAAACGCTCGCCAACCCGTCTGCCAAGCGTGGTGAGTATGGCAATTACCCCTCATGTGATTGAGGGAGGCCCGTGCCCCAGCAGTGGGGACTTAAATGGACTGACGATGTGTGTACGACACTAGCCAAGTGCTAGTTTTTTACTTACGTGCTAAGACATTATTCTTATTTATACTACTTCATATTTTTATATGCTGTGTCTGCCTCGCCGTTCCTCGTCAGCACGAGGAGAGGGACACACAGCACTGCTTGAGAGGGCTCACTAGAGCCTATCTTCTGCCCCACCTATCCAGAGACTCCCTTAGAGGGGAGAATGGAATAGTGTTAAGAGTGCTAGTGTGTTTTTTTGTGTTTGTTTAAGAAAAGGTGTAAAAGACCTCCCTCTTTTTAAGACATAGTACCTACTAAACTGTGCTAGTTAATTTTATTGCGCTACATGTATTATTTGTAGTGATAGTTGCTGAATGTCTAATTTAATACCTACTATTACTAATGTTAACAATAAATCACTAAACTAGTGACGGGTTGAGTTGATTGGAGAGAAGGGGGATGATCTCCGATTTCGGAAGGGAATATGGCCAAGTTCCCTGCTGAAGCTGATGATTCTTGAGTGTATCGATTCGCGGCTGTAATGTGGTAGGTCAGGTCCGTCGCCGGCGCCGCGCAACCTAGATGAATCGGCGTTAACAAAAGGCGATCTTCTTCGAATTTCCATTGTGTCCT
Organism: Marasmia exigua; assembly: GCA_019059595.1. Classification (NCBI taxonomy): domain Eukaryota; kingdom Metazoa; phylum Arthropoda; class Insecta; order Lepidoptera; family Crambidae; genus Marasmia; species Marasmia exigua. Next base: position 11,239,077 of record CM032475.1, on the reverse strand, counting down.
TTGTTTGAACCACGTATGTATGTGCTATCGGGTTATGATTTCTGACTTCGTTGTTTGAGATTAACCTATTATTTTGAGCCCCTTTATCTTTCTAAGGGGTTGTGCTAAAACGTGGTTTGGACCGTTATTAGACTGACCACGACTTCAGCTTCAAAGTGAGCCTAGTTACGGTCTAATGTGACTTAATGGTTGGTAGGGTGTTATTTGGGCATGATGTTCGTTTGGAGTCCTGGGAATCCCTGATCCTTGGGTGGACAGCGTGGTACGTGTGTACCCTGCCTGATAATTCGGGCACTCAGAAATCACTTTCAGCAGATAGATGGACGAAAAGAGTTCGAAACCCATTTTATATATTTTTAACGCGGAGCGACTTGCTTGTGAGTGAGGCGCTTGCGGGCGCGCTGACACGTCTATTATTAGGTATATTTACTATCGTACTTGAATATTGTTTTTTTTAACAAAAGTGTATGCTAAAAATAAACAGACAGAGGTAATACTATATTTACAAGAGATGATGGATGAGATGCAACATCTGCCCCGCTACTCATCATGCCCAGAATGCTGGCGGCGTTACCTCTTTTGTTTACTTTTAGCATTCTGTAAATAGGTACTTTTTAAATTTTTATTCTTCTGACAATGTTGTAAACTAAAGTGCATGATAAGACCCAAGTGAACACTTACAGGTACGGCTGGTCCGGCAGAGAACCAAAGTTATCGACATTGCTCACCGGATTAGCAAGCTTAAGTGGCAGTGGGCTGGCCATATTAGCCGCAGAACCGACAACCGATGGGGTAAACGAGTTCTGGAGTGGAGACCGCGTCTTGGCTAACGTAATGTAGGGCGCCCTCTGGCTAGGTGGGGGGACGATCTGCGCAGGATGGCTGGCGAGAGCTGGATGCGAGAAGCCATGGATAGATCACAGTGGCGAACAATTGGAGAGGCCTACGTCCAGCAGTGGACTGCGATAGGCTGATGATGAAGACCCAACTTAAAATCATATTTATTGTACTATTTAGCATTACAATGCTATTGTATATAGGTAATCTCTTTTTATAAACATCCATTCCTAATGCCTATACAAAATTCACTCTGGGTGGAGCCTGCAGACCTGTATCACGAGTTTTTCTTAATCTTAGCATAGGTATTTCACACACGGGTTAGTGCCAAATTTGAAGATACAATGTAATTTACTTATATACCAAATTTTTTTACCTATTTTTTTGTAAGAGAAAACAAACTTATCATTCATTCATGATCTACTTAATTTACAGCGTCAGAGCAATGCAGGGATGTCATGTTGTCCATCATTGATTCATTTATTGGTCTGTAACAGCAATAGAATGAAAACGAAACATTTGTTATTGTTTTTGGTGGGCACATCCAGTTGTTCAGAAAGCGCGGCCCTCGTTGGGCTAAAGGTAAAGTGATGTGGCCGATCCGCTGCTAAATACCGTGACAATATCAGTTACTGGAAATGAATGACTTTTGTTTGAATCCATGGCATTGCGTGACTAAGCAGCTTAGCGAAGCTTAATTATCTTTGCAATTTGTTCAAATGAAAGCCTATATTTATGATTGTTATATTGAAGTTTACCCTCACCGCGAGCTAATAGTAGAAATATTCACATAGATTTGAAAAATGCAGAGGTGTTTGGATTCAAACCCACGACATCCCGTTAGTTGACCCCGGGCTCCGGAACGACTGCTAGGGACGCAATCGGGACAAAAAAGTTGTGATGATGATGACCTCCCGTTAAAAAGGCACAAGTTCTTTTCCACTGAGTTACCATTGCTCTAAAAACGAACGTCAGGTTGTAATTAATGTTAAGTGAAATAATACATTGTCTATGATTGGCGGAGAAATCGGTGAACATACATATAAAAACCATCATACAGTCTAACATAGAACCTCCTCCTTTTTTGAAGTCGGTTATAAATAATAGATAACTCTCATAAATGGTGGGTTTGATGTCACCAGCATAATTAAGTGGACGATGGAATTGTCTATAGCTACATACCTGAGGGAAACCCACATTAAATGTGTGAACTCGATGAGGGTTTTTGCCAAATTAGCGGATAAATAAATGTCTAAAGGCAAAATAATGTTTCTACCAAGATGTTATTATTATTATTTTGTCATGTGGTGCTAAGGTCCACACGTTACGTTATTACAATCTGTAACATTTCTTTATCAGTGTCTCGTCTTAATTGAAAACGCCATTTTGGTGAGAGGTGGACTCTCAATAGTACGGCTGTCATTGTGCAATGGAGTAACCTACAATCGGAGTTTCTTTGAAGGATAAATTCCAAAATGAGATTATGCTAATGATTAGGCTAATGATGATTATAATGAGAATCGTATGCAAAAAATTGCGGAGTCTAGTAATCTGTGGCTGTTCCGAAACTCTCAAATCGAGGAATCATCCAATTTCTCTTCGAAAAATGTTTTTTAACTCGCAAGATTGGAACCAATCAAGAGATTTGTCTTAACGTCAAGTTTTCGTATAAACTTAGCAACCAAAGGTACAAGTATTAGAGGTGGACGAAATTTCATCTCTTTTATAAGCCGCTAATACCTACTGCGGATGAAACGAAGTTTTATGCTTCAAGCGCAGAATCTGATATATATCTTACGAATTCCAAATACTGGATCTCTTGGATCTACTGGCGATATAGGCAATGAAGTTTTTTTAACATCACTCTAGTTAGTATTCCAATACTAAAACAGCCTTAGAATATCATTGCTCTTGGCTAAGTAGCTACGAACGTGCATTTCCCACCCGTTATATCGTAGATTAAAATCAGAGCCTCCTCTGGATTTTTCAAATCGACGAGTATAAGTAGGTAAGCACCATCAAGAAATGGAACTCGCTGCCGACGCATGTATTTCCTCCTTCCTACAATATGTATTCCTTCAAACGAAGCGTGAAGAAGCTTCTCGCGGGCCAGTATGGCGGTGCCAATGGATGTGAGCCTTGACATCGCTTCTGTTGTAATTGCAACTTGGGCTCTTCTATTGCTTACCATCAGGCTGAGGAGAGCCAATATACTGAGTCTCTATAAAAAAAAGCTTATTTCTTAGAAAAATCTTCATAAACTATGTAGATCAAAACGTTAATATTGAATATTTTATATTGAAACCATATACAAATCAAATAGTTGTCCCAGACATACCAAAAAAAGAAGCTAAATCTTCTCTCTCAAAAATTTTACCAATAAAGATAAAATGTAGAAGTATAAAGCTCGGAATCAGTCTCAATAAGCCGTCTGAAACGGAGATTCGGTGCCTTTGAGCGAACATACCAATTCGCAGCACCTACTTTCAGAAGTAGAACGTATTTTTCCTAAAAATAGCGGCATTAAATTTTCGTTCATGGGTAATTCGGTTTACGTAAAACACTAATAAGTATGATATTATGCTACATGAAAACGTGTAATTTTTTTGCCTAATCACAATCATTGAAAAAAGAATTTCAATGTAAAAAGTAGACATGAAAGTTACTAACGATATCTTAACTGGCTGTGAGTAACCAAAGATCGATCGGAGTGGGGAACATTTGAAGAGGTCTATGTCCAACAGTGGACTGCAACATGATGATGATGATTTAATCCCAACACATAACATAAGCAAAGCTTAATTAAATCGTGCGAGTATTTTAATCGAAGGTTCATACTTAAAAATAGGTCTTTTTCTTTTTTTTCTGCGACAAAAGGTAAACAACTGTAATGACTACAGTTGTTTATCTTTTGTTGCAGAAAAAATTAAGTCGCTACCGAGACAAGAGAGTTCATCTGAATTCTGAATGCATCCAATCTAGCAGAATAAATCTTAGTAAATAAAGTCCGCTGTCCCCTATAGAAATACGTTTCTATCAAAAATTGCTCCGTTACTTTGCTCATATGAAATTCTGTACATGACATCCGGTAAATATAAATTTTTAAAAAACAAAAAGTTGCTTTATCGGATGTAGAAAATATTTATTTTTAGTGTAAACGGGTATTTTAATTATTATTTGTGTATCAAAAACGAATATAACTAATAATGCACACAATATTGAAAAAATAATTCCCACAAAGCAACAGATTTCAAATGTATGTAACCTTTATAATCACTTTTGCACCCTTATATTCTTTTATGATGACGTCAGCCGCTAGGGGGTTTTCGTGCAAACCGATTTTTTTTATTCAAGAGGCCCCTGGCAAACGTTGTTCTGACAAAAAAGGGTATTTTTCTGCATTGTAGTGTTTATTCTAGCTAATTTAACATGCCTCGAGTACTAGATTATGTAGATTGGATATGATTTTTTTTTAATCTTATTGTTTTTCCATTAAAAACTGGTATTGGGCTTTCTATAGGAAGTCACAATAATTTTAATTTTGATGTTTGAGAACCTTAGTTACGAAGAAAGACCCACGTTGCTCTATGGTCCTAAGTAAGGCAGTTGCAAGAATACTGTTATTAAGAATCAGACTGAAGCTAGATATCCATTAAGTAGGGATTAACGGCTTATGGAACAACCTTTTGCTTTTCGGTTCGCATGCCCAGAATTTGGATACAGTCGTAAATGGAACATGTCGAATACCACAACAACCAACAATAGGTTGTCCAGCTCAAACCCGTTGCCAATACCGTCAAATTTGTGCATCGAAGCTTTCTTAGGGCGATCTATCGAGCCCGTATCAACAATGAAACGCCCAATGCATTTCAGGACGCTAACACAATTAGAGGTACTGGTTAGTTAACTCCTCAGGTGATTGGCAAGAGCCAAAATCTTGCCCGTATTGAAATAACCTTCGCGTGTTAACGGTATTTGTTATTCCTATCAAACTCTTGTAACCAAACCTTCAATGAGCGGTTTGTGTAAAGAGAACTGTTCAAAAATGTTTAAGATTACTTCAACTCTGTCAGACTTGTTACAATAAATATTAAAAGAGAATTTACAACAAATTTCTAAATTGCCTTCGAAAAGTTTCCGATGTTTGGTCCGTTCGGAGCAACGAATACATGTAGTACCGCTTACTCGATGAGTAAGACCTATTCACCACGATTGTACTTTTTGCACAACTTTCTCCCTTAGGGTTCAAACAAAAGTGTATCACTCATGGCATGGTGTTAAGCGGGACAAAGCCTATACGCATGTTTTAGTGGGCATAACACTTGACACACATGCAGAGGCCTAGCACTATATCTACAAGTACTTACCATTGTACCTACGTAGCTATGCACTCGCACTTTTTAAAACACAAAGAAACTCAAACCTAATCCCTAAGTCTAGAGCAATAAAGCTCAAAATGAAGCAAAATGAGTGACCGCACGTGATACGGATGGGGAATAAAGGTGGTTTGAAAAATGCACATTCGTAAGTGCGCATTCGTCATCAAGCACCCTGTATAAAGTGGAGCTCGACTGCATAAGCGGAGTTTTATCCAGTTTTACATTTTTAAAACATTGAATGCGTTTGCTTTGTAGGTAGTTTGTGTCTAAACGAATGCAGTGTTACGTAATAAATTAAAACATAAATTTACAAACACGTTTCTTATCTAGTTCTAGCTAGACAATCGTTTACTTAGTTGTAGGTGCTGTTATGCGCCACTATAATTTAGGTCAAATGGTGGAAAGCGGTTGAAACGAAATATAAGCCCGACTTGTGAACACGTATAAGTAGGTTATTAAAATAATGAGTTTTTGCTTGTACCTCTTCCTTGCCTACTTAATAAAGTTGTTAAGTTGAAATTGGCTTACCTTTTGGATGTTGGTAAGTATTAAGGTTTTCATAACAAGTGAACTAAGTTGTACAGCCTCCGACCACTATCTATCAATATAATATCTATGACATTTCATGTGAATGTTTCGGATGATACTCCAAACGTTCACATATTTGATATCTACACGTGTTCTACATGACCTAAATTGAAAGAGGATTTTTATGTTTTTTTTTTGGTTACTTTGTGGTATAGTTTTTATAAAACGCACATGACTTGTTGTGGTTTTATCATAGACATGCTCAAAGCAAAATTCGTATTTTATAGCAATCAACAGCTTGATGCTGTTGATCTACATTAGCTAGATATCAAAACATTTGTTGGTCAAAATGTAAGCATTTATGTTAAGAACTTATTATTTTAGCATCTTCAGATACAAATGAGCTCGTTACTGTAAAGAGGTTTTTGTATTAAATTTACACAATCAATTCAAATGTCTTAGGTACCACCTGATTGTGTAACATTCTAATAGCGAATAGTCTAACAGCACTAGGAAGTATTATAAAAAAGAAACAAGTCCCTATAGTTATATTACCCTTCGGTTAGTCCTACCTTTGTAGATATGACTGGCTGTACACTAGAACAGCGTTATAAAAACAAAATAGGGTCACATTTAAATATTTAAAAATGATAGGGGCTCTATGGTTGTAAAAGTATTTGCAACTTGGAGATTTTCAATAGGTAATTACGCTATTACGATTTTTGACGCGCGATAGTCCTACTGTTGCACTTATACCTATGGGCACTATATGCAATAACACTCTGATGATGGGTTTATATGTTTATTTAACTGAAAAGCTGGATCAAATGTATGATTAACACACAAATACCCTTGCGAGTTATACCGCGGACGGGACTCCTCCGAGAACGACCGTTACTCGATAAGAGCCCTCCGGCGGTCGTGCCAGCTGTAGCCCCGTGACTGGTTACTCCACAAATTATTACACCATCAGCTCTGTTGGTAATCCTCTCCCAACAGAGATCACAAAATAAGAAGATATCATCTTCTGACACAGAACAAAAATCGAATTTTTTTTTTCTTTTTGAAGAATTTACCTTAGTGATAACACTAGGGCCAATTCAATTCGGCCAGCAATGAAGAAAGAAAGAAAGAAAGAAACATTTTATTGACCATCACAATAAATAATTTATTAATGAACATTCATTAGAAAACATAGGTAAGGTAACATTGACACATTAAAACTACAGACAAAGGTGAGAACGAGAGCAGACGATAGGTAGGTAGATACACAGTTATATAATGAAAATATTCTAAATAAGTAGGCGTGTGTGAAGTGTCAATCAGGTCCTGGCCTCAGCATGAAGGAGTTTCTTCATCGTTACAGTACCTAAACCTTTCGAGTATCGCATCTATTTTACCTTTTCACATAGAGTTGAGTATACACAATGTCAAAAAAGCAGACACTATCTCCACAATGATCACGCATCGAACACGTGTAGTGGGTGAAATGCTTTGCAGAACTATTCTGTCGGTGCTTCAAAAATTCAGAAGGTTCGCTGTGTTAAATCCGAGGTATCGTAACAGTTGTTCGCGACGTTCACTGACTTTTCCGTTGTTGCTTCGCTTGTGATAAATCTCCGCTTTGTTCGGGCTCATGTTGGAAAAATCGGCTCTGCTTTTACTATTGTTGGCTGTGCGCTTGACGAATCGTAACCCGACGCTGTTATGAGAATACATTATAAAAAAACGATCACGAACGTTGCTTCACTGCTCCGCCTTGCATAGATTCTGCGTACGAGAATTGGACTTCCAAATTGCATGAAACAATACGTTTTAAATTATTCTTATTACAGACTTACAGTAATCGCACGATTTAAAAATATATTAAACGCTAGTTGATATTTTTATAGCAATCATTAGCAATTTATTCTTAAGTAAATAACACACTTAAAATTTTTATCTCGTGTTCAGGCGGGACTCGAACCCACACCTTCTAAAATCCGGGTGAATGATCTACAAATTAGACCACTCAACGCGTTACTAAGCCGATGTCGAATCAAGCACTTACAAATTTCGTCGGCCCGCCTGAACACGAGATGAAATTTTTAAGTGTGTTATATTAAACGCTAATATAACGTACTACCCCTCAAAGTCACTCAAAGAAGATAAGCCCGCTTGATACGCTTCACAAAAACCTAAATGGTTGGCAGCGCACTTGTGACTCTAGTGGTGTTGCATGTGTCAATGGAAGGCGTCTTAAGATAGGCAAATTATTAAGTTAATAAATGTTTTTTTATTTCTTGCCATTTCTTCAAAATCGACCAGGCCGGTCTCCTTCATCAGGATCAGGATGTCCTTGGTAGATTGAATTCGTCCGCAGGGCCCTTAGCGCAAACACGTCCCATAACAAACGAGAATATTTTCAACAACGGACCTCTTCCCGACATATGACAGGTATATATCGGTCACAGCGAAACATAGATCAAAAACAGCACGTGTGAAAGGGAGCAGAACACCGAATCAGTCGTAGCGTCCGGTTCATCCCCCATTATAGGACGCTCGAATCCCATACTTGGGAGAATTCTGGCTTGCCTTGACGAGTCATGTATTTTTTATCGATGATCGCTCTTGGCTCCACACTGAACTCTTATAGTTGACAATTGATCTGTATCTGTGCTAGATTGGATCGTTAGAGAAATAAAGCTACTAAGATGGAAGTTAAAGATGGAGGGTCGCGTGTTGGCAATGTGTTTATCGCTTCCGACACTGGGTAAAACCTTGTCGGCTGATAACAACGTAATTCACGCTTCATGAGAGTGATTGTGAGAGAGTTAAGTCCAGTCCCATCGATCCATTAAGCGTGGAAGTTTCCGAAGCTCATTTTATTTGAAAGTTTTATCATTGGTCGGGCAGAGGTGATAGTTCCTAGGCAACGGGGACCAAAAAAATAAGGCTCCCTTATAGCTAAAATATATCGTTTTACAAGTTAAAGATGTTATCTAGCTGGACGCCATGTTGGCGGCGTTAACGGCTAGTAAGGTAGGGTGGTTTTTTCCGCATCAGATTACTGGTACTCTCACTTCTTTTCACGTATTTTTTTCCACATAATAGGTACTACAATAAAAAAACATAAACTGCCCTCACAGTGACCACGCAAAATGTGTAAATAATAGCTGAAATGTTTTGCAATAAGCATATACGACTAGATGTTCCTTCAAAAATCAGAGGATTTTTAACCGACTTTATCTGTAATGTTTTAATGTGTGAATGTTATCTATGTTTTCTAATGTGACTTTGGGAGAGCCACGCTTCAGCCGGTTACCCCGGACCAGTTAGTTTCACCGACTTAAGAAGGTTGTTTCAAGCAACAACAACTTTGAACCGTCTTTACCTGTCAAAACGGATTCAAATTATTTTTACGATGAAATGATGATAGTAGTACTACTAACAAAACAAATGATACTCACGAACCTACCTGCGACCAAATTGTAATAAATAACATAATTAATGTCCTCCTCATCTTACCATGTAATTCTCAGTTTCAGGATTTGGAATATTTCCCGCACTTTAGGAAAGAGACTTGAATTTTAAACCAGAGAAAAAACATCACAATATATAATCTAACAATTGACACACATTTCTTTTTATGCGATAGGTGGCAGACAAGCAGGCGAATTGCCTGATGGTAAGCGATTGCCGCCGCCCATAGACACCCGCGACACCAGTAGAGTCAATATTGCGTTGCCAACTTTAACTCACTCACGCAGCGAAACACAGCACAGTGCTGCTTCACGCCGGTTTTCTGTGAGGCTGTGGTATCACTCCGGTCGGCCGGCCCATTGAAGCTCTCCGCGTTGTACTGACCAAGTTAAAGTAACGCTCTTTAAATCATATTGTCAAAATCTGTACACGGGCAGTCTGTGGATGAATTGTACTTTTGAAAATGCACCTTATGCACGCTGAGAGGGGCTCTCCTCCGGGTTGGGTCTCTGCTAATCAGAGACCGTCCGGAGGAATACCCAATAAAAACAGTGGGGCGTTGCCATCACTCGCCCAGGAAATTTCAGACCGGGGTAAGGACTGCCACGGAGGCTTTATCCGTCGCCCGGTTAGGTCAAGCGATCTTGCATTCTTGATATTTTTTTATACTGTCGTAATATCCTCACCTCACACAACAATATTTTGTAAATACACATGGTGCCAACTCATCATCTAAATACTTTCCTTTATGCATTTACCGGATGACCGCAGGATGGCTGGCAAAAGCTGATAGATCACAGTGGCGAAGAATTGGAGAGACCTACGTCCAGCAGTGGACTGCGACGAGCTGATGATGATGATGATGATAGATTTATCGTTGTATGTACTTTTGTAAAAAATGTCTCATAATCGCCACAATTAATTCAAATCTAGTAGCGGTGCTAGTTTCGTTACTGCGCCACCTTAGATGTTAGCCAGTATAAATACCTTTTTTATAATTACAATAAATTTGTATTGAGCCTTGAGGGCGGTAATCTGTGGAAACATTGGTCTACATTTACACGGAACGAATTCTACAGCGCTGAAGCCATTTAACTGAGAATTAGTCCTTAGCTGTGATTTACACTCAGCTATAATACTCCTAGTTGTATCTGCGCCGTCTTTTCTGCAAATATATTAGGAGCTTTTGTTCTTCCAAAATAAACCACAATAACAAGAGCTGTACAAATCAGCTAAACGCGGGAAATGTTACCAATTCCAAGGGGGAAATTCCGGTGGGAGAATATCTTTGGAATAAATGTGAATAAATAGGGCTTGCGAGATTAAAAGCGGGTCGGTTGATATATGGCAGCCGGGCGTCGCACCCCTGGGTGCTAGGTCACGAGTAGCTGAGCAACAGATAAAAAGAAATTGTGAGATTTGTAAATTTACACTTTATTTTTCGCGTTCAGTTCAAGTAGGTTGAATTCACGCTGCCACTGTTTGCGGATCGTTCACACGCTGCTGAGTTGTTTGTTTTGCTGTGTTTACACTGTGAAGGCCCATTTACACGCCGTGTGTCTGTACACGCTTTCCAGGAGTACTGGGGAAACGGAGAAATATCTTTAGTAAATAATGCATCGTAAGACATTTGCTGAAGCTTACAGGTTCGATTTAAAAATAACAAGCAAAGAAATTAAGGCGCTCTCAAGCAAAGAAATGAAGGCACTTGGAATAAAAATTGGAGTCTTTATATGCATCCATCACCATCCACTTGGTAAGTCGTGGTACAGTCAAAGAACGAAAAGGTTCATCAGTTTTCAAATTGTTTCGTTTGATATGTTATGTGCACTTATTACCTTTCGTAAATTCGTCAGAATAATACCTGTTGCACAGAAAATTATGCTTAACTGTTAGATCATAAAGGTCCAGATTTGCTTGTAGCAACTTGATTTCTTTTGATGTAAAGAAAGAAAGAAAGAAGAATTTACCTTAAGGTGACGAACCTTTTATTCTCTGTACCATAGGTATACCATCTCTTATCTCTTCTTATACAGTGGAACAGACCCACTGGATTAAGATAATATGTTTATTATTAAATGAAATGTATGATTTTAACAATTATTTTATCTGAATAAATGTGTTTATTCTTAGTTTAAGAAACTTTTCGGAACGAAAAAATATCATGGTTTTTTCCCTCACTGTCTAATTGTAGAAATACTGACATGCATTTGAAAATTCAGAGGTGTTTTAATTGTAGTTAATGTAACTGTCATATTCATGGTTATTAAAACACGAGCGAGTTTTTAGTGGCATTCGCGAGCACAAATTAAGATAATTTGTATTAAGTTATGTGTAGTCTACACTACATTTTGTGTTAGAGCCTCTTTGCATGCCAGACGGCATTAGAAGTTTTTTTTTTTTTTTGCTTTGGCATAATGGATTTCATGTCTTTGTCTTTTTATGTAGTTAATTTTTTGACTACTTCATTATACCGCTAAATTGGAAAAGCTGCCTTTTAATTATTTTTCACGCAAAAACCTTTTCACGCAAAAATTTTCCCCGCACATGGCCCTTTACTACGCCGGATAAATTGAGGAGCGATTATTTGGACTTCGTTCGACAATAAACATTTATTGATACAAAATCACGTTTCATCATTATTCAATATTGAACCTATCACAAAGAATTTGTGATAAAGTGTTTAGTAATGTTTTAAATTCATACTACCTTTTTATATTAAGCTTTAGTGTAATTTACTCATGTAATGAACAGTCGGCATCCTTCCTTACGACCCTTGTGCTCTTCTAGCCAAATATTTTTTTTTGTTAACGTTGGTTGGTTTAATTTATTCCCAATTTAACCAGCTAAAGAAATATTTTTAATGTTGCCACTCGTTCGACATACTGCGTTTTTGCAAGAACTTATTATTTAGAAGTATCAACTACAATTCAAAGTTCCATGGCTACGACTTAGCGATCTTTAGGAGGAGAGTGTACTCCTTTTTAAATGGCCGGTAACACATTAGCGATCTGTCTGATTTCGCAGATGTTCATGGGCGGCGTCGTTGATTACTTACCACATTACCCCGGTGGCACGCTGGCTGCATTGTCGCCTCTAGCATAAAAAAAAGTATATAAGGGTCGATTTATCGTAACTTATCTCATCGTCAGCCCATTTTAGGTCCCCACTGCTGGGGCACGGGCCTCCCTCAATCACTTGAGGGGTAATTGCCATACTCACCACGTTTGGCAGACGGGTTGGCGAGGGTTTTGATATAAATTCAGAGTTTTTCTTCTCTGGGTGCTGATGAATCATGCCAGCAGCTTTACCTTAGTCGCCTTTTACGACTCCTCGGTGAGAGTGAGGGTGGCCTATTCTACTCTGCCGGGGACCACACGGCAACTAATGTAACTTATCTAATGATTATGAAAAACCAAAAATTCAATCCTTAACACATTTCATAACATTAATGATATTAAATACAGTAGAAAGTGGGACAAGAAAACTTCCATTATATGTATTATAATCTACACATGATTATTTGTAAATAATGAAGTCTTCTAATACGAGTAAGCCGACGTTTTCCTTAAAGGTCAAAGCCGAGATTGAGATCTGAAGGACTACATCGAAACCGTCACGCAACGAACGACAGTATATGTCGTATTCACACAAAAAGATGCTTAGCGCGAGTGAAACGGGAAAAACTTAACTAGGAAGTCAAAGTCAAATAATTATTTATTTGCATAGGTTTCAACACAGCACTTACAAATCGCCATACATTTGAATGATTTAAAACTATTTATAAGCAATTATGTATGTATAATTTACATGTCAGTGCATACATATGTTAATACATAAAATATACTAAAAAAATAAATAAACATAATGCGATTCTACCACCGTCTCGGTAAGTTGTTTCTGGTCGAGAAGATCCGGTAAAAAACTCGCCAGTTACTCTTTTTAATCGCCAAACTTTCTTACAATGTTGTGTCTTCATCATACCAAGGCAAACAGTTTAATTGTAACACAAAGTAAAATAAAGGAAATAATAAAATTAATATTATGAGGTAAACCGAAGCAGACGAGTCCCCAAAGGTGGCACCTGTTCCCAAGTATGTCGTATGCGTCAGCCATCATTTCACTCAACCATATTAGAGGGAATGCAATGACCCGCCACATAGCGCCACCACCTCAGAGACATTTGAGTGAGTATGACTACTTAGGTTCCCCTCATAGGTCACAGAGTAGTAGTTACTTAATCCAATACTACTAAACTGCGGGACGAGGTGTACAATAAATAAATAAATGCTGCTAAGCCTAATTGATTGAAATTGAGTAATTATATAATAATAATAATTTCAGTAAATATTTATAAAAATACTACTAGTGTACATAGTGTTCAAGTATGTGTGTATGAAGGTATGTCCATGAATCCTTATCATTTATGTAATCTACAATTTTATAGTATCCTTTACTCATTAAACTGGCTTTCACGTGAGATTTAAATTTGTGCGTTGGTACCTCAATAACATTTTGTGGCAACTCATTGTACCTACATTTTAATACTTTGACCAACAAATGAACTATTAATGTTTTGGAGTTTCAGATCGTGAGCTTGTGTTTATGTCTAGAGTGTTAAAACATGACATTCAGATTTTTTAGGAAAAATATCAATGTTCTTTCGCACGTACAAAATACAGTCCAAAATGTATTGGGAAGCCACAGTTAAAATGTCTATGTTTTTAAACAGTTCTTTCAGTGAATCGCAAGGTTATATATGGAGCATATGGCCCTCTTCTGCAATACCTCTTCTTCAGAAATAGTCTGTATCTCAGCAGCCGACCCCCACAACAAAAGACCGTTGCAGAGAAGACAGTTGCAGCTCGGACACACGTGTTTACTATGTGTTTTGGGAAACATGGATTTCTTTTTTATGTCATAATGTGGTAGACGATCACACATATCACATGGTGGTAAGCGATTGCTACTGCTCGTTGACACCAAGGAAGCCAACAGTGCGCTGCCAACTATTAAACTGCTCTTCCGCTGGACTAGGCCTACGTCATCCTCAGCGAATCAAAACCTAGACGCTGCTTCACGCTAAGTCTGTGAGGCTGTGGTCTCCCGGTCGAGCTGGCTATTCATGCTAGAGAGAGACGCCCTCACGGTGCACTTATAAGACCTCCGGAGCGTCTTAAGTCGAAGCTTTATATGTCTGGCTACTAACAAATTTTATACTGTGGATATACTTTAATATAGAAATCAAAAAATGAGTCCGTCGACAAAAGATTGCAGAAATTTTCAGCGGGATTTTTCATCTTAATCTATGGCTGAGTCTGACGTGCCGTCACCTTGTTCAGATTGCGTCCTCTCGAACCCCCAGTGCAAATGCACTGAGCATGTTAACACTACAATTCCCTCAGCATATTAATGTTAAATAGGTTAATTATGTGCGACTCGTGGGTAATACGCATTACAGTGTCAAAATGATGATGTAGGTTCGCTGCTATACTGATTCGTAATTAACATTGTAGGTACATTTAGTCCCCTGTGAGTGGCCTTTTCTGTACTTATTACTTATGTATATTGTAATAAAATTACTTAGGTTCGTCTTATTGGTTGGTGACATCTTGGGTAAGGGAGAACCTAAAAGATCCTGAATCTGGAACTTACTGAACTAAAAGCTAATAACAATATATTCAATATATTAATTTATTCAATGCCGGGCGTAGGGTGTATCGGTAAAAATCACTTCTACCAACCATTTTGAACTACATTCCCCTTATAATAAAAAGCGATTTAAGAATAGTTCTGGCACTAAACTCGTACCACCTCTTTTTGACATTACGTGTTCGAACGAGATGGCATGGGCTTTAGTACGGTAATAACTTATTGTTACAAAATGCGATCTAATCGCATTTTGTAATAATAAGGCATTTGTTCTAAGACTGTTGTGAAAGTAAAAAAATCAACTTGCATACAAGATCGATTACGTGACATTTTGTAATGAGGAAATGAAAATAAATTCGACGAACTTTCAAAAGAAAAAAATGGTTAGTTAATGGCATATCATTGATACATCCTGTATGTACTTATATTACAAATGTAAAATAAAACTATGAACGTTTTGTAAAGACAGCGTCTTTGTACCATCATACCTCGGAAGCCTCGTATATACGAAGTGTCCAAGGCAGCCATTCCAACCCACTAACCTAAGTCGGAAATCTTAGTCTGTCATTGCTACCCTTCACAAAGTGTAGTGTCTTCGCACAGACCCTCCTACGTAATCTGTTTACAATCCGGCTAAGCTTAAGGTTGCGTTTATGTTGAGCACATAGTCAAATACCGCTAACTTAGAAACATGGGCTGTGGTTATTCTAACACACATCCCTACATGCTCGTTGATGATAGTCGTAATATGAAAATAATTTCGTGACTATCATTAATGAAAACTGTGTTGTCGAAATAAAATAAAAATACCTACATACTACCTATCTACTACTACATACTACCTTCTAGAATAATCTAGTTACGAGAATAGTAATCGATCAAATCTTAGGACTTCATGATCATTGAAAATTTCATGGGAAAGTCCATTAAAAAGTATAAAATTATAAAAATAAGTTAGACTCATTAACCAGATGAATAAAATATTTATTCATTACAATATTTGGTGTGAGGTATCCTTACACCAAATATTGTAATGAATAAATATTTTATTCATGTACCAAACAAAATTTACCAGTAATGCATACAGAATATGAGCGTGTGACAACACAAGTCTTGCGCTATTTGTATTTTTTTTTTATATATTAAATGGGTTTGCACTTGACCTCATTTCACCTGATGGAAAGTGACAATAAGGTCTAAGATGTAGCGTGCTTACCCAGAAGAAGCCTATTCACTCTCGACTTAAAGACACCCAAATTGTAGCTCTCTGGGAACACAGAAGCCGGCAAGCTGTTCCATTCCTTAGCAGTTCGTACCAAGAAAGAGGAAGCGAAACGCTTAGTACGAGCTGGTGGAACTTGCACAGTGTAAGGGTGGATTCCCGTCGTCTTCCGTAATGTCCGGTGGTAGAAAGGAGAAGGTGGTATCAGGTCGTGAAGCTCATTCGAACACTCTCCAAAATGCATCCTATAAAAAACCGATAGACAGGCCACTCTCGTCGGTGAGCGAGGCTTTGGGATTTACCATCCACTAATTTTGCGTCACCAACTAACTTCATGGCTCGACGCTCAATCGAGTCGAGGGCAGCCAGCTTTTACTTGGCAGAGCCATCCCATAGGTGACTACAATACTCCATGCACGACCGAACTTGAGCTTCATAGAGTTTAAGAACCTGTTCCGGCGTGAAGTATCGCCTAACCTTGCATAGGATACCAAGTTTTTTAGCAGCAGTGGCTGCCTTGGTCTCAACAGAGCGACCGAAGTTAAGGTTGGAGGTTAGGTCCATACCTAGTAGACTCAGAGTGTCTGCAACAGGCAAGGACACGTTTTGAAAAGTGGGGGACAAGGTGAAAGCGGTCCGCTTAGAGCTGAAGAGACACGCCTGTGTTTTGGAAGCGTTGAACACGACTCTGTTAGCTTCCCCCCAATCGGAGACTGCTTCCAGGATCGCGTTCACCCGTCCAACCATTTTTTCTCTGCATGCATGGATTTCAGCCAAACCAGCCCTTGCTTCGGACATGTATCTCTCTGCAACTGTGCTATCATCTGCGTACCCAAAGATACCGGGCAAAAGCAGGTCGTTGATATGCAACAAAAAAAGGGTTGCAGAGAGAACAGACCCTTGAGGGACTCCAGCGTCAATCGCCAACGGATCGGACGAGCAACCGTCTACGACTACCCGAATCGACCTGTTCCTCAGAAAGTCCGAAATCCATAGGCAAAGATTAGCAGGAATTCCGTAAGCTGGAATCTTGCTAAGAAGTCCGTCGTGCCAGACCCTATCGAAGGCTTTGGAGATATCCAGCGAGACTGCAAGAGCCTCACCGTGCCTGTCCAATGCCTCACCCCAGTTATGAGTAGCGTACACAAGAATCACACAAGATCCCCAGTAGAACGGCCCTGGCGAAAGCCGTACTGCCGATCGCTGAGAAGGTCCTTGTCTTCTAGGTAGCTAAGAATTCTCTTGTTCAATACACGCTCCATAACTTTACAAAGTAAGGAGGTGATTGCGATGGGGCGGTAGTTGGAAGGATCGGCACGACTTCCTTTCTTAGGCACTGGCTGGACATTAGCAAGCTTCCAGGACTTCGGGACCACTCCATGCTGCAGAGAAAAACGGTACAAACGGGTAAGAACAGGAGACAACTCGGGAGCACAGGTCTTCAATACCACTGCTGATATACCGTCAGGACCGCTAGCCTTATTCACGTCTAAGCCTCGGAGTGCCCTTAGTACCTCTTTTTGAAAGATGCACACTGGTGGCATTTTAGAGCTGCAAAAAGGTAACTGGGGTGGTTTTTGATTGGTAGGGCTCAATCGTGAATTTTCGGCAAAAAGAGAGGCAAATAAATTTGCCTTCTCAGTCGCCGCGTGGGCCAGCGAGCCGTCAGGCTTCAGCAGTGGCGGAAGTGTCGGGCGGCAGAAGTTCTCCTCAACCGATTTTGCGAGGGACCAAAATGCTTTACTCCCGGAAGGGTACGAAGCAAGTTTGGCTCCCACACGGGCAATATGGTCGAAGCGAGCTTTCTTTTGTGCTCTCTTGCTGGACTTGGCGGCTTTGTTGTAGGCTTTCTTCTTTTCTCGGAGGTCCGGAAGTTTGTGACCACGAGCATCAGCCCAATCCAGATAGGCAGCTTGTTTCAGCGCTTCGGATCTTGCACAGTTAGAGTTGTACCACGGCTGGATCGGGCTAGCAGCGGATATGTCTGAGTATGGAATAAAATACTCCATACCCTGACGAATGACCTCCGCTACTTTTTCGGCGCAGGCCGATGGATCCTTAGAAGAAAAGCAGGTATGCCGCCAAGGGTAGGATGCAAAGAAGTGACGCATCCCATCCCAATCTGCTGATTTGTATCGCCACCTTCTCCGGGTTCCCTTGGAGCTGGTATCGGGAGGGGAGAATGTCGACACAGACTTCACCAAGCAATGGTCAGAACTGCCCAAAGGGGAAGAAACTGAGACCGAGATTCTGTCTGGATCGGTTGTCAGCAGAAGGTCCAAACAGTAAGCAGTATAGCTGTCAATGACAGGTATCCTGGTCGGCTCATTGACCAGCTGGGTGAGGTTATATGTAATTGAAAACTTGCGTGCCTCTCGCCCGGCATGATCAGTGTTCTGGTATGGGCACAACCACTCTTCGTGGTGAGCATTAAAGTTGTATGGAGCATTTTGGAGGTTACCCAAAAAAAAAAAATAGGTTGTGTGTGATATTTTAGGTATTCATATTGAGGGGCTCAGGTGCATCTACCTCCTCGAGTGGCCCTGCTGGTAATCAGTTCTGTCCTGATTCCAACTTCGGTTGGTATTAGGCAGATACGGTTACCGCGGGGCACGATTTTTCCTAGGCAATGGCGGGTAGTATATTCATTCGTGGATTGCTACCTGTTAGCCGAAGGATGCACACCCGACGGACCGGCCCTGGCGTGCGACCGCGGGCGAAGCGCACTTCGCTACATTGTCGCGCCGAGGGTCTGAGGACCGGCGTCTTCGCGTCGTTCCCTGACGGTGCACTAGGGCCTGTGAAAGCGGGTTAAACCATCGCACAGCGGGGTTGCAGGCGCCATTTTTGTCTTCGGACCTGGGGATGCTGTGTCCAGCTCCGCCCGTGCAGGTTGCGCGGCGGTTTTCCGGCGGGGCGCTTTGACGTCGGCATCCGGACCGGACGGTCTCTAATTAGCAGAGACCCGGAGGAGAGCCCCTCTCAGCGTGCATAAGGTGCGTTTTCGCTGGGTCAACAAAAGAAAGGTATTTATATTGAGAATCAAGGTATTCTTTCAAAGATTTATTGAGATATCCTTTGGTTATAACTACGTTACCTACGTACTGCAAAAGAAGTTATAGTCAAATACCGTATTCCACAGATGTAAACCTGTTAATGAGTGTAAATAATAGAAAGAGACAACCAAAATAAGTTAATAATTTCGGCGTAATTAAACAATATAAGACCAAGTCCGAGGAAGGGAATATTTTGTTCACGATTAAGTAAGAATTTTAAGTGGGAAGTTGTGCCCAAAGTCCTAATGGAAAAGTTGCGGAACTTCAAGCGGAGTGGATCTGGCAAGGAAATTCGCTCGTTGGAATTGGCGAGAAGATTGTTGTGGAATGTAAAACACATTTAAACGGTTAGGATGGGGTAATTTCGCTCTTTATGGCGGCGGATGATAATAAATCCTTGACCTGGATGACGAGTAACATCCTAAGTGAATCCCAACTTTAGGCTTCGGGAATAAGGACTGCACGCAATTCAATTGAGAGTTACAAAGTTGGGCCCATAACCGTAATAACTATTTCCATTTCTGTATTACGAGCAGCGTTACCTAATAGATTAAGTAGACAGTGACAAAGATTAAGGATTGGTGCGGTTATTGAACACCGACCTCTATAGTGTTGTAATAAAATTTTAGAAGCTTTACAGGAATTGAGTTTTATTTTTGTACTTTTCATTTCCTTTTACATTCGTTAGGCATTTATCCCTGAAATCAAAGCATTTTAATGAAACTCTCTGGCCTTTTAAATAAAGGCATTTCATTAAAATGCTTTGACACCACGGTGACTGATGGCTTATTTTCGGTAATAAAGAGGGTTTCAATAAATTTGTGGGATAGGGAAAAAGGGGTAAAATAAACGATAAATTTCCTTTTCAGGTTTTATCAAAAATATGAAAAAATCGAATGAAAACAAAAACTTTCAAATAATTCTCTTTTGTATTACCTAGAACACACCCGCCTATTCGATGTAGTCATTTAAAAGCACCGAAGGTTAACTGAAATAAAAATAAAAGTCTACATTCAATAGGGCTAATGTTTTGTTATATTTTTATTTGTCAAGCTGTATAGCGTCATTTGTCTGCAATACCTACTAATTGTGGCGCCTACTTACATGCTGTACTGGTGGACAAAGATAAAGTGGCTCGAAATAATGTACTTACTTTGAAGGGTCGTAGTTAAGTGATCAGGGCGGGCAGCTGCATCTATAGTAGCGAGGATGTCCGCATGGGCATCCTCGCAGGCAGGCGTGCATACACATCGTCGCACTGTTTGTCGTTTGGTCAAAACTTCCTTTATCTGTGGCTCTGGTGTATACCAGGTATTGAATTTTGTAATAAAGGTAAATCATTGCGTATCACCAGGTATATTAATGCGCGCTTCGCGGCTTCTTCTACTCTAATAAATAGTTTTTTAGATTTTCGCGTTGCATTATAATTCGAAACTAGAAAATTCATCTAGTGGCGAATTAATGTGAGGGTGTCCGAAGATTCACAGCCCGGCCCCAGCAGACGACGCCGTGCTCCGCCATCAGTCCGCTTGTGACCACGGCTGCTGTAACGTAGCCGAAACGTCAAGCAAATATGTGAGTACACAATGTTGGATCACATAATAAATATCGTGTTAAAACTCGTCTTGATAAATTATAGTTCTTCTACTCTATTGGCGACAGCTGAAAATCTGTGATTTGCTCGTGCAATATCGAGCAAACAACTACTGAGTATCGCTGAGGCACAGATGAGCTTGAATACGTGCACTAAGGTTTCATCTTAGCATGTAAATCCCGGTTGCATCCAAAGCTCTCGCTCTGAAGTAGGCTCCAGGGGTCTAAGCGTACCCCCTAGGGTACGCTTAGACTTTGATTCAGGATTTATGGAGTCTGGTAATTACAATGAATCGAATACCGTCTGACCTTCGCAACCCATTACAGGGGAACCAGACAGACTGAATCATGATTACACGTCTATAAGGTTATCAATCTATAAGGTTTCATCTTATTGTTATATGCGTTATTAACCGACTATGGCGAAGCAAAAAGGTGGATTATGATTTTGACCTGTATGTATGTATGTATGGTTGTTCATCTGTTCCTTCATAAATTTTAAACTAGTGATCATATTTGAACAAATGAGGTGTCATTAGAAGGCAATACGGCATAATAATTTCAGCAAAGACAGTTTTCTTGTTTCGTACTTTTTAGAGAGTGTTTTTTGGTAGTCGGGTTTTACTTTTTAAACTTTATTTTTTATGTCTATGACAATACAATTTGTTTCTCTTTTTAAGAATGTATGAATGAGTGCCCTTTGATGCAAATATATTGATAATGTATCAAATAATGCTAGAGTTCAAAGTTTTCAAAGAGAAACGAACAAAATAATGTGATACATAAAAAGGTCCGCGGATTTAAAAGGCTCGCTCGCTCTTATTCGAATTCTGTTTTTATTTTCAACAAGTGAGTTCTGAACAGAGCACCTAGTAATTAACAGTTTCGATAATTTCACCGTGAAGTATTTGTTTGGTGCGCTTGTGTACATGTAATTGTTTGCCTTGGGCGCTGGCGGCGTGATCATTTGCATTTGTAAATACACAACAAAAACCGGCAAAGGAGTGACGAGGGTCTTTCGAAATGCCGTAAAAGTAGGTAATCAACTCGCTTTGCTGACTCTCACTTCAAAGTGAATTTTTGTTCGCGCCTTTTTTATTTTTCATGACAGGAAACGCCGAGTATTTTCAACTAGTACCCAATTTAGGAAGCTTTTACCGCTACATTGTTTATTCTTATTTTAGCCGCGATTGTTTGCTAGGACAACTTTATTGTTCAGATTTGATTTCTTATAAACCTATATGCAACCTTATATTATTTTTCGGGTTCACTTGATTAATGCACTTACTGCCACACTCAGAGTCGTTGATTAACTTAGTTGGCAACTTAACAAAAAATATTGACCCTTATTTTGATACGCATAAAGACTACCGATATTAAAGTTAAATGACGTCTCTTGAGTTCGGCCGTTGAGCGTTCTTTAGGACGAACCAAATAAGTAATAATTTATTTATAACTTTATTGCACAAAACGATACTATAGGCGAACTTAATAATAATAATAAGCTCATATGCAATATATTGGTAGGGGCTGTGTTTTTATAGTGACAGTATATTTGCTCGCCTCAGCCTATGGTAAGCAAAACCTGAGCTCACGTTTCAATTAAAACGGACGCAATATCAAGGCATCCCTACCGTTGGCACTGCTATAGTGACCTGCGAGATGCTTCTTCATGATTTGTTTGAAGGAATCTATATTGTAGGAAGGGGGAAATACATGCGTCTGCAACGAGTTCCATTTCTTAAACTGTTTAGTCCGGCTTTGTAATTCTTCGTGACAGAAAAGGCTGTTTTAAATATTGTTGGAACCAACATTTAATATTATATTAAATTAACATCTAAATTAATTTTGTTTGGTGCTTTAGATATCAGTCACCTTAGCGTCAGAATTACTTTTTTATGTAAAAATAATAATAAGTGATCTTGTTACTCTGTGATCTGTCTTAATCGTGGGAGAGCCATGCTTCGGCATGAATATGCCGGCTCAACCGGAGTGATACCACGACCTCACAGAAAACCGGGGTGAAGCAGCACTGTGCTGTGTTGCGCCGCGTGAGTGAGGGTGCCCGGGGCCAATCCGGGGGAAAGGGGGGATTAAAGGTTGGGAGCGCACTTGTGACTCCACTGGTGTCGCGGGTGTCCATGGTCTGCTCGTCTGCCACCTATAACAAAAAAAAATGAGTGCCCACGAGTCGGTATCTGACTTAAAAAGGGTAAACAGCTTATCAACTACTACCGTAAAATCCAGAACCTACAATTTTCACTCTGTAACATAATGAAATGAAATGTTATTAAAATTTTTAATTACTAAATAATTTCAATAAATAATTACGATGTAAGCGAAATGCTATCTGTTGTGTCTGAACAAACTTCGTTTTGTAATATACCTACTAGAATATAGGAGCAAAAACTGCTTTACTCTTTTAAATCGGGCAAGATGCAATAATGTTACCATGTT
The DNA here is from genome assembly GCA_019059595.1 of Marasmia exigua. Classification (NCBI taxonomy): domain Eukaryota; kingdom Metazoa; phylum Arthropoda; class Insecta; order Lepidoptera; family Crambidae; genus Marasmia; species Marasmia exigua. The sequence continues at coordinate 11,215,891 of CM032475.1, read as the reverse complement.
GATATTACAGAACTTCTCAGAAAATCTTAATTTAAAATTGCAATTTATAGGTAATTACTTACACAACAATCTATCGTACATCTAGGCCAGGAGACCTAAACGCTCGGTTTTCCCGCTGCCTAAATTTGTTTCTCCAACGAAAATATAGGCAGGTTTTCCTGCTGCATTCAATTAGTTTTGTGCCAATTTGGTGCAGCGTTCCATAGTCCGGTGTTAGCTAAATACTCGAATGTCGAAGTTAAAAGCGGGGCGAAAATTTCGAACCTACGTGGGTCACTTGTGTGACGTTATGAAACAACGTTTCTTTCTCTTCTCACAACATCTCATACGTTGACCTGATTCCGTACTAAGTAGCTTAAGCACTTGTGTTACAGATATCAGACAACAGAGGAACACAAATATATACTTAAATATATATATTACACCCAGACACCGAACAAACACAAGTGTTCATCGCACGAATGTTTGTCCAGGGTGGGGATCGAACCCACGACCTTTGGCCGTAAGAGGCAGGGTCACTACCAATTGCAACATCCGGTCAGTCAATTGCCGACCATTGAAGTATTTTACCCTAATAGAGAATATTTACCTAAATATTTTATCAAAATTTAGGTAAATATGTGCCAATAGCAAAAATTTTCAATTAAAAATATAATGTCTACCCGGTTTTATGGTCATTCAAAAATTCATGGGCAAGTCCATTTTAAAAGTATGAAATTATTAAAAAATCATTATACCATTGAATAACCCATACAATTTGCACCGACTATTATAATATAACCATTGACATAAACGAAACATTTGATATAGCTACCATAAAAAATTGAAATGAAATGCGTACAAAATACTTAGGTGTGACGTCACTTCGAAGTAGCCATTTGTATGGAGCGTTTTGGGTTTGCCCAAAATAATGTGATTTTAAAGTTGTGATATTACCTAGTTATAGTTATTATATAGTTAAAGTACATATAGTATATAGTTAAAATGAGAATCAAGTAATTCTCTCAACGATGTTTTTATCATTGAGAGGTCTTTTGATTACAAAAATCAAAAAAATATACCTAGTCAAATACCGTATTGTGTGGATACTTCCTATTTGATTCGATAGATTGTAGAATTGATAAGTTCGCACTTATCAATATTCGCATATAAATCTGTTCTCATCAAGCTATTAGAAATTGAAATGTTGTTGAAAAAATGACACGAATAAAGTAGTAGAGATAATACAGGTTGTCTGATTTCATCATCATTTCAGCCAATAGACATCCACTGCTGCTGTCTCGCCCGCATCCAATGAATTCCCGCGATCTTCAACAGATCATCGGTCCACCTTAATGACCACCAGAATGATAGATTTATATTTTCAAAAGTGAAGACAAAATATAAGTGAAATATAGTTTCAATAAAAGTGGTAAAATATAGATAGGAAAGGATTCTGTCGGTGGGACTAAAACACTCCGCGTTGGCTGATGCAATTCAAAGGTTTTAAATTAGTCTCTAGTGGTTTTTAGTGAACAATTTTGGTGTTTATTTGTGCGGTGAAGTGATCCTAATAATGAGAATCGTTGAATTGTATCGGTTGTAACATTGCTATTGTGTGTCGAGTGAGTTATCACGTGACAACTTATTTGGACCTAATAGAGTCTTAAGGTGACGGGTAGGGCACACTAGCGAGGCCAATCGATTTAAATTTTTAGCTACTGAACCGGATCTATTTTAAACTATTTTGGTATTACAATCTCTCGGCAAACACTTATGCTATTTATTAAATAACCATGCACAAATGTTGAGTCCGTTTTTATGGTGAAAAATTGATTCACGACAAAAGCGGCGAAAAAAAAATTTTTTTGGCGGTAATCCAAAATTCAATTGCAAAAGCAGACCAAACAGTTAACTATAAGTATTAAATAAATAGTATAGGTGTTTGCTGAGAGATTATAACCACTAAATTGTTTAAAATAGATCCGGTATAGTGGCTAAAAATTAAATCGATTGGCGTCGCTAGTGTGCACTACCCCTCACCTTAAAACCGCGATTGTGGTTAGTATGGTATTGACAAAATCCGTAGGTCGATAAAAGGCTAGTATTTTTTTTAATTTTATGTCGATTTAAGATGAGATAATAATGCCAGGCAACCGAAACACCGCCTAAGACTTGATCCCAATAACAAAGACTCGCCAAAAAGCTGACTGTCATCCCTGTAAAATACAATACAGTGTAATTCAATTTAGAGGGATGACGTGGCGGTTTGTTCGACATTTTTTCCCTCACGGAGTAAAGGAGCTCGCAACTGCAAGCGTGTGCAATATTCTTTGGCACGAGACGCAGTTTCAGCCCATTATTGTAAGTGACAAGGTAAAGTCTCTGTCTCATTATATTATCCGTTACTTGTTTTTGCATCTGAGTGAATGAATAAGAGAAAGGTGAATGAAGATTGCTTTATTATTCACACATCATTTCAAAGCACGCAATCTTTTTGCGTTTGTCAAAGTAAATATTAGTTAAAATCAATATGTGTTAAGCGGTGCTGGTGACAAGGTAATTCTTTTATCTAGTTAATTAATTTTGTTAATTAAGACTTAACTTTGTTAACTGTTTGTTTACCCAAATAAAGAGAAAAAAAACCGGCCAAGTCGGTCTCGACTCGGACTCGCGCACCGAGGGTTCCGTACAAACCTGCAAGGTTTACAAAGTTCGATCATTACGACAATCGAGTCATAACTATGGTATTTTTATTGCAAAATGAAATTCATAACATTACAATGGGGAAAGATGGAGGAGCATACATTTAAGACAAAGATCTCTTTATCGTTTAAGTAATCCTTTATTTTATATTAGCACATATCATTTCGATAAAAGAACGTCGAAATATAAAGAAGAAGGCTATTTCGTCTGCTTTAAATGTTGTGCTCCCCATACATAGTATAATAACTCGCGGTCATTGCTGTAACTACATTATGTTTACAATCACAATTTTTTTGGTGGTATAACTACTTAAAATTTTAAGCTTTTCGGAATTTTTCTGTTACCTGTGCTGTAAGCTATTGCTTCTTACCAAATTTCGAGATTCTATGTCAACGGGAAGTGGTCTTTATGTTTTAATTCCCTTGCGTGTAGTTGCGAGTTTCAAAATATGCGGTTGGTTATCGGTATCAATGGTTGTACTTTTGCGTTTTGCGTTTTTGCGTTGACTTAGAATTTTTTTTTTCACGGGTTAAAGACAATTAGATCTAAGTATTTGATATGAATTTCAACTTGATAGCTCTACGCGTTCATGAGGAAAAAAGTAATAAGTTTATATTTATTAAAAAATATATATTTTGTAATGTAACTAAAAATTTAAGATTTTCGGAATTTTTCCTTTATGTGTGCTATAAAACGTTGCTTCATGCCAAATTTCAAGATTCTAGGTCGACTGGAAGTACCCTTTAGGTTTCGATTCCCTTGCGAGTACTTGCGAGTTTCAAATTATGCAGCTTAAATTGCTGTTTCTTTTGATTGCGTTGACATAGAAGTTTGATTTTGTTACAGCTTAAAGGTATTATAGACCTGAGTATTTGGTATGAATTTCAATTTAATACCTTTACGCGTTTATGAGGAAATGGGTAGTAAGTTTAAAATTATTAAAAAAATATATATTATGTGATGTAACTAAAAATTTATGGTTTTCGTAATTTTTCCTTTATTTATGCTATAAGACGTTGCTTCGTACCAAATTTCAAGATTCTGAGTTCACGGGAAGTACCCTGTAGGTTTTGATTCCCTTGCAAGTGTCGAAAATTTGCGGCATAAACGGCTGTATCTTTTGATTGCGTTAGCTTAGAAGTTTGATTTTTTCGCAGCTTCAAGGGACAGTAGATCTGAGTAATTGATACAAATTTCAGTTTTATACCTCCACGCGTTCCTGAGAAAAAGAGTCTTGACAGACGGACGGACGGACAGACGGACAACAAAGTGATCCTATAAGGGTTCCGTTTTTTCCTTTTGAGGTACGGAACCCTAAAAAACAGAAAAAAGCACGAGTAAATAGTAAGGCATTAAATATTTCAGCATGTTTCAGGAGTATTTAGGTATTTGGCATTGATATACAGTGCGTCCCAAGATTATGGGTCTTTAATGGAAATTACGTTAAATCCTGAAGTTAGCAATTTTTACCTAAAGGAAACATCACTTTATTTTTAAAAGAAAAAAAAACTGCATTCTGAGTTTTTTTGGATTGTGCTTGTATTTTTGCACGGGAATCCAACTGGAAAAAAAATGGCTTTATTATTCTGTCAATCGATTGAGTCAATCACTACTAACGATACAATTTCTCTAAAAAACCTTTTATGGTTTTTGGTAACGTTAAAAGCTTTTTATTGTGAATAATTCGACTAGTTACTAATGTTGTCGATAGTAAATCCGACCCAGGCAGAAGCTGAACCTAACAGTATAAGTTTATTATTGTATAACAATTATAATATCACTGTAGCGAATGTGGCATGTACGTACGTATCTCTAGAGGGTACGTAGTATATGTACTTACCTACAAGCATGTGTTTGTATTGTGGATACCTACGAAAATAATAATAATAATAATAAAAATAATAATAAAAATAATAATTCTCACAACATCTCATAGGTTGACCTGATTCCGTACTATACTTAGTACGGAATCAGGTCAACCTATGAGAAGTTACACAAGTGCTTAAGCTACCGCTTAAGCACTTGTGTTACAGATATCAGACAACAGAGGAACACAAATATATACTTAAATACATATTACATCCAGACACTAAACAAACACAAGTGTTCATCGCACGAATGTTGTAAACATATTTGAGATAATGATTCAGAACGTGTAACCGTGATCCAGTTTTGGTCTGGTTCCCCTGTCTAAGGGGTGCAAAAGTCAGTCGCTTCATTGTACTTACCTGACTAATTACATAGATGAAATTATCTCTTAATACATGCTACTAATTAAATACATAGTTCTCCCAAAAGATTTTCGGGATCCAAATACTTGGTATGATATGAAAAGTATTTCTATTTCTACCCGACTACGGCGAAGGAAAAAGGAGGGTTATTATTTTGACCTGTATGTATGTATGTATGATTATTAATCTGTTCCGTCTTAACATTTAAACTACTTATCATATTTGAACAAATGATGTCGTTAGAAGCGTCTTGATTGTCTTCTGGTAATAGGCGACATGACGTCACGTTAAATTGACTACAGCGCCGTCTAGGGGACTTAGAGTAAAGAACTAAAAAAAAACTTGACGGTACCAACGGGGTATCTTTTTTAGCACATTTCAAATTTGTAATTTTATTTACATAACTAAAAATATGTTTAAAAAAATTAAGTTTAAAAACTAAAACCCGACTTCCAAAAAAACACGCTTTAAACAGTACCAACAAGAAAATTGTCTTTGCTGAAATTATTATGCCGTGGTCGTATATCACCTAATGTAGCAAAACAGATTCATTATAATAATAAAATAAAATCAATGTGGCATACGACGACGGCGATACGGCATAATAATTTCAGCAGCGACAATTTTATTGTTTCGTTCTTTTTAGAGCGTGTTTTTTTTATTTATTATCACATACAAAGACTTTTGACAAACAATCACGTTAATGGCATTGTGCAAAACGCTGAGGTTTGTCCTCAATGCTGGGTTATACGTCAGCCAATTGCTCGCATTAAATACAAAAATAATAGTCTACCAGTAGTATTACAAACAAAAATCACAAAGAATTACTACAAATTTAAGTTCCATTTATACATTACCAAAGAAGTGGAAACCAGGTAAATGTTCTCCTAATTTAAACCGGGGCACGAAGTATTGAGTAGTTTGGCGACCATATACATTACGGGCTTGCGACGTGCGCAGGCGTCCTTAGGCTATTGCACGTGTGAATACAGGGTGTTCGGCTTTATTCTGGTATTTTGGATTAAAATAATGTACTTTTTTTAGATTTTCGCGTTGCATTAATAATGTTTAAAATAATGTTCTTTTAAAAGACTACATTTGAATCGAGATTGTACCGAAAGAACTTTACAATATTTAGAAAGGCCAGTCTCATTATTTCTAAAAATTTCTTTGATTACTGGGGGAACAATCAGTTTTAAGATTTTAAGCTGGGGTTTATATATCTTATCAATGTAAGTTTTGAAAGTGTGTCCATAGCTACCGATACCATATTGTATGTAAGATTCGGCCAATGAGTTGTATAAGGTTAGTTTAACTTTGTAGGGGATACGGCTATTTAGGATGTACATGTTAGCCAGCAATTGTCTCAGTTTGTTACATACGTGCTCAACATTTTGACCCAAGTTTAAGTGGTTATCTATGTTAAGTCCAAAGTAAGTATACGAATTGACATGCTCAATCGGAGGTCAGGTGCATCCTTGTGAACTGTTGGAATGCATAGAGCTTATTAGTCCGGTTTTAGTTTTTAAACTTTATTTTTATTACATTTTAACGTGACTTCTAATGCCATATAATGTAATTGCTCGTCGTCGGCCAGCAATCATAACAGTTAAACAAGCTCCAAGTCCGGTTCGAAGTTGTGAAACTTTTTCTCGCCATTAGGCTGAATATTCTAACTCCAGGTTTGTAGAGCTTGGCGAGCCTCTTCGCAATGAACAGTTCGCGGCGAGATCCTCCGAGATCATGGGCCTGTGTTCCTTTCCGACTTTCCGGGCGTTGAACGGAAAAAAGCCCCGGTTGGTTTTAGTGGGTAGGCCCTTGGTCGGCCTCTGATTAGCATAGGCCTCATCCATCCAGGGGAGAGCCGCTCACTACCCAATGTGTGCATAAGGTGGCGCCAGCAACTGGTGCCGATGTCGGCTCCTATAACTGAGCCGGCTGCATTTTCACCGGGTAAACAGAATATAAAAGATTTGTAGAGTAGACCTTTAATATTTTTGCGCCATATTATATTATTGTTCTATAATATTCTTTACCTTCGTTCTTTTTTTTTTCGTCATCAAGTCATTGAACAATGAATTCATACTAGCCCTACGTGCTATAATAATAATGTCCTCCAAACCGATATTTCGGCCATGGCGACCAATCTCAGCGATCAGCCATCGACGCAGGATATATTATAGTGCACAAGTATTTACGCGGACACAAGTGCACTCTCTATTCCTGTACCTTCTTATCGATGGAACACTAGTGTGAAACGACCGGAGAGGGATTAGGGGCAGGACCAACGACTTAAAGAGCTTTCCGAGGCACAGGGGTACAAGACCGCTAACTTCCAGACTCCGGGCTAACATTGAGAATTTCTGAACCGAAAAACTCAGGTACAAATTTTGGCCCGACCCGGGGATCGAACCCAGGACCCCGATCGCAACCGTCGCTTTAAAGTGCGACCCACTAACCATTGCCCCACCGAGGCAGTCACGTGCTATAATAGTGAGTAATATGTAGTGAGCGGCGGCGCACTCGTGCCTCCTTTGGTGTTGCTGATATCTATGGGCGGCAGTAATCACATACTACCAGGTCATCCGTCTGCTTATCTGCCCCCTATCTTATTAAAAATGTTGATGGCGTATGTGCCGTCTAAGATCTTAAGGTGACGGGTAGGGCACACTAGCGACGCCAATCGATTTTAATTTTTAGTTATTAAATATAAAAGGGTCACAACCTCTCGGCAAACACTTATACTACTTATTAAATAAACATGCACAAATGTAATCAATTTTTCGCGTACGCGTTGGACCCAACATTTGTGCATGGTTATTTAATAAATATTATAAGTGTTTGTCGAGAGGTTGTAGCCGCCCCGAAATTGTTTAAAACAGATCCAGTTTAGTAGCTAAAAATTTAAATCGATTGGCGTCGCTAGTGTTCCCTACCCTTCACCTTAAGAAACAAAACTGTATATTAAGGAAAATTGAACTAACTTATATTGAAGCGCTATTGTTATTAGCGAGCAAGGAGTCCTTATTTCCTGAAATGGGTTCTCGGCTGCTAAATAGAACATTTCTTGGGACGTCAATATAAATTAGCTCTAAGTAGGTAGTAATCTGTAAATTGGCTTCGGTCTAGATGTACTGGGAAACGGTCGACCTCAGCTAACGTCACCAACAGAAAATACTCTATTTTAAGACTTGGTGATCGGTAAATGGCTTGAGTATCTAAGTAATAAGAACTATACATAAGTCACGAACGGTTTATAAATAAGTCACGAAATTTGAGATGTAGGCTAACACTTAAGCTTGCTAAAACACTTGTACCTAAACACCATACCGTACCTTTACATAACAAGGCAACTAAGGTAAAGCTGCTGGCATGATCATCAGCACCCAGAGAAGGAAAACTCTGCATTTATATCAAAACCCTCGCCAACCCGTCTGCCAAGCGTGGTGAGTATGGCAATTACCCCTCATGTTATTGAGGGAGGCCTCCGCAGTGGGGACTTAAATGGGCTGATGATGATGATGACCTTTACATAGTTCGAGTTAGCGTACGAGTCAGCCTGTCAAGTAGATGCACTGCAGAAACTGGCACTTTTTGGACGACACTTACGAGTAACTCTTACGAGCGAGGTAGAAAGTAACTCGCATGAAAAGCCGAGTAACTGTCTACTAACTATGCAGCTGCCCGCACTGTGTAAACCCGTCTTAATAATGTGCCTACTTTTGTTGTTCATAGTAAAGATTACAATACAATTGATGGCTAATGTAAAGCTATTAAAATTCCCCACTTGGAACCACTTCTCTACCGCCAAACGAATCCAGGTAATCTGCACCGTGTAAAATGCCCCCGCCAATAAATTACCGGGGTCCATTTATCCCGGACGCCTAAGTCAGTAATCCCTTAAGCCACATATGTACATTGGAGTTGTCCGTTATAATCAATAATTTGGGTGTAGTTTCCAGTGACCAATTGGCCGGCGGCCAAGTCGTTACGAACGGAGAATTTGCCGCGCGATCCGCAGGTCATGGGAGGCTAGGGCTACCAAATTTTTTTACAAGAAATACAGTATTTTAGAATTGAAAGAGACAACTTACAGAAAAATTAAATGCCTACATATTTTTGAATTGGATGGGTTTCTAAGAGTTGACATAAAGCTTACGGTGCAGAGAGCTTATCCAGAAGTACTCGTATTAAATCTAGCTTTATTTTTACCACTTTAACACAACTTGTCAATTTAGTCATTTTCGAATGCTTTGAAGACTTATTCTTTACTCAATACATTTACGCATACCAGTGATGTTGAAACAGCACATTTGTTTCTTTTTTATTTTTTTATTGTAAAAGCTATGTCGGTGGGCCCCACCGCCACCACGGCCACCTAAATAATTCGTCTTACTTAACAATATCCTACATACTTTTTTGTCCAACAGAACAATGCATATAATTGATTGTTGCAATGTATATGTAGTATAAGTGAAAAATAGGTTATAACAGTTTTTTTTATATTATAGTTGGTAACCCTATGGGAAACGCCTGGCCACGGCCCAGGGAACTAGTTTATTGGACCCTCATTACTAAACTAAAATGATGTTCGGCTTGTCGGATTTACGTACTAATCTTATAAATTGTTCGGAAGAATAAGATTAAGATTTGTTAGATGAATTAACAGTTTTTTTTTACCCGTGGGAGAGCCACGCTGCAGCATGAATGGGCCGGCTTGACCGAAGTGTTATAGAAAACAGGCGTGAAGCAGCACTGTGCTGGGTTTCGCTGCGTGAGTGTGGGTACCGGAGGCCCAATCTGGGGGTAAGGGAGGTCTAAAGGTTGTGACTCCACTGGTGTTGCAGGTGTCTGTGGGCGGCGGCAATCGCTTACCATCAGATTATCCGTCTGCTCGTCTGCTTAGAAAAAAACTTAGATTGTCGCTAGAAGCTTCGTAAGTTGTGTAATGACAGGTAGTCTCACTCAGTGTTTTGACAGCTATTCTCAGAAGCAAACTGTTGGCACAAAATACAGAAAATCAGCTCTAGCTGACTTTGCTATCGGAGAGTTCGTTAAAGCAGTATATCGAATCATGTCTCTTCCGCACGTCTGTCTCTTTTATTACTGCCGAATCTAGCTAGGATTACTGAAGCGTGCAAGTATGTGTGCATAGCCTGTTTAGCTCGCATTGTAGGTAGTGTCCTTCTGTTTAATACACAGAAGTATTTAGTATTAACACAAACCCTGGATAAACATTCGTGCGATGAACACTTGTGTTTGTTCTGTGTCTGGGTGTAATATATGTATTTAAGTATATATTTGTGTCCTCTGTTGTCTGATATCTGTAACACAAGTGCTTAAGCTACTTAGTATGGAATCAGGTCAAGGTATGAGATGTTGTGAGAATTATATTATTGGTTACAAAATTAACGGTGGATTTTAAAAATAAGGTTAGAGGTCTTATTTACCATCTCCATTCTTGTTAGGTTTTTTTATGACATAGGTGGCAGACGAGCAGACGAATCACTTGATGGTAAGCAATTGCCGCCGCCCATGGACACCCGCAACACCAGTGGAGTCACAAGTGCGCTGCCAACCTTTAAACTCCCTTCCCCCCATGATTGGGCCTCCGGTGCCCACGCAGCAAAAAACAAAGCACGCGCTGTTTCACGTCGATTTTCTGTGAGGCCGTGGTATTACTCCGGTCGAGCCGGCCCATTCATGCCGAAGCGTGGCTCTCCCACGGTCAAATCGGTATCGGTAAGTAGTGAACTTGGCGAAAACCGAATAAATGCTCTCTTTACTCGTAGACACTTAAGGCCGCTATATGACAAGACATTTGCGAGTATAAAAATAATACGGCCCGTTTAGCGCAGTGGTTTGGGCGCCGTTTGAGACGCAAGGGCCGTATGTTCGACTCCCGCACCAGCACTAATGTTTGTTGATAAAACTGATATTTGTGTTGGGTTTGGGTGTTTGTGGTACTGTCGTTGTTTCTGGTTTCCATAGTACAAGGAAAAACTTTTTTTTTATGTGATATGTGGCAGACGAGCAGACGGATCACCCGATAGTAAGTTACACCCGCGACACCAGTGGAGTCACAAGTGCGCTGCCAACCTTTGAACCCCCCTTACCTCCGGATTGGGTCTCCGGTTCCCTCACTCACGAAACACAGCACAGTGCTGCTTCACGCCGGTTTTCTGTGAGTTTGGGATCAGGACAATGTATGTGATGTTATCTCAATTTATTACTTATATTCAAACATAAGTTTGATTTTGATGTTCATAAATCTAACTGTTCTTACAAAAGTTTTTGAACGCACAAAAATATACCGCTATATAGCGGCACCATTAACGGTGGCGTAATTATGATCTAATCTAAATTATACATCAGGATGTTTCATCGTGCGTACAATAGCTCGCTGCCTGCAACTTACTTGGGTGATCGTTCCAGACCATTTCACCGACATTAGGAATATTATGCCGGTATCTCCGTAGGTTGTCCAACTGCGTGGTAAATCGTTGGTCTTAATCGTCGTTTATTGCGATATTCCGACAGCTTGTGTCATGTAACGTTAAGAAGGGAATATTCCATATTTATTAAATAAGTTGGATCAGAAGGTGAAATACTGGGTATCCTCGTAGAGTGTACAGAGGAGGGGTAGCGCGGCGAGCGCGATTAGCGGTAGAAGAAAGAAAGGATAAAAATCGTTTATTCGACACTTATCTTAAAACATTTTACAAAGGAACATCTAATAAAGTAAGTGCCGAAACGGTCATTACTCAGAATTTAGCCATGGTCTGGGCCATTGCGCTGATTTTCAGTAGAGACCGAATCGCAGACTAATTGTAAACATTTTTATTGCGCTTCATACTTGAACCAGTACAGTCCCGGCTTCGGCCTTTCCGACTGCGATTGCACTGGTACATGTTTACTCGGTATCTAGTACTAGTAACTAGCCCTCAATTGTATTCGGGATTCTAGGCCTCTGCTGCAAAAGGTTTACAATCCATGTCCTATGGCTAAAATAATGATAATGATGAGATTTCTTGCATTATTTTTGTGTTAGAGATGAGCAGACGGATCACCTGATTGTAAGCTATTGCCTAATATTTAATATAATTAATTTATGAAAATAAAGATATGATAGATAGATAGATAGATAGATATATACACTTTATTGCACAAAATTTACAAATCTTAGCCTAAGTTATTATACTAAACAATGTAGGCGGTCTTATCGCTAATAGCGATCTCTTCCAGACAACTCTTCAAGATATGTTCTATTCATATACACTTTTGTCCACTTTTTCATTTATTTTGACTTTAATAAGGATAGGTTCTGTAAAATAACTAGAAGTGAAAACACTTTATTTGTCATTCCAATTTATTTGTAGCATCTCATGCTGACAGGCTGACGCACAAAATTGATTTGAAGGTTCGTTTGCCTTTCAGCGAGCTTTCTGCGCCCTTTGATTGCCAAGCCTTTGTGCTTTCAACTTGTCAATTGCACGAAAACTACGTCTGTATTAACATGGCTTTTTGGTAAGACGATTAAGGTCTTACCAAAAGCCAAATAAATAAATTAATACAACATCTCGTACATTGCTTTGTTGTCGGAAAAAAGAGGAAAAACACATATTAAAAGAATATAAATTCTAAGAAATGCGATGCTTATGCGATAAGGTTAAACCTGTAATGATAGTATAAGCTTCAAAGTGAATAAATAAATAAAGTATGCTCAAATACATTTGTATATTACACTCTAAATCTGAACAAACACAAGTTTTCATCACATGTGGACATGAAATGTTTGTCCAAGGTGGAAATCGAACCCATTAGCTTATCCTATGAGGATCATACAACTGAGGATACAAATGATCAATCTGTAAATTGGATTTTTTTAAAACGGATATATTTTCAGGATTAGAACAAAAATGGGTATCCATAGTTTGATAAACGATCTGAATTCCGATGTGAACAGGTTTTCTCACGATTTTGGAGCCTTCCGCAACATCGATTTAGTAAAAGGCACGTAGATTTATAATCAGAACACGCATATACTTTTCAAGTAGGCTACCATCGCAAAAATCGACGTTTTATCGATAACATAATTATAATGACTTCTCTATAGTCGTAAATTATGGCCCGAGCAATCTTCGCATAATTGCGGCCCGTGTGGCAGTCACGGAAATTGACCCGAAGGATCAAACACAAGATTTTCGGGTCCAATGTCAAATCCGTACTGCTTTATGGGTGAAAAACACGGAAGGTCACCGAAACCATCTTGCACCGTCAGGTTTTCGTAAGCCGCTGCCTTCGCCGAATTCTTGGTATTTATACTGGCCGGAGAGAATCTTCAACGAGTATCTGTTGGAACGCTGCCACGAAACCCCGAACGCAGATCAAGCGCGCAAGTGGAACTGAATTGGCCACGCTCTCCAAAGGGAGTTCTGATCACATTTCTAAACATGCTCTGGATTGCAGTCCCCAAGGAAATCGTTAACCTGGCCGTCCTAAAAAAACTTGGCGACGTAATGTTGCAGACGACATGAAGAACATCGGCAAGACTTGGAGTAGAGTCAAATTCGAAGTTATAGACCGAACGCGATGGAATACTACTTTGGACGCTCTCTGCCCCAGAACGGGGACATGAGATTATTATCACAAGTAAGTCAAGTCATAAAGTACTTAGGAAGTTTTCCTCTATAATCGGATATTATATCTGACGGTACGGATGGATAGCTATCAACTAAAACAATTTCAAAGTGTCTGTAATCTATCAAACAAACGTTCATCAATGTACGTTTATTCATTTGGGGAGCCTCAGGACCGAATACTTTGTTTTAAATTAATGACATCCATATCTCACGATCCCGGGGAATAGTCCTTCGTATTTGTCATATAGATTACCTACTTTTTCTATTCCCAATGCGAAATTTATTTGACTTACGAGTACCTTAGTATGCGTATATTGTGGTTCGTGAAATAACATTATATAGAATATTGTATGTATTCAGTTTATTCACATTGTATGCATTCACGCGCGTGGATGCACAATAAATTAAACACAAAGGTAGTGTTGATCAAATTAATATAAGAAGTTAGAACTCTAGTTAAAAAAAGCTATGTCAAAATAAAATAATAATGATTTGATCAATCTTTATCCGAGAATAAATAGATACGTGTAGCGTACACTATATGCCTGTACGGTCGAATCACTAAGATCTTCTAATTTATTGATTATAATAATATCCTCCAACTGATTTCGTCTAAGGCGGCCAATCTCAACGATCAGCCACTTATGCAGGATACATTATAATGCTCAAGTGTGTGCGTAAACACGAGTGCACTCAACTGAACTGCTTAACGTCCTTTTGAGGCACGGGGGTACAAAACCGCCAACTTCCAGACTCCTGGCTAATACTGAGAATTTCTTAATAGAAAAACTCAGGTACAATTTTTTTGCCTAACCCGGGAATCGAACCCGCTTGGGGTAGCCGTCTCTGTTACTGCGCCAACGAGGCATCTAATTTATGACAAATTTATAACTTCATACTGAGGTACATCAGTATGAAGTTAAAAACGGAAAATAGAACAGAGATTAAGTAGTATTTTTATTTAAAAGTAATGATATTCGGGATGAAATCCGAACAATTTGCCATTAATTTTGAATGCACGATTCTGCGATACTTTAAACTTGCCACATCCATAGCAAATTGAACTGTATCTGGTTGGGGTTCGTTTGATTTAGGAGTAAACCTACAAAATCGGGAAAAGGTGGGTGCTTGCGTGACGTCACGGGAAATTTATTCCCCAATGATAGGAAGGTTAACGAGCTGTAGGAACTCCTCGTTAAACCTCCCATAAACTGTGCTAATGTGACGTCAGAATTCACAAGCAAGTATTAACTCGCACGCCCTAAAATCGAACGAGTGGGCCCTTTGCAATATGCCATATCTCCATATAATGGAATTTCGATAAAGTCTAATTCATGTTAGCACTTCGGTGCTCTAATGGAATTATAATTATCATCTTAGCGTTTTGTCCCAGTTGCATCCCATGCTGTCGCTTCGGAGTCTGGGTACCGCCTGAATGAATCTTCAATGATCTAGTGGCACATAAGCTGCAAGCTTCCTAAAAACGTTAACGTAGACAAAAAAAATCTGCGAAAACAAACCGCCTTCAGAAACCACAAACTGAAAGGTGTAAAATAACATGTCGAATTGAGAACCTCTTTTTTTGAAGTCGGTTAAAATCATATTTGCGCGGCTCACGGTTTGAAAGGTAGCTGACAAATTAATACAGCTCTCTGATAAATATTCACCTTTTAAAAGACTTGAAATAAATCCAAACTATTATCATAGACTAAGACATTGTCTAAGACATAATTAGCCTATGCCAAAAAAGTTTAATCAAGGTTAAACGAGTGTGAAAAACTATAGTTGATATTTTTATAGCAATCTTTTGCAATTTATTCTTAAGTAAATAACACACTTAAAAATTTCAGTGTGTTATTCATTTGTGAAGAACTATTTTTGATGGCATCGTTTTGTGGTATGTTCAAAAGGTATAATAATTAGGTATCATTTTGAACTAGTAAATATTTTGCAATGAAACAGAAAATAACACCGTCAAATAAAAATGAAAACATAAACATAATTAAGTATGAGATGTTCTATGAATTTATTTATTTATTATTGCTTATTTGATATTTCGCAGTACCTCTCGCTACTACTAAAGTAGGATTATTAATTACACGAAGTAAACTGACAGATGTCAATGTTAAATGTCAAAATGTATGGGGATTTGATATTTGCATCGAGATTCGGCGGACAGGGTTAGCCCTGTAACAAGCCGCATGGGCTGATGCAATTCAAAGGTTTTAAATTAGTGTCTAGTGGTTTTTAGTGTACAAATTTGGTGTTTATTTGTGCAGTGAAGTGCCGCAAAGTGATTCTAATAATAAGAATGGTTGAATTGTATCGTTTTTACCCGACTACGGCAAAGCAAAAGGTGATTTTAACAGGCTATGTACGTATGTATGTATTTATGTATGTATGTATGTTCACCTGTTTCCACGTAATTTCTAAACTAGTAATCATATTTGAACAAATGAGATGTCGTTAGAAGCGCCTTGGTTGTCTTCTGGTTATAGGCAACATGACATTACGTTAAATTTATTACAGTGCCCTCTAGGGGACTTAGAGTAAGGAACTAAAAAAAAATTTTGCTTGACGGTACCATGTGGGGTATCAAATGAAAGAGCTTTTTTAGCACATTTCAAACATATTTTTAGTTATGTAATTGTATTTACATAACTAAAAATATGTTAAATAAAAATAAAGTTTAAAAACTAAAACCCGACTACCAAAAAACACGATCTAAAAAGTACAAAACAAGAAAATTGTCGTTGCCACCGACTGTAGCAAAACAGATTAATAATAATAATGAAATAAAATCAATGTGGCATACGACCACGGCGATACGGCACAATAATTTCATTAGAGTCTTCTTGTTTTTTACTTTTTAGATCGTGTTTTTTGGTAGTCGGGTTTTAGTTTTTAAGTTTTATTTTTTAACACTGCTATTGTGTGCCTAATGAGTTGTCTCATGACAACCTAATAGCGTCCTAATTGCTTGGACCGAATAGAGTCTTAAAACCCGCGATTGCTTTTAGAGTGATATCCGCTAAATCCGTAGGTTTTATTGAGTGACTGTGACTTTGACTGCCTTCGACTGTTGACTGTCTTCTTATTCTCATTAAGTTACTTGACATTGCAAATTATCTTGGGTAGCTTATATTAAATTAATTTAACCTAAGTCGGGTAGAACCTTTTTAAAAAAAACAAAAAGAAAAAATACGCTTCGCTTGTACTAATTTTAAATAGGTTCTAAAGGCAAATTCTTCTCAATACTCGTATTTTAATTACTATAGCATCTACGTTATGTTTACGCCGCCAACCGCTAGATCGACATTTGCTGAGGTGAAATTAATTAATTTATGAATCTTGATATTCGTCGCGTCTGCTAATATGATTTATGAGTAGTAGGTAATAATATCAATTAGTGAACGAGCATCTCGTATAACCCGCATTCTACATTATGTAGACACACAAATTAATTTTATGTAATGAATCTGAGTAAATTAATTTATTTCGTAAGTTACGCAACTTACGATTTTCGTGTAAGCGTTCATTAATGTGTAAAGTTAGCGATTGTTTTGATCGCAATTCTACTTAGAACAAAGTAATTAAAATGTTAACAATTTTTCTGATTTGACTTCAGATTTGGAAATAGTTCACTAATATAAACGGCTTTTTGACTTTCACCTATGAAATTGGCGATTTTTTCAAGACTCCACAAGATGTAAGAAAGTAGGTATGTAACAATAACCAATCAAATACTAAAGTTTATTTTTATTCCTTAGTTTGGAAGGTATAATGCAGACTATTTAGTTTTCAAAAAAAAAGGTACTTCTGGTTTTCATAGTACGGTAGAGAGAATAAAAAGGTTCGTCACCCTAAGGTAATTTTCGCTTGCACGGCAAGAATCAGTTATTTTATAAAGGTCTGCCAACCTTCTTTAAATTTTCTTTACATCAAAAGTAATCAGTGTTGCTACAAGCAAATTTAAATTTTCTGATCTAACAGTTAAGCATAATTTCCTGTGCAACAGGTACAAATTTACGAAAGGTAATAAGTGCTTATTACATATCAAACGAATCAATTTGAAAACTGACGAACCTTTTCGTTCTTTGACTGTACATGCGAAAACTTTGGGACCAGGATGGATCTGTTCTTTGTTCTGTATCTAATCCCCTTATTTCAAAACGTGGTCTAAGCAAAGTTACGGAACTAAACTCATGCCCGTCCCTTTTAACATTGCGTATTGGAACGGGACGGCTTGAGCTTTAGTACGGTAATAATTTTTATAAATAAATATATGAATATTTCACAACATCACATACATTGATCTGACTCCGAGACAGGTAGCTAAAGCACCCGTGTTACTGATATCAGAATCAACAGTGGGATTACAAATATATACATATAAAACTTTTCTTTCGTAAATACATACTTATAATATATAGATAACGCCCAGACCAATACAAACAAATATGTTCATGCACACAAATGTTTGTACTGTACTGTGAACCCGCAACGGTTGCACCAGAGGCAGCGTTCACTACCGCTGTTCCAAACGGGTCGTCTTTTACTAACTTTAGATCGCGATTTATAATAAGATGGCAAGTGTACAAATATTTATTGCTTTTTAAATATTTAGTATTATTAAGGTTTAGTACCCGTGCCGCAATACAAGGAGTTGTTGGGTTCTCCACTGGGAAGGTGACCCAGATGCAGACTAACTAAAACACCTGGGACTCTCCCTCGTTCACTGAGTGGGAATAATGATTAGGGTTGATGAACCATAGCTTCACCTATTTTTTATATGTTAGATGGCAGATGAGCAGACGAATCCCTTGATGGTAAACGATTGGCGCCGCCCATGGACACTTGCAACACCAGTGGAGTCACAAGTAGGCCGCCAACCTTTAAACCCCGCTTTCACTTCGCAGCGTAACACAGCACAGTGCTGCTTTATGCCGATTTTCTGTGAGGCCATGGTAACCTTCCGGTCGATCCGGCCTATTCAAGCGTGGCTTTTCCACGGTCAACCTAACTTTAAAGAAAAGATGATTATAAACTTTCGTTACAATATACAAATAAATCCTAGATTAAAAAAGATGATGACTGACGTTTTCACAAAAAGGACGCTTCAGCCTTCAAAATTCGCGTCTAAAATTTTATAACACTACATAAAATAAAATGAGAGGATGACCACTGACTGGGCATTGAGACGATCGGCGAGTGCTAATGGGGAAGAGCACTTTCACTATTATTGGGACCCTAAACCCTTACAAATCGTAAAAGAAGATAGTTTTTAGAAAGGAGGGTTAAGTGTTGCATTAACAGCTTCTAGTGTAGATAATACGGTCGTTTGTACGAAGTTACCTGTGTGCTGATCCCTTAGCGAAGACTTTGGCACCTAAATGGTACTTTGGAATTTTATTAAGTCCGTGTCTACAGGTAACGATTAAATCCTTATTTGCATTTACTAATCCGGGACATGATTTTCTATTGAATATCATAATAAGGTTAAAATAATTTAAAATTAAAATTTTATCTACCAGCAACGGTTTAGAAAACTTATTAGGTATAAGTATAGCCGCGTAAGAGAAAAAAAGCATTACTATCATAACTTCAAAAGGTATGAAACTATTAAACAAAAATCTGTCCCAAGTTATGAGGATATTTTTCAATAGTCTAAAAACTATGAAACAAGAAAACAGTCTTGGCTGAAATTGTTATCAATCAATCAAAAATGTTATTTGCATGATTACAGTTATTCCATACATAGGTCTTAAATTAAAATTAGGTTATGCCGTATCGCCGTGGTCGTATGCCACTTTATATATTACATCACTATTTTTTATTTTATTTATTTACCATTTCAATTTTAATAACAAAGTGATCAATTATATACAACATTAAGAAACAACTAAGGTTCGTAAGCTTAGAGGTCAACCTGTCATTGTTCTGAGATTTTACTCTCTTGTCAGATATTGTAGATAATAAATTACATTAGTGTTTTTTTTATAATATATCAGTCTAGCTTTGTCAGTTATTGTAAATTATAAATAATATTAGTGTTATTTATAAACTTCAACATCTGACAAGAGAGTAAAATCTCGGAACAATGACCGGTTCACTAAGCTTGAGCGTTAAGCCATCGCAAAATGTATTGTTTTAATTTTAACTTCATGTTGCAAGGTCTAATAGCCTTACGAAGTCCAGCGGGTAGTTCATTTATCAGCCTCCGTACCAGATATGCCGCTGTCCACTCGCCATACGTGTTGTTCGCGCGATTCGTGCGCAGCTGGTTTGCCGCCACCACACAGCGCGATGCTTTTTGGAATCGAAATAAAAAATCACTTGCAAAATTATTAGCATCTGCCCGGAGTCTGGAAGTTGGCGTGCCTCGGAAAGTACGTTAAGCTATAGTCATGCGCTCGATCCCTCTCCGGTCGTGTCACAGTAGTGTCCCATCGAAATTTGAGGGTAATGGAATAGAGAGTACACATGTGTTTGCGCATACACTTGAGCTCTATAATATATCTTGCGTACGTGGCTAATCGTCGAGATGAGCAGCCGTAGCTGTAATCAGTTGTAGGATAATATATTATTAATTTAGTAGAAATTCAGCTAAGTATTTAAAAGAAACTTACTAGACTAAATATGCCAATCTTGCCTGGGTAATTACAATTTCATCTTCTAATGTTTAATCATCACTCATACTTATTCATGACTATGGACGCAGTATTAATGTAATTTTATTTCAATGAATATTAATGAACGCAAGATACGTCTGGTTTTTGATTTAATCATCACATTTGGCAAATAAGAATTTATGTCGAGTTTTCAAATTATGTTGGCCAGAGGTTTCCCACCATTTTTTCGTTTGAGTATCCCATCTTGCTTCAACATCAACATCAAAATCAAACACATGCTAACTAGTACTAGTGGTGTGTACTCGGCGGTATGGCATAGAAACAAGTTATTTCACCTTAATTAAAAGTTTTGACCGAACTTTCAATAACTCTCTCTATTTGCATGAGAAAAGCGAGTAAAATTACCTCCTTACTGTGCATTGTGTACTTAGTAAAGCCTTTTACAATAACCCAAAGTTATAATGTAAATTTAGACGGTAACCTAACTCATTGGTATTGTTCACTCAAAGCGTATTGATTTAGGGGGAAAGTAGCACTCAATAACTCCTCTATCTGAAACGGCAATTCCAATGAGCCAAAGTTGGCTATCTATTGCGGAACTTTAACGTAAAATTACATCTTTACCTCCGATATTAAATTTCTGTTGTCTTCGGAAATTTATGTGAGAGTCTCAATAGGCTTGTTAGCTCCGTAACTAAGGCCGTCCGTGCGCTTGTGTGTAGCGCGATAGATTTTGAAGTGTTTACATTGCAACCTGAGACAGGTAATATCGTGCAAGTTCTAAAGGTCTCTGCTTTATAGCTTGCACGATATTAAATTTGATAACGGTTTGTTCGTGAATATAGAATGGAAATAATTTTGATGTGTGAAGTGGTGTGAGTATTTTTCAGAATTTGGTTTTGTTAGACCTAATCGTTGATGGAAAGTTTATGAACTTTTAGTAAAATTAAGGTGACGGGCAGCCGTGGCAGGCCCCCCACAAGGTGGACCGACGATCTGGTGAAGGTCGCGGGAATCCATTGGATGCGGGCGGCACAGGACCGATCTGTGTGGAGAACATTGGGGGAGGCCTATGTCCAGCAGTGGACGTCTATTGGCTGAAATGATGATGATGATGATGAAGGTGACGGGTGGGGCACACTAGCGACGCTATTTGATTTAAATTGTTAGCATCTAAACCGGATTTCTTTTTAACAATTTCGAACTTCGAGCATCTCGAAAAGAACTCATACTATTTATTCAATACTTATAATTAACTTTTGATCTGCGTCCTACTCGAAATATGAATTACCGCCAAAAACGGACACTTATCTAATCCAAATTTCGAGTGCAAAAACAGATCAAAATTAATTATAAGGATTAAATAAACAGTATATATTATTTCTGAGTGGCTCGAACTTCGAAATTGTTAAAAAGATATCTGATTCAGTAGCTATCAATTTAAATCGATTGGCGTCGCTAGTTATGGCCACCCGTCGCCTCAAAACTTTTTGATAGGAAATCGTGTTAAACTCATATGCTTCCTCTACCTGAAGGTACCCAATTTCATAAATAAACAGATAAGCATCTGCTTAATTTTCTTTTATGATGGGGAAGACGAAACAAATGCGAGAAACCATATGCGAGATCAATGGCTAGATCAAAGAGGTCGCTGATGTGTTGCTGGCCTTTTATAAGTATGCTCTTTTTCAGGGGCGGCCCTAACCCAAGAAGCGCCCGGGCGCAATTAATAACCTGGCGACCTCTTGTTTCAAAATGCTCTAACAAAATGGAATATTTACATTTTCGACTACCTATGTGCAGTCGCTTCATTGTAATTATCAGACATTCCGAATCCTATGTCGTGGTCCAAGCATACACTGGGCTTCGAAGCGACAGCATTGGACGCAACTGGAAATCACACGCTAAGATGAGGAGAATGATCAGTACTCACGCCCGCTCCTTGCGGAGCGTTACGGTGGAGTCTCTATGTGTAGCGAGGGGCTTTCGGCGATCTCTAACTCCCGGAACCTGTGGGTGCACCGCACCCCCTGCACTATAAGTAAAGACGCTCCTGTTTTTTTTTTCAGGTCCCTAAGCCGTAGCCACCGGGAAATACTGCTGCAGTCAAACCGTTCAACAAAACTGAGGAACGTGTCAGAAAGTTAGGTTGGGGAACGTACAATACCTATCTACTGGACCGCCATCTATCTGGATGATGAGGAGAGAATGACAATCGCTTCCTTATGGTTCGATGTAGAAATGATTTAGACGTAGGAAGTAACTCGGACGGTCCTTCGCAGCACTCTCCCTGATAAATGCAGTGAAGAATGCTGAGGGAAGTTATATCTCGCCGCAGTGCTAGAGGCACATCTAGCTAATCAGGTCGATTTGATAGACAAGTCAACAATATTTCGAGTAGCTCTACACATTGCATGCGGTCAAGAGGAAAAAGTTAGTACTGAGGTAAATATATTTTTCAAACAAATTTTGTTCGTTCTTTAAAATACCAATGAAAACAATGTCCTTTTAAGAATCGCCATCAATCCCTTAAGTAAATTCTGCAGTTTCCTCAATAATCGTGATGGTTGTTGATCGCCGACAACCATTACGGAAAGTAATTTTTTAAACTGTTGTTATTATAGCTTTTCGCGGGGATTCGTCGAGCTACCTCGGGAGTTTTACGATTATCCGCCTCGAGAGTTGAAAAATACTTTTTGGAATTTGTTAATGTAGGCAGGAGCTCGGGCTGAGCTATGACTAGCAGAGTTGACAAAGTAAATTTATTACAAGCGGGGACAATTTTTTAGACTTTTTGGTTATTAGTTATTTCAATGTATTTTAAATTCCCGGCAAAGGACATGACTAACTCTACAAAGAGCTCTCATCTGGTACAGATAAGTACTTGATTCTTGAACAAAATATATGTCATTGTTTGTTATAAATAGCATAACTAGTCTTCTTTGAGTTTGATGACTAGTGGCCATATCAAGATATATTAATACATCTGTGTATTAATATAACTTGAATCAAAAATCCTGTATTGCTATCATATTAAGATGTTATTTGTTCAGCTAGTCTCAGCTTCGATTTTCTACTATGATTAAATAAATAAATATGCATTCCCAATACTATAAACATACTATATTAATCGTACCAAATTTTTACTATTGTCTTTGTAACAAGTTACTTTTTCCTTTTTATGGATATTTTTATCCCTAAATAGAGGCGCGGAAGACTTCCAACACTTAAATATCATATATATCACAATAGATACACCTTATTTATATTTTCATAATCTATTATCACTAGGGCACGGATAAATATGTTCTAAAAAATGGAAAATATGTACATATAATGGACCAAAATCTTTAAATATGGAAAAAGTAAAGGAGTTTAAAAAAAACTATCAATTGTTAGTTGTGAAAAGTTATATTAGTAAAAGTTACATTACAAAAATTATAAAAGGTAGCAAAATGTTAAGGTTTACACAAAGTTCATTTATTTGCGGTATACCTACGTATTATTCATCGTCTGCTTAGCCTCAAACCTCTCTCCACTACAAAGAAAACTGCAGCAAAAGTCTATACTTTTTGCGAATTGTTGAGTATACGAAGGCCCGTGAGCTAGTGCTATAACGTATGTGTGAAGTTTGAAAGAAGGATGTATGTATCGATAAGCATCTCTATGGGTTGATTGTCAGTTGTCACTCAAAAATATGTCAAAGCCGTGCTGTGTTAATGTAATATTTCGTCTCTCGTATTTTATACAATAAATGCAATTAGTGCTTAAAATCCCTGGAGTTTAACTCTGCCCAATACGAATAAACGTTGTTTTGCTGTGAAAACAACGTTTATTCGTTAGTATACGAATATTCTCCAAAACGGAAATCATTAAGATAGTCTTTCACTTATATATTTATGAAAAAAGGGAAGGTTAGCATACTAACAGCGCCCTTTAGATATTCTGAAAAAAAAATTACTCTCCCGGCGTTATCCAGGAAGGAAACAGAATTCTTGTTTTGTATTCTGCAATATAAAAGACAAATTCTGTTTCCTTCCTGGGCGACTCTACCATATCGTCTATCGGTCTTATTAATTTAAATACAGTACGCAATAAGGTTGGCAGCGCACGTGTGACTCCACTGGCGTCGCGGGTGTCCATTGTCCATAGGCGGCGGCAATCGCTTACCATTAGGTGATGCGTCTGCTGGTCTGCGGTTTTCAAATTATCGATATTAAAACTGTCCTTTTTGGTCTAAATAGAGCCATAATATTGGCTGAAGTTCGAAAATATAGATGATTGTGTTTTTTTTATATGGAATGGAAAATTAGTTTTCACAATCTATTACGATAATCGATGCAGAGAACATGTTCGGGACCGCACATCGTGTAAATTAAAAATATGTATTTACATATTAATCCGAGCCCTAGTTATCACACATGCATAGCATGCCTTTTCCTGTGTGTGTGTGTGTGTGTGTGTTTTTTGTATCTGTGGCAGTTATTACAAGTAGTATCACGCGACAGACAGGACATGGAATATTTTTTTTGCCGGATTATTACCATACTTATCCGAATCTTAGTCAAACCTACAACGACTTTCTATTGTTTAGTAGCAGTGTCTCCATCCAATGAAACACCGCGAATTTTTTTATTGCCTCAGTCCATTTATCACGAGATGCTGACATCTTTTTTTATGTCTGATCCTGTAGTCTACAATCCGCTAAAAGAGCT
Source organism: Marasmia exigua (assembly GCA_019059595.1). Classification (NCBI taxonomy): domain Eukaryota; kingdom Metazoa; phylum Arthropoda; class Insecta; order Lepidoptera; family Crambidae; genus Marasmia; species Marasmia exigua. Next base: position 11,190,986 of record CM032475.1, on the reverse strand, counting down.
TCATGGTAAATGACCTTCCGCACTCCTGTGCCGCTCCCTTACCTTTGAAGACTGAATCATGTTTCACTTCATTTTAGTATTTATTGTTAATCCCATTTTCTAAAAGAATCCCTGTCATGTTGCAACTCATTCAATTTGCATAAATCATCAATCTGTACCCGGCTGTTTTGATTAATCTTATTGAAGAGGTTTAAATAATGAACTTGCCCTTTTTTTTACATTATTGCAGACAAACGAGCAGACGGCTCACCTGATGGTAAGTGATTACCGCTACCCATGGACATCTGCGACACACGGGGCATCACAGAAGCGTTGCCTGCTCGTAAGGGAGGAATAAGCTCTTTTCTTGAAGATCGTATCTGTTCGGAAACACCATCGTTGGTAGCTGATTCCATAGTTTTACTAAGCGCGGTAGGCAGTGGCGTGAGAAGCGCACTGTTTTGTAGTGTGGTGTGTGTGTGTGTGTGTGTGTTCTGTAGCTTTTGTAATAAAACTGGCTTAAATTCTTTATCAGTGAAGAATATAAAAACAAATTGAGTGATAATGCGTACTTGGGTTCGGCGGGTAGCACCTTAGTAATAATACCGAAAGGTTTATCGGCTGAAGTCCGTGCCATTAGAAATTAAAATGGAAATGGAAAGTTAGAAGTGGGATCATCAAGAAGTGGGTGATAGCACCGTTGGCAGGTGTTCCCAAACTTTGTTAATAAAAACGATATTGAATCCCGCGGATTTAATTCCTTCGTCCAATTTTTCGAAAATCAGCTTTATTCTCTAGATTGTACGAGTTATTGGAGATAATACAGTAGTCCCTAAGCAGCATGCAGATATTCGCAGTTTTGAGGTTCAAACCTTCTAGGACAATAGAACTAATATACATGCTTATAAAGCAGTTGATTAACTTATTTTATGAAGTTATATTTTTTTCGTTTAGAAGATTAATACCCCATATAATTTTTTACTATGTAAAAAAGTAGACAAAACTAACCAACCAGCAACGTACTCGTGTACAGCTTCATAGGTGTATAAATAAATTCAAAATACACAGTTTATTTCCTTCTAGAAATATTATTTAAAATATCTATATTTCAAATAATATTCAGTGTGTCTTGGCCCATAAGTGTGCCAAAATGATTCCACTTATTTAATTGATTTTTACCGACTTAAAAAAGGAGGAGGTTCTATGTTCAACTATGTTTTTTGTTTGTGTATTTTTTTTTAGTTTCCACGGATTTCACCGCTCCGATGCAAAATTCATTTTTATTTGAAAGAACACACTTACATGTTGGTCCAATTTTAATCATAGTCAGGATCTGATGAAGGGATCCCAGAGAAATCGAAGGCAACCCTCAAATATTATAGGCACATGAAATGTTTTTGTATTTTTATCAAAGCTGTTTTTAGCAAAAGCACCAGTATTTACGCCTGATTGTATTATTTTTGTGGCTCAGCTGATGATGGAAGATCGAGTTGACCTCCCATCATCAGCTAAGCCTCAACTCAACGATTAGGAGTTAAAATATAATTCTTTCAATAACTTATTCACATTTAGGTTGACGGTTACTGGCGGGCGTGCGGGAGCGCTATGAAAAATGAGACACTAAGAAGCATGAAAAAAAAATTCTACGAAAAAAATAACCGCCTTCAAAAACCACACACTAAAAATTATAAAATAATATTTTTAACACTTCATACACTTCAAATAACATTTTATAACAGTACACTCGAGAAAAGGTGTTACCGAAGTCGGCGCCTAATCGCAGTTGAATAATTGAATGAAGTATTTATTACAAGATAGTCTTGGGCGCCGACTTCCGACTTTATGTTTTATTTAAAAAATGTAGCCAATCTACATTTCGTTATTACTATAAAAATAGTCATACATTAGCTATTACGATATTACGGGCCATGCTTATGATTATTTTGACGACATTTTGACTTACTAGATAAATTTTTTAGCTTACGTGAGTAAACTCAAACTGTAAACTGAACTGAGTAAACTGAATTCAAAATATGAATTTTGAAGAACATTATGAACCTCACTCGTAATTTGATAGGTACGAGTGGTACATAATTTGATATTGATATATCAGTTGGCGATACTTCCTCATATTATTGGTCTTTTCTATCGAAATTCGATTATACATTGGTATTACGTAATTTCTGTTAGTGTTAACCACTGTTTCGTGAAATGTATCTAACCAGTAATTATGAAAACATTTGTAATGGACTGGAAGTGCTCATTAACTTGAAACTGTTACAATATTCCAAACTCCAATCACAGGATTAGTTTAAATTAGTAATTAATTTTATAGTAAATAAATAATAATGGGTTAAACCAACACTGCCGCATGCCTATGTTACAACGTAAAAGCGGTACCTTGGTTCCCTTTCATCGCATAATTTGGGGCGTCGCGTCATTTAAAATAGAGGAAGCGTAAAGGGATTTATAGGATAGTTCTAAGGGAACGAGCTCTGTGACGAGCGAATCGCATATCCTATCTATATACCTGTATAGATCGTAATTGTCTGTCTAATGTGCGTGCGGTAGCCTATACACGATTAAATAGCTCTTCATTTGGATTAGGTGAATTTAACGGATAAAATACATACACATTTGATTACGCTTCGATTATTGATGTAATATTATAGAAATGCTTAGACTGACTTTAGAGTTGAACTGATAGTCAATAATCGCACGCCAATAGTCAGCACAGACAAATTAATATGTTAGTAATAAAGGGACCGTTTTTATGTTTCGCACCAACTACCACGAATCTTTGGCTCCATGTATAACAATTACTTTTTTTTTGTTCTCCCAGGGGAAATGCGATACGCATACCCGTCCGCCTGGAGGCGGACGGGTTATGTCGGACTCCCCCCGCATGACGGCGGGGGTCTACCGACTAAAACCCCTGGGCACCCTCTCATCGTCCATAGTGGAGGGTCGTGGTGACGGGCACGAAGCCATGTGCACGACCCCCCGGCGTTAGGGACAGCCGAGGGTGAGCAGCCGTCCCTAACGAGCACTGGAGGTGACCGGTGCAATGCCGGCGCGGGTACCCCAGTACCGTGTGCCAGCTGGCCACCTCCAAGGAGAGGAAGGAGACGCGCATATTGTCGGCGTCTCCGACCCCTCCTCGCTCTTCGGAGTATAACAATTACTTCCCTTAACCCTGCTGACCATTTTGAATGTTATTCATCATATATCATTCATTTCATATTTATGAAAGTCGTTTAAGTCGACTTATGTAATTACCTGATAAGTTATTTCGCCAGCATTCCTAGAAATAAAAAGCGGCAGTAATAAAAATAGAAATACGGCTTGGTAAAATCGAATTGTGGTGATACCAGAAATAATTTAAAATTTAACATTTTCATACAATTTTTATAGCCTAGTGTTAATTGTGGAAAAATGTTGTAAAAAGTTTTTAATAGAGATCAATTGGATTGCACATATATTGGGACAAAACTTTTGTATCGATTTGCCCAACTAAAAGCAATTGGGCAAATCGATATAAAAGTTTTGTTTGTGGTTTTCATTTGATTTTCCTCGATAATTATGTAAAAATAGGCAATTTTGACATAAATAATAAAAACACAGAACCGTTTATGTACCTTTATAGGTGCTCGTAACTATTTTTATCTGAAGTTCAAATTTTGTATTATGGTTTTAATATAGTTACCTATATGTATTAATTTAGGTACTCTTTTGTCCTGTGTGCATACAGAACTAGTTATCTTGTAGGTACGTTGTTGTTATAGGCAATAATAATTCTATCAACGTACCGACTACCTGCATTTTTACCAAAGTCAAATATTTATTTATTGATGTTGGCTATGAGAAATTTTTCACATGAAAATTTCATTACAAATAAATACAGCAATTATCGCTCACGTTAAAACATGCACTCCACCGTCAAATGTAGGTACTATAAGTTCACTAATTACAGTTTTTTGTTCTGCGAACTATATCATCTGGAGCTGCGTATTCACTTACTCCAACTTACACGATAAGACGGGAATATTAGCAAAGTTGTAAATACTCACAGTAAACGTAGCAGGAGCAACACCGCGACAGCAGAACTTTAGCAAACTTGGAGTGACATAATTATTCCGAAAACACGATGTATTTCATCTGCTAAACTGGATAATGAAGACATTAAGAGGTAAGTATGGAGTTGTTAATTTTGAGATTTCGCCTTGTAATTAAAGTGAATCAATCAATGCAGCCGTAACCGCGTATCATTATTAAAATGTGATTGATTCTTATTTACCTTAGCGTGTAATTCCCGGTTGCGACCAAAGCTGTCGCTTTTGGAGCCCGGGGTACGCTTAGACCATAAAGCTACATGCTCATTTGTAGCATACTTTTTATGTATGCTAAATATGGGCATGCTTAATGTACTGTCTACATTTGCTATTAATAAGCATGCTTATTTCTAGCACGTCCGTCCACACATGCTACTAAGTAGCATTTGCTCAAAAGTAGCATGCTTCAAGCATGAAAATAAGCATGTGTAACAGAACCTTAATTCGGAATTCGGGGAGTCTGATAATTACGATGAAGCGACTGCCGCCTGACCTTCGCAACCCTTTAATAGGAGAACCAGACCAACTAAATTGAAGTTACACGTTTCAGAAACTATCCAAAATGTGCAGGATTCCTCACGATGTTTTCCCTCACCGCCGAGCTAATGGCAAAATGTCGCACATAGATTTGAAAAATCCAGAGTTGTATGCTCGGATTCGAATCTCGACCCCCCGCATGGTAGGTGCGTTATTATCCACAGAGCTACCATCATCATCGTCAGCCCATTTAAGTCCCCACTGCTGGGGCACGGGCCTCCCTCAATCACATGAGGGGGTAATTGCCATACTCACCACGCTTGGCAGACGGGTTTGGATATAAATGCAGAGTTTTCCTTCTCTGGGTGCTGATGACCATGCCAGCAGCTTTACCTTAGTCGCCTTTTACGACACCTCGGTAAAAGTGAGGGTGACCTATTCTACTCTGCCGGGGACCACACGGCTACCATAACTCTGGCTAAAATGTGATTGATTACGAGTATACCTAATTATTGAATGGCTAATTAGATTAACGACCTAAGGAGGGATTCGGATTATTAGAGACCGACTCTCGTTAAATTATGTAATCTTAGTATAATTATCTACGTGTATGTATGTTACGTGGTAATTTGGATAAACAATTAAGACATGTGACTCAACTGTGTGATTTTTTTTGCATCAGAAGGATGACCAACGTTGCATTTTTGCTTCTGCTTCACGATGAGCATTTTTGCCTGACTTCAAAAGAGGCTTTGACCGATTATGAGTTTTGACTGTAACACATCTATTACAAAAGTAACACATATATTAAAAATAGGTGGAGATGTAGCTTAGAACCAGGGGACAGACATAGGATACTTTTTCTCCAGATTCCTGTGGGATAAACAAAACTAATACTACGCGGAACAGCCGTGGGCGAAAGCAACATTATATTTTAAGGAATGGAAACAATAGTTCTGCATCAGTAAACTTAACTTCCTCCATTAAACTTATCTTCAACATTTTATAGAGCTTTCGACTTATCCACTAACAAGCGTCCTCATCAAGTTCTTCCCGTATTTTGTCGAAATAGCGACGAACTTATGTGTCACAGTGATGAGATGGGTGATTGGCATGCCGTCAGCAGACATAAGGTTACATCATGTGTGTTCTCCTGGCTATCCAGGTGATGTAGAAAAAGACGCTGAAAAATGAGCCAACGAATTGTCCGAGGAAATAAATCAATATTTCACAACATCACATACATTGATTTGACTCCGAGATAGGTAGCTTAAACACCTGTGTTATGGATATCAGCGTCAACAGCGGAATTAATTGTCATTGTCATTCCACCCCCATCGATGGATGGCGGTCTAATACTGTGCGTTTTTTGCGGAACTTTCTGCCACGTACCTCAGATCTGTGAAACAGTTTGCCTGCGGGAGTATTTCCCGACGGCTACGACTTAGTGACCTTCCTCAAGAAGAGAAGAGCGTACTCCTTTTTAAAAAAGCCGGCAACACATTAGCGATCTCTCTGATTTTGTGTTTGTTTGTCTCTGACGGCCGCCGTAGCCGTAATTGGTTGTAGGAGGATATATATTAACTATTGGTCCTAGGATTATCCCAGACCAATATTCAAAGGACTAGCTTACAAAGAGCCTGTTAATACAATATTCTAGACACTGAACGTCCTGTCTTGTACTAAAAAGCGCTAAATATTTTACAGCTTGATTTCGTAAAGCTTTGTAGCTAAAACTGAACACGTCTCCACAAGCTGTCCCCCCACGAGGCTCACACAGTTCTGCACTTAAAGCCGGCTTAGTCCAAAATAAATCCACCTTATACAAGCATAAGCTCATCAACCTCTTTGAAGCACACGCGGGGTGTATTCTGATTATGCAGAAGGGATCAAATGTTCCAATCTATATCTGTCCTTATTTAATGAAATTTATAGAGGATGGTTGGATAGTAATTTGGTAATGAAGTATCTATTTAGGAGCTTTTAGTAAATACGTAGGCATCCGGACGGGACCAAAAGCTAACTCAATTTGATGACTGGATGATCTTAACTGCAAGGAATCCAATTTGAATAATCCAAAACAGCAGAATAGATATTCCAAAAACTCAACTAGAGGAGACCGGTTACAATCTTAAACAATTTATTAATAGAGGTATGTGAAATGTTTCAATTACATGTACTGACACAGTGTTCTAGCTATTTGTTTCTTAGTTACAAATATATCTCAAAGCAACATATTTACGGACTCCCCTACTGCATGCATTACACATCCACCAACACCCGTTGGCACTCCACGCCGTATGCGATCAATGACAAGTAGACCGATATTTCGTTCAGCATTATACCGCCTTTCACTTTCAGATACTGTCGCTTCATATTACTTTCCTCCTCAATTTCTCTTCCACAGTTCCCATGTCAACTCAGTTTCCTTATTGAGTCCTTGTGGTACAACAATAGCATCATTGTAGTGAACACGATATTGTGAATAGCAAAAAACGTGGCCACCGATTTTTTCCACCCCAGAAAAGTCCTCGAAAAGAGGCGCTAGATTCTCGAGGAATATCATTTTGATGTAAATAGAGAACAATATTATTGTGTAGGTACATTTTGTGTAACATCGTTTCTCGATATAGATCTTTATACCAGCAGTTGCCAACGTCGTAACTACATATTTACAAAATATTCTTAGCAGATCTTTTGTCTTCGGAGACATTTCCGCACAAACTTATTTAATGTCTCTCAATGGACTAGTTTCTAGTAGTAATGTTGAGGCAACGATATTAAATACGACAGTATTGAGACGCGGTTGGAAACAAAATGAAAATTTTGAAATGCAAAGAATTTATTGGGAGTTTCGTAAGTAATACTTTTACCTGTTAATTAAAAACATTTTTTTCCGTTGCTGTAAAATAGGTTTATTATATTGAAATATGAATATCCTAACAAGTTGTTATGTAAGTGTGGTAATAGTTTTTGATGACTATCAAATAATGAATTGGAATAGGTACATCTTGTTAGTAATATTTTCTAACGACTTTAACATTTTTATACATTTTAATTTTCAGCTTATATACTGTCCCACGGCTGGACAAAGACTCAGATATTATAATAGCACAGGCCTCTATCATAAACTTCAAGTTATCGCTACTATGATGGGAATAGGCTTAATCACCACGCTTTAAAAATGCGTATTGGTGATCATAAACCCGAGCTATGTTCTAAAAATTCGAAAATTACTTTTTTATAAATAATTCTTATAAAGTGCAAAGTCATGTGTATGATCAATGATCATCAAATTTGTTTGTTGAAATATTTTGAACATGAGGTGTACCTAGAAATATTTAATAAAGGTATGAACCTATTTATAGACTGCGTAGAGCCTAACATCTATTTAGAGCCATAAAAATTCTTCACACAAAACATAGGTAACAGGCGTGTACAACAATATGAACCATGGAATTTCTTAGCATAAATATGAATACGTTAGCACAGAAAGTTGGCTATAATAATTTCCTGTTCAATGTTGTGAAACTTACGTCGCCACGGTACCTATATTATTCCGACTTAATTAGTTATTTATTATACAGTCAATTAATGTCAAGCGGGTGTTGGTAGGTGCCCCACAGTCGCGCACGCACTACACTTCTTACTAAACTAAAGCACCAAAGATCTGGGCCAAGACAGATTAACTAAAAGGAACGAATAACGCTCTTTGTGAAAAATAGGAAGGAAAACAGGATATTTATAATTTTCAGTAAAGACGTTTGTTTGAGTTCTAGAATAGTTATTTCACAGTAACAGGTGGACGTTAGAAAGCATAAACAAATTGTAGAGTAAAGCATTGAGTACGTCACACTCCCAACCGAGAAAAGCCGGGAGGCGTCCCTTAATGACTTATTCTAAGAAATAATCGAAAAGGTGTTGTGGCAATCTTCTGGATAGCCTTGGCCTAGATGTTCCTGGTTTATTTTTGTCTACCCTAACAGTCGAGTTGAGTGCTAGTTATGCTTTCTTACGTCCACCTGTTATTGTGAAAAAGCTGTCGAAGAACTCAAATAAACGTCTATACTGAAAATTATATATCCTGTTTTCCGATATATCAGAATGGTCATCAAGTTTGTGTGGTGTGTGGTTCCTAAACATCATCCTGAAGAGCTTTAGCTATTGACTTTTGGATCAGATCATTAGCATTATTCAAACTGACCGGAAAAGGTGATAAATCATGCAGTTTTAATCACATTGCCCACTTGACACGAGCATTATAATAAATAATGGTATTATTTATACCGACCGAATTTATCAAGTTGCCCGTAACATATGCATATTTCTTCATGATGTTTCACTTCACTAATGGTAGTTATTAATTTAAAACAGTATCAGTAGATGGCGCTAAATTGCAAGGCGAGAGTGTTACGCTTTGTCGGTTATTCCCCACTAGGTATCCCTCCCTCCCTAATACACCTCATCGCTTCCTTTCTCCGAGACCGATCCTTTTATGTGAACATAGAGAATGCGGATTCCCCCCCCACCCCATTCTCGCAGGAGTGCCTCAAGGGAGCTGCAAGAGTCCATTGCTGTACGCGGCGTACACGGACGACATCCCAACCATCGAGCCAGAGAAGAAGGAAGGTGAAGGGCCCGTCATACTGGCATTATATGCCGACGACAGCGCCTACTTCGCCTCCTCGAAAGGTTGGACACTGGCCGCGTACAACCTACAGCGCGTCCTGGACTCACTACCCGACTGGCTAGATAAATGGCGGATGGCAGTAAATGCCACCAAAACCACCGCCATACTAATAGGTAGGAAAAAGAGTTTACCGCCGCCACTGAATTTTCTGGGATACCAAGTGGCATGGAGCACCCACGCGAAATATCTCGGATGTTACATAGATTGGTCCCTGGGGATGGTGCCGCAGGTGAACTATGTGACCAACATGGCTAAGCATGCACGCACCGTACTCAGACCTATGTTAACATCACCCGCGCTGCCTCTAGCAACCAAAGTACGTATGTACAAAACGTACATACGTACAAGGTTGACCACGACTCCGAATCCTGCCTGCCCAGCAGGAAACGGAAGACGACGGCCAACAATGGCTTGACGGGCTGAGAGACCGACTGAGGGAGATGTACAAACTACACAAGAATTAATAAAAAAAAATCTACAGCAAAAGAACTCGCTGAGTACATCTCCCTCGAGACTGAACACGGCGACTACCCCTTTCCCCCCTCCCTGACAGACTAGCGCCAAGTCCCAGAGCGTTGTTCCTACGTTCACCTCTGTGTATTACCTACTCACGGAGCTCGAGTTACCGTAATGATATTTTGATTGCTATTAGTTATGTGAGATTCGCCACTGGGCCTACTGTACTCGGATCTAAAACGGTTTTATGTAAATATTTCAGTTTATTTGTTCAGTAAGTATTATATTTGTAGTTCTTCTGATGTCTGACATCAAAACACAAGTGGTTAGGTACTTAGTACGATATCAGGTCAATGTATGAGACGCTATAAGGATTTATTTATTTTTATCTACCCAAAACCATAACGTGGTAGATGAATAGAATACAATATAATCAAAAAACTGATATAAGTTAAGACTATTCTCACATAATATTATATCATTATATCTCAATAGGAGATCTGTAAATAAGATCTTTGATCTATATTCGAGTCAAAATTAATACATTTAAATTGTAAAAATGCTAAGTAAATACTTTAAAAAGCTTATGCTCCAAAGAAAGACAGCTTTCTCAGGTTTCGACAAAACGATAACACCCGAACTTCACAACAGGGAAAACACTTACAATCCACTACTGTATTAGACTACCTGATCACGTAGAGGCAAATCTGCCTGACCAATAATACACCTTTACCCTTTACCCAATTCGTATTCACAGGAGGGCGGGGGTACTCGGCGAGGATTACAAAACTGTATTGGGGAAGCGGCTGTAAACAGCTTTAACGCCTTTATGGGGATTAAGCCTGAGAAGCTGTTTCATACTTGCCTAATGTTTGAAATTGTTCAAAAAGCTAAGGAAAACATTTATCAACGGATGGTGGATCGCGTGCGGGGCAAATTTTGACTTTGCTGGCTTCTTTTTGCGACTGTCAGTATCTGTGAGGTGGGCGAAATATGTTGAAAGTATCAGTACCCTAATCAGTAACTGCCCCGGCTTCGCATGGGTGCAATATTATGATTTTCTTATTTATACATAAATAAACCTTCCTCTTGGATTACTCTGTTTATTAAAAAAACCGTATCAAAATATAAATTGAAAATTTAAAGAAACCTTCGACGGTAGCCATCTTGGATTTGAAATTTGTCACAATAATTATATTCTGCTACTTAAGCCCTTTTATATGATACCCATATTGTGGGAGTTTTGTTAAAATATACAATCCATATCTTTGTGACAGCAGCCATCTTGGATCGATTTTTATCCAACATAGCTAAGAACACTCCCCCTTATTCATCTTACAAACAAAAAAAAACAAAATCATAATCGGTTCATTTGTGCGGAAGCTACGATGCCATAGACAGACACACAGACACACACACACAGACACGTCAATCGTATAACCCCGTCGTTTTTGCGTCGGGGGTTAAAAATCCGTAAGCATACCATAGGAACAAACAGCGAAAGCGACTTTAGTTTTTACTATGTAATGATTTATCTTTTGGGTTAGCAGCGATAACTTTGATGGCGTAGTGGCCAACATTTGGCGCCTATGTGCTTATTTCTAACATTAGCTCGGCGGTGATGGATAACATTGAGGGGAAAGCTTGCACGTTTCAGATAGTTGTACGTGTAACTGTGATCCAGTTCATCTGGTATACGTACATATTGTCATCTTCTCTTAAAGACATCCAAAGAAGCACTATCGCGCACGGAATTCCAGAACCGTGGTGAATATTGCCATACATAACAGCAACAACAGGTATGTCGAGGGGCATCTATCTGCCATCAGCGTGGACTCGGGCGCGGGTCACTTACATTCCCAAGGGAGGGGACAAAGACAAATCACAGCCCAAGTCCTACAGACCGATAAGCCTCACCTCATTCCTACTAAAAACGATGGAAAAGGTGTTGAACAGTCACATCAGGGCAACATACCTCGTGGAAAAAACCCCTGAGTGCAAGACAACATGCCTACCAAACAGGCAAGTCCACGGAAACGGCACTTATTGACCTGGTGGACAGAATTGAGAAAGCCATAGAAGACAAAGAAATTGCACTCTGTGCCTTTCTTGACATCGAAGGGGCGTTTGACAACACCAACTTCGATGTTATAACACGTAGCATGGTGAATCGTGGAATCGACGACACCGCCACCAGATGGATGGGATTCATGCTACAAAATCGAACTGCAACAACAACGTTGATGAATAAAACCCTTCATTATAGAGTGACCAGAGGATGTCCACAGGGCGGAGTCCTATCACCCCTTCAATGGTCATTGGTTGTTGACAGTCTCATCTGTGAGCTCAATGAAGCCAGATTTCTGACTCAGGGTTACGCAGATGACATAGTAATAATGGTCATAGGAAAATGCCCTAGCACCATTTCCAGTCTTATGCAAAGGGCCCTACGAATAGTAGAAAACTGGTGCACGAGACACGTGCTAACAGTCAACGCACGTAAGACGGTCTTAATCCCGTTTACCAAAAGAAGGAAACTAGAAGCGCTCCACGCCCCAACACTTCTTGGTACGAAGCTATGCTTGTCCAACGAGGTCAAATATCTCGGAGTCTTTTTAGACCAAAAACTAACATGGAACAAGCATCTCGACAACATTACTAGAAAGGCAAAAATTGCGATGGGGGCAAGCAGTAGGTTGGTGGGGCTAAAATGAGGGCTACGGCCCATGGCCGCACTCTGGATTTATAAAACCATAGTGAGGCCGATCGTCACTTATGGCTGCTGTGTGTGGTATAAGAAGACGTACCGACTTAACTGCGTAGAGAATCTCAGCAAAGTTCAAAGAACAGCCTGCCTTATAGCCACTGGCGCTCTTTCGTCCTCTCCCTCTGCAGCACTGGATGCCCTCCTGAACATTCCACCTCTGCACATTCACGTGCAGATGGAAGCGAGGATGGCTATTACGAGAGCGAAAATCAGAGGGAGGACGAGATGGCTATCTAGGGTCATGAGAAACCTCTACAATGAACTAATAAAAATTCCGGTCATGGATATGCCCTCTGACTCCATGGTCCGTGAACACCGCTTCGATAAGCGGTTTACAGTCTTGTTACCTAGTAGACAAGACTGGGAGGCTGGAACTCCCGGAAATGTTAAGCAGAATGACATCGTTTGGTATACGGATGGTTCCAGGAAGCAGGGCATATCCGGGGCGGGATTTTGTAATGATCGCTGCGGAACACGCAAATTCGCCAACCTGGGTCGCTATACCACAGTGTACCAAGCGGAAGTCTTCGCAATAATTGGCTGTGTCAAACAGAGTCTTTGTAGAATCTCCAGAATAAGAAGATATTCATCTTCTCAGATAGTCAAGCTGCCCTCAAGGCGTTAACATCCTGTGAACTTGACTCCAAACTTACTAGCGAGTGTGTCCTGCTCCTAAACCAGCTTGGCAATCCAACATCGTAAATCTGATTTGGGTACCGGGACACTGCAATAACAGAGGCAACGAAGTCGCTGACGTGCTAGCAAAGGCCGGGGCAGAGAACCCACTACTCGGACCGGAACCAATAAATGGCATTCCAGCCTGCATGGTCAGATTCGAGTTAAAAGAGTGGGAGCATAAGCAAAGCACTGAATTCTGGAAAAGACCTACCTCGACTAGAACAGTCTAAGGCGTTGATACAGGCGTTCGATCAGAGACGAGCTGTAGAAATAATAAAACTGAGTAGAGGACATGTTAGGGCACTCACTCGGACCCTCACAGGGCACTGCAAATTAAACAAGCACCTGCACAACATGGGCCTTTCAGATACCAAAATCTGCAGGTTCTGTCGCGAGGACGAGGAAACGATTATCCACGTCCTCGGCGAGTGCATAGCGCTGCACCGCTGCAGAAGGTCGGCACCTGGGAGCACACATGATCTCAGCTGACGAGATCAAGAGCTCCCCTATCAGCATTCTCGGGTTTATCCTGGAACTGGAGCTACATTTATTTATTTATTTATTTAATTACACAGGTCCTTAAACCTAATTACGTAATTAAAGACGGTAACAAAAGTAAAATTACACATGATTACAATAGTACATGAGGTGCTGTAATAGGTTACGGGGCTGCCACAATAGATCATCTACTTGTCGCAGTGGCTATGAGACGCAGGGCTCACCCCATTTCTATCAAATAAATAAATAAATGTCGAGGGGTATAGGTATAGGGAAGAAGTGGGACGACAAGGGTTTCCAATAAACAAAACAGAAACAATCACCATCGTTCAATTAGTGGTCCACCTAAGTCCTGGAACCAGCCCAGGGGGGGATCATGACCCCCATGACCCCCCCCTGGATCCGCCGTTGCGTCTAAGGGTGTCAAATTCAGACAACAGTCGCTTCATTGTAATTATCGGACTTCCCAAATCCTGGAATATTTTCCAGCGTACCTGGATTTCGATGTGATGGACGCAAAGGAATTATACGTTGCGATTATAATGATGTTGCTGTATGTAAGCACAACATGTGTCTAACTAGTTAAGCTAATTAAGAGGTTTTTTTTTTTTTTTTTTACTGTAGATAGGTAAGCGTTTGACCATATTTCACCTGATGGTAAGTGATAATATGGTCTAAGATGTAGCACGATTACCTAGAAGATACCTATTCACTCGCGCTTTGAAAACCCCCAAATTGTAGCCACTAGGGAACACCTCCTCAGGCAACTGATTCCACTGTTTCGCAGTACGAATAAGAAAACAGGATTCAAACCTCTTTGTGCGGACTTTTGGTATTTCTGCCATGTACCGGTGTCGATTGAGGGTCTGCCTGGTGGAGTAGTGGAAGAACGGAGATGCTCCAATGGCATTGTACAGTTCCGTGGCGCACTCTCCAAAATGTATCCGATAGAAGACCGATAAGCCTGCTACCTTGCGTCGGTGTTCAAGGCTTTGTAGCCTCTTACCCACAAGCTCGTCGTCGCCAATTTAGCCTCTTGGCCCTTCTCTCAATAATCTCTAACGCCTCAAGCTGGTATTTGGGCTGAGCCATCCCAAAGATGAGAACAGTACTCCATGCAGGCTCGGACTTGCGCTTGATATAAGTTAAGCAGCTGTCCTGGCGTAAAGAACTGCCTCACTTTAGCCAGAATACCGAGCTTTTTGAGGCAAGTTGAGCTTTGGACTCGATGTACGTGCCAAAGTTGAGGGAAGGGGTGAGAGACATGCCAAGAAGCTCAAGACGGCTAGTAATCGGCACGGACACATTCTGGAAAGTGGGAGTCAGTTGGAATTGACTCCGTTTAGCAGAGAACAGACACGCCTGGGTCTTAGCTGCATTGAACGAAACTCGGTTGGCATTTCCCCAGTCGGAGACCGCCTTCAAGGTCTCGTTCATGCGCTCGACCATCGCCTCTCTACGTCTCTGGATGTCCGCCGGCTTGGCACGTGCACTGGAATTGTAACTCTCTACAACTGTGCTGTCGTCCGCATACCCATAGATGCCGGGTTTTAGCAGGTCGTTTATGTGCAGCAAGAAGAGAGTTGCAGAAAGTACAGACCCCTGAGGGACTCCAGCATTAATCGCCAGTTGGTCAGAAGAGCAGCCATTCAATGACCACTCTTAAGGACCTACCCCTCAGGAAATCAGAAATCCAAGTGCATAAGCCAGCGGGAAGTCCATACGCGGAAAGCTTACCAATAAGGCTATCATGCCAGACCCTGTCGAAGGCCTTTGAGATATCAAGGGATACTGCAAGAGCCTCCCCATGATTCTCAATGGCCTGGCCCCAGATGTAGTGGCATACGCTAGAAGATCCCCAGTAGACCGATTCCGGCGAAAGCCATATTGTCGGTCGCTGAGGAGGTCGTTCGATTCTAGGTATGCCAAAAGCCTATTGTTCAGTACACGCTCCATAGTCTTGCAGAGTATGGAGGTAACCGAAATGGCCTGTAGTTAGTAGGATCGGCACGACTTCCTTTTTTAGGCACGGGCTGCACGTTGGCAAGCTTCCATGACTTTGGTACTATACAGACGACATGGAAAGGCGAAAGAGGCGCGTAAGTACAGGAGCCAGCTCAGGCGCACACGTTTTGAGTACTATCGCCGGAATCTCATCTAGTCCACTTGCTTTATTCACGTCTAGATTCCGCAGGGTTTCAGGACCTCAGTCTGGCGAATGTGTATTTCGGGCATGGAACACCCACAATCCGGCAGACTAGGAGGTGGTACACTGGCGGAATCTAGACGCGAAGCCTCCGCAAATTGAGTAGCGAATAAATCAGCTTTCTCTTTGGCGGTATGTGCAAGTGAGCCATCAGGTTTCAACAGTGGTGGGAGTGAGGGACGGCAGAAGTTCGATTCGACCGCCTTAGCCAGAGACCAAAAAGCTTACTACCCGCAGGGTACGAAGCAAGTTTGGTCCCAATTCGTCTTATGTGGTCAAATCTAGCCTTCCGTATTGCTTTCTTACTGGACTTAGCAGCCTTGTTGAATGCTTTTTTCTTTTCGGAGACATCCTTTGCTTTGCGGTTACGAGCATCAACCCAGGCTAGATAAGCTTTGTGCTTCGCCGTTTCGGCCTTACTGCACAATGCGTTGAACCAGGGTTGAGCTTTGCCAGATCCGGCTACGTCACGAAACGGAATAAAATATTCCATTCCCTGACGCAACACTTGCGTCACGGCTTCCGCACAAGCTGAAGGGTCTTCAGAAGAAAAGCATATCGGCCACCAAGGGTAAGATGCAAAGAACGATCGCATCTCATCCCAATCCGCTGACTTGTATCGCCATACCCGCCGGGTGCCACTAGGACAGCGATCGGGCTGGAAATAGACAGATACAGATTTCACCAAACAGTGGTCGGAACTGCCAAGAGGCGGTAAAACCGACACTGAATAACTGTCTGGATCAGTAGTCAGCAGAAGGTCCAAGCAATTAGCGGTGTGGCCGTCAACATCAGGAACCCGAGTCGCATTTTGAACCAGCTGGGTGAGATTCAATGCTAACGCAAGCTTTCGTGTCTCTCTCCCAGCATGATCGGTGCGTTCATGGGGGAACAGCCATTCCTGGTGGACAGCATTAAAGTCTCCCAGAAGAACGAGTTGGGCCGTCGGGTATTTCTGTTGAGCGGCGTCCGCCGCCTCACCCAAGTACTCTGTGAGCCTGGTTGTCTCCACGTCTCCGCCATGTGACCGGTAAACACCGGCATAAAGAATTTTCTCGATGCCAGTATCCACCAGTAACCAAATCACGGAAAAGCGGGGGTCTTCAAGATTACGGAGACGCAGACAGCAGATGTCATCCCGAACGTAGACGCACACACCAGCCTTAACCTTAAATCTATGCTCTAGGTTGTAGCCGGGATAATCTAAGTACGCTACGTCGGACGGACACCCCATCTGCGTCTCCGTAAGAAACAAGAGTGCTGGCTTGTCAGTCTCAAGATGGTAGTGGACTGGAGCGAGATTTGAGTGCAGGCCTCGGATGTTAGTGAGGTGCACTTTCAGCGAAAGGGAGTGCTGCCGCTGTGCAAACGCTTCTCTTGTTTTTACTTTTCATTATGTCGCGAGTGTAGGTGGAGGGAGACGGCAGTGGAACGAGGCGTAGGTAGTACCATTGACCATTAAGTCGCCCGCTGAGAACTACACCAATGGGGATCTAGGCTGGAGACTGCGGGGACGCCCGAGCCCCCCCAGAGAAGTCCATGGGGCCCTTTCGTCCGGTCGCCAACCGGCACCATGGCGCTTCCTGGGATTTTTCGCAAGATGGCGGGGCAGCCTTTCATGAGTGGCTAGCTCGCTACTTGGGCCCCCAACTATCTGCGGTCGGCCAGCGGTGCACCGTGCCTCGGATCCCGCTACCCTCCGCGACTAGGCACCCGATGCAGCTCCCTCAGCAAGCATCAGACCGGTCCTCTGGTACCATACGCGACTGTTCCGACCCGCCTCTCTCGTTAACTACACCGGCCAATGCACCGGAACACGGCAAGCCGCTTGGCGGTACAACTTAGGCCGGTGGGTGGTCATTGTAGCCACGGCCGTGAGGCCTCCCACCATAGGCGTGTTGCTCCTTTAGCGCCACCCAGGGGATACGTGTAAGACATCGAGGGCTAAATCCTACGGACGCGAGCAACTTGATCCCCCAACTTGATCCCCACGTACACTCGGGATCAGCTGGATGGATAAAATACTTTTGATGTAGGTATGTAAGTATAGACCCAACTTTTAGTAAATCGATTGCTTGAATTATGAACACCTCCTATTTACCTAACTTAAACATCTATATTTACAACAGAAATTCGACTTAAGATAGGGTAGATATGTACTAAAATTGTATTTCGTAAGGTTGTTAGTAAGTTTTTTAAAGTAAAATATCCTTGTTAAGAAGGTCTAACTCATAGCTTTAGATATCGCAAAACGAATATATAAGGAAAGGGGAAGCTATTTATACATACTTAACCTACACATTCTATTTTACATTATGCACCTTTGATCTCATCCTCAGAATTAATTAAGTCCTAGCCTGCGTACTGACGCACAATCTTGGCCCACTGCTGAGGGTAGTTCCTCTGGACGTAGGAGAGCGTGCGCTGGATCTGCTTCGTTTCCGTAGGCGTACATTGGGGGCATGCACCGCGTAGTACCAGAGGAGCCAGTGCTGTAAAAATCAAAGTTCATTGCTTAATTAGGTAATAATCAATCAATGATTATTAAAATATCTACCTCCACATCGGCGTTGGTAGAAAGTATCAGCCTATACTGTCCCACTGTAGGGCATAGGCCTCCATCATAGAAATCAAGTCATCACTACTATGATGGGATTAGGATTAATCACCACGCTTTTCAAATGCGGATTGGCGATCACTGATCGTCACTGGTGTTGCAGGTGTCCATGGCCGGCGGTAATCGCTTACCATCAGGTGATCCGTTGGCTCGTCTGCCACCTATATCATAAAAAAATCACAAACCGGAGGTCGCTATAGATAGTCGCTCTGGCTTAACGAACTTTTAGTTAGCGGACGGCAGAAGTAGGAGACACGTCGCGTGACCACTCTGCTGTCAAGAGTGAACGACTAAGGAGTATATAAGCTATAGGTACAAAGTAACAAGTCAGCAGGAACACTGTCAATGTTTAAGGTTCTCAAAGAGTTAAACTAGGTACGTCCCCTACTCACCGTTACCAGTTATTCGTGAAGCATTAAGACTAACAAACAGTTGTTTGCACCGCCTCTGCAGAACAAAAGCGATCGAGCCAGAATGACGCTCCGCTAGGGATTTCAATTGTAAGATAGATATTTAGAGCCGGTTCTCCCGACATATCCCAGTTGGATGCCTATTCATCGTAGAACCATAAATCAGGGAGCTACACTCGTGGAAACTGGTTTAATTCACCCTGTCGATTCTACACAACCACGTGTGTAAACGATGCCTGAATTCCGGGAAAATGGTAAGGTAAATAAATAGCTGTTCTCGTGATATCGAATCTCAGCGGGTATGAACGGGTATATTTTGATGAAGGAAAATTACTTTGCTTCAATGCATAACTCATTACTCATATAATTTTGACGATGCAGTTCGATAGGGCAGACGATCAAACGTAACATCTGATGGGAAGCGATTACCGACGTCCCTGGATACCTGCCACGTCAGAGGAGTCACAGGTGCGCTGCTAGACTTTTTGAAAGGGAGTACTTTTCTTGAAGGTTTGCAGGTCGTATCGGTCCGGAAACACCGCAGGCGATAGTTCATTCCACCTAATTGGTACTCGTAAAATCATGTAGTTATTCTTATGTTTGTCTGTCCCAATGTTGGATCCAGCTTTTAAATAAGGGGGGGTCAAATAGATGTAAGGTATTTCTTCATGGCACGGAAGAAAAAGGACCTGCCAAACTGTTTAGTCCGTGATGGAACCGGTGACAGTGTTGTCCGGCGCATGTAGTTCTATAACGGATAATAGAGGGATAGGGAGGGAGGAGAGGGAAGCATTTGACCGGGTCTGGCACGCGGGTCTGTTGAGCACCATTTCTACCATCGAGAGAGCAGGCAAACTGGGGGATATCATCCCTTTTTGGTGAATATTTCCCGATTCTCCTCCTTCGTGATGCGCATTGCCAATTAGTGGAACGCCCTGCCAGCGTCTGTTTTTCCCAGTGAAAATAACCCCAATGTTTTCAAAGCTAGAATAGGCCATATTTGGATAAGCTCGCTCCATCGTAGGTTTCCTCTCAACTCTAGAGTTCAGTGTGAAGCCAAGAGCAAACCCATCATCAATAATTTAAAAAAAGTAAAAGGTAACTAATTCAAAGATTTCAGGTACTTTCTCTTCATGTCCTATAATCTTAAACGCCCTATATACTGGACCAAAACCTCTGTGAAAAATTCTGTTTGACTTTTTTACCTTCATAATTATGTACCAACTTCTGAAACAATTTGACTGAAACTTTTTGCGCAGGTAACCCTCAAAGCTCAAATTGTTGGAAGTTCACTGAACATATTTTTTAGCTTTCAATGTCAAGTTATTTTAATTATCTGCTTCATACGACTTTCTGTTTTGGCTGATCGTAATAATTGGAACCAAAGCTGTCTTTTGGGAAGTGGTTCTTGACACTTCTTTATGTAGAGCAGTACAAAACCCCCTGTTGGGGTAAATTATAGGGTGTTGATATTATATTTATTGATATTGTTATGATTTTATTATTCATCATCGTCATCATCGTCAGCCCATTTAAGTCCCGACTGCTGGGGCACGGGCCTCCCTCAGTCACATGAGGGGTAATTGCCATAGTCACCACGCTTGGCAGACGGGTTGGCGAGGGTTTTGATATAAATGCAGAGTTTTCCTTCTCTGGGTGCTGATGATCATGCCAGCAGCTTTACCTTAGTCGCCTTTTACGACACCTCGGTAAGAGTGAGGGTGGCCTATTCTACTCTGCCGGGGACCACTCGGTTGATTTCTATGGCTCAATTTTTCCCCCCAGACGGTCCCCCCACACGGCCACACGGGGATTTTATTATTATATATATTAATTT
Organism: Marasmia exigua; assembly: GCA_019059595.1. Taxonomy (NCBI): domain Eukaryota; kingdom Metazoa; phylum Arthropoda; class Insecta; order Lepidoptera; family Crambidae; genus Marasmia; species Marasmia exigua. The sequence continues at coordinate 11,170,259 of CM032475.1, read as the reverse complement.
AACAAATGTGCGTCAGTTTTTCGTTGGGAGTTAAAAAGAAACAATTTCTTTCTTCTCATTTTGTTGTTAGATAAACCATCTAGATGAATTCACTCTTATAAAGATTACATTTCTTTCGTTTCAGTTGATACTATATTGTAATATTAATAAATAGCCGATAAAAACTATTATTCCGGCCTCGGTTTCCTGCTCTCGGTCAGCGTGCATTTGCGGTCCATCTGACTGAAATATTCCCGTCGTTTGCGGTTGGTAAGTTACATTTCAGAGGTTCTGCCACTTAAGTACAGTGAGGCTGGAACTTGGGAATTGCGCCAATTTGCTATTTTTTTTACATTATTTCTGTTTTGGTCACAAAATTTAAATATTTGATGCGCAGTGGGAAGTCCAAAGGAAAAAATGCTTACTTTACATTATCTTTTTAGCAAATTATCTTCATTTTTGGGAGGAAAGAGCACGTATTTGATTTTTCATGTGTGTTGTGTTTTTATTAGGCTTGTCTGCACCAAGGGTTCGATTCCCTCTCGGATCAATCATTTACATGATGCAAATTTATGTTTCTTTTCTTAGTTTGAGTGTAAATAATATATTTAACTATGTTATTTGTGTTGTTTTATTATCTGATATCCGTAACGCAACTTAAACTACATAGTTAGATATCGAGCCAATGTATAAGATGTACTTATTAACTGGCCTTGGCGCAGTGGGTAGTGCGTCGCACTTTAAAGTGACGGCTGTGTTTGGGATCCCGGGTTCGATCCCCGGGTCGGGCCAAAATTTGTACCTGAGTTTTTCTGTTAAGGTGACGGGTAGGGCACACTAGCGACGCCAATCGGATTAATGTTTAGCTACTAAATCGGATCTATTTTAAACAATTTCGGGGTTACAACCTCGCGGCAAACACTTATACTATTTATTAAATAACCATGCACAAATGTTGGGTTGGGGTATTTTGTACGCGAAAAATTGATTCACGCTAAAAGTGGCCGCTTTTGGCGGTAATCAATTTTTCGCGTACACGTTGGATCCAACATTTGTGCATGGTTATTTAATAAATAGTATAAGTGTTCACTTAGAGGTTGTAACCCCGAAATTGTTTCAAATAGATCTTGTTTAGTAGCTAAAAATTAAAATCGTTTAGTGTCGCTAGTAGGAGGAAATGGGGACAGAATAAATAATACACCCAGGTTTCGGGAATAGTTCTACTTCTTTAATATATAACCGTCCTACGTCTTTACGCCTTTCATAGTCGTCGGCCATACGTCATCTATCTCCCTCTCGTATGTCATTCCATAATTCAAATATCGATCTCTTACACGTTCCTTACCATGCATCTACCGATCACCAATCCTAACGATGTAAAGACGTGGAAGACGACGCTTTAAGAAAATAATTAATATAGAACAACTATACGAATCCCTGGCTTTATTTGGAACCCCATCCCACAATTTTGGATCCCCTAGGCTACCCGTCGCGTTAAGAAATTCTCAGTGTCAGCACGGAGTCTGGGAATTGGCGATCTTGTACCCCCGTGCCTTGGAAAGCACGTTAAGCCGTTGGTCCTGCGCCTGATCCCTCTCCGGTCGTGTCACACTGGTGACTCATCGGATTATGAGAACAAGGGAACAGAGTGCATTCGTGTTTGCGCACACACTTGAGCACTATAATATATCCTGCGTAAGTGGCTGATCGTTGAGATTGGTCGATGAATTCTTGATAAGCTGAAGGCTTGTGAGTTGTAGATAAAAATTAATACTTAGTAGATAATTTACCTAATATAACTATATTTTAGTCGTAATTAAGTTCAATAATGCTGTATTTACCTATAATAGGCATATCTTTTAGTCAAGGCACCCTTGTACTGGTATTGTATGTGCAAACTGATACGTTAATGGTAAATCTTTATCAATAAATAAAATAAATAAAATAAAATAATTCTTTAATAATATCTGGCAGTGAGACTGATTTATCATACCTACTACAAGTAATAATTCTGAACTATAATTATGATAAAATTAATAAATTCTAAATAAATATTGGTAGAACCTAACCCCAACGTTTACTTTCCAAACACCTATAATGAACGTTAATTCTCAGAAGAGGCAAGATTTAGGTACTCGTACTGCAAGAATAGTTAGGTGAGATAGGAGTCGGCATCCCCCTTCCCCACTACAATATATCAATGGGGCTCCCACAGGATTAAACCGTGAGGTCACGTACTGCAAGTGTTTTTCGACAGACCCAACCGTTATCTCACGCCCAGGGAAAAAGTTTTAGCATCTGATCCCACCATACTATTATTTCAACAAATTCGCTTCAATGGGAAATTGTAACCCAATATTGTCGGGCAACGATGTCTTCAGCGATACCTTTGGAAAAATATTTTCGAATTGGCTATTGAAGGCTTGGGGTCAATGATAGCGGCTAAGGATTACGCCGCTTTGAAGTCCCGGGAATGCTTATATTATTTATGAAAACGACGTCTATTGATTTACGGATCATTATGTTAAGGAAATTGCTTCTACAAGTATTTATTTTCAAACTTATCAGATTGATTTGGTTTGAGTTTCTGGCTTGCAACATTAGTTTCACGAACAAACGAATTACACTTTTAACCAGTGATAGTGATATTTTGCCATCACTTATGATATATACAGTTATTTTTTTATCGTTTACATTCCGAAAACCACATAGTATTAGGTATTATGAAGGAAGTCCATTTAGCATGTTAGATTATCAAAATGAGTGAAAAAAACAGCTGTTCCATACATTATTGCCGGGCGGATATTCTATTTTGTAAACGATAAAAAATAACGGTGTATATATCGCAAAAATATTTTTATGTGGTGCATTTTCGCATGGAAACCATACAAAAATATTTTGTCGAACCGCCATGTTTTTTCCAAATATTGAATATCTCAAATATTGGGCTCTAAAAACTAAGGACATACGGAGCCGAAACGTGGACAGTCACAAAAATCCACAAGTTCAACGGTGACTACACATTTTAATTAATGGTAATGAAATTAAGACGATAGTTAAAATTTTTTCAATACATCTCTACTATGAATAAAGAGACTACTACTACTATGACTATAGGTAATCCGAAAACACGAAATGCTTGCGCGATGTAATCGATACCTAGCGCCATCCATTGGTATTAAGTGGAACTAATGTTCCGTAATGAAGTGAGCGCGGGCCACTAGTTTGAATTAAAGAAGAATATGTGATTTTCCAAGCCTATTTTGCGCACGCCATTCATGTGATACATGTTTATACAAAACATTAATCAAAAAGTCGTGAGAACATAGAAAGACTGACTGAGACGTAAAGATACTGTTACACATGCTTATTTTCGTGCTTTAAACATGCTAAGCACGTGCTACTAATAGTTTTGAGCATGCTCAAAAATTGCACGACGGTCGATTTTTAAGCATGCTACCTGCAGTGCGGGTGGAAGTCTCCCTTCCACTTCCACATATGTAGACAGGTTTGCTTATTTTTAAGCAAATATAGGTGCATGCTTATTGATAGCAAATGTGGACAGTACCTGAAGCATGCTCATATTTAGCATGCTTAAAAAAACATGCTACAAATACATGTGTAACAGTATAAATTAATAAAACCCTTTTTTGTGGTTTTGAAACAGAGATAGTGCTTGTAAAGTTACAGCTTGAAAGAAAAAGACGCAGGAGTGCAAAGGATGCGGGATGACCGCAGTTGCCATGTTACATTGTTTGATAGCAGTTACATTGTTTGATAGCAGTCGACTGGAAAGCCGGGCGGCGCTCTTTATTAAAACTTTTGCGTAGACTTTCGACGCTACACAACAAGGTAGGTGTAAATGTCGTGACCATATCGTTATCACGCTCCATAATATGTATGAAGGTTTCATGAAATGGTCGCATTTCTAGTCAACTCAATTTGATCAGATCATTAAATAGTCAATGTTTCACGATTTGATTGTATTTCCTGAACAATATAACTTCAGCCTCTTTATGGTAACAGTGAATATTTTTTTCACGGCCAAACATGGCCCACCTTAGACCTCATCTTCACTTAAGGTGACGGGTAGGGCACCCTAGCAGCCCCAATCGATTTAAATTTTTAGCTACAAAACCGGATCTATTTTAAACAATTTCGGGATTACAATCTCTTGGCAAACACTTATACTATTTATTAAATAACCATGCACAAATGTCCGACTGACCGGATGGCGCAATTGGTAGTGACCCTGCCTCTTACGCCAAAGGTCGTGGGTTCGATCCCCACCCTGGACAAACATTCGTGCGATGAACACTTGCGTTTGTTCGGTGTCTGGGTGTAATTTATGTATTTAAGTATATATTCGTGTTCCTCTGTTGTCTGATATCTGTGACACAAGTGCTTAAGCTACTAAGTACGGAATCAGGTCAACGTATGAGATATTGTGAGAATTATTAAATGTTGGATTCGTTTTTGTACGCAAAAAAATTATTTTCGCCAGAAGCGGCCGAGAGATTGTGACCCCGAAATTGTTTAAAATAGATCCGGTTTAGTTAAAAATATCTAAAAATTAAAATCGATTGGGGTCGCTAGTGTGCCCTACCCGTCACTTTAACATAAGATGGGATTGAGGTCAAATACTTATATGTCGTAACATAAAAAAATATATCACCTACGTTTCATTAGATTGTATTTGCCGCGCGAATAAGTATTTTTTGTTGACCCATTAAATAACACACATTATAGAATTGGTTGTAACAAAATTTAGCAAATTTCTTTAGGAAAGAAGCGTCAGCGGCGGCCGTCTCTCGGTAATCAATGTAACTATTTTACGATATGATGAAATAATCTTAATCATTTCATGAATAAGCCACGTGTTTAGTTGCCCATATCCAGAAACGATTTCTTATCCTTGATCTGTCTAAACCACATCATAATGTTGCCAAAAGCTAGTCTAACATTTACCATTTCATAAAATTATTAATGAATTATGAATTGAGCAAATCTAAGATATGGTTACAATACAAACATGTGCGCACTTGAACATTGAGTGCGAGCAGTAAGTATAGCTCAATATTATTATCGTACTGTATGGTATAGCCCCAGAAGAAGAGTCGCGACTAAGTCTTGAACCGAAGACATCTCATTAACCTTTGTTTAAAGAGGTATAAGTAGGTAGCTAAAATAAGGCAGTTGGAGTTGGCTATCTTGGACATAATACATTTGTCCGCGATAATGAAAAAAAATATTCAACAGTGTTGATAAAATGCCCATGCCATTTGGGCAGGTCTACTGGACCGAAGAAGCAGACTCAATACATGGTGTATTTAAAAACATCATCATAATTTCAGCCAATAGACGCTGAAGACGACATTGTTCTCCCCACATGTCGGTCCTGTGTCGCCCGCATCCAGTTTATTCACCAGATCGTCGGACCACCTTGTCTTGGCCTCCATTCGAGGACATTTCCGCCCCACGACCGTCTATTCTCCTCGTAATGTGCCTTGCCCTAATTGAGGAATGCAAATGCATGATTTTGATCATGGCGTTGCAAATAGAAGGCACTTGCTCGAAGCAAGGAGGTTGCTATTCGATTGAATATAGGATATGCCGTCTCGTAGTCGTAGCTGGAAATATCAAACTAAATTGGCCATTTGATTGGCATGCAATATCCAGGACCTAAGTTATTCATGTGTAAATTCTGATTATATCTTAAAGGTGTGATTCCTAATATTCGCTCATAGTAAATTGAAAAAAAAAAAAGTTAAGTCACTGAGACTTAACTTTGTCCAACAACAAAGAAATCAAATCATTTTATGATGGGATTGGGATTAATCACCACGTTTAATGCGTTTGATTAATGCGTCTAGGTGATCACTCTGTATAAGATTAAAAGTATCTCTAAATTAAAAATGGCATCCAGAAACGTACATTTCGTTTATCAATAAGCGTGCGGTCTGATAGCGTAGAAAAAAGTTTACTTGGTTCGGTTTGCGGGATGAATAGTCTGTTTGATTCGATTCGAGCAGCCGTCTAATAAATACAGTACAATAAATGTTTCTGTGAATATTGAAGTGCGGAATAAATCGCAGTGCGGTGTGTAGAGTTTAATTAAATGAGAAATTAGAAGTTTAGGGTAAATTAAAAAAACTGTACAGAATTTTGGTTTATTTATTTTAGACACCAAAGGGCCTGAATGCAAGCCTGAATGTTTGTACCTACGTTTGTTTCGTTAGAAAATATTGAATCTTTTGTTATAAGAAATGGACCTTTTTACCAAATTTACATAGGTATTTTAGTCAGTTCTGCCAATTGTATTTATGTGATTTATAACATACCTTCTGGTAGAAAAAGTAAAGGAAAACTCAGTACCTTACAAAAGTTCTTCAGTTCAATCCGGAGTTTTTCCCACCCTTCCGTCTGTTTACATGAAGTTTTATTTCAAGAACATTATAAATTCTATTTTAGAGCTGGCTCTCGTAACATCAAAAAATAATATTAACTTGTATACATGCCGATGTACTTGCAGCTTAAGCCCTAAGTAATTTTTAGCGAAGCCAGTTACAAAGTAACCTAGATTTCAATTTGCAACTGTTTGTATGAACACGCTCTTGCAAACACGTTGAATCGCAAATAAAGACATTTGTCAATACACTTCCGCCGGAGTTAGGTAAAAAGACATTTTAAAGTTAAATTAGTTCAAAGTTTGCACGTTTCGATTGCTCTCTCTTTTCTTCGCCGACTTTTGAATTATAAAATGGAGTGGGCTTTGCATTGTCAATTCATAAGTTATTTCCGTTCTGCATCAACCATGTGAATGAGATTAACTATAGAAATATGATCAAAAATATAAATGGTATTTTTTTAGTTGTGGTAGGTGGCAGACGAGTAGACGGATACCCTGATAGTAAGCATTTACAACCACTAATGGACACCGTGCCGATGGAAGAATGTCAAAGAAAAGATTATTTTAAAGGGGGACCATGACCCTCATCACGGGTAGGAGGAATCGAGTATCCGTTGTATTTAAAAACAAATGTGGAAAAAACTTATTATAATGAAACAATGAAGTTTCAATACACTAAATCCATGCATCCTCTCTAAATTATTTTCAAAGCTTGATAACGAGGAGCTGAATTGGTGAAATACGATTATTTCGTCGCAGCGAGTGCACGCGCACATGCAGAGAATGTGCAATAACCGCGCGGATAAATCTAACAGGCTGTTCTCCACGCGATCGGCTTCCACGCCGATATGCAGAGCCAGCCTGTGAAATGCGGGCTCTGGCTGCATATGGCTCGGGGCCCTCCTTGATGCTACTTATTATTTCTCTCCACGCAATCGGCTTCTGCGCCAATATGTAGTGCCGGCGCGTAACATGCCGGATTCTGGCTACACATGGCTCGGGGCCCTACTTGCTGCTACTTATTATTTCTCTCCGCGCGATCGGCTTCTGCGCCAATATGTAGTGCCAGCGTTTGACATGCCGGGTTTTGGCTACACATGGCTCGGGGCCCTCCTTGCTGCTACTTATTATTTCTCTCCGCGCAATCGGCTTCTGCGCCAATATGTAGTGCCGGCGTTTGACATGCCGGGTTCTGGCTACACATGGCTCGGGGCCCTACTTGCTGCTACTTATTATTTCTCTCCGCGTGATCGGCTTCTGCGCCGATATTTAGGGCCGGCGTTTGATTTGCCAGGCTCTGGCTACATATGGCTCGGGGCCCCACTTGCTGCTACTTTTTATTTCATTATAATGGACTCTACTCCTTTACTGTAAAGGTAATTAACCAATGTCCAAGTACTTCAACGTAGTAGCGGGTTTTAAGACTGTATTAGGTCTAAGCAAGTTTGACATGACGGGCCCTGTGTCGAATAGTAAATCCGTCCCTGCCGTCATGGACCGTTTAGACACACATGATGTGGATTTCATTAGAGACGCGATGACTAATTTATTGCAGCAGTACATGAGGAGCGAAAGGATGAACAGTCGGTATGTACAAATAAATAATGTATTAGATATTGAGTAACAAATTATTAAATGTCACACTGACAACAACAGAACACATAGTTTTCAAAGGCTTACGTAAACTGTTTCCTTATCCTAGTTAGCAGTCTGTAGTCGACTTCGACAAGGTTTTAATTTTGAACCTTGTTAAGGGTCTGTTTCACCATTCTCGATAGTAATAAATAAGAAGTTGGTAGATTGAAGTGATGAGTACGTAAGTAGTGATTAGATTTTTTTTGTTTAGTACCGAACTCTCTTACTTAACTCACGTAAAGTAAATTCCTGTTCCTATAGTGGTTATCCATATTGTAGGAAATATAAAATTACAGAAATATAAAATTACTTCCAGAGTCCGGGCTGCCACTAAGAATTTCTTATCGGAAACGTAGGTAAAAAATTGTGATTGTAACACCCGCTACACCAGTGGAGTCACAAGTGCGCTGCCAGCCTTTAAACTCATCCCCTCCCCCTTGATTGGGCCTCCGGTATCCTCACCCACCCAGCGAAACACAGCACAGTACTGCTTCACGCCGGTTTTCTGTGAGGCCGTGGTTTCACTCCGGTCAAGCCGGCCCATTCATGCCGAAGCGTAGCTCTCTCACGGTCAAAAAGGTAGCTGTTCTTATGTGTATTATTATGTGGTATCAGGCAAGTACCTACCAATGAGCGACCTTTCATCCTTCGCCTTGTTTTACCTCCCGCCAAGTCCGTACCATGAAAGCATACTGATGCTTAATAATAATGTGTATTTTTTTGTTGTAACTGAACAAATGTGGGAGAGCCACGCTTAGGCATGAATGGGCCGGCTCAACCGGAGTGATACCACTGCCTCACAGAAGACCGGCGTGAAGCAGCGCCTGCGCTGTGTTTCGCCCTGTGAGTGAGGTTACCGGAGGCCCAATGGGGGGAAGGGGAAAAGGTTGGCAGCGCACTTGTAACTCCACTGGTGTTGCGGGTGTCCATGGGCGGCGGAATTGCTTACCATCAGGTGATCCGTCTGCTCGTCTGCCACCTCTCATATAAAAAAAAATAAATAAATTGAAAGGTAGACTCATATAACGTCATCTACTCCCGTTCACTTTACCATCTCGTTTAAATGTCGCAAAAGTTAGAGAGTCAAAGAAGACTAAAGATTGTTTTTCAAACTTAATTTTCCTTATTCTAAGGGCATAAATATAAACGTAGTATATAGATCGAGGGGATGGGGAATTATAACTTTCCTTGAACTTGCCCGTAGGTTCGCGGTCGGGGAAATGAGCCCGGATATACCGTCTATATTATGAGTCGGAAACTGATTGACAAAAGTTTGTTATAAATGTATCATAAGTTACAATGTATTTGTTTTCTATTATTACGATAAAGAAAACCCAAAGAGATTATATTATTATTTTCATATTTACAATATTTGAGTTTATTAAACTTGTCTGTACCTGTTTTAAACTTTCATGGTCACTAACATTAGAAAAGTTATTTACGGGACCTTATTTATGAGTTGCAAAAACTTCAGTTACTCCGTGACCATGGCGCTTGTACTCGTAACAGTGCCGAAATATCGGAAACTCAAAAATAAGGTACATGGTAGAAATCCCATAAATAACTTTTCCAATTGTCTGTACCTTTCTGTACTTAATTTAATAAATAATAAATATTTCACAACATCGCATACATTGATCTGACTTCGAGATGGGTAGCTCAAGCACCTCAATCAATTATATCTTTATGGCAAGAATTGAGGTGGCTATCTTTACAATAATAACGCATTGACTACCTCGATGGCGCAGTGGTTAGTAGGTCGCACTTTAAAGCGACTAATGCGCAAGAGGTTCGACCCCGGAACGGGCCAAAAAAAAATTGTAGTACTTACGTTTTCGGTAAGAAATTCTTAGTGGCAGCCTTGGAAGTTGGCGGTCTTGTATCCCCGTGCCTCAGAAAGCACGTCAAGCTGTTGGTCCTGCGCCCGATCCATCTCCGGTCGTGTCCCATCGGAATATGAGGATAAGGGAACAGAAAGTGCTCTTGTGTTTGCACTATAATATATCCAGCGTACGTGGCTGATGAGATTGACCGCCGTAGCCGTAATCGGATGGAGGATTTTTTTTTAATAACGCACCCACCATCTGAGCCTGTGAGACCTATATTCGATTTCGATTCGGCCTATACTCGAGCACACGACATTAAAGTCGAGATAGAAGATTTGTATGGACGAATGCATGAAATCTCTAAATTCGATGTTGAGTGCGCGAGAATTGCCCTTCAGATGCGCTATTGAGGAAGTCACAATTCTTACCTAATACAATATAATTCACGGAATCCACGAAAATGCGCGCCAAATTTCTTATAGAGGACTTGTGCGGAAAATGCTAGTGTTACAGTTTCATCGATGCACGTTAAAATTCGTCTTTGACTGCACAATACATAGACTTCGACAAATAGACAAACTACAAAATATAACATTACCTACGTATATTACGAATACTAACTACGAGTAATGTGTTGTATATCAACAGTATGTAAATTAAAGGATACCACTTCTATAAAGACGTATCACAATTGTATTATGAATAGAACTACATGTCTGCTACAGGATTAGTACTCCGTACTACTCCGTCATTTATATCCTTCTGCTTTGACGGGAATAACATATGTGTACATACACCTATTATAAGCGGGATGCTTTAACTCGAATGATGAGAAACAAAACTTTGTTCATCATAATAAAGTAGATGATTAAAGTTGCATGGTCTGACGCAGCTAGCTCGGAACCAATGATATTTTATTTACATGACTAAGCATGAAGCGCATAAAAGATTGGCTGCAGTGCATTCCCTGTACGTATGCAGCTCTCTGTAATGAAAGTTTTACGTAAATAAAGAGGTTGCTTATGACTTATTGCAGCCATGTTATGGAAAGCTGGTTTTTAAAATGTCTATGATTAGAATTCACTTTTGTCAGGTGGAGTGGTGTACTTATCGGTGTTTTGTATTCGGCTTCAAAAGAATCTAAGCTCATTTATGAAAGCGTAGATTCTTCTACGAAGTATACAAATATGCAGAATATTCGTTTTGGGACAAAATAAATAGGTACTTCGTACAGACGGCGTCAGTTCAAGTTGCCACTAGCAGTACTAAAATAGTATGTTCACTTGTATCTCAGGCATAAGGACGGTCCAAAGTGGTTAGTGGTTCGCACTGTGCGTGTGGAGGTGTGTGTGTGGGGTTCCTTGGTTCCATTTCTGGCACGGGTCGAAATAATAACTACCTGTGTTTTTTGATAGGAAACTCTCAGTGTCAGCCCGAAGCTGGGAATCTAGGTGGTCTTATATCATAATGTCTTGGAAAGGACGTTAAGCTGTTAGTCCTTTTTTTTGTCTACCCGGTGGAAATGCCACCGGCTCACTGAATAGGAGCTGACGTCTGCGCCGATTGTCGGCGCCGTCTTATGCACACCCGGTCGCTGGGAGTCGACCGAGTAGTGTGGGGCTCTCCTCTGGATTAGGCTTCTGCTAATCAGATACCGTCAAAGGGCATACCCACTAAAATCAAGCGGGGGTTTTTTCATTCCACACCCGCTAAATCGGGAATAAAGGTGGACAGACAGTATCAAGTCTGCTACAAAGTGTTCCTTGACTGAATGTGTGCAAGTGCCACAAACAGAGAAAGATGGAGAAGTCTCGCTTAAGCCGCTACCCAACATACAGACAATCCATAATCACGACCACTCCGTCAGGAGTGTACGACTGAGAAGAAGCAAAAATCGGAACCGAACACGGGATTACCATAGAGGCTATCACCGTGAACCGTCTTGGGCGAAGAGGCTCGCCAGCACGGCCTCCTTTCCAAAAAACACCGGTCCTTTGGACCTAGGGCCTCTCCCACGGCCCACCAAGTCCACCCCCCGAATGGCATCCTCACTACGCACAAGTACCAACGGGAGGAGGACTGCAGGTACACCTCCCCACCCATACACTGCAGGCTGCAGTGCAGAGCGGGTTGGGGAAACAAAACCTGCAAAACGAAGCCGCCGCAAGTCCCAACTCCGCTGGATGGCAGTCAGGAAGATTGGCAACACCGGGCTGCCGCCGAGCCACTCTGGCTGAGAAACCCAACGCAGTACCTCCAAAACACGGCCCTTCGGCCACTGAGCCCGCGGGCTCTCCATCCAGAAGGGGTGGCACAAGACAAGGCGTGGCCAGACTGGGAGGGCTGGACTGAACACTGAAGCCCTCAGTCGTCCGCGTCAACCCAGGTGCTACTGGTCCTGAACCACCTTAAGTGCGCGGACAATTTGGGCACAACCATTTTCGTGGAGAGTGCCGAAGGCCTCCATCGGCCAGAGACGGCATGTCGAGGAGGATAACAAGGGACAGGATTCGCCCCCAGCGCACTAGGCGCGAACCTGCCGTCCGACCCCGGCCGATGGGACGTGGGAATCCCCGGGATTTACGTCCGAAGACAACACACTTCTCAACCCCCGCCGGCCGGTTAAGGCAAGCGGGAGGAGCAGGGCGCTTAATGGCTCAGCCCATCCGGATAACTGCCGGTGGGACGCCCAGGTCTGCGCACAGCCAACCTAAAACTCCGGAGGTGACAGAACTCACCTAACCGCCCACCAAACGCCTCGGGCCGCCTCGAAGCGGTCCACTCGGAAACGGATTTGTAAATTCTATTCTCAAGTAAGTGACAATTATGTTTTTATTGAGAAATAAAGAATCTTTAAACCTCTATGGCGATTGCCGCTGCCCAAGGACACCCGCGACACTAATGGAGTCACAAGTGCGCTGCCAACCCCCCTTTCCCCTGGAATGGTCCTCCAGTACCCTCACTCACGCAGCGAAACACAGCACAGTGCTGCTTCTCGCCGGTTTTCTGTGAGGCCGTGGTATCACTCGGTCGAGGCGGCCCAATCATAAATATGTTTTTATTATACAACAAATCATGCCTGCAGCTTTACCTTAGTCGCCTTTTACGACACCTCGGTAAGAGTGAGGGTGGCCTATTCTACTCTGCCGGGGACCACACGGCACATGTGAGGTGTCGTAAAAGGCGACTAAGGTAAAGCTGCTGGCATGATCATCAGCACCCAGAGAAGGAAAACTCTGCATTTATATGAAAACCCTCGCCAACACGTCTGCCAAGCGTGGTGAGTATGGCAACTACCCCTCATGTGATTGAGGGAGGCCGGTGCCCCAACAGTGGGGACTTAAATGGGCTGACGATGACGATGATACAACAAATAAAATTAATAATGTTGAAAGCTTGTGTAGCGTTTCTCGTGTGCCTGTTAACCCCAATTTATTTAGTTGCATTGCACCGGTTGGGGACTTCTTATAAAACTCGAACCTAAGTCTTGCAAGGTGACAGACGCGGACAAGTTAAGCCATAGCTTCCAATTTTCGGTTACATCGATTCCTAAAGCTGACAGGTAAAGTTTCTGCAATTTAGTTTGTATTATATAGGAGTAGTAACAATTTAAGGGTCAAAGTAATTACCAATTTAGGAACTAACAAACGATTGAGCCACGTTTCGGCATGAATGGGCCGGCTCTACCAGATTACCATAACTCCTCACAGAAAATCGGCGTGAAGCAGCGCCTGTGCTGTGTTTTTCCGAGTGAGTGATGGTACTGGAGGCCTAATCCCTGGGCAGCACACATGTGACTGCACTGGTGTTGCGAGAGCAGGCACAAACGAGAAATTTTGGAGGACGTGATGCGTACCTGGCAGGATCGGACTCCCAGGTCAGAGACGAAGGGTCGCCAGCTTTATCAATTCTTCCCTGACGTGTCTGGGAGGCTCAAGGCGCGTTGAGTCGCACCAAATTATGTAACGTCCCAAATACCGGGCATGGGTGTTTTAACAAGCGCCTGTGTGATATGCGTCTTAGGGATGACAGTATGTGTATTTGTGATGAACGCGAGGAGGACAGACATCATGTATTGTGGTGCCGTCCAGCATACCAGGACCTTCGTGGGGAGCTGTTAAAAAGGATTGGGTTAACGAACCTGGACCAATATGGTACCCGGACCTTGTGTCCTCGTAGGAAAACTTCGCCAGGCTGCGAAAGTTCGCGCATAGCTGGCACAGACGGAGTAACGACCCGGACTGCTCGGCGCTAGGGGGCGCCACCTGTGACGTGGCGTCTGCGGCCCCAGAAGAGGGAGAATCGCAAACATAGAGACAAGGATATAGATTAATAACTTGTAGGAAGTCAAGAATTGTGCGCGGTGGAGTGCAAGAGTCCCAAGGACACGCAATATCCGCGCATATCTCCCACGATTCGGCCAGTATAACCATAGCGTTGGTATGGCCATGAGAGGTGGTGGTATTGCGAGTGTCCGTGGGCGGTGGTAAATCAAATAGTCCGTCTGCTCGCTTGTCACCTATCACATGAATAAAAAAACTTAGATACTAAAGACAAAAGAGCAAGACAAAAGTGAGCGAGAATTTCATCATAGAAGTTGATTTCAACTCGAGGTGGCTAGTTTAGTAGAGGCACTTATACTGAAACCGCTCATCCGAGCCGTGAAACCTATTTGGGGAAATAATGAATGCATTCTTATTTGCAACTTTTCGTATTTGCATTTCGACAATAGGATTGCCTTTTGTTTTGTTTTTTAATTTAAGTAACTGGATTCCATAGGGTAAAGTTAATGGAATCCGGGTATTTCTAAATAAGATTAGACAATGTTCGTCTCGTAAAGTTTAAACGACTTCTAGTTTCCCGATTTTACAGTCACTTAAAACGAAACAAAGACTGGCTTTTTGTAGAATACAGAATAAAAGAGAATTTCATCACGATTTTATTAGTCGCGAAAGTTTATAACCCAAATTAGTGTTGTGGTAAGCAGGTTGAATTAAAACAGCTGGGTTTATCGCCGGATCACACGTGTCTAACTCTGTCTTTTAGTAAACTAGTTTAGTTTCAAACTACAATTGGGGTGTTAAAATCACGCTGATAAGTTTAACAAGTTTTTGTTGTTTTCATCGAGTTTGTGGAAGCTAATTAATCAACTTGTGGAAGAACTTCCTGATTGAGGAAATATGAGCACGAGCAGTAACATATTCATGTGAGTTTTGGATTAAAAGTTATACAAATAAAAACTTATGAATCTTTATTATTTCTCAGCGAAGAGCAGTTCCATAAATAAACTTTCGTTACTCGAGGTGAATATTTTATAGACTATAAAGTAACATTCCTAATCAAATTATTCTTGAAGCCCCGTTGCGTATGCCGTATATTATATCGTGAATACTGTTTTACAATAAATCACAATTCCCTTCAAAAAAGCGGTGTATTTTTCTGCCTCTTGTTTAATGAATAAAAAATTTGTTGTGTAAAATACGAGTAAGTAGGAAAAGTACGGATCAAAGACAAACGCTCCAAATATATTTGACAAGTCTTATTCGAAATGTTTTCTGTGGTTTTTATTTTGTAGCGCAGTATAAGAATTACGTATTTATTTGTGGTAATGTCAGCTTAAAAAATATCTTGTCATTCAAACCTTGCATAAATATATGAACATTCATTTGTTGTCATTATTTCTCGAACAACAAATGAAAATAGACCTTGGCGTATACTAACATACAGTTGTATTCTGTCAAATGCTAAAAAATCGGCAGGTGTTATTAAGTTTGATCCAAAGATTCCGAGATGGCCGCCCCCATGAAATGGCGAAATAATAAATTATATGTAATATATTTCAGTGGGGTGCCCATTGAAAGCGGGAACTGATTTGTACTTAAGTAAAATAAAAATAAGAGTCTCTTTAAAAGGCGAAAACAAAATTCTAAAAATAAATTGAAGCTGACTGTACCTCAATCTTGCTACTCATATCATAAGTTTCTTATTTTGGTCTTTAGTCGATGTTTGTGATGTTTTCTGGCATTTGTTTCTTTGTAGGTGGGGCTAATGTTGTATAAACCACTCGTAATATTTTTTGCACAAAACATTGAAAAGATAAGATAGCAAATTTTTTTAGAAACAACATGAGTAGGTTTACAGTAAACTTGACATTTCACCCGCGTTTCAATGGTTATGGTCATAAGTCGCTTTCTCAAGAACTCCCTTAAACATATCGCGTTTAAAACCGTTTGCGTTTCTACGTTTCAACAATAGGTGTAATGTAAGAATCATTTCATTTTTGCTTAATCCTAGCACTTGCAGTAAGAGAAATGATTGTAAGGAAACCCACACGTTTCGGAATTTATTCTGAACGTATACTCATGATCCTACGTGGTCTTGTTCTCCTTCCTCAGGGTTGCGAAAGTCATACGGCAGTAGCTTCATTGTAATTACCATTTTTTCCTTCCTGGAACATCGTCCAAGCTTACCCTGGGCTCCGAAACGACAGCAGCTTTGGATGCAATTGGAAATGGCGCGTTAGGTAGATGGATGGTGTAAGTACAGATAGTTCAACTCACGATAGACGCGCCCCACCACTTTTGGGCAAGGGCATTCGCGATGCATTTAAATAATTTGAACACTTCTCACAAAAAAAAATGAAGTAGAGCATCTTTTCAGTTACCCCGTGACGTTCTGTCAATTTATCATAGTGTGCGTGAACACTCATTGCTAATTTGTAAGCGATAATGAGAAAAGGTGGGGCGCGTCTTTGTGGATTGAACTATTTGTAAAAGGTAAGTGATTGTGCAAAGTTAGTGTGCTCTTTTCTTTAAAAATATAGAATAAAACGTACGTTACGTTTTATTCAAGTTATAACTATATTTTTTACGTTACTTATAGTTGATCACGTCGCGGATGCTGCTTATTCATGTCACAGATGAAAAAGCCTATTTTATTGTTTAACAATATTCGACTTTCGTGGTGGGAACTACAACGAATTACCTCGCACGTAGTTAAAAAGTATTACTTAGCAACTAGTGCATGGAAAAGATGCAAGGTAAAAGAGTAAGTGGTCAGGTTTCTTTATAGCTCGAGCCTAGTTTATAAAATTTCGCGGTCTCATCGTTGGAGAGCCACGCAAGAATTTATATTCCGCACTGCGACTCATAAATTTGAGTGAACGTCCTCCAGCGCCGCCGCTTGTTCTACGTTTCTCGCACATTGCAATTTATGATTGTACAGTTTAAGATTTCACAACTAATAAATTACGAAAGTAGCATTTTTCATTCAACTTGGAACGCGCACTTACTGACTCGCGAAGTGTTGGGAGAAATTCCGTTATTTTGTAAATTCCTATTTGTTTTGTTGGCGACAGACTTCTTTTTTATTATTTATGATTTTATAAGTACTTTATTGTTGTATTTAAACGTTTCTTATTTGATAGTCTTATTTGTCATAGCCAGTGCTTAGGTGACTCGTCTCACCCGCGTGGACCGCTTAAATTAGGTCTCCGTCGCCTAATCTCACGCAGTGTCGTAAATTGGCGAGTCTGACAAACGGTCGTGTCACACACAAATATACTTTAATTGTTTTAAGTGG
This sequence comes from Marasmia exigua, assembly GCA_019059595.1. Classification (NCBI taxonomy): domain Eukaryota; kingdom Metazoa; phylum Arthropoda; class Insecta; order Lepidoptera; family Crambidae; genus Marasmia; species Marasmia exigua. The sequence goes on along the minus strand of CM032475.1, from coordinate 11,152,829 downwards.
GATAAAGGTTACCAAAATGCCCTCGTGCGATTTTACGCGTTGTACAAATTATTCAAAAATAAATAACAAATCTCATGGAATCACATTTCACTCATAAGTAGAAGAAAAGTTTTAATTTCTCATGGTATTTCTAAATTCATTACATAATATCTTACGACTACACTCAGAGACGTCATATGAGCTAATGTTCATTAACTTTAGTATCGCTAGTCTTTATGCGTATCAAAATAAGTGTCAATATTTTTTCTTAAGTAGCCAACTAAGTTAATCAACGACTCTGAGTGAGGCAGTTAGAGTTGATTCTTTGAAAATACTTCTCTCCCTATCTGGAGGCGGGCGTTAATATCCGTAACACAGTTTTCGAAACTAATGCGGTTGTTATCGTTTGCTAAAAATTTCTCGTAATTGTTTTTATATCAATAAATACTTCTTTATATATTTATTTAATGTTTTACTCGCCATTTTGCAGAGCGAGGTAGAAATATACGATATATTATTGTGTGACGAGGTAAGTCGTTTTGACAGGACTCAACTCTGAAGCGTAGCTGCGCGTATTACGCTTGACTCACTCACGCTTATGTCAAAAATAGCTTTGTCTCCGTGTTCCAATATCTTACAACTTTAAACGAATGTGTCATAACTAGAGCTGTGAGTATGTGTGCATGTAGTTATGCATGCATCCCGTTTTCACTTGTCTAATTGAAGGGACGTGCCGTATCTTCTTCATCGTAGCATGTGATTCCTGGAGCCCAGGGTACGCTTAGACCATGATTCAGGATTGGGGGGGTAATGGTAATTACAATGAAGCGACTGCCGTCTGACCTTCGCAACCCTTTAACAGGGGAACCAGACCAACTGAATTATGGTTACACGTTTCAGAAACTTTACAGGTTTCCTCACAATGTTTTCCTTCACCTCCGAGCAGATGGTAATGGTAGAAATACGTACATAGATTTGAAAAAACCATTGGTGCATGCTCGGATTCGAACCTCGATCATCGGCGTGGAAGGCGCGTTCGTATCCATTGAGCTACCATTGCTCTCAATAATGCCGTATCTTCCGCTATTTTGTATCAATCTTAGAGTCCGTGTCATTTTGATTTGACTTTGTAACGGTGTGTTTTGTGCATTGAATTAGGATGTCCGCCCTGTTAAGCATACACTTTTAATGTAAGGACAATCTAGTTCTATGATTTTGTGGGAATAAATATCTATGTTTGACCGAGTTAGAAATACTACAATACGCTCAAAAACCGGGATTGCGGATGTGGGCGAAAAATCCGATAGACTAAAATGGGACTGGGCCACGTTTGTAGGATACGACCGGAGAGATGGACCAGACTTATCACCCATTGGCAGCCAACAGGACGTCGATTGAGAGGCAGGCCCAACGCAGGCTAACAAAAAAATATTTATAGTACCTAGAGCGATGGTAGCTCAGGGGTTCAGAACGCGCCATCCATACGGGGGGACCGGGTTTGAATCCGAGCGTGCTCCTCTAGATTTTTCTATCTAGGTGCTTCTACCATTAGCTCGGCAGTGAGGGAAAACATTGAGAGGAAACCTGCCCATTTCGGATATTTCTGAAACATATTACCATGAATCGGTTAGTCTGGTTCCCATGTTAAAGGGTTCTGAATGTCAGACGGCAATCGCTTCATTGTAATTACCAGACTCTCCAAATCCTGAATCATGCTCCAAGCGTAGCCCGGGCTCCAGAGCGACAGCTTTAGATGCAACAGGGAATCACACGCTAAGATGAAGGTTTTCCTGTTGTTGCTGCAATTCCTAACGCCGTGTAGAATAGGTCACCCTCACTCTTACCGAGGTGTCGTAAAAGGCGACTAAGGTAAAGCTGCTGGCATGATCATCAGCACCCAGAGAAGGAAAACTCTGCATTTACATCAAAACCCTCGCCAATCCGTCTGCCGTGGTGAGTATGGCAATTACCCCTCATGTGATTGAGGGAGGCCCGTGCCCCAGCAGTAGGGACTTAAATGGGCTGATGATGATGATTCATTTCTCATTTCTTTTAAATATTTCCAAGTTTAAGAAATATTAAAAGTGTTCATGTTCCTGGTTGATCGAAAAAATAATAAGCAAAATAGATGGTTCGAGTGTATGCTGGGCTATATAAAAGATACCTATCAACGATTCAATAACCACCGCTGACCCAAGATAACCTGAGAATAGGGATCCTCATCTGAAAAAATATTCACACGCGATATGTGCGTTTGTTTCGGGACAGGGATAAAGCTTCGGTCGTGGATTTGTTCCACAGGAGATAAGAATGAGTATATTTTTTTAAAATCTAAAAGCGAGACCACTTTGATTTTGTATCACTGTGTTCAGTCATTACATTAATGATTGATATACCTAGGGTAGTAGACGTTGGCACGCGAGTGTGTGAGCTAAAGTGGAGATGGGCAGGACACCTGGCAAGGCGAAAGATGATAAGTGGACTATAAAGCTTACCGAATGGCAGCCAAGAATGGGACGACATCCTGTGGGTAGACCACTTGCACGATGGTCCGACGATATTATGACGGTAGTGGGGAAACAATGGATAAGGCTAGCAAGGGACCGAAGGGAATGGGTGGATAAAGAAGAGGCATATACTCAGCAGTGGGTGGATGTGGGCTGATATGATGATACTTAGATGCCAAGTTTTTTTGTTACGAAGTATGTTAAAAAGTTAAATAATAAAAAAATATTCAAAATTTTGTTTAATGAATGAAATTTTCACCGATGCACGCAAAATCATTAATGTCAATAACCTATTTATGGCTAACCCTCTGCCGTGAGTTAACGTTTTGTATAGTATTGCTAATTATAAATATTAGAAGATAGTCAATACCTCTTCTAATGAATCTATACTTCTGCATTACTAAATTGTCAAAACAATCGCACAACTGTATTGTAACGGTAACAGCGAGTCTACGTCAAATATTACCCGGTTGACAGACAGGTGAAATTGAGGCGGAATTCGGAAATATTCACTCCACGTGGAAATTGAATTCCGATGCGTCAGATTTACTTGTATACCTACGAGTTGTTCGTGGAAAACAGGGTGATATATTATATGGTTACTTCAGATTTCAAAAGAGTTTTTGGTATTCTAGCTTGCGCGAATGCCGGCACGATCGTATTGTTTGTTAAAATTGTATTACATCTTGTAACAAAATATAAAGTCAGCTTTTTCATTTACTTTCCTATGGTGGAAGGCCAGATTAATATTTTTGATGTAAAAAAAAGCAAACATGCGAATTTATTGCATGTCCTATGCGGCCACAGAGGTACCTAAATGTGAAAAATCTAATTAAATTGACCTCTCTGAAATCATTTTAGATTACTAGCCCGGAAAAGTTAGGGTTTAGGGTCAAAAAAAGAAAAGTAGCTTTAGGTTTTTTTTTGAGATTCCCTTTATGACTTTTTTTTTTTTTTTTTGTTGGCCCGGTGGAAAATGCCGCCTTAAGCACACCCGACCGCTGGGAGACGGCCGGGTAGTGTGGGGCTCTCCCCTGGGGTGCTCCCAGGGGCCTACCCACTAAAAACCACCGGGGCATTTCCTGCTACGTCCGTGTAGGGTGGGCTACGGTAACGGGTAGAAACCAAGTCCGCGGCCCACCCTCGAAGGACGAGAGGCTCGCCAGCACGGCCTCTTCAAAAACGGGCCTCGCCGTAAAACGAGGCCTAGGGCCACTCCCATGGCCCACCATTCCCCCCTCTCCGGAATCGTCCACGTTGCTGGATTGCAACGCAGACGCTCCGGAAGGGACGACTGCAGACCCCTCCCCCAACCCATACCCTGCTGGCTGCAGGGCAGAGAGAGGAGAGAGCACCCACAGACTTTTAAGTTATACCCGAAAACCCTCCCGTTCGAGCATCCCCGCTGGGTTGCGGAGACAATCGACGGGACGGGAAAAGCGGGGGTGGCGAGTCGTAGCTGCATCCCACTGGCTGCGGGACTCAACACAGACCCACCAACAAAGCCCCCACCATAAAGGCGGGGAGAGCGCTCCCGAGAATCGGGGCGCAACAGACTGTTGGCAGGAATTCCACCACCGTGGAACTCCCCAACATTCGAACGCGCCCGAAGGCGCGACAGTTCAAGGCCCGAGAACAAAAAGGCCCCCATACGGCACCATCACACCAGGAACACCGGCCCACCGCACGCCAAAGCGCCCGACAGTGGGTGCCACCACACCCCAACGCCAACCTACGGCAGAAGGGGGGGCTGGATAAAGAAGGCAGCCTCCGTGCCCGGCCCTATTGTGTTCAGGTCCGTAAAGAGAGGCCGGTCCTCTAAGCCCTCAGCAGACAATGAAAGCCCCCGAGTGGTGTGCGCTGCACGCGATCCACTGCGTCGGGGCTGGTCCGCCGGAAATTCTGTGCATCCTTTGGCCGTCGGGTAGCAATCCACGAATGAATTACTACCCGCCGTTGCCCGGGGAAAACCGTGCCCCACGGTAACCGTTTCTGCCTAATACCAACCGAAGCTGGAATCAGGACAGAATTGATTACCAGCGGGGCCACTCTAGGAGGTAGATACACCTGAGTCCCCTTCCCTTTATGACTTCGCCTAACTTTCCCAGGCTATACAACGCGTCAAATAAAGATAAATCTTTGCCAAAATGTAGAAAAAAAATTGCATACAGTCGAACTTGTAACCTCCTCCTTCTTTGAAGACGGTTAAAAATATTCTGATGGTCTGTGTGACGTTAAAAAGATCAAAGGTTAAGTGCGGCAGCCACTGTCGCTAGGAGGTCATGAAGCACGGTTGAAATACAGTCGGCGTCAGGTTAAGTTACCCCCCGCAATGCAAAAACAGCACATGTCCCAGACATAAGGACGGTCCAAGTCCAACATGCGTAACTCGGCGTGACGCCGTGTTTACATCTTTCCAGAGTGACTGCTTATCGTTTGAGACGTTCTGTTTAGCTCCAATTTATACCAGGCCTCATTTCTTTTTGCAATTTTAGAAGTCTGGTTCAATTTCCTGAGAAGTATAAAGATCTAATTAGCATTTTGGGCCAATGATTTCAATTCTCATATAAATAGATATTTCAGAACATCACATACTTACATTGATCTGACTCTGAGATAGGTAGCTCAAGCACCTGTGTTACAGATATCAGAATCAACAGCGGGAGGACAAATATAAACATAATAATACTTTTCTTTTGTAAACACATACTTATAATACATAGGAAACACCCAGATCAATACAAACACATGCGGGGATTGAACCCGCAGCCCTTAGACCAAAGGATGCGTTCACTACCACTGTTCAAAACGAGTTGTCAATTCCTTTTATTTAAATTAAACTTCCTTAATTTATATCTGATATAAACTTCTCTTTGTCTATGACTTCGCATAAAACTTGCCTAAGATATCAGACTATACCTAACTGATAAGTTTTTTATACTTACCTAAAAGTTTTAACAAGCTAAATACGAAGGCCGCAGACGGCGGGATAAAACTGATATTTTCGCAAACAAAATTTAGATAATGAGTCAAATTACTTAAGGGATAGTACATGTGCTTTTTATCAAATGTAATGTAAAGAGCAGTAAATTTATAAAAAGCACTAAGTTCGGTCATATTTTTTGTTAAAACGCATTTGCTCGTAAATCTTTGACATTTTTGGAATAAATGTTCTTAGAATAAAGTTCTTAACGATACAAATTTCTCAGTTCTCAAATATATTATCTGGCAGCATGGCAGTACCCCGCCCCACCCCGCCAAGTCGAATTACTTTGATCGGCGATCAAACCGCTAGCGACGACCACGTAATCGTACCGTATTTACTCCAGTAAATATTGGTTTTGTTTACTTTGATTCGAGAGATGTTCAGAGATTTATAGAAATATGATTTGGATGGTATTTGTCGTGGAAGGTTAAATCTGTCGTGAAGACTTCAGTTGTAAGTCTTGATGCGGAACAGGAAATCAACGGGAAAGAAATAAAATATTTCGTAATTTTGTAAGTTTATTCCGGGGAGGTTCCCTCATGCTCTGAACGATATAATCTGCAGAGCTCTTAGATCACCAAACATTCTTTGCGTACTTGAGCCTTCCGGTCTGAGAAGAACTGAGAGTAAGAGGCCAGATGGGCTGATTTTGTTGCCTAGGACGAATGGCAAGTGTCTTGTCACGCTACTTGCGTTAGCACTGTAGCCGCCTGTCACCTTAGTCGTACTGTCCACCCTCCGTCAGCGGCTGCGGAAGATGCGAGTTTTAAAAAGAGGCTTAAGTACGCCAATTTGGAGTTTGTGCCTGTGGCTGTTAAGACGATGGGTTGTTGGGGGCCAGAGGCTAGAGTCTTTGTGGGTGAGATAGGCCGTAGACTAAACGAGGTGACTGGTGACTCACGCTCTTGTTCGTTCCTGGTGCAGAGGCTGGCCATCGCTGTTCAGCGTGGTAATGCGGCGAGCATGATGGGAACATTTTGATTTACGGGGGGAATAAATTTAATTTAATTAATTTTATATTATTTTATTTTATTTAGGGGACGAAAGTAAAGGAAGTTTTTTAATGTTATGATACTAATGTACATATGTAGTTTATTCCGTCCGTTTATTCCGTGACGGAATAAACTACATATGTAGTTTATTCCGTCGCATTCTTAAAAATATCTTACGATTCATCTGTGTGTGTATTTCATCTACTTTTTGTATAGGTCTACAAGCGTTTTATTTTGTTAAAGTTAAGTTGGAATCATCATCATCATCAGTCTATCGTAGTCCACTGCTTGACATAGGCCTCTTCAAATCATTTTTCATAACGTAAATAATTATTATAAATATTTCGCAACATCACATACATTGATTTGACTCCGAGATAGGTAGCTCAAGCACCTGGGTTAGGCCTATTAGAATCAACAGTGGGATTACAAATATATACATATAATACTTTTATTTTGTAAAGAAAAACTTATAATATATAGAAAACACCCAATACAAAAAGAAATGCTCATGCACACAAATGTTTGTACTGTGCGAGGATCGAATCCGTAACCCTTGGACCAAAGGCAGTGTTCACTACCACTGTTCTAAACGGGTCGTCATTTTTTTATACCTATATTTTAAAGAAAACCTGTAATAAGAAAATGTCAAAGTTTGCTTTACTGACAAAAACGTTTGTTTTCAAGAATATACCTGCCCAAAAGTCAGAAAAACATAGGTGAAAAATACAACAACAATAGGTACCTGCTCAATATACACCCAAATCTCTTTGTGCCAATAGTTATACTAGAATTTTTATTATAAAATTGTACATCTGAATAATTGTTTACACGATACTTGGTCCCATTGGACAATAAAGTTTTTATCGATATAATTAATCGCCTACTCAAATCCATTAGAACGCACTTTAAAATTCTCGCCTTGTACAGGTAGATCCAACTTGAGAACAAGTTTCCAAAAACTTAAGGCGATGAGACCCGCACACTAGCGACGCCAATTGATGTAATTCATTAACTACCAATATGTATACTACTTATTTATTAATCATACACAAATGTTTGGCCTGTTTTTGTACTTGAAACTTTGGTTAACACATAAACTGGCTACTTTTGAATCAATGTTTCGAATAGTGTACAATGATAAAAAATTGTAGTTATACATGTTTGCTAGTCTCCGACAGTCTACAATTGGTAAAATTACATCCAGTTTGTTATTTAAAGAATTAAACAAGTCTCTCACACAAGGTACGATAAATAGCATTATTCCACTGTTGTACAACATCATAAAAATGTAACCTATGTGAGAGAAAATAAAGCATTTATATATTTATTATTATTATTCAATCTATTGGCGTCGCTAGTGTGCCCTTCCCCTTAAGTGGCAATTCGAATTCTTCATTTCAAACTAAATAATCAAATAAGAAACTACGAAATCAAAAGCAATTATTCGGATTATCTTGTGACAGAATTCACAAAAACCATTTTGAGAGTTGAGTTTTCAAACAAATTAATTCAATTTTGCTGGTTGCACATTGAGAAACGAGCGCCGTTAGGGATACTAAGGAGTATCCCGGCGGGCGAAATTCGTTGGGATTTCGTGAGCGCGACAATCAGATGAGAGCCTCGGCTGGCCGAGCACCAACGGGATTTTTTTGTAAATAACGTATAATGGCTTCGCTGTTTCGGCAGCCAAATAGGGGAATAAAAATTGTGCCGCAGCTACAAATTGGACAAACTTCAAATATTATGCATATAATCAAGTTTTTACAATATTTGTTTTTTCTTATAGAATTAAACAAAGGTACCTATGTTGTATGTTTTACAGTTGTTATGAGTAGCCAGTATCAGATTGTTACTCTAAAACAAAATATCACATTAATCAACATATTCTTGGAGCAATTTTTGTATATTTTATCATCATCTAAGAGTAACATCGCCCTGTTGGTTGGACCAGGTCATGATCTCGGGGTCCTTGGTTCGATTTTTTTTACGTGATAGGTAGGCAGACGAGCAGACGGATCACCTGATAGTAAGCGATTAGCCGCCGCCCATGGACACCCGCGACACCAGTGGAGTCACAAGTGCGCTGTCAACCTTTAAACTCTCCTTTCCCTGGATTGGGCCTCCGGTACCCTCACTCACGCAGCGAAACAGCATAATGCTGCTTCACGCCGGTCTTTCTGGGAAGCGTTTCGATTCCCGTGTCGAGAAAAGATATGTTTCGAATTTTTCGAACATAGCTCGGGACTGTGATCACCAATCCGCATTAGGCAAGCGTGGTGGTTAAGCCTAATCCAATTATAGTAGCGATGACTTGATTTCCATGATGGAGGCCTTTGACCTGCAGTGGGACAGTATATAGGCTGATACTAAGCATAACATTCCCACCCAAAGCTGTAGCTTCGAATCCCAAGATACGCTAAAACATGATCTAGGATTTGGTAAATTTAGTGATTCCTAAGAAACGCCCCGTTGGTATAGTGGTTTAAGTACCGGGCCGTGATCTCAAGGTCCTAGGTTCGATTCTCGGGTCGAGCGAAAAGTATGTTTCGAATTTTTCGGACATAGCTCGGGTTTGTGATCATCACCAATCCGCATTTGGCAAGCGTGGTGATTAAGCCTAATCCCATCATAGTAGCGATAACTGTATTCTATGATGGAGGCCTTTGCCCTGCAGTGGGACAAAAAAAAAGGCTGATTTAAAAAAAAGGATCATGGTTACGACCAGGAAGTTCAGAATCATTATCTCGCCAATCGCGGATATCCACAGTTCGAGGAAACTTAAGACCGTGGGAGAGCCACGCTTCGGCATGAATGGGCAAGTTATATTTGTATTAAAACAGCAAGACGTTGAGAGTGAACAGGCATCTTCTAGGCAAACGCGTTACATCCTAACTGTGGGAAGAGCCACGCATGATTGGGCCGGCTCGACAGGAATGATACCACGGCCTCATAGAAAACCAGCGTTAAGCGGCACTGTGTTGTGTTTAGCTGCGTGAGTGGGGGTACCGGTAGCCCAACCCGATGGAAATGGCGGTTTAAAGGTTGGCAGCGCACTTGTGACTCCACTGGTGTCGCGGGTGTATATGGGCGGCGGCCATCGCTTACCATCAGATGATCCGTCTGCTCGTCTGTCACCTATCACATAAAAAGCAAAAAAAATGTTTGGTAGGGTGATTGCAGAGCCGTAGACCTTAATAACATTTTTCAATATATTAATTTGACCGTACAAGTAAGAACCACGGTGAAAAGAAAAGGGTTTGACTTTGAATGTTTCGATCTCATAGAAGGTTAAAATATAACGTGGGCGACCCATAGATCACGGCGATCCGTCTACTCGTCAGCCGCCTATCACATAAAAAAAAACCTATCCCAGTTAACCTTCTCTTACAATATTTTTCATCACCACGGAGCTATTAGTAGAAATACCTACTTACATATGAAAATGCGTTCCTTGATCATTATAATTTGGATATCAAACTTGCATATTCTAGGGTCTAAAAAATGGTTGTCTACAATCTAGGCAAACGCGTGACATCTTAGACATCATAAACGCATCACCTTTATTCAATAAAAAAAAAACGTTCTTACCCACTGATCTACCACACGGGAATGTGTAAATATTTCTTAACCCCTTCACTGTCGGCTATACAGCTTATCATTTGCTTTTGAGCCGACAAACGTCTTTCCTTGTATGAATCCTCCCTCGGGACGTCGTCAATAAAGTCATATTTATACATACATACATAAAGAGGATGACAAAAGATGTAGGCGAACGCAGAGAGGGACTCTCCCGAAAAAACCGCTATGAATAAATTACGCGCCTACCTAAAAAGGAATAAGGCTATCCAATTTAAAAGTCACCCTTTTCCTTTTACGCACTCATTCTCAATCAGTCTTCGCTAAAAGGACGTGTACTGCTTCGGTTGGGCCACTCTGTGATTGAGTGCTCTTGTGTGTCTACGGAATTGAACGAGGTGTAAACACAGAGATTTACTGGTAATACCTACGTATTAAGGGGATGAAGGCTCAATTATGAAATAAACCGTTCATTAAAAGATGACTGGCAGATGAGGTATACATTTAATTGTATTGCCTTTTGATGCCTCTTCCTCATCATAGCGTTTACTTTCCATTTGCGTCCAAAACTATCGTATAGGCGCCTGGGGTACGCAACGATCATGATCCAGGATTCGGGTGGTCTGTTTAAATAAATAAATATTTCACAGCGTCACATACATTGATCTGTCTCCGAGATAGGTAGCTCAAGCACCTGTGTTACGGATATCAGAACCAACAGTGGGATTATATACATAAAATACTTTTCTGTTGTAAATACATACTTATAATACATAGAAAACATCCAGACCAATACAAACAGACATGTTCATGCACACAAATGTTTATACTGTGCGCGGATCGAACCCGCAACCCTTGCACCAGACTTGCGTTCACTACTTCTGTTCCAAACGGGTCGTTAACATTGAAACGACTACCGTCTGACCCCTGCAACCCTTAGACAGGGGAACCTGACCAACTGGATCACAATTACACGTTCAGGATCCTTATCTCAAATATTGTAGGTATCTACAATTTTTATAAACAATCCGAGTCGTTCAGATTTCGTCGCGATGTTTTCTCTCACGGCCGAGCTAATGGTAGAAATTGCACTAACATTTTACAAATCTAGGGGTGCATGCTCGGATTTTAACCGCGACCCCGTATTAAGGGGTGTTCTTTTCTTTTGAGCTACCATCGCTCTCTTGTGTTGCTTTTTGGTATCATAAATTAGTGAAAGTCATTTTTAGCTGACCTTGATATCCAAGTTAAAGCAGTATATTGTAACGGGTCGCTCCCGTACGTTTATCTCTGTCATTAATGCTGAATTATGTGTGCGTAGCATACCAAGCCCACGATGTAGTTTCGCCTTTTGTGATTGTACAGTCACGAGCTTTAATTTGGGACCCACCCAAGGTTAAATGTCGTGTAGCAAACTTTCATTATGAAGAGCTAATATTTTGACGTGTCAAAGTCATAATATTTACCTACAACAACTTTACTTTTCTAGGGGCAACCGTGTAAAAACGTCAACTTGATCGAGGGCATACAATCATTACCGATGTTTTCCGAGTAATGGTTACGTGGGTAATAACTTTTTGGCCCTGTGTTCTATTTTTATTTCTTTTTTTGCTATCTCAATCTCAATTTTATGCATGCGACTGTTGCATAGATATGGATATACAGACATAAGATATACAGATGCGCAATAATGTTATGGTAATCGCTGAAAACCAGCGTCGGGGTTGGTCCCTTGGATCAGCACCGACTATTGCTGACCAGCCGCCTGTTTGATATATAAAGGGATAATGTTGTCCTACTTTTCGTTTATGATTTATGTCTTATGTTTCTAATTAAGTTTCCTGGTTTTGTATTTAACGGATATAGGTCTCAAATTAAAGCTCTTCACTGTACCATGTGAGTTTGTTGAAGTTTAACATAGAATTTTATTATGATTATGTGTGAACATATTTCTTCGTACCTTTTGTTTTTCAAGTGTGAAAAGGAGGCAAACTAAAAAAACATGATATGAGTATTCAACGGGAATTCAGAAATATTTTAACGGAATATCCTACGAAGAGGCGTCAGAATCGGTCACAATAGACCATCAAAACGAAGGGTTTATGTTGGATTCGCCCTCTATCCGGGCTGCAGACACTTTTATTGCGCTTCTGTTTATTTATACTTCAGATATATTATTGGCAATTTAAATATCTCTCTCTATCAAAATATATTTTCATTTTAGCTGAATATTGTCAGTTGTTTTAGTTTAGCCTCATGGCTAAACTAAATAATAATAATAATTGTATAAATTTATTAAATAAACTCGTAGCAGACGGTAAAGTGTTTTATTCATTAATTATGATTGAAATATTTTGACTCCGTATAAACCCGAACAAAGTTCGGGTTAATAAATATTATTTTTAACCCCCGACGCAAAAACGACGGGGTGTTATAAGTTTGACGTGTCTGTGTGTGTTTGTGTGTGTGTGTGTGCATCGTAGCTCCCGAACAAAAGAACTGATTTTGATTTTGTTTTTTATGTTTGAAGGATGAATAAGGATGGAGTGTTCTTAGCTATAGTTGGATAAAACTCGATCCAAGATGGCCGCCGTCACATAGATTTGGATTTTATGTTTTAACAAAACTCCCATAATATGGGTATCATATAAAACGGCTTGAGTAGCAGAATATATTAATTGTGAAAATTTTCAAATACAAGATGGCCGCCATCAGAAAATGACGAATAACCTATTTGTTGTTCCAATTGCATCAATATAGGTATCAAATGAAAGAGCTTTAGTTGTGTTTCGGGTTTTTAAAATTCTCAATTTAATTTTTACAATAAGTGAAACAAAAGAACTTTTTTTATTCTTCATTATTCACACTCATTATAGTGGATCATAGTTCTTTAATTTTATATGTGTAATAGTCGATACGAGCAGACGAATCACCTAATGGTACCCTTACTCACTTGGCAAACACAGTACAGCGCAGGTGCTTTACACCGGTTCCCTGTGAGGCCGTGGTATCAATCCGGTAACAGTTCATGTTATATTCGATTATATTAAAACAGCAAGAGGGTGGGAGAGGAGAAAACAGGCGTCTTTAGGCAAACGCGTTACATTCTGACCTTGGGAGAGCCACGCTTCGGCATTACTGGGCAAAGTTATATTTGTATTAGAACGCACGACGTTGAGAGTGAACAGGCATCTTCTAGGCAAACGCGTTACATTCTGACCTTGGGAGAGCCACGCTTCGGCATGAATTTTAGCATTGACCGGAATGATACCACGGCCTCATAGAAAACCAGCGTTAAGCGGCACTGTGTTGTGTTTAGCTTGCGTGAGTGGGGGTACCGGTAGCCCAACCCGATGGAAATGGCGGTTTAAAGGTTGGCAGCGCACTTGTGACTCCACTGGTGTCGCGGGTGTATATGGGCGGCGGCCATCGCTTACCATCAGATGATCCGTCTGCTCGTCTGTCACCTATCACATAAAAAGCAAAAAAAATGTTTGGTAGGGTGATTGCAGAGCCGTAGACCTAATAACATTTTTCAATATATTAATTTGACCGTACAAGTAAGAACCACGGTGAAAAGAAAAGGGTTTGACTTTGAATGTTTCGATCTCATAGAAGGTTAAAATATAACGTGGGCGACCCATAGATCACGGCGACCCGTCTACTCGTCAGCCGCCTATCACATAAAAAAAACCTATCCCAGTTAACCTTCTCTTACAATATTTTTCATCACCACGGAGCTATTAGTAGAAATACCTACTTACATATGAAAATGCGTTCCTTGATCATTATAATTTGGATATCAAACTTGCATATTTTAGGGTCTAAAAAATGGTTGTCTACAATCTAGGCAAACGCGTGACATCTTAGACATCATAAACGCATCACCTTTATTCAATAAAAAAAAACGTTCTTACCCACTGATCTACCACCCGGGAATGTGTAAATATTTCTTAACCCCTTCACTGTCGGCTATACAGCTTATCATTTGCTTTTGAGCCGACAAACGTCTTTCCTTGTATGAATCCTCCCTCGGGACGTCGTCAATAAAGTCATATTTATACATACATACATAAAGAGGATGACAAAAGATGTAGGCGAACGCAGAGAGGGACTCTCCCGAAAAAACCGCTATGAATAAATTACGCGCCTACCTAAAAAGGAATAAGGCTATCCAATTTAAAAGTCACCCTTTTCCTTTTACGCACTCATTCTCAATCAGTCTTCGCTAAAAGGACGTGTACTGCTTCGGTTGGGCCACTCTGTGATTGAGTGCTCTTGTGTGTCTACGGAATTGAACGAGGTGTAAACACAGAGATTTACTGGTAATACCTACGTATTAACGGGATGAAGGCTCAATTATGAAATAAACCGTTCATTAAAAGATGACTGGCAGATGATGTATACATTTAATTGTATTGATTTTTGATGCCTCTTCCTCATCATAGCGTTTACTTTCCATTTGCGTCCAAAACTATCGTATAGGCGCCTGGGGTACGCAACGATCATGATCCAGGATTCGGGTGGTCTGTTTAAATAAATAAATATTTCACAGCGTCACTCAAGAGATAGGTAGCTCAAGCACCTGTGTTACGGATATCAGAACCAACAGTGGGATTATATACATATAATACTTTTCTGTTGTAAATATATACTTATAATACATAGAAAACACCCAGAGCAATACACACAGACATGTTCATGCACACAAATGTTTATACTGTGCGCGGATCGAGCCCGCAACCCTTGCACCAGATTTGCGTTCACTACCACTGTTCCAAACGGGTCGTTAACATTGACTACCGTCTGACCCCCGCAACCCTTAGACAGGGGAACCTGACCAACTGGATCACGATTACACGTTCAGGATCCTTATCTCAAATATTGTAGGCATCTACAATTATTATAAATAGTCGGGTAACAATCCGAGTCGTTCAGATTTCGTCGCGATGTTTTCCCTCATAGCCGAGCTAATGTTAGAAATTGCACTAAGATTTGACAAATCAAAGGGTGCATGCTCGGATTTTAACCACGACCCCGTATTAAGGGGCGTTCTTTTCTTTTGAGCTACCATCGCCCTCTTGTGTTGCTTTTTGGTATCATAAATTAGTGAAAGTCATTTTCTAGCTGACCTTGATATCCAAGTTAAAGCAGTATATTGTAACGTGTCGCTCCCGTACGTTTATCTCTGTCATTAATGCTGAATTATGTGTGCGTAGCATACCAAGCCCACGATGTAGTTTCGCCTTTTGTGATTGTACAGTCACGAGCTTTAATTTGGGACCCACCCAAGGTTAAATGTCGTGTAGCAAACTTTCATTATGAAGAGCTAATATTTTGACGTGTCAAAGGTCATAATATTTACCTACAACAACTTTACTTTTCTAGGGGCAACCGTGTAAAAACGTCAACTTGATCGAGGGCATACAATCATTACCGATGTTTTCCGAGTAATGGTTACGTGGGTAATAACTTTTTGGCCCTGTGTTCTATTTTTATTTCTTTTTTTGCTATCTCAATCTCAATTTTATGCATGCGACTGTTGCATAGATATAGATATACAGACAAGATATACAGATGCGCAATAATGTTATGGTAATCGCTGAAATCCAGCGTCGGGGTTGGTCCCTTGGATCAGCACCGACTATTGCTGACCAGCCGCCTGTTTGATATATAAAGGGATAATGTTGTCCTACTTTTCGTTTATGATTTATGTCTTATGTTTCTAATTAAGTTTCCTGGTTTTGTTTAACGGATATAGGTCTCAAATTAAAGCTCTTCACTGTACCATGTGAGTTTGTTGAAGTTTAACATAGAATTTTATTATGATTATGTGTGAACATATTTCTTCGTACCTTTTGTTTTTCAAGTGTGAAAAGGAGGCAAACTAAAAAAACATGATATGAGTATTCAACGGGAATTCAGAAATATTTTAACGGAATATCCTACGAAGAGGCGTCAGAATCGGTCACAATAGACCATCAAAACGAAGGGTTTATGTTGGATTCGCCCTCTATCCGGGCTGCAGACACTTTTATTGCGCTTCTGTTTATTTATACTTCAGATATATTATTGGCAATTTAAATATCTCTCTCTATCAAAATATATTTTCATTTTAGCTGAATATTGTCAGTTGTTTTAGTTTAGCCTCATGGCTAAACTAAATAATAAATAATTGTATAAATTTATTAAATAAACTCGTAGCAGACGGTAAAGTGTTTTATTCATTAATTATGATTGAAATATTTTGACTCCGTATAAACCCGAACAAAGTTCGGGTTAATAAATATTATTTTTAAACCCCGACGCAAAAACGACGGGGTGTTATAAGTTTGACGTGTCTGTGTGTGTTTGTGTGTGTGTGTGTGCATCGTAGCTCCCGAACAAAAGAACTGATTTTGATTTTGTTTTTTATGTTTGAAGGATGAATAAGGATGGAGTGTTCTTAGCTATGTTGGATAAAACTCGATCCAAGATGGCCGCCGTCACATAGATTTGGATTTTATGTTTTAACAAAACTCCCATAATATGGGTATCATATAAAACGGCTTGAGTAGCAGAATATATTAATTGTGAAAATTTTCAAATACAAGATGGCCGCCATCAGAAAATGACGAATAACCTATTTGTTGTTCCAATTGCATCAATATAGGTATCAAATGAAAGAGCTTTAGTTGTGTTTCGGGTTTTTAAAATTCTCAATTTAATTTTTACAATAAGTGAAACAAAAGAACTTTTTTTATTCTTCATTATTCACACTCATTATAGTGGATCATAGTTCTTTAATTTTATATGTGTAATAGTCGATACGAGCAGACGAATCACCTAATGGTACCCTTACTCACTTGGCAAACACAGTACAGCGCAGGTGCTTTACACCGGTTCCCTGTGAGGCCGTGGTATCAATCCGGTAACAGTTCATGTTATATTCGTATTAAAACAGCAAGAGGGTGGGAGAGAACAGGCGTATTCTAGGCAAACGCGTTACATTCTGACCTTGGGAGAGCCACGCTTCGGCATGAATTTTAGCATTGACCGGAATGATACCACGGCCTCACAGAAAACTGGCGTGAAGTAGCACTGTGCTGTGTTTTGCTGCTTGAGTGAGGGTACCGGTGGCCCAACCCTGGGGGACGGGGGGTTTAAAGGTTGGCAGCACACTTGTGACTCCACTGGTGTTGCGGGTGTCCATGGGCGGCGGCACTTGCTTGCGTCTGCTCGTCTGCCACCTATGACATAAAACAATCTTAGACCTCATCGTCACTTTCCATCGGGTGAGATCGTCGCCAAGTGTTAGCCTTTAGTTCATAAAAAAAATAAAGCTGGATTCATGAGGAAACAACATTTATATATGCTTAAAAATTAGGTTAATTACTCCGCTATGTTCAGCCTAAGGTTTGGTTCAAGTTTTTCTACTAAGGCTAGAAGAATAATAATAGGATATCCAGATAATCTCCCTTTTTTTCGTGCACGCGTTGGACCCAACATTTTTGCATGGTTATTTAATAAATAGTATGGGTGTTTGCCGAGAGGTTGTAATCCCGAAATTGTTTAAAATAGATCCAGTTTAGTAGCTAAAAATTAAAATCGATTGGCGTCGCTAGTGTTCCCTACCCGTCACCTTAACTGTCCGCATTATAAATGTGATATGTGTGAAACCACTTTTTTAGCCCCCTCTGTGCTTCCATGCCCCGAAAATCTGTGTCTTCCCGGTACCATGTTTGCCCGGATATCAAACTGAGAACTTTGAATATGGACTCTATTATAATACCGTGTATCTTTTATGTGGGGCGGAGCGATTTATGGACGCATTTTTTCTTCGAGATCAGATTTGGTTTCCAACATTTTTCTTTCCTGTTAACATCGCCTATTTGTACAGATAACAGTGTTAAGTATTCCTTTGATTCTTGCTTCAGTTAAACCGTAATTTTTGTAATTAATATTAAAATTTGGTAATTTTCTGTGGTATCATTGATATGCGATGACCACTTGTGTTTGTTCAGTGTCTGGGTGTAATATATGTATTTAAGTATATATTTGTGTTCCTCTGTTGTCTGATATCTGTAACACAAGTGCTTACGCTACTTAGTACGGAATCAGGTCAACGTATAAGATGTTGTGAGAATTATTATTATATGATAATTTGGCTAGGTATTTATTACCTAAATGTTTCATTTGATATTTTTTATAGAAAATTATTTTCAAAAAAACAACGCATTTAAAATTTGCATGTATTGTTCAGGCGGGTTTTTTTTCTTTCTTATGCTAGAGGCGACAAACGAGCAAGCGAGTCATTTGATGGAAAACAATAATCGCCGCCCATTAACATCCGCGAAATCAGAGAGATCGCTAATGCGTTGCCGGCCTTTTTAAAAAGGAGTATCTACGCTCTTCTCTTGAAGGCCCATAAATCGTAGTCGACATTATACCTACCTTATATTTATTAGATACTTAATATTTTTGATTCTTTTTAAACATCCAGTGTGTTTCTTTTTGTCTGTCCTTTATATTAATGACCGTAAGCAAACTATAAAAATATTAAAGAGAACCTGGGGCGCAATTCTCGTGCACTCGACATCGAAGTCGAATTTACTCATATATTTGTCCAAACCAATCTCAAATCCGATTTCAATGACGAATGCTCGAGAATAGCCCCTCTGTGAGTAACATATTAACTATACCTATCAGGTTCAAAGGAAATCGGAAAGTTTACTAAGCTACTGCGCTGGCAAAGTCGCAGGCAAACGTTAGTGTCAGCGATTGTGTTGTTTTGTAAAACATACATAAAGAATAAAACCGAGTGTGCTCACACATTGTGTAGCCGAATTTTTTATCTTTTTTTAAAAATGGAACGGCGAATGAGGAAATGTACGCGGCACTAAAAAGTTAAACATTACGGAAACAAAAGAACTTACGAAAAGGAATCCTCATCGCAGTGACAGTGGCGCAACACTAATTAGGTCAAGCGCGAGCCTCGCGAACTGCTCTCCAGCATAGTGCGGCCACGCGTCGCCGGGGGCTGGGACGTGGTCTCGTTTGCTTATAATCGCTTTGAAAGCCTAAAAAATAATAGATAAATTCATACAACATCTCGTACATTGACCTGATTCCGTACTAAGTAGCATAAGCACTTGTGTTACGGATATCAGACAACATAGGAATTGAAACGCCCTGTTGGTCTAGTGGTTTAAGTACCGTGCCGTGACTTTGGAGTCCTGGGTTCGATTCCTGAGTCGAGCAAAAAGTGTGTTTCGAATTTTTCGAACAAAGCACGGGTTTGTGATCACCAATCCGCATTTGGCAAGCGTGGTGATTAAGCCTAATCCCATCATAGGAGAGATGACTTGATTTCTATGATGGAGGCCTTTGCCCTGCAGTGGGACAGTTATAGGCTGACACTTTACATATCACACCCAGACGCTGAACAAACACAAGTATTCATCACACGAATGTTTGTTCAGGGTGGGGATCGGACCCACAACCTTTGGCGTATGAGGCAGGGTCACTACCAAATACGTCATCTGGCCAGTAAAAATGAAATTTCATGGAATTAAAATACATTTTAATTTTCATGAAATAACGAAGAAACAATAAACCTATCACCTGATGGTAAGCGCTCGCCGTTACCTATAGATACCCGTAAGACAGTCACAAGTTAACTGCCAATCTTAGAATTACACTATTCCGCAGATTGGGCTTCCTTCACTCACGCGGCGAAACACGCTTGAAAAGCCGACGTATCAAATGATTCGTAATTTCCTTTCTTTCTATCACGTTTATTACTAAATTCTTCTGTCCCACTCGCTCGCTCTCGTGCCAGACACTACGGTCCGTAGGTTCGTAATGTCATTTTACCGGGTCTAAATTAAAGGTTAATCGCAGGTGTGCATTGGCAATTGACTAACTAAATAACCCTCCTTTTGCTTTGCCGTAGTCGGATAATGAGATTACGAACGTCTACTGCACGTATAAAATCATTGGTTTATGTAGCTATAGGAACTGATCTGAGTAAGATCAGTGATAGAAGAGAAAACAGCTCTATATGTTTATTTATAAAGGTTTTCCCAAGGTTCGGAATAAAAAAAAAACATAAGAACAGCGGAAAAATACTGTCAACTGAAACGTCTGATAGTTCCTAAAGAAAATATAAATGAGTATCATTTTACAACATCGATAACGGACTGCATTCCTGTATTCCTTATCTAGAATTTCATGACTGAGCGTTGAATATTTATAATTCTTGCAGTCTGCATTTTGTATAATTAATTTAAGTCCAAAACAATCCAGTTAATTTATTCATTTTTAAGATTAAACTTTAAATATGTTACGAAGTTAAACTGAATTTGAATAGTTTAAATCACTCCCTTACATACATACTTACTTTAAATATTAACAAAATAAATAAGTCATTCATTTATTTCAAATTTTGATAAAAATATTTCATCATTATCTCACCATTTACTGCCGGGTTGTCGTCCAATGTAGTCGCTTTACGAGGACCATGCTCCAAGGCTCCTCTGGTAATTAACTACAGTATATCAAATGTTTCAAATTCAATTCAAATACTTTATGGCGCTATATGTGGTATTACAGAGATAATAAATATTATAAAAGTACAGAACATGCACCCGTGTTAATTGTGTTATTTACAATATGAAAGGCCAGGATAGTACAGGATGGTACATATGGCACCTACTAACAAAATGGGACAGTACCAGTAAGTTTGACTGCATGGCATCCCTACTTAGGCCAGCACTGTGCCCTCTTAATGAACTAGTCTAACGAAACAAGCTTTTTTTAGCACTACTTTCTACCTATACACCTATTTTATCAGCCGGTGAGAAACTTTAATTACTATTAGTGCGAGAGGGGACTCGGTAATCTGGCCGAATCAGTTTGTAATAGGACATTGGAGTCCCTAGATGCTAGTTTAACGTTAGAAGTACCTAACTTTAACTCGACTCAGTCGGAAATAATCGTGGAAGTTCTTGAACATCATTTCAAGTAAAACGCCCTGTTGGTCTAGTGAAACGCCCTGTTGGTCTAGTGAAACGCCCTGTTGGTCTAGTGGAACGCCCTGTTGGTCTAGTGGAACGCCCTGTTGGTCTAGTGGTTTAAGTACCGGGTCCTGATCTCGGGGTCCTGGGTTCGAATCCCGGGTCGAGCGAAAAGTATGTTTCGAATTTTTCGAACATAGCTCGGGTTGTGAACACCAATCCGCTTTTGGCAAGCGTGGTGATTAAGCCTAATCACATCATATGAGCGATGGCTTGATTTCTATGATGGTGGTCATTGCCCTGCAGTGGGAAAAGTTTATAGGCTGATTCTTTACTTTACAATTTAAAGTTATGTTTTTTAAATTATATCAGGCGATCCGTCTGTTCGTCTGCCTCCTATTACATAAAAAAAAAACTTACTACTCACTTCTCGCTCGCACACTATTTGCGTCTATACTCGCACTCGTGGGTGTGCGAGCGAGAAGTGAATAGATGCGCCGCCATTTCTGATCCCATTATTTATCCGCACAGGTTGTATATGTTTTGTAAGCTATATTATTGTAAAGTTTCATCAAAATCCATTAAGAGGTTTTTGCATGAAATGGTGACAAATATACATACTAATATACATACCTATGTTCTCACAAACTTTCTCTTTTATAATAGCATTAAATTCAGAGTCACCGTTTTAATATTGTAACGTGATTAAGGTACCCGGATAGACAATCAGACCATTATAGGTACCTACCAAGTTCTCAACTCAGCGCCGGAAATGAGTTGCTGACCAACAACTCATTCGCTCAGCAACTCTAATCGACCGATTAGAGTGCTTAAAATCTCCTGGACAAGTCATAGCCATAGTTCAACATAAAAATAATTATTATATATGAATCTGGAATGAGCTTGCAGCCGCGGTGTTCCCTGATCGTTATGACATGTCCTTTTTTAAACGAGGTTTGAAAAGAGTTCTTCTCTCACGGTAGGCAGTGGCATGACTGTGCTCCGGCATTGTTGATGTCTATGAGCGGCGGTTACCGTTCACCATCAGATGGGCCGCAAGCTCGTCTACCTACTATAAGCAATAAAAAAAATCTAGTTCATTCATGTTATGAAGCTATTAACAAATTTACTGTCACGCGTTAACCTCATGAAGTCCCCTTTTTTGATTTTATAGGGTTAATGAACTTTATAACAGGATTTAAACAGTTTAAATTAAACTTGATGTTCCCCGAGGCTACCGTCGCGACGTGACATTATTATGAATATCGAAGTCTTTAGTTTGAAACTTTGACAATAAGGATCTGAAATGATAGGTACCTAATGAAAGTGGTTACATAACTATATAAATATTGTTTATGTAGTTACTTACATAAAGAGAGTACGTACTCAAATTACGTAGAAATATAAGATTGTATCGTTGTATAGTTTTTTAGATTTTCGCGTTGCATTATAACTATAATGTATTAATACCGCTATGATATTAGTTAGCGATATGAGTCCACCGCTTCTGTAACGTAGCCGAAACGTCGAGCCAAATATGTGAGTACACAATGTTGTTTCACACAATAAAAATCGTGTTAATCCCCGTATTGATACATTATAGTTATTGTGTCGTTGTGTCGTTCATCCTCAATGCTTAGGCTCGTGGTCTCGATGTATCCTCATTTCCTGAACTATTTCCGTCAGATCACTCTTTCCTTGGCTGCCAATCGATGTCGAAGATATACCTGTGAATTTTCTGTAACAAAACGGAACATGACTAAATCTAAATCCCCGTCCCGTTCAGGTCCCTCTTTATTAAAATTGTCCCATACTTTTACATTTATAAAATGTTTAGTATACATATTATATCGTACGGAACCTAAACGTGGCCGCCTACAATGTGCCGATTAAGGAGGCTCAAAGTCACCAAGAGAGCAATGGAGAGGGCTATGCTCGGAGTCTCCCTGCGTGATCGTATCAGAAATGATGAGATCCGCAGGAGAACTAAGGTTACAGACATAGCCCAAAGGATTGCATGCCTCAAGTGGCAATGGGCAGGGCACATAGCGAGGTGAACAGACGGCCGTTGGGACGGAAAGGTCCTCGAGTGGAGGCCACGTACAGGAAGTCGCAGCCGAGGCAGGCCTCCTACAAGGTGGACCGACGATCTGGTGAAGTGGGAATCCATTGGATGCGGGCGGCACAGGACCGATCTGTTTGGAGAACATTGGAGGAGGCCTATGTCCAGCAGTGGACAACCGTTTCGATTACGGCTACGGCGGTAAATATCAACGATCAGCTACGTACGCAGGATATATTATAGTGCTCAAGTGTGTGCGCAAACACAAGTGCACTCTCTATTCCCTTAGCCTCATATTCCGATGGGACACCAGCGTGACACGATCACGGAGAGCCAACGGCAACTTCCTGACGCCAATTTTCTGGCTGACGTATGCATATATTATGAATATTACCGTAGCTTTTACGGAGAACCTCACATTCTTGACTGCTTTCCAGTTATGCTTATGTTTGACTGACCGGATGGCGCAATTGGTAGACCCTGACTCTTACGCCAAAGGTCGTGGGTTCGATCCCCACCCTGGATAAACATTCGTGCGATGAACACTTGTGTTTGTTCAGTGTCTGGGTGTAATATATGTACTCATATTTGTGTTCCTCTGTTCTCTAATATCTGTAACACAAGTGCTTTAGCTACTTAGTACGGAATCAGGTCAACCTATGAGATGTTGTGAGAATTATTATTATTATTATTTATCTTATCTTATTATTTATCTTTATGTACGCAAAACGAAGTTGGCACATCGCTGTCCGGATCGGTGACATTTCCGTTAGTGTTTTTTTGTAAATTTATGTTGTTTTCTCTCCATTCTTCTAATAAATAAGCCTAGACAAAGATGTACGTTGAATTAATTTAACCCCTTTGGGCCTAGGCCTTTCACGTGACCCTTATTACGTAAACAGTCGAAGTAGTCTTGACTAGGCCTAATTCTTATGTAAATCTAGAATACCCTGTTCTAGAGAGCACAATTAACAAATTTGATTAATAGTTTGATAGGCCTAATTTGGACGGCAAACTAAAAGAAAAATAGGTCTTACATAAATAATGAAATGATTTAAACAATTTCTATATCTATTAATAACATTTTAAAATAACCGATTATGTGCTGCTGTTCTACTAACATGAGTTATAAATTATGTAATTTAACACTCAAGCGGAAATATCTAGAATGAATAAATTAACCTGACAATGTCCTATGAAACATTTGCTAACCCAGTTAAAATTTTGATGACAACACATTTCATGACTTATGAATCTACTGCACATACTTCACAAAAGAAAAAAAAATAGAAAACCTACTAATACAAAGTCTATAAGATTGTATAATTAAAATCACACCAAAAACATTCTGTAAAAAGCTAGCCAAGTCTCGATGGTGCTGATTGTTAATCTCTAAAAAGTAATGAAATCTAGACAAGGTCGTTCCCAGTCTAAGGTTTCTTACTGCATTTTTTTTAATGTTTATAGTTTATGTTGTGTGACTTGGCCGTTGAAGGGTACACAAGGGTACAAAACAAGGTGCACCATGACACCATTGCACATATCTCGACCACTGATCTAACATAAAATAGACGTACAGACAGACTTCTATCAGTCCGTCTCTACAGCAAATATTTTTATACTGTTTGTTTCAGGCTCGCTTATCCATGAGTATTATTGAAATACGCTCTTCTGGAGATAGATTGATGCAGTGATGACGTGGAGCATCTCTCCTAATCTCCTAATCCTAATCTCTGTTGAATATTTGAATGTTGTATTAAATTACAAGATAGCAATTGGGCGCCGACTTCGGTAAAACCTTTTCTCGAGTACAGTACACTCGTATAAAATGTTACCTATTTGATGTGTATAAAGTGATAAAAATATTATTTTACACTTTTCAGTTCGTGGTTTTTGAAGGCGGTTTTTTTCGCAGATTTTTTTTTTGTAGTAACTATAGAAAATCTTATTAAATAAATCATTATGCCCATATTGACTTAATTAATAAGATTTCGTTCTTTGAGGAGAATACTATTTTATTATTACTAATCTTTCTTTTCTTTTTTTCCGGTTTATTTTCTTGTATGTACAGAAGTAACAGTTTTTCGCATTTCCCATTCGCGTTTATTTTTTTTTCTTTTGAACGGTTTGGACAGTTTGATTTCTGATAGATTATTTACGCCTAAGTTTGTTCGTAAGCGCGTTTTAAAATACAGTCAGCGTCATCTAGCGACATGTGCGGGTATCACCGCCACTCTTAGTATAAAATCCATTATAATTAGACCAATTTTTTGATCGAAATTGATATTTTTGTGTAATTTATTTATTATATTTATGTAATATTTGAGTAGAATAAAGTTAATTGTCCGAATATTTTTATCATTTTTGTATTGACATTAAGTGATAGAGTAATGGCAACGCGTGTAGTATAAATAAAATAAATCGATACTTCAACCAGTTGCGTATAAATAGTATGAGTACCTATATTTTTATGTATAGGAGAACTGTAAATATAACTTGGTAATCTCACATATTTGTATGGGATTACCAAGTCATTTATGCAGTTGAATTTAACCAGGTGCTCCAGATCTTCGATTATCCTAGTTTTTATAGTTTTCTTCTATGTGGCTATTAAACCCTAACACTGCCAAATTTCAGCTCTCTCAGATTATGGGAAGTACTTGTTCTATTTGGATGATCATGAGTGTCTATCGAAAATGCGAAACTTTGCTTTCGCCTAACTTCACACTAAATGACATGCAGACTTGAAATTCAGAATTAAAAGTAGGTCATTATAGCTTAACGAATGACAAAAAATCCTGTGTTCTGTTCTTATCCGGAGGTTCTCAAATAGGAGCCTAAAAATGCGGCGAAATGGTATCAGTAAAGGACGGTTCGGCAGTGTTTGCTTCGCGCTCGACTTGGCGGGGGCACGGCCGCGCCCCCTGATCAATACAAAAATATATATTTAACCCCGAAATCTATATAATAGAAATTAATGATAAAATGTAAATTAGATACTCGTAAATTGATCTAAGCGAAAGTCTGCAATCATTCATTTTTTCTTGACATTTAAAATCAATTGCCGTATCGCCAATTTTATTCTACTTAGTTACCTACCTAACAGTGTTTCTACAATAAATTGTAATAAATGCTCGATAGGCTTTACGCAGAAATACATGACAACCTAAGAATGTTGTGCCGGGAGACTCTCACATTAAGTACAACATTATTAGCTTCTCATGGTTGGAGAGGGTACTTTGCTGACCTATGTCAGCTCCTATGATCTAAGATTTTTACCCCTTAGATCCTATGATCTAAGGGGTAAAAATCGGACTGATTATTTCATCATCATCATTTTCATTTCAGCCAATAGACGTCCAATCACACGAACTATGTAGAGCCACTTTTGACTTCCTCATAACTCAAAACTATTTCAGATAAACTTATTAAAACCACATCTCATAATTCATCATCATTTCCGCCAATAGACGTGCTCCGCTGGACATAGGCTTCCCCCAAATTGCCATACTTACCACGCTTGGCAGACGGGTTGGGTTAATGAGCGCTTATGATTAGAAAAATAATTTTACTACAATCTATACTCGCACTCATGGGGTGCGAGTATAGACGCAAATAGTGAGCGAGCGAGAAGTGAATAGATGCGCCGCCATTTCTGATCCCATTCTTTATCCGCACAGGTTGTACTTACCTATACTTAAACTTTTATTTGCTCTATTACTTCTGTCATAGTTTAAATTCTAAGCCCTCTTAAGAGGGCTTAGAATTTGGCCCTAATGTTAAAATATCAAGATTAGGTATACATACCGAAAAAAATATTTTCGTTAGATAATTTTGGTCTAGAAGTACCTAAGCAAAATCATCCTACATAATACATAAACAAACGCGTGCACGCACACAGATATACACGCCTATACTCTCTCGGAAGCACACATAGACACATAAATTAAGTCTAGCTGTAACTTGTAATACCTAAATATTTATATGGTATAACTTTATAAAATTGGGGTTACATTTGAGCTTTAATTAAAATCCTAAATAATAAACCTGTGGATGAAGAGCGAGGCATTCCCATCACAAGGATCTTTGATTACTTACCGGGAAGCCCTGTTAACTAATTGTTACGGATTTTTCTGAATAAAGCATATTTTTTTAGTTTTTTTTAATTCTCTGAAAATGTATGAAGGAAAATGTATGAAGGTACATTTTCAGACTAACTTTTTTTATTAGATTTTTTTTAATTTTATTTTTATAATTTTTTTATTAGTATTTTTCAGAAAATACTTGTCGCCCCAGGGCTACAAGTTCTACACAATACAACAAAAACATTTTCTGGCTGGCACTTAGACCAAAAAAGTGGATTCCTTTTTGTTGGCATACTTACACATTGGTAAGTAGGAAATACGAGTAAACATTTTTATCCCTTTATCCACCTTTTTTAGTGATATAACGGAATTTTTATACCACTAAACAGATTGCAAATTATGGGCAAAAAAGTTTTTTATTTTTATTAAGGGGGCCATTTCGTCCTGTAGCGCCACTATTTAATTTATTTTTGCTATCATTATTTTCTTTCAATATCTTAAATTATACAAAGTTATTTGATAATAACACCCTGGCATAGGTGTGAAAGGGAGAAAACCACAAAGATTCCATTAGCTCGAGCTGTTGAAATAAACAGGTACACTCTGCGGCTGCAATTTGTCTGTCATCCTGTCAATCCGTGTGTCTCGAATTATTTCCGTGTGTTGTTGGAAGTAAAATCTCTTTGTTCAATATTGTTGAACGATTTGCTTGGTAAATTTATTGCTACTATATTCTGTTTTCTGTAAATGGATAGAAAAAGTAATATCGTACCTATTCCTGTTGGTCTGGCAGGGGCGTCTTTACCTATAGTGCAGGGGGTGCATCCGGGCGTTGGAAGTTAGAGGGCGCCGAGAGCCCCTCGCTACACATAGAGCCTAACGTAATGCTCCGCAAAAGGATCGGGCGCGAGTACTGATCGTTCTCCTCATCTTAGCGTGTGATCCCAGTTGCGTCCAATGCTGTCGTTTCAAAGCACGAGGTATGACCATGGACCATGATTTAGGATTCGGGTGTCTGCTAATTACAATGAAGCAACTGCCCATAGGTAGTTAAACATGTTGTAAGTATTCCATTTTGTTCGCGCGTTTTGAAACAAGAGGGCGCCAGGTTATTGATTGCACCCCGGCGCTTCTTAGGCTAGAGCTACACCTATGGTCTAGTAACATTTTAAACAACTCTCTCTCTCTATCTCATTTTAGCAAGTAATTCCCGATTTACTCATTTTAGCGTCCAAAGCTGTTGCTCTGGAGCTCAGAATACGCTTATAACTATATAATACGCATTTGGGGACAACATGTTTTTTTATGTGATAGGTGGCAACGAGCAGACGGATCACCTGATGGTAAGCGATCGCCGCCGTCCATTGACACCCGCGACACCCCCATTAAAAGTTAGTGAGGGTACCGGTTGCCCAATTCCCTCGGACTGGGCATCCGGTACCCTCACTCACGCAGCAAAATACAGCACAGTGCTGCTTCACGCCGGTTTTCTGTGAGGCCACCCGGGGATCGAACGATCTCTTGTGCAGTGGTCGCTTTAAAGTGCTACCTACTCACCACTGCACCACCGAGGCAGTCGAAACATTTAGATATCATGTATCTTATCTTTAATTAGTTAATGTAGTGAAAATAGTATTATATACAGACGATTTTTGTATGGAAAAAGCAGGGTGCCCTATTTTTTTGTCCACCAGTTGAAAATTACTTAGAAATACTATTGATTGGTAGATCATCGAAGCTTAGCCTTCGGAATTATTCTGTCAGTTTCAAAAGGGAGTTTTGTATTACGTTTCTTACACTAACTAAAAAAACACGTCATGTTATATATTTAATTCTTAAGGTAGGACTTGGAATTCCTATAGGAAGTTTTAAAAAAGCTTTTCAGGTCGTACGCGAAAACATAAAGGGGAGCATACCTTATAGTAAAAAATGTAACTCACTCGCTTCGTTTTTCACTGCATCGTCTACATTAGGCGGTGATAGTAGTTTTTGAACTTAATTTGCATAAAGTTTTTTAAATTGCAAACCTTTTTGTAAAATGATAATGACGCATTCGTGGTTAGCCGCCTCCCTAACCTGTTAAGGGAACGGGTAGCCCTAACTAGCGACACCATTTGTTTTTTATTGTTAGCTACTAAACCGGATCTATTTTAAACGATTTAGAGGTTACAACCTCTCGGCTAACACTTATACTATTAATTAAATAACCATGCACAAATGCGGACCCAACATTTGTGCATGGTTAATTAATGGATAGTATAAGTGTTTGTCGAGATGTTGTAACCCCGAAATTGTTTAAAATAGATCCGGTTTAGTAGCTAACAGTTAAAATCGATTGGCGTCGCTAGTGTGCCCTACCCGTCACCTTAAATAAAATAGTTCTCGTCATAAAGAGAACCGCGGCTATATATTGACGAGTTTCAGTAGGTATCGCAGGGAGGCCTGAAGTTTTAACTCGGGGCGTTTGAGGAAGTGCAACTTCAAGAGCGATGTTTTCAATCGTGGATCTCGATAAGAGTAAAAAAATAAACAATAGTAATTCAGGAGATACAGCTAAAATTTGATTTCGGGATTATTACAAATCCCGGAAGGATTCATATTAATGTAAACTTTTTGATGCAAGCAAATAAACTACTCTACTTGATTCCAACCGCTAATTATTTGTTGTATGTTATTGATTTGCACAATAATATCATTTTCCTAAGTAAGCAGTGTTTTAGTCGCGCAAGATTTATCTTTTGTATGTTAAGCACTGATATGTGTTTTTTTTTGTATAAATATAGGTAAATAAATATTTCACAACATCACATACATTGATCTGACTCCGAGATAGGTAGCTCAAGCACCTGTGTTACGGATATCAGAATCAACAGTGGGATTACACATATATACATATAATACTTTTCTTTTGTGAATACGTACTTACAATACATAGCAAACACCCAGACCAATACAAACAAACATGTTCATGCACACAAATGTTTGTATTGTGCGGGGATCGAACCCGCAACCCTTGCATCAGAGGCAGCGTTCACTACCGCTGTTCCAGTCGGGTCGTCTCGTATGTTTGTATTAATGAAATAAATGAAATGAAAATTGTTTATTCAATTTAGGTCCATACAGAACACTTATGAATGTCAATCTGTTTACCACTGGTTCGGAATGTAGTTTTCTGCCAAAAAGACACCAGCAAGAAACTCAGCAGTTACTCTTTTAAAAAAAAATGTTTTACAAAATGTCACCATTATACTTAAAAATATAGTACAATTTTTGTGTCACTAATATGTCCCTAAATTATTGTCATTCAAAAAATCGTCTATTTTATAGTAGCCTTTCTTCATTAAACACTTTTTTTATATGCATTTTAAACTTATGTGTGGGCAAGTCAATACTAATCTGAGGTAACTTATTAAACATTTTTATGCTCAATCCTATAAATGAACTGCCAACCTTATGGAGCCTGATATTCGGAACGGCCAGTCTGTGCTTATTTCTGGTATTAAGGCTGTGACAGTCGGACTTCTTCGAGAACAGATGGAGATTCTTATGTAAGTACATTAAGGCAAACAAGAATGTATTGAGAAGCCACGGTAAGTATGTCGATTTCTTTAAACAAACAACTACTAGAGAAACAACTTAATCTATCGTGTCGTGTCGCCACATTGTAAGTACCAGACACATTCAATCCTGGACCATGTTAGACCGACTCATGCCGTCGCTTCACGCTACGGGGTACCTACCTTTAGATACGACGGCATTGGCGCAACAGTGAATGCACGCTATTATAAAATGAGATAATTTAGAGTTACGGATATTTTTACTAGATTATTTATCTTCAATTTCTTTCTAAGTTGCTCAACATCACGACCAATAGAGTCAGCAGCTGGATCTAACTAGGGACGCGCAGTATAATGAGTGGAGTACAACGCATGTTATATTGTTTCCTATTTATAGACACCTGAATAAAGATTTTAAGCCCTGACACTTGGAATTTGCGTATCTTTTTGTTTATTTGTTCCACTCAAATAAACATACATTTACTTTATTATAATGAACTGTTTTAACTGCAAATCCCATGGTAATGGCTAACAGATTTACGACTCGGATTCCATAGAGAGGTATTCGCATAATGAGTGACCAATTATAAGAGATATATGATAGATTGTTTTCTAATAAACGATAGCTGCATTAAAAATTATACAAAAATAATGAACATTATGTACCAGTATTTTTTTCTGCTTAGATAAATCACAACTATTGACCGTGGGAGAGACACGCTTCAACATGAATGGGCCGGCTTGACCGGACTCATATCATAGCCTCACAGAAAACCAGCGTGAAGCAGCTTCTTTGCTAGTTTCGCCGAGTAAGTAAGGAGGTACCGGAATGCCTAATCCTGGGGAAAGAAAGGTTTAAAGGTGTGCAGCGCACTTGTGACTCCACTGGTGTCCATGGGCGGTGGCAATCGCTTACCACCAGGTGCTCCATCTGCTCGTCTGCCACCTTTACCACAAAAAGATATCTGTATTCATACCTATTAATTTTGTCGGCTTAGATAACCATAAGATCCCTTAAGAGCCGGCAACGCATCTGTGATGCCCCGTGTGTCGCAGATGTCCACGGGCGGCTGTAATTCACTTACCATCAGGTGAGCCGCCTGCTCGTTTGTCCTACCATAATGTAAAAAAATACATATGAAGTAGTGAAGTGAAGTATCAGCCTACATACTGTCCCACTGTAGGGCAAAGGCCTCAATCATAGAAATCAATGATGGGATTAGGCTTAATCACCACGCTGGCCAAATGCGGATTGGTGATCACAAAGTCGAGCTATGTTCGAAAAATTCGAAACAGACGAGTACCTTGGCTCGACCCGGGAATCGTACCCAGGACTCCGAGATCATAGCCCGGCACTTAAACCATTACACCAAAGGGGCTTTTAACGGGGCGGATAACCATATACCTAATTGGTTTGAATGTTCTGCTTTTTACGAATCCCGCAGTTACAGCTAACCGAGTTACGGCTCGAATCCCGCAGGACGCGCAGTCCGCATAATGAACGGTTTGCGATGACAAATTACACGAGACGCATGACAGATTGTTTCCTAATCACATGCATATTCCCTATGAATAGTAATGCTTGTTGATCAGTAGTGCAGTCTTCGTGGTCTATAGGTGCTAGTTTAAAAAAAAACTGAGGGGGTCTCCCATACAAAAAATGCGTATTTACCCGTTGTCTGTCTCCAGGATATTATACCTCTAAAATTGTGATAGCTTCTCCTCCGCATCTTAGCATGAAAGTCCCAGTTGGAGGTCCAAAGCTGTCAATTCGGCACCGGGGATACACTTGGGACCATGAACCAGGATTTGGGGAGACTGGTAATTATTACAATGAGGCGACTGCCGTCTGACCTTCGCAACCCTTAACCAGGACATTTAATCAGGATCAACTGGACTATGGAGCCCAGTGTGAAGCTCGGGAGTTGTGTTGATATAAGGTAAACTCGCAGTCCAAAGTCGTAATGATGATTTATTTACAGATTCCTAACTATTTATACATATTAAAATCTACTAACTTATTGGCTAAAACTTTTGCAAATTACAACACATTATTTTTGTCCAATCAGAAATTATCATTTAAGTTGGTTTCGGAGGACGCGCAGTATTTACGTAGAGGGCCACGGAGTGACTGAGAGGGCGCGCTCGGACCTCTCGCGCCGAGGTGATAAATATAAGAGGGCGCGCGCCTCCGGCGCTCGCCAGTCGTAAATGAGGCAGCGTGCGGAGAACCGCCACAGGACCATGATCAGAATAGTTATATCAGCAATTGAGAAAGTATCCGATATGTACAGATTTCCTCACGATGTTTTCCCTAACCGCCATGCGAATGGCAGAAATACGCACATAGATTTAAATTTCCAGAGATGCATGCTCAAATTTGAATCTACCACTTCCCGCGGCGCACGCTCTTATCCACTGAGCTATGGTAGCTCAGTTTTTTTTTGTTTGTTAATTATTATAAATAATTATTAGGTATGTGCGAGGTTCTACAAAAAAGGAGTGTTAAGGTTTTTAAGGAGTTGCAAACGTCCATAGGCTGCTGTAATCGCTTACCATCAGGCGAACAGCACGCTTGTTTGCCACCGACGTAGTATATAAAAAAATAAAAAACAAATCACTCATAGATTGTGTATGATAAGATATTATTGGTTTAGACATAAAGTACAATATTTGTCTAGTTTTCCATATTTATGATTTTACTGGTTTTAAGGCAGGAACGCCCTGTTGGTCTGGTGGTTTAAGTACCGGGCCGCGATTCGGGGTCCTGGGTTCGATTCCCGGGTCGAGCGAAAAGTATGTTTCGATTTTTTCGAACATAGCTCGGGTTTGTGATCACCAAACCGCATTAGGCAAGCGTGGTGATTAAGTCTAATCCCATCATAGTAGCGATGACTTGATTTCTATGATGGAGGCCTTTGCCCTGCAGTGGCCCTGCAGTGGGACAGTATAGGCTGATACTACTACTGGTTTTTAACTTAGTTGGCACAGCCTAAACCAGCAGCTAGCTAGCTAGCAATTTACCAAGATGGGGTCCAACCGTTTACCTTCTTAAAAAAGAAAAAATACTACGCGACCAATTTGAATCAGTTTAATTTACGAGTGACTTTGCCCAGAAATAATTTCCTGTGCTTATTGTATAATGAATACAATAGGGCGAGTTACCTGGAAAATTTAAGAAAGTAATTATATCAAAGGCAACCCTGAGCTAACGGCGTCTTTTGTCCTCGTGATTAATAGTTTGGCGCCGGAGACACTTTCAAAACGCGCCGCGGCTCCGGCGGAAACAATGTTTTAGGACCCAAAATAAATACAGTTTAAATTAAAGTATTGTGCGCATTAAATCCAGCTTTTAGAGGATACACAGAAAATACGAGCTCGCATCATTGCGAGTACCGCAACTCAATGATAATGTTTACTTTAGTTGATCAATTCTTATAAAGATATTTCCAAACCGGTACTACATTCAGATCTTGAAAAAACGAGCCTATACCTTCCTTAAAGGCCGGCAACGCATCTCCACTCCCTCTGATGTGGCTGATGTCCATGGGCGCCGGTGATCACTTACCATCAGGTATCTCGCTTGCTCGTTTGCGTCCTTTTCTCATAAAAAAAAAATAAAAAATTAATCGCCTGGCAAGATGGCGCATATTTTGGTAGTAGGTAAGGTGTGAAATGTGTCTACAATATAACGTCCAAAAATAGATGGCTATAAAAAGGGCATTTTGAGAGTATGTAATTACGTAACATTTTGTACTTATTTTTAGCAGAAGTACAAAAGATGCAAGAAGATGAAGAAAGTAGAAAAGATGGGCAACGGAGATAAAAAGAAACTTTTATATTTATTTAATTAGGCTAGTCACATGGTTATTACCGTTGGACACCCTGTAAGGGAGCTGCTATATCTAGAGAGCGATACAGTACATACTTATTTATCTTAATATAATAACAGAGATACATAAAACTTTGGATGTTGCCATAAGAATTATTATATTAATTTGTCATTAGAGAATTCTTTTAGATTGTAGTATGATTTGTGTATTAGGGTTGTTTTCAGTTCTTGTATGAACAAATTATATTTTTCTATATTGCGTTACTAATACTTATACCTTAAATGTATTATTGATTTTTTCCTTTTTCTATGGAAACCAGAAACAATGACTACAGGTACCATATACACAAAGACCCAACACAAATATCCGTTTCACCAACAAGCATTTGTGTTGGTGCGGGAATCGAACCCGCGGCTCTTGCGTCTCAACCGGCGCTCAAACCATTGCGTTAAACGCGTCGTCAAATAAACCAACATAGTATGAAAACTAGTCTATTTATATGTAAAATGAATTCGTAAAACTATTTGCATCCTATGTCAGATAGCCGGCGTGGCCAAAACTTTTTTTTCTGTAAAAATAGTTTCTTTCATTTAGTACAGTAGTGTTCTATGAAAATCAAAAGTGGCTTTTAAAAATGCATTGTGTGTGGTTTTACACATTATTACTTGAGTTATTTAGCCGTCGATTATTATGTATTCCTAGAGAATCTCTAGCGCAGCCATCGCTTTAAAATGCGACCCACTAACCATTGCGCCACCGAGGCAGTCGATTTCATCTTCGAATCTTTTGAGGGTTCGATCCCTGGGTCGGGGCAAACATTTATACCTAAGTTTTCGGTAAGAAATTGAGCACTATAATATATCCTGCGTACGTGGCTGATCGTTGAGATTGGACGCCGAAGCCGTAATCGGTTGGAGGATATCATTATTATTATAATTATTCCTAGAGAAAAAAGAAAAATAGGATTTTTACTCTATTATCTAAAAGAGAAGTATATCAAACTGAGGATACATCACCACTTGTTAAGATAATGATTCTGAACGTGGAACTATGATCCAGTTAGAAAACTGAACCATGGTTGAAGAGTGCTTCGGGCTCCGACACAAAAGCTTTGGAGGCAACTGTAAAGTCTACGTTGAGATCAAATTTTACGAAAATAGAAGTAGCTTTGCATACTGACCAATGAACAAGATCTACCACTTTTAATAACGCCACGATACTTTTTAAATAAGTACTTAACACTTAATTTAAGCAAAAGATCGTGAGGACTGTCGATACATTTTTAAGGACAGTATTAACCACAAAAATTTATACTAAACACTTAAGGCGACGGGTAGCCCTAACTAGCGACACCAATCGATTTAAATTGTTAGCTACTTAACCGGATCTATTTTATACAATTTCGGGGTTAAAACCTCTCGGCAAACCCTTATACTATTTATTAAATAACCATGCACAAATGTTGGGTCAAACGCGTACGCGAAAAATTTATTCACGCTAAAAGTGGCCGCTTTTAGCGGTAATCAATTTTTCGCGTACAAAAACGAACCTAACAGTTGTGCATGGTTATTTAATAAATAGTATAAGTGTTTGCCCAGAGGTTGTAATCCCAAAATTGTTTAAAATTGATTCGGTTTATTAGCTAAAAATAAAATCGATTGGCGTCGCTAGTGTGTCCTACCCGTCACCTTAACTTTATTTAGAGCGTTATAGTATTGAAAGCAAACATTTTCTCCCAAGGAACTTAGTGTCTAATTTTAAAAATTAGTTTCCCATACAAATTGCAGAAATCAGCTGATTAAAGTATGGGAAGGATTTTGAGACCCTATACTCCTTGGGGAAAATTATTGTTTTCATTAATATTATGGCCCTCGAGAAGTCTCGATTAAAAAAAAATTTACTTGTGGCATCTACACTCAGCATATATTTTAATGTTTTTTTTTCTTTTACGGTTATTTGGTGTAAAATTTGTTGGTCGTCCTCAATAAATAAATAAATAAATCGCAATGCACTGCAGGCCAAATTCAGTAACAAAGTCCAGCGGACACAAAACAAGTTGTACCGCAAGTTCTCTCCATTGGTTGAGAACATCAAAAACTTTTCGCCCCACAGCTCAAACACAGGAAACTAGCTCTGAGGCAGATTTGCTTACCTACCTACAAGTAATACAGTATGTTGTTATGTAACTATTAACTATACCGACCCGGGGATCGAACCCGGGACCCCAAGCGCAACCGTCGCTTTAAAGTGCGACCCACTAACCATTGCGCCACCGAGGCAGTCAAATTTGTACCTTATGGTTGACTGACCGGATGGCGCAATTGGTAGTGACTCTGCCTCTTACGCCAAAGGTCGTGGGTTCGATCCCCACCCTGGACAAACATTCGTGCGATGAACACTTGTGTTTGTTGGGTGTCTGGGTGTAATATATGTATTTAAGTATATATTTGTGTTCCTCTGTTGTCTGATATCTGTAACACAAGTGCTTAAGCTACTTAGTACGGAATCAGGTCAATGTATGAGATGTTGTAAGAATTATTATTATTATTATTATTACCTGAGTTTTTCTGTTAAGAAATTCTCAGTGTTAGCCCGGAGTCTGGAAGTTGGCGGTCTTATACCCCCGTGCCTCGGAAAGCACGTTAAGCCGTTGGTCCTGCGCCTAATCCCTCTTCGATCGTGTCACACTAGTGTCCCATCGAAATAAGAGGGTACGGGAATAGAGAGTGCACTGTATCTGCGCAAATACAATGTGCACTATAATATGCCCTGCGTCGATGGCTGATCGCTGAGATTGGCCGCCATGACCGAAATATCGGTTTGGACATTATTATTATTAACTATACTATGTGAAAATCTCATCTTACCTTGTTATTCCCAGTTGCACCAAAGCTATCGCTATGCAGCCCAGTGTACGTTTAGACCATTATTCAGGGTTTGCGGAGTCTAGTAATAACAATGAAGCGACTTTGGTCTGACCTTCGCAACCCTTTAACAGGGGAACCAGATCATATGATTCATGGTTCCAAGTTACAGGGACTAAATGAAACGTGCAGGATTCCTCACGATGTTTTCCTTATAACATGTGCGTGCACACATAATGGTGGTATTAATTACGAGTAGTGCGATTAAGGGATCTTTTTGACTTATGGAACTATTCGACGATACCATTTATTTTAGTTCGGGGGTTGACCCCCTGTTGTAGTAAATATTATCATAACTATTGTGTTATACTGTGATTTAGTCTAAAGTTAGGTTTCTATTTTTTTTACTTTATAGCGAACAAACCAGCAGACGGCACACCTGATGTAAAGGTATCACCGCCGCCCGTGGACACCTGCAACACCTGAGGTATCACAAATGAATGAATGAATGAATGAATGAATGAATGAATGAATGAATAAATCTTTATTTGACACAATAAGTAAAAAGAACATACAGTTAATACAGGTAATAATATAACAAAACAATAACATAAATAGATACTAAATAAAATAATAAAAAAAGTGTCAAATAGGTGACCGCTCAGCTTTTGTCGACACTGGCCGAGTATAGCCAGCGCCGACGCTGGATTTCAGCGGCTAACCTAAAACATTGTTGCACCTCTGTTTCCCTCCGCCTCCATTATACAACCCGTAAGGGTGAAGCCAAATAGGGACAGAGAAAGAACAGGTTGAAAGAACAAAAATGCGTTGGCGTTACATAAATAAATTCTAAGAATAAAATATTAAGTTTATGAACTAGTTAAGTTGAATTAGTTGTTAAATTATAAACTATAAACGAATGACGTTAAATCATAAGCTACTTGCTTTTACAATGTTCAAGACTATAATGTATGAAATATAATTCAGCAATAATATAAAAAAATTGTCCAAATAACTATTTAATGTTGCCTTGAAAACCTGTTTCCAATGCATTTCGTTCATCTATTTGCATTGCAAAAATGCATCGGCATCCGTAGTATGCACTCTAAATAGCCTAGAGAACTCGTTAGAATAAAAATGTAAACAAAATAAATTAACTTCAAATTGAATAAAATCGTCAAGCCAAATTTTGTCAAACAAGAATTGGGCTGGAGAAATGTTTACTTTTTGTTTGGGCGACTTTTCAGAAAACACGAAACGGCAATCAACATGGCAGACTCCTTTTCACTTCAGACGCGGGTTGAATAAAACATCGTTGAGATTTTAAAAATGAAAAATGTTATGCCTACTTAGGAGCTTAGGGAAGTTAAATCCTTGTGGAGATGGTAAATTATGTTGATCGGTAAAATATACATCAATAAGATGACAACGGAAGAGTTAATAAGGTGTCCATAAAGATTTAAGTAATAAAATCAGACAACATCACATAGAGTCAAATGTGTTTTGATTCCAAATCAAGAAATTTTACTATTATCATAATTTATTAGTGATATGTTTACGAGTGTACCCGGAAAACCGCGATGTTATGCGATAAATCTCAAAGATCATCTTTCATCGGGACTCGAAATGATGACTGCGACTACTCTGGCAAGTAGAAGATGAATCGAAAGTAACACACAGACACAGTAATATGCCCATAGGTTCCTATGAAATCAGATACAGAACAAACACAATTGACCATCCCACAAATGATACAACCTGGTGATTTTCAAGAAAAGAGCTTATTCCTTCCTTAAGAGCCGGCAACGCATTTGTGATGCTTCATGTGTTGAAGATGTCCACGGGCGGCGGTAATCACTTACCATCAGGTAAGCCGTCGGCTCGTTTGTCCGCCTGAATGTAAAATAAATGGATGAAAAAATGTATTTCTCAGAGTAGAAATCAGCACTCACATCCACTAGCGTGTAAGGCATGATTACATACCGAATGCCCTCATTGAGTCAACTAATTTTATTCTATGATTTTTCAAACTTTTACAGTTGTAGTGCAGTTTAGTTTAGCTTAGTTATATAGGTACCTACACACTCACTCGCATTAAGGTCCCACCAGAATACCAGCGCTGCTGCGGCACTGCAGACAATGCCGTAGCAGCAAATGCTGAGGTCGGGACCTGATTGACCACACACAACCACACCAGCTTTTTGTAACTGTGCCGTGTCGTGTTATGCTTACTGTATTTATTTTTTCTATGTTGGGATAGTCCATAAATGTATTTTCTTTCTTTCTTTCTTAGTGATTCCACTTAAGCGGGGGAATCTGAACAACTTAATCGTGGTTATACGCTTCAGAAATTATTCCCGATATTTTCCCTGTCCGTTGGGCCAATAGTATAAATATGCACATAATATTTTTGGAGAAATAGAAATCTTCATAAAGATTCGAAAAACCCGACGTGCATGTTCCGTTTCAAGATTACGACCTCCTGTTTAGAAGGCGCACGTTGAATCCACTGTGCTACTATCGCATCTAAATGAAAACCATTTTTTACCAACGCCGTACCAACTTATAAATCCTGATTTATTTACGACAATCCCTCCTCATAAGATCTAGTATGGCTTTCTGCACTTTTAACAGATGCGTACCAAAGTCTCGAGTCTTATTGCCTCCGTGAGTTATTTCAGAACTTTTCAATCCTCGGCCTACTTATAACTTTTCCCATCACGGTGATGCTGTTTAAAACGATACAAATAAGAGAAGTCCCAGACAAATCCTTTGGAGACTGAGTGAGGGTTAGTGAATACACATGAGGCTCGAAAAGTTATGGATCAGTAAATATGTAGGTACAGCATTTTCATTTGGTGTAATAATTCCAATGCCCTCAAAATGACATGAATTTGAAATAAGAGCCAAGTTCAACATTATGTTGTATGCCTTGGTTGATGACTTGAACGACAAAAGAAGTGAGAACTATATAGGCTTCAATGCCTGGAGTAACAGTTAAACTTGGCACCTATTTAGTTCTCACTTCTTTTGTTATATATAAGAATGTAACATAACGTTTAACTTGGCTCACATTTCACATTAGAATAAAAATTAAACCATTAAAAAATTAAATGGCTTTAAGATTTAACCAAAACAAAGGTCTCTAATCAATTAATTAATCTATCAACATCATGGACATCTTTAAGGTAAGAGTGAACAGGCATCTTCTAGGCAAACGCGTTACATCCTAGACCTCATCGTCACTTTCCATCAGGTGAGTTTGTGGTCAATCGTTAGCCTACAGTTCATAAAAAAAATCAAACATTTAAAAAAATATAGTAAAAAGATACAATTTTGCTGGTTTCTGACATCTATCTACCTATTCCTCCTCAACGAACAAATGTCCTTTGTCTGAAGGTTGTCTGGTAGAAATCGCTTTCAGCGGTAAGACCGCCGTAATATTCTTAAGTAAATAACACACTTAAAAACATCCACTCGGATTGTGGAAGGTGTGGGTTCGAGTCCCGCCTAAACACGATATGAAATTTTTAAGTGTGTTATTTACTTAAGAATAAATTGCAAAAGATTGCCATAAAAAATATCAACCGCCGAAATATTCTTGTGTAAATTTTCGCTTGCACGGCAAGAATCAGTTATATCAACATACCGTTTTAAAAAGATCTGCCAACCTTCTTCTAAATGTCTTTACATCAAAAGGAATCCATGTTGCTGCAAGCAAATCAGAACTTTCTGACTAACAGTTAAGCATAATTTACTTTGCAACAGGTATTACTCTGACAAATTTACGATAGGTAATAAGGGCTCATAGCATATCAAACGAATCAATTCGAAAACTGACGAACCTTTTCGTTCTTTGACTGTACCTGACTTTTTGTCTCGATAGATTTGATTTGATTGAAGGGGTGTAAGGGGTCCCGTCCAACATCCAACGGGGCTTAAGTCAACCTCACCTGCAAGTGGCGCGCCCTGCTGCACAACATAAGAGGCTCTGGCTTTCCCCACTAACCCGCGCTGGGCCAGCGTGGTGGGTGTAGGCCCAAACCCTCCCTATGATTTATGAAGTCGCAGCCGTGGCAGGTCTCCCACAAGATGAACCGACGATCTGGTAAAGGTTGCGGGAATCTATTAGATGCGGGCGGCACAGGACCTCTGTGAGGAGAACATTGGGGGAGGTCCAGCAGTGGACGTCTATTGGCTGAAATGAGGATGAATTATGAGATGTGATTTTGATAAGTTTATCTGAAATAGTTTTGAGTTATGAGAAAGTCAAAAGTGGCTCTAAATAGTTCGTGTGATATTGGTGCTGGGTGTAAACGATGCAGTCTGTGGCTAGGAGCGTTTAAGAATACTGCCAAGGTTTTCCCGGCCTGTCGTAAGAGGCGACTTAACGGGCTTTCGGAGTATGTGAGCGTACCCACTGCTGGGGAGTGACTTGCTCAGCATACGACTCCACGGGGATGACATTACCGGATGTCCTGGTAGGTCGTACAGCGTTGAAGGTCTGTATTGCGCCTGATAGGGATGAAGCGGCAAGCGCGATTAGCGGTAATTCTAATGCCGGCTGTGGGGTTTCCGACCGCGATTGCGCGGAGATGGACACCCCAGGGGTTTTAGTTAGGGTTTGTTAAAAAAAAGCTTGAATAGGCTACCGTGCCTAGATAAAAACGCCCACATAAAAATAAATCCATATCATCAATTGTTTAGAAATTTTACGGTATGCCCACGTCCAGATATTCCGAAGCTGTTGGTATTTGAAGGTTTTAAAATAAAACACGATCATCAAATGGAGCTTGAATTTATATTGTGTTCTGGCTATTAATCCAAAAAAAACCGTTTATTGCTTTTGTCTTTTAGTGTTGTAGGTAAAACATATAAATACGAGATTCTCACATTTATATCCAATAAAATTTTAACAGAATAGTTAAAAACATTTTTAGGAAAATATTTTATGCAAACCAACTAAAAGATTATAACTAGATATAAATGTTTACGATTTGTAAGTCTTTGTAATAGAATTAACAAAGTATGTAAATTAAGTACTTTTCTGTTTCATTAAATATTTTACACAAAGCCCTAACTGCGAACTTGCATTGTGAAAAGACTAAACTTTTACTGAAATAAATGTTTAAGTGCTAAGACTGGCATTTGCAATGAATTAAATAAACCCAAACTTATTCCCTCTCAATAGTAATTTAGTGCGAGTGTTAAGAGTTTTAGGGCCGTCCCGAGTCTCGTTCAATCTCAGGGGGCCTAATTTGAACCAGACGTTAGGACCGAATCGAAGTTTCCCTACCTTTCACTCGAGCTTTGTGTCTCCTTTGTTTGGATGCGACAGGTACATTCTCGTTGGTTACGGGATGGCTTCAAATTAAGCCACCAGAGCCGGGCGGATCGACAGTTCATCACGTCAAATGGTCGATCGGTTCAGCGGTTTTTGTCTTCATTCTCTTCATTTTTTTATCAGGCTTATTTTACTTGGTATTTGATCTATTGTTCTTTGTATTTTCTTCGTTTTGGTAATAATCATGCATTTGATTTACACAAATTAGTTGTGCTTAAAAAAGTAGTTTTATTTCAGTTGTTTACTTAAGGATAAATTGCGATAGCAAAAATAAAAATTACAAACACGAGTATAAGTTTTATTTATTTATTTACTGTACTCTGTATTGTGCGACCCTTCTCCAATTTGGACCGGCTAGGTGGTGAGCTTCAGGTCATTCTCCCATCAACATTGTTGTCTGCCACGGTTCTTCTTTCCGTCTGTATGGAAACACAAGTGTCATTTTTGAAAACCTTTCAACAAAGTGCAAATGGTTGCAATAATGGACAATTGAAATTCAATAGATAGAGTTACAAACATAACCTAATCAAAAAATAATATATTTGCATTCTTATTCTTAGAAATGGTATTATTTCTTTCATCTATCATTATAACAGTAATGTGCTAACGTATCCCCACTGTGGGCGCACGTTTAATGCTATGCTTGGCTACGCCAGTAACTGTAAGGCACATCAGAGGGTAGGATTACCTTAGTCCCCAAACTTAACATAAGCCGTAGCCGAAATCGGCTGGGAAGGCATCACTATCATCATCATCATTATTTCTTTATCTATTAAATGCCTTTAAAAGGCTTTCCAAAGTTAAGTTCAAATCGTAATTTAGTACAGAGTTTTACGACAATCTCCAGCCTCGTGTAATCTTCCCAAAGCACCGTCCGAGACGATTGTTCATCCCCTAAATAGCCGATTGGCGACTCAGATACGATCTTTGTTTGTGATCTGACTAGTTACAAGATGGCTGTTGTAGATATAAGAGTATAAATTGTGATTCACTCTTTGCCAATTGCCCTTACTTGATATATTTGCATTTTACGAATGCGCGTGAATAATTCAGTCGATTTGTACCCTACAAGGTCCCTATTTTTTTTCAAATTATTATTATGGCTCTACCCGAAGATAATTCGCCAATGTCCAGTAACTTATTGAGAATAAGTAGGTAGTCAACAGTCGAAGTCAGACAAAGTCACAGTCACTCAATAAAACGCCGGTGTTTTACGTTTTATCGACCTACTGATTCAGCGGATATCACTCTAAAAGCAATCGTGGGTTTTAAGACTCTATTAGGTCAAAAGTTGTCACGAGACAACGCACTCGACACACAATAGCAGTGTTAAAAACGATACAATCTAACGATTCTTATTATTAGGATCACTTTGCGGCACTTTACTGCACAAATAAACACCAAATTTGTACACTAAAAACCACTAGACACTTATTTAA
Organism: Marasmia exigua; assembly: GCA_019059595.1. Lineage (NCBI taxonomy): Eukaryota > Metazoa > Arthropoda > Insecta > Lepidoptera > Crambidae > Marasmia > Marasmia exigua. The sequence goes on along the minus strand of CM032475.1, from coordinate 11,108,605 downwards.
AACCTTTGAATTGCATCAGCCCATGCGGCTTGTTTTAGCCCTACCCGCCGAATCTCCTATAGAGTCCCTAGTCAGAGAGATTTTTTGGTAGTTTTGATTATTTCAACCGTCATGTACTTCTTTTAAGAGCTGAAGTTCGTGATATAACATGGGCAAAATATTTCCTAGTAAAGTCACAGTTTGATAGATTACAAGTTAAATACATTGACGCTTATTTGGCGGAATTACAACCACAATTACAAGAATGAAAAAGTTTTAAAAAAGCGATTTTTGGTGACAGTCAACTTGAAATGAAACTATTTAAAAAAATATACATAAGTTAGGTCAAAAGCTTTTCAGACCAACCAAACATACAATACATTTTTATACCAATATTAGTGTGCGCATACTTACGTGTATACATAAAGTCCCACTGCAGGGCAAAGGTCTCCATCATAGAAATCAAGTAATCGCTACTATGATGGGATTAGGCTTAATCACCACGCTTGCCAAATGCGGATTGGTAATCACAAACCGGAGCTATGTTCGAAAAATTCGAAACATACTTTTCGCTCGACCCGGGAATCGAACCCAGGACCCCGAGATCACGATACGGTACTTAAACCACTAGACCAACAGGGCGGTACGTGTATATATCTGACGTGTATACATATTAAGTCATTATTATAATATTGTCCCACTGCAGGGCACAGGCCTCCATCACAGAAATCAAGTTACCTTGCCTAATGTGGACTGGTGATCACAAACTCCAGCTATATTCCAAAAATTCGAAGTATGCTTTTGCTCGTTCCAGGAATCGCAACATAATTGAAACACTAGACCTACAGGCCCTTCACAGATATTATGTTGCCACAGAAATTGAAGAACTTCAAGTATCTTTAACGATGGTTATAAAAATAATTACAATAGGTACTGAGCTACCGAGCGCAATAATAAATTCTTAAAATCAACCGCGATATTAAAAATCCGGTAGCTCAAAGCTACCTATACCGCGGCAACATAATATCTGTGAAGGGACCTGTTGGTCTAGTGTTTTCATTATGGGACGATTCCTGGATCGAGCAAAAGTATACTTCGAATTTTTCGAATATAGTTGGAGTTTGTGATCACCAGTCCACATTAGGCTGTCACGTAACGGAGGGTTACGGAGCTAAAAAGGTAGGGGGAAGAAGAAAAGATAAGAATAGAGGGAAGAGGGCTATAATTATAAGAGGTATGTACAATGATGGCTCGTCCAAAAATCTTAAATCTAACTTAAAACTAACTTAAAACTAGCTATTTACACCGGTACACTACACTAAATATATATACAAGGTAAAAGTTCAAAATGGGCAACCGTGGTAGGGCGGTAACACAGGGCGAGCACAGGCAGCGCGCCGGTAGGATCCAGCGACGCAGGAGGCGGGCGGTAGGGCTCCGCCGAGCGCAGGAGGCAGCAGATGGGGCGCGCGATGCAGATACGCGCACGCCGCAAGCCGGCCGCGGGTAGGCGCGACGCGGATACGCGCACGAATGAAGGTAGACGCGCGTAGGTGCAGGGAGGCAACACCCTTCGTGCCCCGACACCGTTACTCTACGGGTAAACGTATACTGGCACTGTTATAGCTTGAGGTTCTGAGCTTCTTCAGAGCTGGTGGTAGACTGGTGGTCCTGCCCATGTGCGTCCTTTTATATTGCCCATGCGCATTCCATTCTACAACATTTAAATTTTAAAATTCATACAATATAGAATATTCTCGAAACATAGCTAAACTCCATAGTTAAATTTGAACAGACAATTCGATAGAAAAATAAAAACAGTTAGACAACGTCAGCTGTCGGACAATGTCAGATAGACAATCTAAATATTTACAACAATAACTTTAAATTTATTTACAGATAAAAATGTACAAGGAACATTAAAATAACACATATAAGAGTAATGCTAATACAAGACATAATCATAAAATGATATACAAGCTCTATAGCAAACGGAAAACGAAGCTCTATAGTTAACACCAAAGGTAACTTTCTTTATGAGTAGTTATGTAGTATAACGAAGCCCCTGCAGGCTGCGTTACATTTCTCCCACGACCCCAGAAAAATTTTCGACTCAGAGAAAATTTTGATTATAAGGTTAAGAGAATACTATCCTTACTATCAGTCTAACCAGTCAACCTTCACTTAAACATACCATTCCACAATCCAAAAACAATTCAGATCCAGTCACTCTAACAATCACTCTAACATACGAACCAATCACAAAGAGGAGTAGGGTTCACTATCAATGACGCAAACTCCATAGGAAGTACCCTATAAGAATGACTTTAGGCTTATTTAGGGAGTTGTCAGCCGCTCCGTTTCTTAAAACCCATTAGTGTCGATGACCATAGCCGACAATCTAGTCTCTCTCAGGTATTCCCTATCAAAGGACACAAATTTTAAAGGTTGAATTTACCTTTAAAAGAAACGCCTCTGTAGTCAAAGAAGCGCTAAGTAGTAAGTAGATAAGGCAAAAGAGAGCCCTAAAGTTTAGAATTAAAAGGTCAAGAAGCGCCTTTTAAAAGAAAACGTTAAGCAAGTAAGTAGGTACTATAAGAGAGAATCCTATAGGTAAAGAGAGACGAGATTAGTCGCTAAGTATATATAAAAAATATCAGACTGAAGTAGCCAAAAATCAGTCCAATGTGTGTGCAAATAAATACATATAATACTAGTAAAGTCAAACAGTAAGGTAGTCATTTCTTAAAGTCTTTTATATGCCATTTACCGCGGCAACCGTTGCAGTCCTCAAGAATGTATACAAGAGGTGACAATTTCTCAACGACTTTGCATTTAGCATATTTAGGTGCTAATTTTGCGCTAAAATATGCACCAGCATTGCTTAAAGAGTAGTTTTTACGCCACACTATATCTCCAACATTGAATTCTTTAAAAGAGTGCCTTAAATTGTAACGGTTAGAATTCTTTACATGAGATATGCGCAGTGCAACCTGAACTCTATCAAAAATTGACGATAGAAGGCCAATATTTCTAGCATATAAATCACGAGGTAAAAAGGTAATTTCTTCTAAGTCGTAACCCTGAGAATAAATAGAACCACAAGTAATGAGTTCACGACCAAATACTAAAAATGCAGGAGTAAATCCAGTTACTTCATTTACAGAGTTATTCATTGCAAACTGAATCTTAGATAGGTGAAGGTCCCAAGACCTATGGTCTTCACCGACCAGTGAAGCTAGTGCGGTAATAATTGTTTTATTGTAGCGTTCTGTAGTATTGACCTGAGGACAATAGTGAGGAGTGTAAGATATATGCGGAATTCTATAACGTCCAAGGAAATTATGAAATTCATGCGATTGAAATTGTGGACCGTTATCCATAATAATTGTTTGAGGTACTCCATGAACTAAGAACACGGAATTCTCTAAGTAATGTATAATACTAGTAGTTATAGCTCGTTTCAAAGGAAAAATAAGTGTATATTTGGTGAATAGACAATTTACAACGAGAATGTACTGGTTACGTCGCCTAGTCATTGGCAATGGACCTATTAAGTCCAAAGAAATGCATTGAAAAGGTCTAGAACAAATTTTGGGTTTTCCCATAGGACCGTAAGGCGAGTGGTTAGAGTGTTTATAAGCCAAACAAGTTTCGCAATTGGAAATAAATTTAGCTATATCTTTAAACATGCCAGACCAGTAATATAACAATGATATTTTTTTGTATGTTTTAAATACGCCCAAATGCGGATCTGTAGCGGAACCATGAGCATTTCTTATCAAAGATTCTCTTTCAGAAGGGATAGGGACTTCTTTCCAGATGAAATCGTCTGTTAAAGAATAAGGAGTATTAGTGCAACGAAATAGTTTATTATCCTTAATCGTATAGTTAGGATGACTTTGAGGATCAGTTAAACAATTACGAAAGATTTTATTATAGCGCTCTAAGCCTAAAGACGTGGCTTCATTCGAAGATAAAGGAGCGATAATATGACTGTCCTCGCTTTTAGAACGAGAAAGTAGATCAGGGACAATATTATCCTTTCCTCTTTTATGTTTCAGCGTGAAATTAAAGCAAGAAAGGCGAAGTGACCAACGAGCGAGTCTACCAGAAGGATTTGTTAAATTCAAAAACCACTTTAATGCGGCATGATCAGTGTATACAGTAAACGGTTTGCCATTGTCAAGATAGCACCGCCAATGTTCTAAGGCAATGATAACAGCAAGAGTTTCTCTTTCAGTAGTAGAGTAGTTTCTTTCATTTTTGTTAAGTGATTTGCTCATGTAGGCTATAACAACTTCTTTGTCGTTAACCGTTTGAGTAAGCATGGCTCCAATGCCAGTGTTAGATGCATCACAATGCACAGAAAACGGTTGATCAAAATCAGGGCAAGCAAGAATTGGGGTAGTTACAAGATATTCTTTTAGTTTCAGAAAGGAAGAGTTAGCCTCAGAACTCCAAGAAAATTTCGGAGAAGTTTTAGCAGATGATGTTAATTTATTAAGAGGTGCAGCTATAGTACTGAAATTAGGAATGAACCTACGAAACCAACTACACGTACCCAGAAATTTACGCACTTCTTTGCGTGAAGTAGGTACAGGAAAGTCCATAATAGCTTGAATTTTGCTAGGATCAGCTCGTAAACCATTATCGTCAACAACATATCCAAGGTACTTTAATTCTTCCTTAAAAAAATGACTTTTTTCAAAGTTAATGGTAAGTTTAGCGTAAGTTAATTTTTCAAGCACTTTAATTAGAAGTCCTATGTGTTCTTGGAACGAGGAGCCTATGATAATAATGTCATCAAGATAACAGAACACTTTGTTGTCAAATTCAGGAGTGAATAAGATATCCATTAACCTCTGCTGTGTAGCAGGTGCATTAGTTAAACCAAAGGGCATAACAGTGAATCTGTACATTCCTCTACCGGGGACATAAAAGGCGGTCTTATCCCGATCGTCTACATGTAAAGGAATCTCCCAGAAAGCTTTAGCGATATCGATACTCGATAAAAATTTAGCGTTTTTGAGATGGTCAAGTATTTCATTGATAAAAGGAAGACTATAGGCATCCCTACGAGTAACTGAGTTGAGTTTTCTACTATCGACACAAAATCGCCATTCGCCATTCTTTTTAGGCGTAATAAGAACCGGAGACAACCAAGGGCTTTCACATTTCTCAATGACCTTCCACTCAATCATTTTATCCACCTCAGCAATTAGAGCTTTTTGTTTCTCGGGAGAGAGTCTATAACAACGTTGTTTAATAGGCAGCGTATCTCCAGTATCGATACGATGGCTAACCAGATCAGTACGACCAAGTTCACCCTTAGCTTCAAAGGAAATTTGCTTAAAACGCGAAATAATATCATCAGCGATAACCTTTTCTTCAGAAGTAAGATTTTCGTAAGGTAGGATTTGTTTCTCCACAGAGTTGTTAAAGTGGGATGGTTTATTAAGAGAAAAGGCACACGATAAAAGTTTGGGAACCAAATTAAATTCCCTCCAAAAGTCAACACCAAGTATCAAAGACGGGTATATTTCAGGAATAACATATGTTTTAATAAGTCTAGTTTGGTCGTTAAAGGTAAAAGGAAGAATAAAAAATCCTAAAGATTTAACACGATGCTTACTAGCAGTGCTAACCGTAATATAATCAGACTTGGATAACGAAAAGCCCAGTTCCAAAATTTTAAAGTGCGAGTTATTACCTAAAATAGTCATTGAACTACCGCTATCAAGTAACGCCGTAAACTCAACATTTGAAATAGAAACGTTAATAAAAGGACGGTTAAAATCTCTTTCGTTGTCGTAGTAAACTGAAGAAGTTCCATAACTTGCGAAAAAGTTCTTAATTATTTTTAACCAATTATGCCAGTCATCAACATCAAAATTTTCTTTTCGTTTAACCAAGTCATATGTTAGTTTTTTTGAGTTAGAGGATGAAGAAGGTTGAGGCTTGTCAGCCTTACATTTCGGGCAATCCGGAGCTCTAAAGTCTTTCAAACCACATTTAAAACAGACTAGGAATCTTGGTTTAGTGCAAGAATTCAAAGAATGACCATTTATTCGACATCGAACGCAAAACAAATGCGCCTGAAACTTGGGAGCATTTTCAGATATCGCATGTGCAGAATTTTTATTCTGCGAAGAAAAGTTCGTACGAAAAGGCTTAAAGTTATTAGATTTATGAGAATCATAATTAGGAGTGAAAGAATGTTTAGAGTGAAAAGTATGTGTAACATTAGGTTTAGTGTTCGGTAAAAGTGTAGAATCGTGTTTAGGTTTATAGGATAATTCAGGAATAAGAGTATTCATTTCAGGTTCTTTAAAATTATTGTCGCGGTCAATACAGCGCTCAAATTGTTGACATACAGAAATTAAAGAGCCAATAGAATCAACTTTATTAAGAGCAACAAAAGAAGTATAACAAGGACGGATGTTACGTAGAAGTATTTGCAGTTTCTCCTGCTCAGGTAATTTCTCGCTTAGTCTCGAAAACATTTCAAACATTTTCGGAATATAAACCATAATAGACTCAGATTTACCCTGAGTACGAGATTTTATTGCCTGCAGTAGTTTATGGTCATAATCAGAATGGCCAAAGTCCTTAATTAACAACTCGGAAACGCGATCCCAAGTTAACGAAGGGTCACGACTTAGATGGAATTTAAACCAATAAGAAGCATCGTCCTCAAAAATGTTAAAGGCCGAGCTTATAAGTATTTGCTTATCAAGTTTGTTCGTAAGTAAAAATTCATCAATTTTCGATAGAAAAGCTCTAGGACAAGTTGTCCCATCAAAAGTAATTTTTTTTAGCTCATTTAGATAATTTGGTAAGAGAAAATTATGAAAAGGTGGCATACAGTTAGGTTGAGAAATCGGCAAGGGTGAGTCCAAAGAGGTTTGTACCTGTGAAGTCTCAGCTGGTTTTGAAAAAGCGTCAAAACGTTCAGTCAAAAGAGTAAACTTCTTTTTTAAGTCGTCATAGAGTTCTATAAGGTTTGAGTCGCTGTCACTTACATCAGTGTCAATTCTGTCAAGTCGATAAAATAAGTGATTTATATAAGTTTCAATTTTCTTAAATAATTTCAGATTACCCGATTCGTATCGGTCCAACATCGAAGATAAATATAAGATTGTAGAAGAAGCTTGTGACAAATCGTCACTCAGAGGAACGGGAGAATCAATAATGTCCTCCGTAGGAAAATTACGAAGCAATAAAACAATTTGTTTTCTAAGCGATACAAGATTATCCGCAGGAGTTTCGTTCCTAATTATAAGTTCGTATTCAAGTTCCGCCTTATTAAGTAAATTAAAGTTTATAAGACGAGCCATTTCTAAGATATTTGTAATTTTAAAGCAATAAAATATTTACAATAGTTTTTATTTTATTCACTTTATTTTAGTGAGAAAAATAGAGGAAGAATAGGGAAAGAAATATCTAAGAAGTAAGAGACGTCTAATAGGGAGCCAAAAGGTATGTTATATACAGAAACTTGTGCAAGTTTATTTTAGAATTTTGAGAACAGGGAGGGATTCTATAGAGTTGGGCGCCAAACTGTCACGTAACGGAGGGTTACGGAGCTAAAAAGGTAGGGGGAAGAAGAAAAGATAAGAATAGAGGGAAGAGGGCTATAATTATAAGAGGTATGTACAATGATGGCTCGTCCAAAAATCTTAAATCTAACTTAAAACTAACTTAAAACTAGCTATTTACACCGGTACACTACACTAAATATATATACAAGGTAAAAGTTCAAAATGGGCAACCGTGGTAGGGCGGTAACACAGGGCGAGCACAGGCAGCGCGCCGGTAGGATCCAGCGACGCAGGAGGCGGGCGGTAGGGCTCCGCCGAGCGCAGGAGGCAGCAGATGGGGCGCGCGATGCAGATACGCGCACGCCGCAAGCCGGCCGCGGGTAGGCGCGACGCGGATACGCGCACGAATGAAGGTAGACGCGCGTAGGTGCAGGGAGGCAACACCCTTCGTGCCCCGACACCGTTACTCTACGGGTAAACGTATACTGGCACTGTTATAGCTTGAGGTTCTGAGCTTCTTCAGAGCTGGTGGTAGACTGGTGGTCCTGCCCATGTGCGTCCTTTTATATTGCCCATGCGCATTCCATTCTACAACATTTAAATTTTAAAATTCATACAATATAGAATATTCTCGAAACATAGCTAAACTCCATAGTTAAATTTGAACAGACAATTCGATAGAAAAATAAAAACAGTTAGACAACGTCAGCTGTCGGACAATGTCAGATAGACAATCTAAATATTTACAACAATAACTTTAAATTTATTTACAGATAAAAATGTACAAGGAACATTAAAATAACACATATAAGAGTAATGCTAATACAAGACATAATCATAAAATGATATACAAGCTCTATAGCAAACGGAAAACGAAGCTCTATAGTTAACACCAAAGGTAACTTTCTTTATGAGTAGTTATGTAGTATAACGAAGCCCCTGCAGGCTGCGTTACAAGGCAAGTTAGGAACTTGATTTCTGTGATAGAGGCCTGTGCCCTGGAGAAAGAAAGAAGAAAGAAAGAAAAAAATATTATTTTGGACATCACAACACTACATACGAGTACAACATTAGTTACAAAAGAACAAACAAACAAAAAGAAAAACAAAATAGATACAGTAAATAAAAACAAAACAAAACAAAGGAAAAACAAAATAATGAGTACTAATAACCAGGCAGTGCAAATAATATATTCTGTGTTGTGACCTCCAACATAAATGGAGTGGGACAATAATATAATAAAGAGTTAAACGTAAGTACGCGCACATTAATATTGGTATGTGTTGTATGTTTGGTTGGTGTGAAAAGCTTTTGACCTAACTTATGCACATTTTTTTTTAAGTTTCATTTCGAGTTGATTGTCACCAAAAATCGTAAAAAATTTTTTCGCTTTTCTATTACTTTTTCATTCATGCAATCGTGATTGTAATTCCGCCAAATAAGCGTCAATGTTTTTTAAAATCAACCGCGGTATTAAAAATTCGGTAGCTTTGAGACTTTATCAAGGAAAAAAGTTACCCAGTGTACGCAGCACCAATCAAATTACCAGCAAATTATTCATAAACTTTTACAAAACTCAAACAGGGACCTTTGTATGGAATGTCCAATATTTTTCCTCTCTATTTAATAAAAATATCCTTCAATCGAATCGGCTACTGCACGCTTGGTTTTGGTTTAATCTAAGACTGCAGGCACTCTTTGATAAAACACCTACGCAAAATATAATATAGTGCTCAAGTGTGTGCGCAAACACAAATGTACTCCCTTTTCACTTCCCTTTTATTCCGGTGTGACATCATAACGACTGAAGCGGGATCAGCCGCAGGACCAAAGGCTCAACGTGTTTTCCGATGTTACATTCAGGCTTAGGATTAGTACTGTGAATTTTTGGGCCAACCTGGGGATCGAACCCGGGACCCCAAGCGCAGCCGTCACTCTTAAAGTGCGACTCATGAGCCACAGGGCTCATGAGTCGCACAACTCAAATTGTAGTACCATCTATTTACCGATGGGCACAATCGCACTAACTACACTATTGTAATGAAGGCTTTCGCATGTGAAAAATCCGCTAGATGGAGTAAGGTCCATATACAATGTGTTTGGTTATTTTTAAACGTGATCTGTCAAAATGTCAATTTGACAAACTAAACAACCAATGCGGTTGATGTTGAACCTCAGTCCAACAATACGCCATCTAGCGGATTTTTCACACGCGAAAGCCCTCACTGTGGACTAAGCCATTAAAATACTCTTTGAATGTGACCTAATTACTGAGTCAAAATGTTATCGACAACGAAACTTTGGACATATTCATCACTAGCCATTACTATTCTCAAAAAGCAAGTAAAACAGAATCGAAAAAAAAAAACATCGAGACAGAGACATTTGGCGTTCGGCTTTGTAAATGGAAAGGACAAAACCAATTACATTATTGCGCATTTAGACTTGTCCAATTATGTTTATGGAAGGACAACACAATTATTTTGTAATTAAATATAAGAGAACTGGCAGCAGTGCTCACTTCGGGCTTGAATATAATCAAATTGCGGCGTATGTTACTACAAACATATGGTGGGCATGTGGTGAAGAGTTTTAGATCAAATTAATTGGTAAAGTGATGGTGTGTACTTATATAATAATTTCATTATTATTTTTATATACCGTGACTTTTAGAATACCCGAGAAATTTCTGAAGGACATATACTTTTTGATTTCATTAGTGTAATGTTCTCGAGAAGTTTCTCGAGTATTAAAAAAGTCACGATATATATTTTCTTCAGTTGTATCCGTCAACAAAATCCTCACTCGAGGGGCAGCGGATGGCAAAGGGAGATAGTAAACAACTTTTGCGAATTTACAGTATAGGTGTTATACAGCCTCTATTTTACCAAAATATTTTCCACACTTCAGAGAACACAACTGCGTACAATGCTCAGACATTTATTCGTAGTTTATATTTTATTTGTATCACATAGATCCTATCTGAATCCGTGGCCGTTTAAAAGTATGCAATATGGGATTACAAATAAGTACCATTTAATTGGAATCGAACAAACTAAAGCGAGTTCTCAAACATAGCCATTTGCGAATTCCCATTGTCTAAAAGCACTCAGCTAGAGTATCACTGGTCAACGATCGCGCAAGCCCGAGCAAATTCGGCCACTAACTAGATCTGCCTTCGACCACTCAGCGGCCGCAGAGATCAACTACTTAATCTGTTTGTTAAAATCGACAAACGCGTTATGATTCCGCTTCGCGGTTACGACCTTCATGATCGCTAGGGATTTGTGTAAATATTGTAACAAGTGGCTAGACAGAGAGAGCAGAATGTGAATTATTCGCGAGCCGGACATTCAGTTCAATTTATGAGGGGCAGTGGGAAATAAAAAGTTACTCGTAGGGGGAGGGGCCGTTCCGCGGCCCAAACGGCCTTTTCATGCTAATGGGAGTAGTGCTTACAATGGGATTATACGTATTAAACGTTAGGACTGCCCTATTCGCTTTTAATTTGGATTCAGCAAACATACATTTTGCATGTTGAATACTTTTGTACCCCGATGTCCACTATGTTTTACAGGCAATTCATGAATATATTTGTAATTAAATTCTCAATTAATTATTTATAGAAACTTTAATCTTCAAGTCAAGTTATTTCTAGACGGAAAGTAGTTCACGATAAAGACGATGGCGGCGAAATATTCTGATAGCTTCGTATATTTGGACATCTTATTAATTAAGGAATTTTGAATAAGTTGTTGGCAACTTGACATTATCAAAGAGAGAAACTTCAAAGTTAGGGAAAGTTTACGGTAGTGGCGAAACAAGCGTTCAAGTTTTTAAGGACTACTTGCGTTTTGCACTGCCTCAGAAACATAAATATTAACTGTGAAGTGCCATCTTAGAAATAGAGTTACTGCATCGTTCCAGCTCTCAATTGACAGATATTTATTTTAGTTTTATTTTATATACGACGAATGGAATGCTACATTTTAGTTTCAAAGTTTTTGAGAATTCGTATTTTTGATGCAATTCATTAGCATAACTGAAAATTTTTTTTTATGCTAGAGGCGGACAAACGAGCAAGCGAGACACCTGATGGAAAGTAATCAACGCCGCCCATGAATAACCGCGAAATCATCGCTAATATATTAAAATCACAATAATCATCATGGTATACTCTGGTTCATTACGGGATGTATTCCCACTAAGAGCCCTGGGCAGCTACTACATTTACCCGGAAGATATACGTAACAATTAAAAGTGAAACAAAGAGTTTTAAATATCACGTATTAATTATTATTTTACAAGTTAAATGAAAATTTCGTCACATTTAAAGTTTGTCGTTGTCCAGGAGACAATATAATTGGAAATAACTTATCAATTAAAAGTCACGTCTTTTATTTATGGAAGACAAATTGAAATCCATCCTATATTAAGTGAGAATAAAGTGACAATTCACAATTCGACTGAATTTCAAATGGTTCAGAAGTCTATTTAGTTAGTTGTCCAAGGGACTATCTTAACTAGAGTCATGTGGATTTCGGAGTCAAATTTACTATTTTATTTAAATAAATCGTTCTGCTCTATGTGAATTCTTAAAATATAAATAATTATCTAAAGAAAAAATGTTACAAAATAAAAAAAATTAAAATAAATTTAAAAAAATAAATTTATCATTGATGTACACTTAAAAGTTGATTGACCCACATACATTGTATGCTATCGACCCCAAAGACCATAACAAATTGTAAGTACATTCAATTTCTGTAAATAATGAGTTCTTGCAATAAGCCGACGCAATGCAATCACTTAAATTGTATCAAGCATATCTGAGCCGACCTAGATACTAAGCTGAATGTGCGAAGTCTATCGGTGTACGACTGGGGCAGAAAACCGATGGCGAGCAAAACAAACGCATCTGCAAGTGAGTGCGGAACCACTTGAACGCTACACGGGCGCATTGATCTCGCTTGAGCCTTCACAATAGGTCTTTAATTATAAACCTTTGAGTAGTTCGTTTATTAGAAAAATTGGAGTTAGCCATTATAGGTTGTTTTGTACCAGTGCATGCTTCAAAAATCTACCAACGTTGCTGCTGAGCTGAGTTTAGGTACAAGTTGTATAATACCATCTAATATTTATCTAACGAGGTTAATATCTAGGTACGACTTTACCTAAATTAATATATACATTAACTACCTATGTAATAGATTTTAAAAGAGCGGTAAACAGAAAGAAATACAGAATTAATAACACTTGCCGTTTTCAAATAAAACGTATTTTTCTTCCTTATAATGCTGGATAATCAATAATCAAACAAATTCATAGATCCGCCATCTGAATTCTGGCGGGTAGTAACAGTAACTAAACAGTATTAAACTAGTATCTAGTGGCTTTTAGTCAACAACTTGGTAGTCAAAAATTTGTGTAATGAAGCGCCGCGAAGTGATTATTATAAAATAATCGTTGAATTGTATCGTTTTTAAGAATGTTATTGCATGTACAGTGAGTTGGCATGACACAACTTGTGGGGACGCGGTGATGAGGATTAAAATGGAGCTATCTATAAAAAAACACAAGGTAACTTACAGTTATGTAACCCTGTAGCCGCCGATGGGGTGCACAGGCCGGCGACTTCGCGAGCTCCTTCTTCTTCCTTTATAAGCGGGTGAAATAATGTTTGCGGATGCGGTGCTGTATATCAAGCAATTTACGTTTGTTTTGTGACGGTGACGTTCGAGTTCACACGTCCCGTAAACTACTTTGGTTTTTTATAGATAGCCAAAGAGGATGAATGTGGCGCGAACAACTTGCTTGGACCGAGGAGTCTTAAATCCGCGATTGAGCTTAGATGGTATCAACGGAATCCGTAGGTCAACAAAATGTAAAACACTGGTGTTTTATTGAGTGCCTGTGACTTTGCCTGACTACGACAGTTGACTACCGACTTATTCCAATAAGTTACCCTGCCATTGGAAAATTATCTTCAGGTAGAGCCATTTAAAATATAAAATAATGTATATTTCTGCCATTCTCAATTTCATTTGTTAAACTTCTTTGCACTGCCTTCCCTTATTACGAATACGATATTTCTTTCCTCTACCCAAAGGCTGTCTGGAAGAAATCGCTACAAGCGGTAAGACCGCCTTATTGTACTGTCTGTTGCTGTTGTATCATGCTTGTATTTTATTTTTGTGCAATAAAGAATATCTATCTATCTATTTATAATCCAGTTTCAAACCGTACCACAAATTTCTGTCCTATGTTTTCCTAATCCAGTCACTGCCAGCAGTTTTAAGATCTGCCAGTTCGAGTGACAGGGTAACTTATACTACTACACTTGAATCAGAATCAGAAATCATTTAATGCGGTAAATGTGGTTATAGTAAGTTACATAAAATTATCGTTTAGATTCTTCAGAGAGTTAGCGTCGCCTTAAGTTATAATAAAATAATACATAGTCAAAATAAAATCAGTAAAAAGATTAGTCAGTCATAAAATAATTAATATTTGTCAAAAAAATGAAATCTTACATTCCATAAATTCATTAATACTGTTCATTAATACATCTGTCACACAACCATTTATAAAAACTATTTTTGATTTTTTTACTGGTTTGTCCTTTAATGCTTCTGGCAACTTATTGTTATAGTTTGACAGACATATAATGACAATTTTTGGTAGCTCGTTGTTGAACAAGATGGCACCACCAAGCGATGCGGATATATGTTAGGGTAAGCGCACATATCATTTTTCTTTTCAAACATACTCAAATTATTATTTGTAAAAGTGCATGACTCGAAAATATAGTGCATACTCGACTAGATGGCAGTGTTAACAAGTTATATTTTTTAAAAAGCGGTCTGCAGGAGTCCATCGGATCAACACCACTCATAGCCCTTAGACACTTTTTTGTATACAGAAAGCCCTTTTAACGTCTACTGAGTTTCCCCATAGAAAAAAACCATATTGCAAAATAGGACAAACATAGCCATGATATGCCATGAGTGCTGTCTTCAGATTATTGAGGTTTGTAATGCGGTACATAGACATGTACACATTTAATTAATTTAACTAATTTTTATATTAATGAACATGTATGTATGACAGCTAGACAGCTGCAATCTATTATGTAGGGTCCCATTTAGTAAAACCACACGTAATCACTGCCTACAATTAAAATAATAACTTTTTCTATTCTACGCTTAACGTTAAATGTGCCGTGCCGTTTAATATTTCTTCCTTGAAACGTATATCATAATAGCTTGAAAAGGTTACATAAACACGTAACGTACTACACTCGGGAAAATATTTTTTGCTAGTAAGCTAGCTCCTATCGCCAAATATTTTTGCGACAAATTGATTTCGGATGTGAAGCCCATGTAATTCAGTACACAAATCACGGTATTTTATCTGCTGGAAGAAAAATGATATTATGAAAATATTTCATTTAATTATCAGGAATAGTACCATAGACACAGGCCTGCGAGCCTAGTGCACAATTCACTGAATTCACTTAAATTGTTTATAATTTTTGCCGATAAAAAGTATTATTATTATAGAATAATACAACTGTCACTGGCATTATTTAAAATAATAAATTGCCATTATTTGACGACCCGTTTGGAACAGTGGTAGTGAACGCTGCCTTTGGTCCAAGGGTTGCGGGTTCGAACCCCGCGCAGTACAAACATTTGAGTGAATGGACATGTCTGTTTGTATTGGTCTGGGTGTTTCTATGTATTATAAGTATGTATTTACAAAAGAAAAGTATTATATGTACAGTCAATTTGGGTAACTTTGAATTACCTTGTAACTTTGAATAAAACTGGTTTAAAGTTTTTTTTATTTTATTCCTTGGAATTCCTATACAATTTAAAACGGTCGGACGGTATCTAAAGGTCGATCCATTCAACGTAGATACCGTTTTAAATTGTATAGGAATTCCAAGGAATAAACATAAAAAATCTTTAAACCAGTTTTATTCAAAGTTACAAGGTAATACAAAGTTTCTCAAATTGACTGTATATATTTTTAATCCCACTGTTGATTCTGATAAACGAAACACAGGTGTTTGCGCTACCTATCTCGGAGTCAGATCAATGGATGTGATGTTGTGAAATATTAATTATTTATTTATTATAAGGGAGGGACGTTGTTGCGCGTACTAATGTTAATTTACACAGTGTACCAATT
This sequence comes from Marasmia exigua, assembly GCA_019059595.1. Lineage (NCBI taxonomy): Eukaryota > Metazoa > Arthropoda > Insecta > Lepidoptera > Crambidae > Marasmia > Marasmia exigua. The sequence continues at coordinate 11,092,886 of CM032475.1, read as the reverse complement.
TTTGATAAGATGTGTAATTTTTATCTCTGTAAAAATATTTTTTCTTTTTTCTCTCATTTCGATTTTCTCATTTAAGATTTCTCATTTAAAGAAGTATTTAATTCAGACGTTTGTTTGTAGAATCAGTTTGGTCAGACCAAATTTTAGTTTTTGTGATGTAGAAATAAAGATGTGCAAGTAAAAAGGCGAATATGATTATATTTAAATGAGCACAATAAGTTTGTTATTAGGAATATTTTCATAAGTTGACACGAGTTGAATAACAATTCAAAACTGTAGCTATAGCAACCAGATATAGACAATGTAGAGATGCAATGGTATGCAGTCTCTTCACATCGAATACGTTCGCCGCTGGTCAGCAAGCTGAATGATGTTCTCCACATTGCAAAAGTTAGATGGAGGTGTATCATAAAGAGCAAATCACGAACCTCAGTATTGATGAAAACGACTAGAGGAGGAGGTTTTTAGAATATTAAATAACTTCAGCGATCTATGTTGTAAATCTTCTATTATATTATTTCTTACACTTCATTTTGCACAGTGACATGAATAGTCCAGTAACTTTGTCGTTTGTATGCGGTATTATGTCTAAAGAGACGATGTTATAAATAAATATTTCACAACATCACATACATTGATCTGACTCCGAGATAGGTAGCTCAAGCACCTGTGTTACGGATATCAGAATCAACAGCGGAATTACAAATATATAACTACATATAATACTTTTATTTTGTAAATACATACTTATAATACATACAAACACCCAGACCAATACAAACAGACATGTTCATGCACACAAATGTTTGTACTGTGCGGGGATCGAACCCGCAACCCTTGGACCAAAGGCAGCGTTCACTACCATTGTTCCAAACGGGTCGTCAAATGTTAGTATCATATTATAGAAAATTTAGTCTACTTTAAAAACGTTCAAAGAAAGATTGTCAAATGTTCCTACTTCAGAGCTAAATCGCCAAAATTTAGAAAATAAAAGATTTTTTCACGTTACTTTTTATTTTTGGCACGGTTGCATTCGGCCCTCGAGGTCACAAACTTGGATTATTCATAACGTTAACATCATTAACAAGTCTGCAATAAATCAATACTACCGGATTTAACGAGCAATAATGTCTAATTTTACTGGACTAGAAGACATTGTCAAAACGATTTTTTTTCTTTTGAAATATGGCTCGAGGCTTGAACATAGGCTGATCTTCATACTTACTTTGAACCCCCGTTTTACCCACTTAGGGGGGAAATTAGCATTAAATCTTTTAAAATTAGATTCAGAGATTACCTACTAAAATCACAAAAAGATACTTTAAGAATAAGCTGTGATTTTTCCAAACTATGTCAATAGTAATCCATATTTTTATCTCTTAAATTATTCTGGTAAAAAGTATTTACACAGTTTATTAAGTGGCTTATATCGTATTCCATTCCATAGATTATTTGTATGTATTAAATACTCATATAACTCTTTTATTTGATTTGCATATTTAATTTTATATCATATTTTATTTTATATTTATATTTACGACGTTGATGCGCGCAGTGGCGGTATTTATTACCCGGTATCCACGGAAGACCAGCGTCGAGGTGTTCCACCGAGCACCTCGGCATCATGCGGAGTGGAAGCCCTTTTAGTGCTTGATTTGTTTAAATCGTGTTTTTTCTTATTTTTGTTATATGATTTGTAACCTGTATAAGCACTGCATAAATCTTTTTATTCTTATTCTTAAATTGGAAAAATCATTTCTTAGTGCTCCCTACGCTAAAAAATGAACTCCTATGAAATATTTCAAGTTTCTAACCGTTAATAGTTTAGGCCCTGCGTTGATAGAACAGTCTGTCAGTCACGCTTTCGCGTATAATAAATTTAGATTTTCGTAAGCGCTCCACGCATCCGATTGTCAAATTGTAATTCAGCAGGCACGCAATGATTGATCATGATTTATTATTAGATCTGCTGTGTTTGCTTATTTCTTTAGATGATTGCTTTCCTTTCCTCCTTATGTGGGTTTGTTTGCTTTACCTTCGTAATACTTTTGGCCAGTACAGATTAACTTACTGAGTCTAGATTTAGAAGGCACATAATACATATTTTTATAATTGCATTTTTTCAGATAATCCCAATATTCAAATTTGTTTTTTTTATACACTAAGGTTCCGTTAAATGTAAATTGTTTAAGAATATATAAGGCTTTTTGTCGGTTTTCAAGAAATTCGTAGCGTGCCCACGCAATGCTTAGTTTGGCATCTTATAATTCCAAGTGCGTGTATTAGATAGATGATAGTTTTTGTTACGTACGCTAGAGAGAGCTCTTCAGTTTTCATACAAATTACTTACGATACGCATGCGTATGCTATGATTATTCTAAAAGTTCGTGCTAGCCTTTCTGCTGTATGTGCAGTGGGTTTTCCTTGTACAATGTGGTTTGGATTTAATAGGAGTCTTTTAATCTGTGATTTCGTAGTTGTTTCGGAAAATTGTTCAACAAACTGCGGCGGGAGATAGCTTCTCTCAGCATTCTATAACGCATCTATCAGCTAAATTCTTACATCGAACCAGATGCAAGCGATTGTCATTCCATCCCGATCGTCTCGATGGATGGCGGTACTAAAACTGTGCGTTCCTCGCGGAACTTTCTGCCACATCCATCAGTTCTGTGGAACTGTTTGGCTGCAGGAGTATTTCCCGACGGCTACGACTTAGGGACCTTCAAGAGAAGAGCGTACACTTTTTTAAAAAGCGAGCATTAGCGATCTCTCTGATTTCGGGGATGTTCATGGGCTCGCTTGCTCGTTTGTCGCCTCAAAAAAAAAGATGATTATGATGAATAACAGGACATTAATTATTTTTTACAAAACGCACACAAGTCGTTTGTACGAGTTCCTCAATTTCCTCATAACTCAGTATGACGTTGGTCATTTCCCTTCGATGTCATTATAAACGGATTCCACTGTATTATAATGATAGTCCATCGCAAACCAGCTAATTATAATACAACCCGTTGCATGTTAACCCGATGTATTTGTACGCGTAGCATGTGATAAATTGACAATCAATAGAGATTTAGATATTATCGGCGCCCATTATACATGGAGACGTGGCGCAGATAATGTCCTTTACGAGTAAATAATTTACATATTGCACACATTATTATAAGTTGAGGCAATATTAGAGATATTAATAACATTAGTTGTAGGAAAGAGTAAGTACTTACTGAACTATTAACTACTAAAAATATCAAACAATATCCCATACATCGAACTGATACGACTTAGTAGCCTAAGCATTGTATTTTTAAAAGATGAAAAATATTTTTTGATTGGTAGCTATCATTAGCGGCATATTTAAAAAAAAATATCATATCATCATTTCAGCCAATAGACGCCCACTGCTTCGGCATGAATGGGCCGGCTCGACTGGAGTGATACCACGGCCTCACAGCAATCCGGCGTGAAGCAGCACTGCGTTGTGTTTCGCTGCGTGAGTGAGGGTAATTACCGAAAGCCCAATCCGGGGGAAAGGGGGTTTAAAGGTTGGGAGCGCACTTGTGACTCCACTGGTGTCGTGGGTGTCAATGGGCTGAGGCAATCGCTTACCATCAGGTGATCCGTCAGCTCGTCGGCCACCTATCGCATAAAAAAAAATAGGGTCCCCCCAATTCTCCACACAGATCCGTCCTGTGCTGCCGCATCCACGGGATTTCCGCGACCTTCATGAGATCGTCGGTCTATCTTGTGAGGTTGTACCAAGAGTAATACCACGGCCTTACAAAAGGCGTAAAGCAGCATCTTTCTTGTGCTTCGCCGAATAAGTAAGGGTGCCATGAGGCCCAATTGGGGTTTCAAGGGCGGCATAATATTTGTGACTCCACTGGTGTTACACTCTATTTGCGGCAGCAATCGCTTACCATCAGGTGATCCATCAGCTCGTCTGCCACCTATCACATAAAAAATGGAATGTAGCATATCGCTACTCTAAAGAATATACAACAGCATAACAAAAAGGTCCATATCCACGGATCACACAATTTATGGTCATGCGAATGTCAAACAAAGCGATCTTTCCGGCTCACAACAAATGACACGGCGGGACATGAAGCCTTGCCCGACATGTCTTTCGGCGGGGAATTATGAAAATATCAGAGAGATAACAGGCAGGCGGTCAACGAAATTTGCCCCTCAATAGGCAACATGACAAACGATACTCTGCGTGACTCCGCGGAACTAACGAAATAGATGTTTTGAATCCCGAGGGGCCGGGTTAGGCCGAGCAGAGTGGAAGTAGCGGGGCGAAAAGCGGGTGCGGGTAGTTGTGTTGGTATTGGCTTTAGAAAATACTCAATCCTACTTTCTTAGAATGATTCTTTTTTACCGTGGAAGAGCCAAGCTCAACCGGAGTGATACCACGGCCTCACAGAAAACTGGCGTGAAGCAGCACTGTGCTGTGTTTCGCTGCGTGAGTGAGGGTACCGGAGGCCCAATCCGGGGATAGGGGGGGCTTAAAGGTTGGCAGCGCACTTGTGACTCCACTGGTGTCGCGGGTGTCCATGGGCGGCGACAATTGCTTACCATCAGGTGATCCGTCTGTTCGTCTGCCTACCTATTACATAAAAAAAAATGAAATATTCTTTATTTTGTTTAAGGTGACGGGTGGGGCACACTAGCGACGCCAATCGATTTTAGTTTTTAACTACTAAACCGGATCTATTTTAAACAATTTCGGGGTTACAACCTCTCGGCAAACACTTATACTATTTATTAAATAACCATGCAAAAATGTTGGGTTCGTTTTTGTATGCGAAAAGCTAAAAGTGGCCGCTTTTGGCGGTAATATATTTTTGCCCTACCCGTCACCTTAAGCCTATACAGATCTCTTATAAAAGTCAAATGTGTAATCTATCGGTGAATAGCCAAACATTTAACCGACTACATTCCATTGTCGTGATTTGTCGTGATAGTAGGCGAAGACTGGGCTACCATTCCTATATGAAGTTCCAGCCATCCGTGCTAGGTCATGATTCCTTATCTTTGCTCGCAAGTGTAAAAAGACGTTAACTAGGGACGTGTGATAAGCATACCTATCATCATCATCTCAGCGTTACAGCAGCTAAATCTACAGCTATAGCTATGTCCACAGCTGGACATAAGTCTCCCTCAATGATCTCCACACAGATCAGGTTTGTGCCGCTTGCATGCAAGGGATTCCCGCGACTTCACCAAATCGTCGTTCAACCTTGTGGGGGGCTTGCTACGGCTGCGAACTCCTCGGCCTTTTCTCGAAGACCTTTCTGCCCCAACGATCGCAATGTGCCCTGCCACATCATACCTAGAGCCTAGGTAAATAAAATTAGTTGTATTCTTAATTGACCCGACTCATTGAATCTAAACATGAATCTTCCCCTCTTGGGTATAATGCCTTAGCCACTGCGCAATCGAAGTTGATGAATCGGTAATATTTTTTTTCAATTTACTCCACTTGTTTTTTTTATCGGGAGCCAAAAAAAAGATAAAGTGAAACGTTTATTTGCCGCTGTTTGGATTTCCTTGTACCCTATACCTTATTGCACAGTGTTTTCTATTCTATACGTCATACGTTATTCATATGTCAACACGGCTCCGAGAGGAGTGTGTATGTCAGATAGTATGCCTATTGTTTTGCACCTCTTTGTCAGATTAGAAAGAAAATGTCTTCGAGGGAATACGGGATAAACAATAATGGTTGTGTAGGATCTGGCAATACAATGCTACTAAGTGGGCGGTTTGTGTAAATAATTGATACCTGGAGATATAATAAACGAAGATAATTGTTAAGACAAAATACTGAAATATAATAAATAGATACATAAGTAAGAGCAAAGCCGGTAGAAATAATTGGGTAGATACTTCAAAGCGATAGTGTTACTTAGGTATCCTAACTGCCTATGGACGGCCATCTTCTTACAATTAATAAATCAAAAAAATCCTTTTGTTGTATCAGGATATTAGTCAAATAAAAAAAAAATCATGAACGTTGGAACGTTACCACACGCTATGGGCCACCAATGTGTAATGTAATTAATGTCCTTAAAACAAAAAGTAAAGGTAAGATAGAATTTTAAATGTAGTGACGACATGTTAGCTTACGATATTTTGTGTTGTTTTACCGACATACGACTGTCCGTATCAAAGACGCTGATCGTATACGCGTTTATATTTTGTTCCGCAAAACAACACGTTATGTTTGAAAAACGCATTTGGAACAAACAAATGGGTTTCATTTATAAGAAAGCCAACGGTAGACATAAGTGTTTACACAAAAGTTTGCTGTGAATTCAACCCGAAAGATTTTTCCAATTTGGCGAGAAAGGCTCCAATGTCGGGAGGTCACAAAGCGAATAGTAAAAATACATTCCCAAAACGTGACCGTAACTTTCCCTACCCTGGGGAGACGAGTGACCGAACATGACATATAAACGAAAATTCCAAGCTAGAAAAATATACCCCGGCAGAATTTTACGCCAATCGCTAAATAAATTTAGCATTTTAGCCTCTGAAATTCCGGTTACGACTGTTTGAACGTGTGGCGTTTGGCGGAGTCATGATGGCCGTTTTGCATTTTCTTTATTGGTTCTCATTTCATTCATGGGCAAACCCAAAGTCGATCTTAACTACCTCGAGCTGAGAGAATAATGGCCAACTTCACAAACGGTTCAAACTTATGCACTAGCTTTAATGTTAATTCGTTTGTTCGACATTCAGTTTTTCTTTCGCTTTGCTGCACAATGAGATAATGACAATTCAGTTTTTTTTTATTTCATAGACAATGTTTATCTACTTTAATATATAAGTTTGATTGAAAGACCGCCATCTTTGATGTTTGGAATGTGAAAATTTGTATTCAGACTAATAATTTGAAATAAAAAGTAACCCATTTAATGTTTTTTGAAAATCACCCTGAAAGGGGGTAAAATAGGGGATGAAATGCCAGCATGGGGGTTTAGACATTTTAAATTAAGAATCTTGAAAATCGCTATACGTTCTCCTTAATTTATAAACCAAGAACAAGTTGTTTTAACATTTTAATAAATTTAACCCTTAAAGGGGGGTGAAGGGGGGGTTTGAAGTTTGTATGGAGGTCCGTCATCTTTGATGTAAGGAAAGTGAAAAATTGTATATAATAATAATAATTCTCACAACATCTCATACGTTGACCTGATTCCGTACTAAATAGCTTAAGCACTTGTGTTACAGATATCAGACAACAGAGGAACACAAATATATACTTGAATACATATATTACACCCAGACACTGAACAAACACAAGTGTTCACGCACGAATGTTTGTCCATGTATATAAGTTAAAATAAAAAGTAATTCACTTAAACGATTTTGGAAAATCACCCTTTGAGTGGGTAAATTAGGGCATGAAATGTAGTATGGGGGATTAGACAGTTTAAAAGTTAGAATCTTAAAATTGATGTTTGGGCACCGGTTTTGAGTAAAAAAGTGACTTGTATATTCAACCCCTATAGGTTCGCGGGTTTTGAGTTTGAATGAAGACTTTTGTAATAAAGACTAAAACTGCGTGAGTAACGCCGCGGGCGTAGTCTAGTTGTTAATAAATTATAATTTTAATATAAGATCATTATCATTTCAACGAATCATATTCTACCAAAACTTAATCTCCAAGTGATAATAAAATAATTGCTTCATTTCCAAGATTTCTTTTTTTTGTGATAGGTGGCAGACGAGCAGACGGATCACCTGTTGGTAAGCGATTGCCGCCGCCCATGGAAAATCACGACACCAGTGGAGTCACACCCCCTTTCCCCCGGATTGGGCCTCCGGTACCCTTCACTCACGCAGCGGAACACAGCATAGTGCTGCTTCACGCCGGTTTTCTGTGCGGCCGTGGTATTACTCCGGTCAGGCCGGCCCATTCATGCCGAAGCGTGGCTCCCCTTCGGTCAAACGTGTGTTGCAAACATTTTCCCCTTTATTACAAATCGTGAACTAAGGATAGTCCCGGAATAAAATTATTGGTAGCCCCTTTTAACAAAGCGTGTTGGAACGGGATGACAGAAGTTTCATGATTTAGTACGGCGATTACGAGTACGACATTAGATCGCGATTTATTATATTTATTTAGGGCCGATTTCACCGTCGAAATTGAACGCGATCAACGCTTAAACGCGATCAATGCGAGCGAAAACAAAGGAACGGAACTCGGTTTAGCGCGTAGACCGAGTTCAAGTGAATTGATCGCGTTCAATTTCAACGGTGAAATCGGCCCTTAGGTGGAAGGTGTTTCAATTTCAATATCGGTTTTCCCTTATGTTATCTGCCGCTTTTCAACCAACTGACACCTATCTTTGTATATCAATGTATTTACACCTATTTAAATAAAATAAAATGTGAGTTAGTAACACTTATTACAATTCAAAATTGTTTCTAGGATTCGTCCTAGCAATAGCAGAATACGATTAATTACGTGGTTCTGGGGTAACATTGGTTAAGTAGGTACTATAATCGTCTAGTTTAAAATGGGATTTAAATAATTTCGCAAACAGTTTTAGGTACCTATCTAAACTATTTTTAACTCTGAACTGACTTAATTCGGATGAAATGTTTATAAATGGGTCCTACTTATTCTAGTGTTGGTGTAAATTTAGGAATGCAATAGGTACCTATTTATTTGACTTGTAAATTAAATTCACAGGAATATTAAAAGTTGTACAAACAAGAAAGTTTGCAGATTAATTATTGAATTTTGTTCATGATTCAACAAGTACAGACAAAGTGTTTTTAAACCTAAATTTAAAATTATCAAAGTGGTTTATGAAAATATGATCTATAAGTGATTCATTTTAGTGTCAAACTGTTTTCATTTTAAGAAAAACAAAAAATATCATAAATGCCCATACTCAAGAGATTTATTCTATAAGAGTTTCTTCAAAAACATTTAGCAAAACATCGTTGTTTATGATGTCGTGCAAATGATTTGTTAAACAAACTATTATTCTTTTATTGAAAGCTATTGTATTTTGCTTTTTCCTTCCCTATCCCATTTATTTGGGGTCATCTTTCATATAATACTTTGTGTGACAGGAACTATTATGGGATGTAACCAGAAGCTTACGTTTTTTCAAAAATATATATACGTGTATGATAAGACACAATGCGCAAACGGAGATTTTTTTGAGTAGTGGCTTCTTTTTTAGGGTTCTGTAGCCAAAAGGCAAAAAACGGAACCCTTATAGATTCGTCATGTCCGTCTGTCCGTCCGTCTGTATGTCATAGCCACTTTTTGCCGAAACTATAAGTACTATACTATTGGAACTTGGTAAGTTATATTATATCATACCTAGAACTGAAACTCAATTTTTTTCCCATCTAACCCATACTTGTGGGGTATCTATGGACCTATCCATAGATACCTATCATTAAAATCCATGTTGAGGTTTCTAATATATAGGTATGATAGCATCCTATTAAATTAAGTTAAAAAATTATATTAAAATTAATTATCGTCATAAAAATAATAAAAGTAATATATTTAAATCAACTTTATTAATAATGGCCTCGTATTAATTAAAATTAAATATTTGAATAAAATATCTTATTTCTATGAAATAAATTTTTGGACTAATTTATTGTAATAAAAAATAATAACAGTAATTTTCTAAAATCAATGTTATAAACAATTATTTTATTTTGTAATTAGAAAGCTAAATTAAATTATTTGATTGTAATGTAAAGCGATCAAAAATACGCCATGCGCACTCCCTACCCCCTGTTGGTCTAATGATTTAAGCACCGGATCGTGATCTCGGGGTCCTGGGTTCGATCCTCGGGTCGAGCGAAAAGTATGTTTCGAATTTTTTGAACATAACTCGGGTTTGTGATCACCATCCGCATTTGGCAAGCGTGTCAATTAAGCGTAATCCCATCATAGTAGCGATGATTTGATTTCTATGATGGAGGCCTTTACCCTGCAGTGGGAAAGTTTATAGGTTGTTACTTTACTTTAATACTTTGCGCAAGAGACGCTCCCAAGGTGGTAAAATGTGTCCCACCCCCTCTTAATTCTATAATAAAATAATTATACAACAAAAAAAAAATGATATACATTACCATGAAAACTAATAACGGAAATTGGTTGAACTATTAAAACTACTTACTAGATAGTAGTTATATTATATATTATATATATGTAAGTAGTTATATTAGTTCAGTATAGGATTTTGATAAATTGAATGATGATAGGGAAAAGCGAAAATACGGCCATTTTTTGTATTCCTATGCCAAACAAATATTTTTTTTTGAACTTTCCTCGAATCACAAGAATTTTCACTCTATACGAGTTTATTCCATCTCACAACTCTATGTAAATGTATGACGGACGGGCGTGTGGTCGTATTCCGGGGAGTCTGACTCACAATTGGCCGTTTTTTTACATTTTCGATATAGGATTTTGATAAATTGAATGATGATAGGGAAAAGCGAAAATACGGCCATTTTTTTGTATTCCTATGCCAATCATATTTTTTTTGATATTTCCTCGAATCACAAGAATTTTCACTCTACACGAGTTTATTCCATCTCACAACTCTATGTAAATGTATGACGGACGGGCGTGTGGTCGTATTCCGGGGAGTTGCGTGTTTCGGGAAGTCATCAGTTAGAAGGATACCATGTATCATTCCGGTCATTCGACGCAATCTGTTTAGACGCGCTTCACTTGATGTTGCCAGAGAATCAGTACATTCGTCCAACTCATTTTGGTGAATCAGATTTCCTGGGACAGATGGACTCCTTTGAAGCACAAATATTTAAGGTGACGGGTAGGGCACACTAGCGACGCCAATTGATTTTAATTTTAGCTAGTAAACCGGATCTATTTTAAATAATTTCGGGGTTACAACCTCTCGGCAAACACTTATACTATATATTAAATAACCATGCACAAATGCGGACCCAACATTTGTACGCGAAAAATAGATTCACGCTAAAAGTGGCCGCTTTTGGCGTTAATAAATTTTTCGAGTACAAAAACAGACCCAACATTTGTGCATGGCTATTTAATAAATAGTATAAGTGTTTGCCAAGAGCTTGCAACACCGATTGTTTAAAATAGATCCGGTTTTGTAGGTAACAATTAAAAACGAAGTGTCGCTAGTAAGGGCTACCCGTCGCCTTAAGTACATAAAACAATTGTAGGTACAGTCAACTCCAAAAATATGTATACACTTTAGGACGTTATCACAATATATAATATAAGAAAGTAGACCTCTACTTTCTTATAGGTTAGTATTGTGACAAGGTCCTAAAGTGTATACATATTTTTGGGGTTGACTGTACTTAAATATTTTGTACAATTTACGTCTTTATTGTTATTATTTTGAATTAAGTGTACCTATAAAAAAAGCAAAAAAAAGTTAATAATACGAAAAAAACTTCTTATTATTTTCATGTAAGTTTTTATTATGAGATTTTATTTATGTTCTCGTTTGCACGGGCAATCGGTTAGTAGTACAGTGACTACGGAGGTACTATACTAATACCGTAATAAGAGTTAATCGGTTCATAAAATGGATTGAAATTATTATGTACAATGTATAATGTAAAATTACAATTTCATACAATGACCTATTTATTAATAATTTCTTATTCTTATCCGGAGGCACTTGTGACTCCACTGGTGTCACGGGTGTCCATGGCCGGCGGCAATTGCTTACCATCAGGTGTTCTGTCTGCTAGTCTGCCACTTATCACATAAAAAAATCTATGACACCGTTTACCACGAGTCTTTGATAGTAACATAATCTCAATTTTCAAATACTTTCTACAAAATTTCTTAGATACTCATAGCTGTTCTTTATTGCTAAAGCAATTAACAATTCTAGCTAAATGTTTAACCTTGTTAACTATTGTTGTATATTTAAAAGGATGGTTCATTGCACCCGATCCGACGTTCGATGCAGACGTCGACGTAAACTGGATAACCAAATTAAATTAAACATTTCATTACGAGTCTAGCTTTCATTAATTGTAAGATGGAGACGCGTCACGCTAAGTGATAACTTTTGTTGAATTACTTTTAATTATTGCAGACGCTTTGCATTTCTGATGTCATTCTTAATTTCGACGAAGTTTGAGAAACTTTATTGACAGAAATAAGATTTCTTTAGCCGTGTGGTCCCGGCAGAGTAGAATAGGCCACCCTCACTCTTACCGAAGTGTCGTAAAAGGCGACTAAGGTAAAGCTGCTGACATGATCATCAGCACCCAGAGAAGGAAAACTCTGCATTTATATCAAAACCCTCGCCAACCCGTCTGCCAAGCGTGGTGAGTATGGCAATTACCCCTCATGTGATTGAGGGAGGCCCGTGCCCCAGCAGTGGGGACTTGAATGGGCTGACGATAACGATGACGATAAAGATTTCTGTGACATTTTTTAAAGTTTCTTGCTAGTCAGTCATTGGGCCAACCTGAAAATAAGTTGAATAAGTTCACAGCACTCACAAAACGAGTAATATATTTAAACAAACGTAAGAAATATTAATAAAGTGAATATCATAGATTACATTTCGTGTTCAGGAAGTGTGTTATTTACTTAATATTGCTATAAAATTGTGTGTGTTATTTACTTAAAATTGCAAAAGATTGCTATTAAAAAATATCAACTATCGTAGATTTAATCGATAATAAAGAGTCAAATATCAACTGTCGATCAGCTACCTTCAAGAAGAGAGCGTTTTCTTTTTTAAAACTTGTGACTCCTCTAGTGTTGCAGGTGTCCATGGACGGCGGTAATCGCTTACTATCAGGTGATCCGTCTGCTCGTTTGCCCCCTATTTCATAAAAAGAAGCTATCGCACAGCACTATGTTACTAACTAAACGAAAACTAACAAGCCAAATCATGATATTTGCAAATATTTCCTTCCTGCGCATAGGTCCGGTAACAAAATCTGTCTGAATAACTAAAGAGTTGCAATCTACTTACTCTGCTTAGCGGTAGCAACTGTAGTCTGTGCGTTTGTAGTAAATGACGTAGCAGCGAGTAGTTTGCGTAGCGCACGCAACGCGTAGCAAAGGACGTAGGGCTGTACTTACGTAGATTTGATGCACACAGACAGCGCGTGCGTGGTCTTGCTTGATGATTGTCGTAGCATAGGAAGGCGTAGCGCATAGCGGTAGCGAGCGTAGAGCTGTGTGTAGCACTGAGCAGATTTTACGTAGCGCACACCACGGGTAGCAAAGGATCGTAGCACTCTTTACGTACGCATGTAGCGCAGCAGCTTTGTTGCATGTAGCGCATGCGGTTCTGATCGTAGACATTTGATTGCGTTACGCTACGTTGCGCACGTAGCGTGACGCCCGCGCGCCACCGCCAAATGCGCAATGTAGGATGTAGCACCACACAGAATATATTATCCACCTATCTTCACCTGAGCCAACGCTCAGATCAACATCCTCGGGAATACATGTCGGGGCACTGTCTATATTAACACTTGCCACAGTCTCGCTCGCAAAGTTTTTTACGTCTTTCTGTTTTACGATTGCCTAGAGCTTGTGCGAGCATAAAAACCTTCAAAGAGGTGCTATCACTGCCTTAGTGAGAGACACTTAAATTCGTTTAGTGATTTTCAAATGGGTTTTGCAGTAACCTTTTTTTTTAATTATCGGTACTTTTATAAATCAACTGCTCTTCAGAATATCACAAACTGCGCAAAAGATTTTGAATTACTCGTATGTTCATGAAACTATAAAATTGATTGAAGAAAGTTGATTTCAATTCTAGTTCCTTGTTCATTTGTATTAATTTAAAATTACATACTATTATGAAAAATCAAACCTATCATTGCAATTATTCTGCAGTGACAGCGAAAATCATATCATATTGTGATTTTCGTTGTCATGCGATAAACAATATAACTACCTGAAACAATCTTCACCGAATTCTAAACTATAGATAACGGAACAGCAACCAAATACCTACTTTTTAAAACTCATCATATTTTTTATAAAACTCATATCGAATCATAATAGATCGATGCTGAAATGTACAAAATCTCTGAAGATTACTCTACGGATCTCCAAGTTTCTGGAACCTTTGGGAATCCCTGTACTTATTAGATAATGTATTTAACGAACTGTCTGCAACATTGGGAACTAAAAAAGTACAAATATTGACGCCGATAAAAACTGTAACCGCCAATCACTTACCTAATGGAGTTAAGGTGTTAATTTTAGCAGGACAGCCACACGCTAAAATACAATTTTCTTCATCAAACTCTCATCAAAATGTCAACCATACGTTTGACTTTTTGATGAGAGTTTGATAAAGAAATTTGTGGTTCAATATTAATTGACGAAATACGAGAGATTTAAGTAAATCAACGTGTACTAACAAAATCATAGGATTAAGGATTTGCCTAATAATCAGGTAATCATAACCGTAATGATGACGGTAAAGTACAAAGTCAAAAGAATTACATCATTAAATTGTGGTGATGGCAGTGAGCAGAAAGAAGGCGGAATGGGGCGGGATAAAGGACATCGATAGAGCGTATCTAAATGAAAGGAAAAGAGAGGAAACGCTGTATTTTCTGCCTATCTCGCGAGATAGCGGAGTGCTCGGAGGGAATCATTTAACTTGATGTATGAGCAAGGGTTATTCGTCCTGCCGGAACACTTTGTCAAAATGTGCTACGAGTATATGAGCGGAAAGATAGAATATGAAAACCAAGCGTGACTTTGATGTGTAATGAGACAGGCTCGACGGTGCACTTGGTATAGACCCCTTGTGTTGTGCGTCAAGGGGTGACGGTAGGTTCCATTTCCACCTGGTACAATATATTCATGACATGAACATTATTTTTATGTTGCTTTTGTGTCTGAGTGTAGTAATTTTATGTTTTCTCGCTGGCCGAGAATATGATGAAGACACAGTTTAATAAGGATCTACAATACATTGAGTTATGATTGACTCGCTTGATCGCATATTTGGTACATACCCTGCCTCATACGCCAAAGGTCGTTCGTGGGTTCGATTTCAACTCAGACACATATTCATGCTATGAGCATTTATTATATTATTGATTTGTATTTATTTTGTGTCTTGCTATATTATGTATTTATATATTATATGTAGGTAAGTCATCCTGTCAGATATATGTAACATACATAATATGATGTCATACTTTCTGGCGGTGTCATGACTTTGTATGATGAACATTCTTATACCAAAGAGGAAACAACGATCAACATATCACCGCTAGGAAATATACTTCCTGGCAGTGACATGTTCATCGTTGTTTTCTCTTAATACTTTAATGTACAATAAAGCATACAATTTAGAACCGAACATTTTTTGTTATACGAACGTTCTTCATGCAATAGTATTTTAAATGTAATGTTTTGATGTACGCTTGTCCTAATGTTGATATGAATTATTAATCATCATCATCATCATAATTTCAGCCAACAGACGTCCACATGCTGGACATAGGCCTCCCCCAATGTCCTCCACACAGATCGGTCCTGTGCCGCCCGCATCCAATGGATTCCCGCGATCTTCACCAGATCGTCGGTCCACCTTGTGGGGGGCCTGCCACGGCTGCGACTTCCTGAACGTGGCCTCCACTCGAGGACCTTTCCGCCCCAACGGCCGTCTGTTCTCCTCGCTATGTGCCCTGCCCATTGCCACTTGAGGCATGCAATCCTTTTATTAATATTTTTTGTAAATTGTTTTCTCAGTAATTGAATTTGTAATACTTATGAGAAATAAAATGTCTTTAACCTTACAACATCATGAAACCGCTAGAAAGTATGACATACAATCTGAATTACCTGTACCTACCTATGTGTGTGCATTTTTAATATAATGTAGATTCTTATTAAGAACATTCTTAATAACATAATGTGTGATACTTAGTAGTTACTTGACGCCAAGTTTTAAATATTGACATTTATTGCAATACGCAAAACGTTTTTGAGTGCGGCAGTAAAAGTTACTAGGTACCCTGTTTTCTTTCACAAATATGTGCTCGTAATGGTTTATAAATGTAGGTATAATCTTTGGCCACAGGTGGAACTGTAATAAATGTATACTTACAGTAATACTTGCCATAAAAAGTCCTATGTCTATTTTATGGCGATTGGTTACGATGACGACTTAAGTCTTAGTCTTCGTCTTCTTTCGTCGAAGCCTCACCTTAAGGTGAGGCTTCGACAAAATTAGCACCACCATGGCCTCACAGAAAACCGGCGTGAAGCAGCACTGTGCTATGTTTCGCTGCGTGAGCGAGGGTACCGGAGTCCCAATCCGGGGCAACGGGGGGCTTAAAGGTTGGCTGCGCACTTGTGACTCCACTGGTGTCACCGGTGTCCATGGGCGGCGGCAGCAATCGCTTACCATTAGGTGATCCATTTGCTCGTCTGCCACCTATCGCATAAAAAATTAACTGTAGCGATTATGAGACTAAAAAAAGCACAACAGTGAATCCATCTTATTATTATTAATTGAAAGAAATGGGGTGAGCATTTCGTCTCATAGCCACTGCGACCAGTAGATGATCTATTGTGGCAGCTCCAGAACTTATTACAGCACCTCATGTAGCTCCAGCTCCAGGATAAACCCGAGAATGGAGCTGATGGGGAGCTTTTGATCTCGTCTGCCGAGATCATGTGTGCTCCTAGGTGCCGGCTTCTGCAGAGGTGCAGCGCTATGCACTCGAATGAATCCATAAAGGAAAGTATTAATAATTTTTGAAACATAATTATATTGTAATAATTTCTTCCTACAAGTAACTATAACATTATTAATTGCTAAAAGGGCAATAATAAGAATTATGTTTACTTGTACAAAGATAATATTTATACAAGTGAATCTCAAAAATCTTGATACTTTCATTCGATTCACCGTTGTACTTTTTTTAAATGTCTCTTATTCGCCTCAATTAAAACAAATCTTCTGACGGCGCTAGTTACGCCGATGTGTCACCTTAAATCTTCTACTTACGTCTTATTTCATATCGTAAATTTTTGGATGAACTATAGGTAAATAGGTACCTAAATTTAAAACAATTTAGTTACAACAATTATACATTACCCAGGAACAGCTAAGTAAATAGTTTTTAATTACAGCAGAGGCAGAACGAAGACGTACGTTTGCCAGGAGCCTCGGACACTCGCGACAAAAAGTATATAAAAAAAGCTTTTATTAACGTGCAGGTGAACACGTACCATACCTGTATGGGTACAGTTGCCTTACAACCTCTTTTCTCTTTCCTCGCACCCGTTAAAAAACCATGTGGACGAAGTTCGCCAGGAGCCTCGGACAATCGCGACAAAAAGTATGAAAAAAAAGCTTTTAATAACGTGCAGGTGAACGCGTACCATACCTGTATGGGTACAGTTGCCTTACAAGCTCTTTTCTCTTTCCTCGCACCCGTTAAAAAACCATGTGGACGAAGTTCGCCAGGAGCCTCGGACAATCGCGACAAAAAGTATGAAAAAAAAGCTTTTAATAACGTGCAGGTGAACGCGTACCATACCTGTATGGGTACAGTTGCCTTACAACCTCTTTTATCTTTCCTCGCACCCGTTAAAAAACCATGTGGACGAAATTCGCCAGGTGCCTCGGACAATCGCGACAAAAAGTATGAAAAAAAAGCTTTTAATAACGTGCAGGTGAACGCGTACCATACCTGTATGGGTACAGTTGCCTTACAACCTCTTTTCTCTTTCCTCGCACCCGTTAAAAAACCATGTGGAGCCGTGAGCAACTGGTCCAAATACAATGAAAAAACAAGAGGCTCAAACGGAACAGGGGGCGGAGAGTCCCCCAATGGCTCGTCATGGTAACCCGACGCAGGTGAGGCTGCATTCAACGAAAAGCAGGAAGTGTCCATATTGCTTAGCATTAGCAGGTACTCATTATTATACTATGATAAGTAGGTTATAGAATAGGAAAACACCATCGTCCTTTCAATAATTTTATTACTATTCTGTATTCTTATAAATCGTTAAGTAACATATTTAAGTACATCTACTTTCTGATAGTTTATTACACAACCTTTTCGTTAACTACTTGTAAAATATAACGATAGATTTACAAAATTATTTCTGTAGATAATTTAAATACATAAAATGTATTTTGGCTGCAGAGGTAAGAACCAAATCTCAAATATATTGTCTATTTACATCGAAGAGTATTTACAATTCTATTTTATATTTACAGTAACTAATTCCTCTTAAAACGTTAAACTTTTATTTTGATATTACTTTAAATATCTTATTACATAAATATTTCAATATTCTAAAGAACGTAGATAACATTATACAATTTACTTGTCTTCGACAAGGCTGTTATATTTATTAAGTCTTTTAAGCCAAACCAAACAACATTGAAAATAGAGGTCGTATTTACTTCTATACAACAGCAAACTGATCCTATGTTTACCCTTTTATCTTATTCGTTTACTTAGATACTCGTAAATCTGTTTTTGTGTCCTCACTTCGACGAAGCAAGCGGGAACAAGGCCAAAGCGAACATAAAAACCAAACTAACCGAGAGAAACGTTTAGTAATGATCCAACAGATTCTTGCAAATGGGCCGGAACGAAATTATGCCTAGAATGTCTCACTTCCCACAAGGCCTCCCACCAAATATTAAATCAATGTGGAAACCAACTAAAAGGGTTTCTTTTTTATTTCTAAAAGCTTTTTTTGGTTGTCTGAGGTGTATACCAATATATAAATCTTGTAGTTAATTATACCTAGGCAGTTATTGTTGTAGGATTTTGTGAAGAAGAAACCGTAAATTATTTGAACCTTTAATCATTCAAAACAGGCGTAGGCGTTTCATTGTAATTTGTGACTAATATTATCATGGCATAGACTAAACTCTCTAAAGCCTGAATAAAACGTTTTCGTCGATATATTTGCAAGAAAGCACTTTTTATTGCTCGCCGTTAAAGTCGGTCGATCACCAAACCACAGTTTAAAAGACCCGAGGCGGCCCGTCAACCATGCCCGGAATTTTGGCTCGCATGATAAAAAACGAGTGTTTTGCTTGCCAGTCGCCAGGTGGGGCGAGGCGACGAGTCACGGCTTTGCTCGCTAGTGGATAACACATCGATTGCTCGATGCCAAAATAAAAGAGCCTTGGTAGTCTGTTTTTAACAAACTGCAAGCCTGGTCCAGGCAGACGCCTCGATGGAGCCATAATTTGAGTACACAGTCCGCCGATCTGCGCTACAGTCAATTTTACTTGCTGACCAAGCGGGACCGCAATATCCGTGATTTATTTCAAATGATGAAACCTTTTTTCTTACCGGTACTTTTATGAAAAAATTATTAATTCCGCCTGACATTTCTCGTTTAAAATTTCGGAACAAAAATTTTACAACATTGTTTTCCATACCAAATAAATCAAATCGACAACGAATAATAACAATTTATTACACTAATAATAACTCAACAAATAAAGGCCGAAGAGACAGGGTTTTTTCTCGACTGCTATGCCATCTGTGTCGGATGGGCCGCGAGTTCAATTAGATTGATGTGAGGAAAACTGACAGGAAATAATATGAGCAAACAAAGCTATTACATTTTCCCGTACGGTAATAGAAACAGCGAACTGCCAGCTGCCAATTGTTTGTTTCTGTATTGGATTGGATTAGGGAAACTAGACTTGCCGGACAGCGGTCCTGCTGTGGCGCATCCCGTCACACGGAGTTTGCTCAGCTAGATGGAACGCAAATAACACGGTAAAGAGAGCAAGTTGAAGCTTAGATACATTACACATAGATAAACATCTTGCGATTCAATCTCGCTCGGTCCGGATAGGAATAACGAAATCGATTTGTTCTTAATCTCAGCGCCGGATTAGACGGGCGCGTAGTTAGCTGGAAAAACAAAGGGAAGTCAGTCACGGATAATCTTATAACAGCTCCTTGTAAAGTTAATGCGCTTCGCTAATCTTCCTTAATCCATTTTAATTGAAATAATTAATCATAATAATTTAATCAAAATATAAAGAGCAAAGGCCGTTTTCTAATAAACAAAAGTAATATCTAAAATTGACAGCACATTAATGATTTTGATCATTATAGATTTACCTCACAGGAAATATTAGCATCTATCGTCGTTGTATTAAATACATTCAATAACATAAATCAACGGGTAGTTAAAACTCATTCAAATACAAACATCTTATTTTAAAACTATACAATTTACAACGTTTTTTTTTAATTTGGGATGTTAATTTGGTCATCTTGAAGATAGGGTTGCCACTGAGGTGGTGGCCACGGAAGTGACGATGTCACTGATCGTGTTAGCGAATAGGATGACGAGTAGTAATGTGAGTACGGAGATGTACTGTGCTATGAATGGAAGAGTGAAGAGCAGCCAGGGCTTGGGCCGGTTGACGGTGGTGATGGTGGCCACGGTGGCGAGGATGGCGCGGTCGAGGCGCGGGGGCGTCGACCCCGAGCTCTGCATGGCCGCTGGCCTTTCTCCGCTCAGCACGTGGACTATCACCGACGCCGATTCTGTGTAAAACAAAACGTTTGTTAACTACAGTGAAACTTGTTTAATTGGAACTAAGGATTTTGTGCCATTTATAGATATTTTTCATTATTAAAGTCTAACAATGTACTTGTAATGTTTTTATTGACTTAAATTGAATTTCTAATGAGAAACGGTATACAAACGAAAAGAGAGAGAAGAAGGATGGTGCGAGTAGCTCAGAGAATAAAAACTTGCAGTTTTTCAGGAATACGACCATAGGTACTGATAATTAATAATAGACATAAAAGAAAATAGAAAATTCTTTATTCAAGTTAGGTCTTTACAGAACACTTAAGAATGTCAGAATAGGTACACAATCTAACGCTGGTTCGGAATGTTAATCTTTTATTGTTTTATTTGAAATCCATTCAAATTTTAATCATCTCTTATTATGAACTTGGGTTAAATAACTGCTTGGTAATTTTACTTAATTTATTTACGCGATATTTTTGTTAATTTTGTTAGTATTGTTATAAATTTTTCCGCACAACGGTAGCTACAGAGAAAAAATACGACTGAAAAGAGGTAAAAGCCGAGCGTTAAAATGATGAAATTTTAATAACTTTAAAGCCACTGAATCTTAATTAAAGTCATTTTCATGGATGTAACTATATTTGAGCCGAAAAGAAATTCGGTTGAAAAAATCTTTATTTTCATAAAACCAAAGGTAGTTGAAAAGCCCAATTATTAAAATAAGATCTTCCATTTGGAAACCCTACTCGCTTGGTCCATGATCCAGAATAATGGTAATAACAATTAAGTGACTGCCGTGTCGTTAACTTTAAGAAAATTATACTGAAACCTACGGGTTTCTTTAAAATATTTTCCCTCACCACCAAGCTAGTGGTAAAAATACGCATATATATAGTATCAGCCTATATACTGTCAGCGAGACAGGGCAAACGGCCTCCATCATAGAAATCAAGTCATCGCTGCTATAATGGGATTAGGATTAATCACCACGATTGCCAAATCGGACTGGTGATCAGAAACCCGAGCTATGTCCGAAAAATTGGAAACAAAGGTATTTTTGGCTCGACCCGGGAATCGAACCCAGGATCACGGACCGGTACTTTGACCACTAGACCAACAGGTTGTCAGACGCATATATATCTAGTTGATACATCCAGAGGTGTGTGAGTTTGGTTCGACCTTGCGACCTCTCGTTCGGACGCCCACGTTATTCATTTAACTATCATCGCTCTGGTCCGTTCTGTCCGTCAGCTCCGAAGCGGGAAGTGATTATGACAAGTACGAGCAATGAACCTATGATTCCTTATTTTAGTGAAGATCTTTACAATACTGCATTGATTCTTGACAAAGATTCAATACAGAAAAGTATTTCGTTTTACAAAACTGATTTCAAAACAAGTTGTAATTAGCTTCAGCGTATTCTAATAACAAACTTGTGAAAATTTCTTCAGGTACTATAAAGCATTCATTTTAAACCATAGCTACTTGTAGATACAAGCTATCTCCATACGCAAAACCATTTTGTTTATGCTAAAGGCGACAAATGAGCAAGCGAGTCACATAAGTGAAATTGACAACTATTTATTAATTATGTATAGGTATCGGGTTCGATCCCCGGGTCGGGCCAAAAATCTGTACCTAAGTTTTCGGTAAGAAATTCTTAGTGTCAGCCTGGAGTCTGGAAGTTGGCGGTATTGTACCTTGCTTCGGAAAGCACGTTAAGACATTGGTCCTGCGGCAAATCCCTCTCCGGTCGTGTCACGCTGGTGTCCCATCGGAATATGTTGTCCCATCGTGTTTGCGCACACACTTGAGCACTATAGTAAATCTTGCGTATGTGGTTGATCGTTGAGATTGGCCGCCGTAGCCGTAATCGGTTGGCGGATATTATTATAGATAACAGTGTACATGTAACAGTCACTAGAAACAAATTAATGACCAAATAGGCATTGGCTGTTTATTCCAGTAAATTTAATTTGAATGGTAAAATTTTGTGCTAACCAAGCTGCCAAATTTGTACATGTAAATCGTGGAGCGTTTTGCATTTAATCTTATTATTCGCATATATTCCATGTAAATGTGTCAGTTGTTCCATGTTGTTGGCAATTACGAATGAGATTTGTAACAATCGATAGTCGTAACAATGAAATATTAAACCTTTTCTGGCATTAATTGGTTATTAAATTTACGAGGCTGGTCTAATTGGCTACTGAATTGCGAATTTTCTTGCGAGTCAACACGGCTGCCGTTACCAGAGCGCCCTAAATGTTGGAAATCAAAATAAATTTCACCGTCCACCAAATGAAATGTTCCATTATTTATATTTTAACTCACAAATTTCAATAACTAGTTGCTAAGCTATTAACTCATAACCAATCAAAAGCATTACTATTTAAAGGTGTTTCTATGTTTAACAACTTATTCAAATTACGTAAAAGCCCCATCTTTGTTTGATGACAGAAATACGTTGGGGTGAATAGTGATTCAGAACTTTTAAGAGGGTTCCTTTTTAGCATTGAAACTTTAAATACGGATGGGCAACTTTTAAATCCTTAATAAAGTTGGTCTGCCACATTCGGACGAAGCGCACTTAATAATGGACAGGCTAATTTAATTCTTTAGCCAAATAGAAGTGTAATTTTTCTTACCCCTATTCAATCCGCTATACTTTTCCTGTACCCCGAGGTTGTCTGAAAGAGGTCGCTATTAGCGATAAGATTGGCTAAATTGTGCTAGGATTTTTATCCTAGTACAATACCATAGACTACTTTACTACTTTTTTTAGTCTACAGGCGACAAACGAGCAAGCGAGTCACCTGATGCAAATTAACCAACACCGCCTATGAACATCCGCGAAATCAGTGAGATCGCTAATGTGGCGGCTTCGGCCACTGCAGCAAATGCTGAGGTTGGGCCTTGTTGGCTACAGAATTTGTCATACTTGTATCTAGGGATTGCAATTGCTGGATCCAGCATCTTGCAATCCAGCTGGATCCAGCGCTTTTTTGAGCATGCTGGATCCAGCAGGCAGTGCTGGATCCAGCGATGCGGATCCGCATACGATTCGATTCCAATTATTTGCTTTTGAATTGCCTCCATTTTCAAAACAGCGCAGAGGGCGACGCGACAGAATCAAAGAACGGCGCCTCTCCGAAGTAACTGGTACGTTAGTGTACTTGAAAAATCTAAAAAAGTATGAAGAAAGCTGTTATAAAAGCCTGGCTATTATCCTGTACCAAAAAAGAATGCGATGCAGCAGGAGATGAAAACTCTGCTATAACGAGTGAATAAACAATAGATTTTAGAGCCGCCGGTGCGAGAAGATATTATGGATTTTATGGAGGAGGGTCTAGATAATGACGCAGAAGTGACAGAACCTTCGCCAATGACTTTGGAGCAGGAGCTTGAAAATTACGAAAAGGTATTAAAAAAAGAAATGAACATATATGAGACCGAAGGAGTGCTAGACGAAAATTTGTCTACGGTTCTTGAGTATTTGATGACCTTTAAGCCGACGAGTATAGAGGCCGAAAGGGCATTCTCAGCAGCCGGCTTCATATGCAGTTCTGTGCGAAGCCTACTGGGAGATGAGACATTCGATAAAATTTGTTTTCTAAGGTCTAATTTTCAAAGAGCTCAAAAAAAAGAAATGATCTCTTATTATTACCATACGTATAATGAAACCCTAATTATTAAAGATTATTAGATAAAGAAGTGGATAGAGGATTATTTCGGAGCTTCTTCTGTTTGATTCAATAAGTGATTGATATTAAAATTGTGTTATTATTAGTCCTTTTTGTAGTCCATTTTAAAATAATTTGTAAGACAGATTGTTTGCTACCGATAAGCCGGCCTAGTATTAAAAGTAAATGAAACAAGAGAATACTCAGAAACCTTATCTAAAATGTTATATGAGGTTAATATAATATTTTAACATATTGAGTAAGTCATTTCAATTGAAGTTGATTCTTTTGATGTAAAATGATTAAAAAAGCAAAGAAAACATTGATTATTATATGATATCACCAAATAAGTGAAATATTTCATAGATTTATCGTAAGAAGTAAAAATCAATAAAAAAGGCTCAAAAATGACGTATTTCTATTTTCGTTCTACATTTTGCTGGATCCGCGCTGGATCCAGCTGGATTTAGGTTAATCCAGCAAAAATCCAGCTGGATTGAAAACGCCGCTGGATTGCAATCCCTACTTGTATCTATGTCACTGATGTTTGATTTGTGTTCTGTGGTCAATAAAGAACTCTTTATCTTTTATCTTTATCTTTATCTAATGTGTTGCCGGCCCTTTTAAAAAAGAGTACGCTGTTCTCTGGAAGGTCCCTAAGTCGTAGCAGTCGGGAAATACTCCCGCAGCCAATCCGTTCCACAGAATTGAGGTACGTGGTAGAAAGTTCTGCGAGAAACGCACAGTATCAGACTGCCATCCATCGAGATGATGGGGATGGAATAACAATCGCTTGCGTGTGGTTTGATGTAAGAATTCAGCCGAATTTTTTTTTTATATGAGAGGTGGCAGACATGCAGACGGATCACCTGATGGTAAGCAATTCCGCCGCCCATTGACACCCGCAAAACCAGTGGTCACAAGTGCGCTGCCAACCTTTTCCCCTTCGTTTGTAGTTATTGTCACTATAATCCGTGCCAAATAATATTTTACAAAAGGTTACACACCTCTTCTTTCGATTTTACGATAAAGATTAGCTATATATTTGTGGACACCTCTTATTGTAAGATAATAAGCTTAAGTGGCAGTGGGCTGGCCATATTAGCCGCAGAACCGACAACCGATGGGGTAAACGAGTTCTAAAGTGTAGACCGCGTCTTGGCAAACGTAATGTAGGGCGCCCTCTGGCTAGGTGGGGGGACGATCAGCGCAGAATGGCTGGCAAGAGCTGGATGCAAGAAGCCATGGATAGATCACAGTGGCGAACAATTGGAGAGGCCTACGTCCAGCAGTGGACTGCGATAGGCTGATGATGATGATGAATAGTAATAAATAATAAATGTTTATTGCAAATAACTTACATCTAGTGCAACCTCATGATCAACATTTTATATATTAGTGCTTATATTTGACATTTTGCCTGAACTAGGATACCCTGTCATTCAGGCTAAAAAATACAATATTCAATAATTCAACAGGGATCAGGCGCCGACTTCGGTAAAACCTTTTCCCGAGAATACTGTTATAAACTGTTATTTGAAGTGTATAAAGTGTTAAAAATATTATTTTACACATTTTAGTTCGTAGTTTTAGAAGGCAATTTTTTTCGCAGAATTTTTTTATATAAGTATATAGTAATAAAGTAATCGGCGAACAAACATTAAAAAAGTATATACATGTCTAATTGAGAACCTCTTTCATCCCCCGCCAAATAACTAATAAAATAATTTTGAGTACAGTATTGAAAGAGTTAGCCTTTAACTCCTTACCGTTGAGGAGTTGACCTTCCATCATCAGTAGAGTCACAAAATTAATACAATCAAGCGAAAATACTGGTGCACTTTTAAAAAAAGATACAAAAATATTAAGTGTGCCTTTAAAATTTTAGGGTTCCCCTAAATTTTTCCAGGATCCCATCATCAGATCCTGATATCCATTCCGGGACTATCTACTATCCAACTAAAAAATAATCATCTTAATCGGTTCATAAATGGAATAGTAATAGGCGAACAAACATAAAATAAAAAATTAAAAAATATATATGTCATCAATAAAAAAATATGAATTGACATCCGATCCTTTTTTTTTAAGTCGGTTAATAAGGAGATGACACGAATTTTGTTCCGGGACTATCCTTAGTTTAGGATGTTAGGATAATAAGGGTACTGTCGGACGCTTAGTCCTTAGCGGTACAATACAGCCCATACGTTTTTTTTCGTATTATTATGTATTTTTGGAGAGTATTTGTGGCAGTGTGCGAATGACCTTTTGTGCAAGTTTATTTGGCACAGATTATAACTATTCATTTCGATTATAACTATTCACATCACCCCGTTGGTCTAGTGGTTAAAGTACCAGGCCGTGATTTCGGGGTCCTGGGTTCAATTCCCGGGTCGAGCAAAGGTATGTTTCGAATTTTTCGAACATAGCTCGGGATTGTGATCACTTAAGTATAATACCAATGTAACCTTTCCCCCTTTTTCCCGTATTTCCCATTAATATTTAGTAATATCGTTTTGAGAATGAGCAAACGCGGATATAATAAATAAACATAAACTAGAAAAGGCACGGATCAAGAGTCTGTGGAACAATCTTTTATTAAAAAAAAAACCTTTATACCCCCTTTCCCCCGGATAGGGACTCCGGCACCCTCACTCACGAAGCGAAACACAGCATACAATGCTGCTTCACGCCGGTTTTCTGTGAGGCCGAGAGGCCTCCGGTCGAGCTGTCCCATTCATGCCGAAGCGTTTCTCTCAGAGTTAAAAAAAAGGTGTTCGCCTAAAGCGTTCTGCTTCTTCTTCCTTTGCTTTACTTATCGTGGTAAATTTTTCTTACCAGAGCTGCTCGGCGCGCACGTATAGTTCCCGGAGTCGTGGGGTGCGGCGCGCGCTATGAGCAGCCGGCTGGTGCGCGTGCGCTGCTCCGTCTCCACGCTGATGCCTCCGCGCTGCGCGTAGTTCACCACCTGCTCGCCTCGGTACCAGTAGATGAAGCTGTTGAAAACACACATTTTAGATTCCATGATGTATTCGGCGGGTAGGGCTAAAACAAGCCGCGTGGGCTAATGCAATTCAAAGGTTTTAAATAAGTGTCTAGTGGTTTTTAGTGTACAAATTTGGTGTTTATTTGTGCAGTGAAGTGCCACAAAGTGATTTAAATAATAAGAATCGTTGGATTGTATCGTTTTTAACACTGCTATTGTGTGTCGAGTGAGTTGTCTCGTGACAACTTGCTTGGACCTAATAAACTTAAAACCCTCGATTGCTCTTAGAGTGATATCCGCTGAATCCGTAGGTCGATAAAGCGTAAAACATTAAGTAAACACCGGCGTTTTATTGAGTGACTGTGACTTTGACTGACTTCGACTGTTGACTACCTACTTATTTTCAGTAAGTTACTTGACATTGGCGAATTATCTTCGAAAAAAAAATAGATTCCATGATTGCTGCCACTTATCATTTACTTATGAAGCCAATTGACACGGTACTGTAAACATTTAAAACTTAGGGTAAGGTTGCTTTAAAACTTTAAGTACTTAAACTAGATCAATACAAATCAGTCAGTTGCGCGCACGAATGTACAGACAATCACATACATAAGGTTAACACAGTGAGTCAAATTTCGTCAATTGATATTGGACCAAACGTGTTTGGAATTAAGGTGAGAATCGACTGAAGAAATTTTACAAATTTGTATGTGTAACTTACAGTACCAGCATACTCGTATCAATCCGCGACCAAAACAGCGTAAGGCCACTTATCTGTCTTGCGACAAGCCGGACCATAGAACACAATGTTATTCGTACGAGCGAGCGACATCCGCGACGGACCATATCAATATGAATATTTATTGCAAATAACTTAAATCTATTAGATACTTATGGTCATAATCTTATATAGCGGCACTAATATTTGACATTTTGCCTAAACTAGATTGACCTGTGTTTCAGGCTGAAAAAATAGGTCATAGAAAACTATATTGGTAAAAACCATAAATTACAAGTTAAGGTTTTGAGCGCCATAGGGGGACACCGGTGACCGACAAACAATAAATGTTTATTTGTGTCTGGTTTGATGGCAGTCAATGTGTTAATCTTAATATTACGCTGCCCTACGCTAGCAATTAGATATATTAAGAAATAGTAATTTGGGAATAAAAAGGACTCCACTAACAATTATTTTCGGTTATAAATAAACATACCATTTCCATAACAGATGTAGTAATTTATGTAATCAATCAATCCATTGATGTAAGTGGAAAATAGGGATTTATTTTTTCAATTATTTTTAAAATTATATATATTATTTCACTACAATTTTATAAGCTCTGACCAGACATTTAGTTCTTTAAAAGTTCATTGAAGCCTAACTGCTCCTTCTCGCGTCGTAAACCTCATGACTGAGGGTCGTAATCTACCTTTGAAAGAATCTTTTCTCTGACCCAATTCTTCCATCGGCGTCTGTCTTTGGTAACGCGAAGGGCATCGTGAAGTTGAAGCTAAACTATCTAGGTAAAAAGGTCTGGGCCCACTAGAAGTTCGCTGGATTCTTATAGATTTTTTCTAGTACCTCATTTCTTTTGCAGTTTGTAGGTTAGAGTTCAACTATTAGAAAGGTTTTTTCCGTGCCTCGGAAATTGTGTGAAATTGGAATCGCGTGCGACAGTCGCGTCGCGTCGCTGTACCGTCTAAAATATTCTAATTTAAAAGTGTTTCATACTTTTTATTATTATGTCGGGGTTCTAAACACAGTGTTCTCGTGAACACAACTTTGAGTAAAACATTAGTTGCGCAGATTGTAATTTACATTACCGCATAGATGCAGTTGTAGGAAAAAAGGGTTGAGTGTTCGGAGGTAAAAAGGCAGGCATGAAATTTGAGAATATTTATTTTGTAATTTAGGTAGTGTCAAAGTATAAAATTGACAAATTACTTTAGTCGATTCTAAGCTTAATGTCAAACACGTTCGGTCCAATGTCAATTGAGTAATATTCCCAGATTTTAGTAATCTGATGTGTGGCTATCTGTACATACCTACCTACAGTAAAAGTCTAGGTACCTGATTTGTGATTATTAAATTGGTTGTGGTTTTTATCATAGGTAATGGTTGAATTCTTTATTGGAAAATGATAAACTTAATTAGTTATATGTAAATATTTTAATTATTTTTTTATGTGTTAAGTGGCAGATGAGCAGGCGGATCACCTGATGGTAAGCGAATTGCCGCCGCCCATAGACACCTGCGACAACAGTGGAGACACAAGTGCGCTGCGAACCTTTAAACCCCCCTTCCCACGATTGGGCCTCCGGTACCCACACTCACGCAGCGAAACACAGCACAATGCTGCTTCACACCGGATTTATGTGAAAGAAAACGCCGCACAAAAAATGATAATGTGAAAGAATGAAATTGTGTCGTAATAACTAAGTAGATAAAAAACTGATAAAACCACAGATATACTCTGATAAAACTAAATAATAAAAAAATATAGTTTCTACAAAAAAAACTGCCAATCGACTCAAACAGATGTATCAAAATCCGTATTGTGCGCGATATTAGTATTCGTCGGACGAGCGCCGTAATGGCGAGAAAGCTTTTAACAGGACCAACTACTCCACTATGAACTTGCGAATAATGCACTGAAATCGAATACTAACTCCGTCCACGTATACATTATGAACTAAATTCTCACAAAGTGTCTATATGGAGCTACTAAATTTAGAACCCAGACTAAGAGTATACCTAAACGACATGACTGGAATTCGAAATATCTAAATTTCCTCCTCCTTCTCATCTTAGCATGTAATTCCCATTTACGTCCAAACCTGTTCGATCTGGAGCCCGGGGTACGCTTGGACCATGATTCTTGATTTGAGGAGTCTGGTAATTACAATGAAGCGACTGCCGTCTGACCTTCGCAAGCCGTATAACAGGGAAACCGGACCAACTTCATCGTGATGGTTACACGTTTTAGAAACTATCCGAAACGTGCAGTTTTCCTCACGATGTTTGACCGCCGAGTTAATGGTAGAAAATACGCACATAGATTTGAAAAATCCAGGTGCATGCTCGGATTTGAACCTCCTGTATGGATGGAAATTAACAGTAAAATTATTTTATCTTTATTATATTTCAAGTCTTCGACATCGATTATAATTGTCAGCATTGATTCTCTTTAACTTCCATAAATTAATTGAACCGTTTATTATTTGTTTTCTAAGGTATCCGCCTGGCTTAGAACGTATTTACTTTTAATTTAGTCTGTGCCAGAAATTGCTTTTTAAATAAAACATTTTTTGAGGTAATTGGCTTTTGAAAGGTTGTTATTGGAACCCAATAGCATCCTATTTTATGGGAAAATAAAAGTATTATAATTCTTTGTACGCCTGAGAAACTGTATAACTTATGGGTCGACCTGAATAAAAAATGTCATCTCTACACACGAAGCGAATCATCCTATCAATATTCAAATTGAAGGTCCCTCGCCGAGAGGTCTCAGACACAGGGCCCCATTAAATGGTGATAGTCAAAGAATGCCTCACTTAGGGACCCCACCCGACCCTTTTATCTGGAAATGAGCTTATCATGTTTATGGATGCGAAGACTAAATGTATAGGCGCGGTGGGTGTGAAAAGGTACATGATAACACACTTCCATTATACAGGATCTGAAAGACGGGGTGGTCTTTTGTGGAACACCGTGCGTTACTGTACCTGGTTAGTTCACGATCTTGTTATAAGTAAACATGGTAATCTACTAATAATATCAACAACTACATACTTACATGTCAATTTCGTGTAACTTTTTTAACGGAGAAAAACTGTTGCCTCAAAATTATGTAAAAATGTTTACTAGCATTACCTAAGGGCAACTGAGAATAGCGTTTTCAGACTGAATGATAGATTGTGTAACATGATTTAGTGTACGTATGGGAGAACATAGGACATTACAAAACCAATTCCACGGAAACCTAGTCCTTGCTATATTATTTTATTTTTGAGATGGTGTCTCATCTACTCAACTCATCTCATTGGATGCGGGCGGCGCAGGACCGATATGTGAGGAGATTATTGGGGTATGTCCAGCAGTGGACGGCTATTGGCTGAAATGAGGATGATGATGATCTCAACTAGAACTACAATCAAAGTTCTCGAAATGATTCATTCTGTTATCAATTATTATTTATGTTTATCTTGTGCGCAATTTTTTTAAGTATCTAATTACTTAAGAATAATTAATTGATATCTTTCTCATCGTGTTCAATCACGTTTTTATATGTGGTACATCATCATCATCATCATCAGCCAATTTAAGTCCCCACTGCTGGGGCACGGGCCTCCCTCAATCACATGAGGGGTAATTGCCATACTCACCACGCTTGGCAGACGGGTTGGCGAGGGTTTTGATATAAATGCAGAGTTTTCCTTCTCTGGGTGCTGATGATCATGCCAGCAGCTTTACCTTAGTCGCCTTTTACGACACCTCGGTAAGAGAGAGGGTGACCTATATGTGGTACGCTTAGACCATAACCTAGAATCCTAAGATACTACTTATTAATTGTGATAGATACTTAGCTCATACGTTTTAGAACCTCTACGTTGGTAATTCGGGCCGTCCAACATATGCGCATAGATAAGACGACATCTCAAATACTGTCAATTTCGTTTAGAGATATTTTTTTGAGATCTAAGATTCTTAACCATACAAGACGAGAGAACAGACAAAATACTGTAGTACCCTCAAGTGGATTGTATTGCAAAACTATATTTTTCACATAGAGTCAAGCATTTCTGTATAATGTAGAGTGCCGTTCCCAGAATGGTCTCATTACACACACGTCACGTACGGCGACCCAAATATGTCGCGGGTCCAAACGCGAACCACGCTCCTTTATTTATAATCTTTGAAATTACATTCGAGGACGCCTTGTTCACTTTCATAATGATTTGGAGTGGTCATTCTTATAGACTTATTGGAGAGCTTTGAATTAGCGAAAAAATAATGAATCATTCACGTTAATAAGGCTAACGATTTTCTTTAATAAGCGTAATTTATCGCTGATACCTACTATCGCTTTATTAATGGAAAACCATTTTGTAATAATAAGATCAGCTACGTGTATGACATCATAATTGTGACATTCTGCTAAGAAAATAGTCATCGATTAGCCTGTTTTATTAAATTGATAAATGTATACTTTTTTTATGTCATAGATGGCAGACGAGCAGACGGGTCACCTAATGGTTTACGATTACCGCCGCCCATGGACACCCATGATACCAGTGGAGTCACAAGTACATTGCCAATCTTTACACCCCCTTACCCCGGATTGGGCTTCCGGTACCCTCACTCACGCAGCGAAACAGCACAGTGCTGCTTCACACCGGTTTTCTGTGAGGCCGTGGTATCACTCCGGTCGAGCTGGCCCATTCATGCCGAAGCGTGGCTCTCCCAAGGTATAATGTCTAAATCATTTTCATATGGTGTGTTTATTTGTGGGTAAACATGTACGATGCTTAAATAAGTGGTTTTATGTAATTTATTACCGGTCGATGAGAATCGGGTCCAATAAATTAAATAGCTTTTCATTTGATTTGTACTCGGATTTCAATAGGTAGATAATAATACAAAATAGCTTACCAAATATTCAAGGATAACGTATAATTGCATTCCCAGATGACAATCTCATCATTACACACATAGCCTGATACTATGACACAAAAAAAATCATAATATTAGCAACAGGTTGCCCGGTGGTATTTCAAATGTCAAAAGTGTTGTTAATTTAAAGCCTCCCGTCATGTCGGCGACAAACTTTTTACCCGACTACGGCAAAGCCAAAAAGGAAGGGTTACGATTTTAGCAGTCTATGTATGTAAGTATGTTTGTATGTGCCAAGATTCTGCCTAAACTACCCCGGCGATTTTGATGAATGAGATATCAATCGATTCCTTGTTACTCTCCAGGTGACCTAAGATTATATTTATTCGTGAATGATGTCGGCTATTTTTTCGTCAATATTTCTCGGCGGTCTGTCGTGACTTCTGTGAGTATTCCACTTTATTCTTACTATTAACTCTTTATTGCACAAAAACCATAAAAATGGTACTTTCTAAATCGATTATTTTTGTTTCCTACTTGTCTCAATATAGATGTAATATTATAAAGAAAATTGTGGAAGAATATCTAAATTCTCGTATCATAAAAATTGTGTGCCATGTAAGATAGGAAAAATAAATAAATACAAAATAAATAATAAAATGAAATGAAATATTCTAGCTTATAATATTATAACTATAGTTTTATGACTAACCGATAATAAACCTAAACCCAACCTAAACAAAGGAAAAAAAAGGATGTCCATTATTTTGTGACAGCGGTTATCTTGGATTGATTTCCATCAAACATAGCCAAAACACTCCTGACCTTTCAAATAAAAAACAATACAAATACGGTTCATACGTTTGGGGGCTACAAAGCCACTAAAACACAGCGTCGGGGGTTACCAACTAATTAGGTACATATTGTAAGGAAACTTGAACGGAGACAAATAAAAATAGATAATCTCAGGTAATAAGACGGAGTAGAAGGCATTTAAGCAAAATAATTGTGAAGGAACAAGGATTCAAATGACGCCACGGGTTCAAATGACTGGCATAATGAAACCTAGGTCCCAAAAACGCCTGAGTGTGCCTTTTGATTTGGGTCCTACCTAATTACCCAAACTTGAGTAAAGATTTTATAGCTATTTGTGAAATGATGCTTAGGCATTATAATTAAGGGTTCTTTATTGACTATCGACCCGTACGATCTCATTTCGTAGTGACCCCGCCTCAAGCTCCAAGGGTTGTGGGATCAATGCACATTCTTGACATATTAAAGTCCTGAGTTTGTGTTTGTTCAGGTATGATGTTAACACCACAAGTGTTTATGCTTCTAACTTTGATATTGGGCAAATGTAATTCAATATTAAGTTCAATATTAAATGTGCAGTGGGCACTTAATAAAGTAAGCTCAAAGTCACCCAGAGAGCAATGGAGGGGGCTATGCTCGGAGTTTCTTTGCATGATCGTATCAGAAATGATGAGATCCGCAGGAGAACTAAGGTCACAGACATAGCCCAAGGGATTTCATGTCTCAAGTGGCAATGAGCAGAGCACATAGCGAGGAGAACAGACCGCCATATGCGCTACCAACCTTTAAACTCCCCTTCCCCCCTCCCGGATTGGGCCTCAGGCACCCTCACTCACGCAGCGAAGCACAGCACAGTGCTGCTTCAAGCCAGGTTTTCTGTGAGGCCGTGGTATCACTCCAGTCGAGCCGGCCCATTCATGCCGAATCGTGGCTCTCCCACGGTCAATAAATGAAAAAATAGTATACAGGGTGTAACTGTAAAAAATTACGTCCCTATAACCACGTGTTCTACCAACCATTATGAACAACATTTGTTCAACGACTTTTCGAAATTCATCGAAAATTTTTCGACTCCCCATACAAGTCACAGTGACCGACTTTGTATGAAGTTGATTATTTTTTCATGCGAATTTCCAAAAGTGATGGAACAAATGTTGTTCATAATGGTTAGTAGAACACGTGGTTAAAGGGATGTAAATGTTCACAGATACAGCCTGTATATAATAGAAATAAATGAAAATGGATTTAAAACTTTATATTAACGCCTTTTACCACATACTCAATAATTTAAAGTTGAAAATGTTAAATTCACAACCCGTCACTCACGAATTTATATTTGTGTACCGTTAAATAATATTAACAGCTTTTTACCACAGGTACAACGTGAACGCCGCAGATAAATTAACTCTTCGCAGCCCTTTAGCCACCCGTTTCGCAAGCAACCTTCCATTTGATTGCATAATATTCTCACCTCGGCGCCTTGGGAGCGTCTTTGCAGAGTCGAGTGAGTGCCGTCGTATTTTTTATTAGAGCTTTACGGCAGCTTAATTGCTAAATTGAAGAAATACAGCCTATCTTACTGAGTTTCTTTTTATTTTATCAGTGGTGAATTTTTTTGTGTTTTTTATTTCACTTGATGATACGAGTAAGCGGTAAGGCAATGTGAGATTGCTTTCAGCCTAGTTACTGGTCAAATGGCTATCGTAAAAAAAAGGTACATATACCCAAGGTAAGATATACCCAAACCAACGGAAAGCAGAAGTAATTAGGGTGTTACCAGAGATCGATCGATCGTCGATTGAATTCATCGGTCAACGTTGATCAGCAGGTCTGGTCGTTTTAATTGATCGGCAGATACCGTTTGCCAAGCCAATTTATTGATTCCATCGATCGACGTCGACTAATCCATGTTATCATTGATCGTTGTCATTGATCGAAGATCGATCCATTTGTCCCTGCAACACCCTTTCTGACAATTGGCTTGAAATTATCTAAAGTGTTAGTAACAAGTTTGATATCAGACATTGGATTTGCATGCGAAATTTCTGCTATTATTACGTAGGTATTAGAATGTTTAAGCGAGAATAAGTAGACAAGATCCATATTCCGCTTGTGGGATCTGGAAATTTCTACATCTATCTGATTACTAAACATAAGAATGCGAATTAGTTAGACATGATAATGACAGCTATTTTTGCGGATATGACAAAAAAAAAACTCAAAAAATCAAGCGAATCAAGTGGATTAATCTTTTTGTTATAAGGGGGCACGAGCAGGCAGATCTCTAGATAAAAGCGATTACCGCCGTCCATGGATACCTATTCGCAACAAAAAAGAAAAAAAACATTAGAAGAGCACCGCGGCGGAGCACTTGAAAAGGAATACGCAATTTTTACCAAATACGATACCTAGATCAAAGATTTAATTTAGAATTTAATGCCGGCAATCAAATATTTACTACAAGGAGGCCAGAGTACCCATTTATTTGTTATCTTTGTAATCCATTCCTTTAGAATATTTTAGAAGTAAAAAATGCTTTAATCAATTATTAAAAATGAAAGTAACTACGAAGTTACTAGTTAAAGAGGCAATCTAACAATTTATTCTACCATCAATCGACAATCGATTGATAGGTTTGGTAGAAACTATCAATGTAGGTCGACAATTTTTTTATTTTATTTATTTATTAAGAAAACTTACAGCTATTAATATTACATAAGGCTTATATACAATTTATTAATCATACTTTAGCAAATTGTTTCCAAGAGTATTTTATACATTTTGTTTTGTCGGTAGACAACTTACATCCCGTTAAAAAACCGTCACCAAATCAATTATTTGATAAAAAACGATGAGAATCAGAAGCTAGTCAGAAGTCCGAAGAAGTTATCTACTCTACTATCAACTGACTCCCTTGATCGACGATCGATAGATTGGTCTGGTACCACCCTAATGTCCCTGAAATCTTGGACTATTCATACATACATATGCTGGCTTATGTTTTTCCCTGCATTTTCTTACATTAAAAGAAGAAATTGTTAAGTTTGCTAAAACTTGCCTCCATTCCATATAGATACTATTCATACGAATTCCTAATTTTTAATTTTCTTGTTGAAATGGTAAGTGATTGGTGTTGTATTACTATACAAACCTTGTACCTAATCATCAGTAAAATTTGAGTTTCACTTACCCATTTATTTTACATGCAGTCGAACCATTTTATTTAAATTAAAATAGGTATTTTATATATTAACTTTGTAGGTATCAATTTCACAAACAAAAATTAAAGTCTCCAATAAAAAGAAACTTGAGGCTTGAAGCTCATAAAATTTCGTTTGTACGAGTTAATTTTTTACAAAATTATATTCTTTTTGTGTCCAGTCAGAACCTCGAAATTACTACCAATATTCATTGTCCGACAGAATTGTTGCTAAATATTTTATGAGAATTTTATTAGGCACTTATTTACATATACATTCTCAAGTTATATTTTTTTTTATATTCTGATCTTTTATTTACTTTTATGAATATGATAGACCGATTCATTTTAGAAAAAGATGGCATAGTACAGATCTATATAACCATTGAGACCATTATGGGATAATATTAGCAGATGAATATAAACTAATGTTGTTAACTCTTCAGCGAAGTTTTCGATCAGAATGTGGGATATCCAAGATAGGCGTTTTGGTTTTCTCTTACTTAAAAGCCGACTTACTAGGTCTTAATTTAAATAAGATAGCTTAAGCTAGTTACCTGGGTGGGTCCGGGGCGTATTTAGCGACGCAAGTGAGATTGATGTCGGAGCCAGCCCTCACAAACAGCTCCGGCCCCGACAGGATCTCGGCCTTTGACACTGTGGGAGACAATATATTCTGTTATAGTACGGTGACAGGACGCAGTTATTGAGATTGGAGTGTTAGGCGGTCACATGATCGAAGCCTGTTCCTTGCAGTGGGACAAAACATTACTCTGTAGACAGTCATGTGCATACATGTATAACGTAATTTTTTATTATGACATAGGTGGCAGACGAGCAGACGGATCACCTGATGGTAAGCGATCGCCGCCACCTTTCCTCTGGATTGGACCTCCGGTACCCTCACTCACGCAGCGAAACACATCACAATTCTGCTTCATGCCGTTTATATCACTCCGGTCGAGCCGGCCTATTTATACCGAAGTGTTGCTCTCCCACGGTCAGATGGAAATGGAATGTCAACCGCAACACCAGTAGAGTCACGAGTGCGCTACCAACCATTAAACAAATTTAGTTTTTTTAGCTGGTGTGATACCACGGCTTCACAGAAAACAGGCGTGAAGCAGGACTGTGCTGTGTTTCGCTGCGTGAGTGAGGTTACCGGAGGCCCCAATCTATGGGAAAGGGGGGGGGGGGGGGGGTTAAAGGTTGGCAGCGCACTTGTGACTCCACTGGTTTTGCGGGTGTCTATGGGCGGCGGCAATAGGTTACCATCAAGCGATCCGTCTGCTCGTCTGCAATCTATCACATAAAAAAAATACAAATCAGTATTTTTTATCAGCGATTTGCGGAGAAAAACACAGGCAAAGTGTTTTACACAAATGTAAAAATGTTGAACACTCAATAAAACATGTCAATGGCAGAGCACTGTGGCCAAGTAGCACTCCCGCGTATCTATCATTTCCATATAATTTACCCCCGCGAACTCGAGCCAGTTTTCCGAATGGCCATAGTTTTCAGGTCTCTGGAGCTTAACTTCAAACAATTTATGAGAATACACTGGAACTCCCACTTAGAAGTACTTTGTGTATGTTTGATGGCTGCTATATTGTTTCAGATTTCTGTTCTTCAACTTCGATTCAATTTCGTAACAAGTTTGAGTTTAATCGACATCAACATTTTAGCCACTAAACCTTGTTTTGCTAAATCAATTATGGTTTAAATTAATTTATTAAGAGTTTGTTCAAGTTACTCGGAAAATGTTTAAAGGCAGTCTGCTAACTTGTCTGCACGATAAATTTAGTTTTTGAGTTCTTTATCTTAGTAAAATATTAACTTTTCTTACAATGAAAATTTGTTCTTTCCGTTATTTATCGTGATTAATAACTTTCAGGCATGTAGTTTTGTCTTATCGTAAATCGCTAATAATAGCAAACGATCTTTGTCAATTAGGTGATAGGGTTTAATAGGCTTGCACGTTTCTTTCCGAAATTTAGTTACCATTTAAACTATGTAATCTAGTTCCATTTATCAAAATGTATTTTAGGGAAAAATTAAATTTTAATAGTAAGGAAAAAAAAGGCGAAAGATTTATACGTTTTGAAGGGAAACCAGAGTGCCGTGTGGTCCCCGGCAGAGTAGAATAGGCCACCCTCACTCTTACCGAGGTGTCGTAAAAGGCGACTAAGATAATGCTGCTGGCATGATCATCAGCACCCAGAGAAGGAAAACTCTGCATTTATATCAAAACCCTCGCCAACCCGTCTGCCAAGCGTGGTGAGTATGGCAATTACCCCTCATGTGATTGAGGGAGGCCCGTGCCCCAGCAGTGGGGACTTAAATGGGCTGATGATGATGAGTAAGGAAAAACATTAAACGTAATTTTTATCATAAAATCTTATTATATGTAACGTAGTTTTTATCATAAAAGTAAATATGTTCTTTTTAAAATTACCGTAGTTTGTTGTAGTTTTTATTTTAAATTAATTTCATCATCCTATTAACTATTAATTATTATTTAACGCCCTGTTGGCCTAGTGGTTTAACTACCGGGCCGTGATCGTTCGATCCCCGGGGCGAGCAAAAATAAGTTTCGAATTTTTCGAACATAGCTCGTGTTGATTTGTGATCACCAAACCGCATTAGGTAAGCGTGGTGATTAATACTAATCCCATCATAGCAGCGATAACTTGATTTCTGTGATGGAGGCCTTTGCCCTGCAGTGGGACAGTATATAGATATTTTACTTTACTTTTTTTAATTTCATTATATCAGCGTGTTGTTAAAAACTAACAATAATATACACCAAAACTAGATAAGCATGCCTGGACTACCTACGCAATTTCTAGACAAATAAATTATGATGATTACTCACCGACCACAGTTAGCCGAAACGACAAACTGATCTTTGGTTCTGTAGAGACTTGGCACTCATACGCGCCGGAGTCCCGGGGCTGCGCGGGCGCCACCCGCAGCGTCCACTCGTCGGAGCCGTCCGCGTGCAACGCCGCGAAGCGTGCGTCGCTGCTGTACGTGTGGACGCCCACCGTCAGTATGTGTAGGTCACGTTTCCTTATCCATGATACCTGTGAAAAATGTATATGTAAGATCTTCGTGCTTTTTTAACCGACTTAAGTGTTTTCGAAGAAATTTGACAGATTGCGGCTGTCGTTTCATGACGCCGGGGTAAGCTTCCAACTCAAAGTGGGCCGA
Source organism: Marasmia exigua (assembly GCA_019059595.1). Classification (NCBI taxonomy): domain Eukaryota; kingdom Metazoa; phylum Arthropoda; class Insecta; order Lepidoptera; family Crambidae; genus Marasmia; species Marasmia exigua. The sequence goes on along the minus strand of CM032475.1, from coordinate 11,052,830 downwards.
TAGTATTGCGATTTGTCTTGTTCCATGTAAGTTAAAATATACCTACGTGGTAGCCATTACAATATCAACTCGTAGTAGGTACACATATCGTGAGCGATGATAGCTCAGTGGATAAGAACGCGCCTTTCATACGTGGGGTAGTGGTTTGAATCCGAGCTTGTGCCTCTGGATTTTTCAAATCCATGTGTGTACCTATTTCTACCATAAGCTCTGTGGAAAACATCGTGGGAAAACAGCACGTTTCAGAAAATTTCTGAAACGCATTACCATGGTTTAGTTAGCCTGGTCTCCTTGGTTAAAAGGTTGGTCAGATGGCATTTGCTTCATTGTGATTACCAGACTCTCCAAATCTTGAATCAGGGTCTAAGAACAGTTTTTCTAAGCGTACACTGGGTAAAGTTGCTTTAGACAACAGCTTTAAAAGCAACCGGAAATCACACGCTAAAATGAAGAGTATCTTGAACTATTGTTTCATAGTATCCATAATTCAGGAAATAAGTAAGTATTCAGAACAACAGGTTTCAAATTATCACATCGAACTTTGAAAAACTTCTGCAGTTTCGAAGTTAGTCCCATAGTAAAAGTTTTCCGTATCAATGGCTGCTTTTAGCTCTTTTTGGCCCGTTTCCCCAGCAGCTTGAGGAAATAAAGGAGGGTTATGACAATGTTTTGTTCTTGTTACCGCTATGTGCCTTTTTATTTGTTAGTTGGCAGACGAGCAGACGGATCACCCATGGACACCCACAACGCAAGTGCAGTTACAGGTGCGCTTCCCAACTTTAAAGCCCCCCTTTTCCCCGGATTGGGCCTCCGGTACCCTCATTCACGCGGCAAAATACAGCAGAGACACTGTCACGCACTTTTTCTGTGAGGCCGTGGTATCACTCTGGTCGAGGCTGCCCATACCTGCCAAAGCGTGGCTCTCTCATGGTAATAACTGCGTACTTATTAGGAAAACTGTGAGCCATAGACGGACCGATAACTAAATCTAAGCATAGTTAGTCCATGCTCTTCAGTTCCTGCAGCTGGCAGCTGGTATTCAGGTTCCACCAGAATACCAAGCGCTGCCGCGACATCGAAGATAATGCCGTAGCAGCAAATGCTGAGGTTGGGACCTGATTGGCCACACCCTTCACTTATTCCTTACAAAATGTATATCCACCATTAAATGTTTCCGCCGTTTTTTTTACATTATGGCAGACAAACGAGCAGACGGCTCACCTGATGGTATGATGGTTGTACGAGTATAGCAACTACCTATGCTTTGCATCTATTCATATGTATTGTCATTCTGTATTATTTGTATATTGTTTGAGGCCTATAAATGTATTTTCTTTCTTTCTCTAAGTGCAGCGTATAGGTCGCTGGCTCAATCTGGAAGTGAGCGTGTAAGCATTTTATCCTACCGCCATTTTCTATTTAAAATTCGCCTTCCTCCAGCCCTGTTTCTCAAATTGCCAGTCAATCGTTCCACAGGGCGTACTTACTACTCTACGTTTCTCTACGTACCGACCTCTCTACTCTAGTACGTGTGCGGTCCGTCGCCCATCGCAACTAAGAAACAAGCTAGAGACTGGATGTAGCCCTACTTACTAGATATAAATTCAAAAGTGTTCTCAGCAAATCTTAACTACACTGAAATAGAAAACTTTATATCTTAAAATACTATTATAACCCATGAAATACCAATCATCCATACTAATGTGCAACCAACACCGATGACGCATTTGGATCAGTGGTAGTGAACGCTGCGTCTGGTGCAAGGGTTGCGGGTTCGCTCCCCGCACAGTACAAACATTTGTGTACATGGACATGTCTGTTTGTATTGGTCTGGGTGTTTCTATGCATTATAAGTATGTATTTACATAAGAAAAGTATTATATGTATATATTTGTAATTCCGCTGTTGGTTCTGATATCCGTAACACAGGTGCTTGTGCTACCTATCTCGGAGACAGATCAATGTATGTGATGTTGTGAAATATTTATTTATCATTATTATAACACCCTGATAAAACATTCATAGCTTATACACACATTTTTATATTCTATATTGTTATCTATTTTTTCCCTTTTTGTCTTTGTTTGTAGAAACTATTGTTATTCTTCATAATCTGAATTTTCTATATTGGACGTAAGAGACTGATACCGCAACACATTGAATCCTAGTGCGGGAATCAGTGCCTTTTTATCTATTGTAAGCCATTTCAGAACAATAAAGATTCATTCATTCATTCATGTCTCTTACTTGTCGGTCACGACCAATCCACCTCCACTTCAGCTTGCTGATCTTGTGCACAATGTCGTTAGCTTTAGTTGTCTGACAAATAACCTTCATTCCTTATTTTGTACGCCAGAGAAACTCCAAGCATAGCACGGTACATTGCCCGCTGAGCTACTTTCTAAACTTGTGAACCAGTCTCGCAATGAGAAATCAAACATTTGTGTTGTACAGCCAATCAGCTGCTTACTGAATAAGTCAGTAAGAGGACCGCTGTAAACGTGAAAGCGCCGTATGACGGTTACAGGTGTGGCTATTTTAGAAACCAGTCCCAGATACCTTATAATAATAACAATCCTCCATCCGATTTCGGCTAAGGCGGCCAATTTTGACGATCAGCCACTTACGCAGGATATATTATAGTGCTCAAGTGTGTGCGCAAACACAAGTGCACTCTCTTTTTCCTTACCCTCATAATCAGATGGGACACTAGTGTGACACGACCGGAGAGGGATCGGGCGCAGGAACGACGGCCTAACGGGCTTTCTCACTGAAAAGCTGGTCTCACTGAAAACCAGCGTCATGGCCTTTGTCTGGGCTGTGACATAAGCTGAGTGAGGGCCATTTATACTAGACGTCATAACACACCAAAATATTCATTTGGCACTGTCTGGACATGATTGAATATATTTTTGTTTTTTTTTCCTTTTGTTTTTATTTATAAAAAAATCCAACGAGTAACAAGTTTTTAAGTGTTTTATGTTTTGTTTTGTTCTCTGTTTGTGCCAAATTGTGTTCTGTTTACAACTGCTTTAAGTCCTGTGTTGTGATGTCTATAATAATAAATATTTTCTTTCCGAGGCACGGGGATACCTTATGTTCTAGGTATATGTATATAATTAATTACAATAAACCTATGTGACAGTAAATAAAATAAATAAACTCATACAACATCTTATACATTGATCTGGTTCCGTAATAAGAGAATTTTAGACAAAAGTTAAAAATTGAATACTTACTTATCATTATAATTATTACGCCGAGACCTTGAACAAATGCAAGTGCTTACATACATCACGAATATTTATTCAAAGTGTGTTCGATTCTTAGGATATTTTGAGTTTTTCTGTAAAGAAATTCTGTGTCAGCCCGAGGTCTGGCAGTTGGCGGTCTTGTACCCTGTACCTTAGAAAGCACGTTAAGCTGTTGGTCCTGCGCCTGATCTATCTCCGGTCGTGTCACACTGGTGTTCCATCGGAATATGAGGGCAAGTCAATAGAGAGTGCTCTTGTGTTTGCGCACACACTTGAGCACTATAATGTATCCTGCGTAAGTGGCTAATCGTTGAGATTGGGCGCCTTAGACGAAATCGATTGGAGGATATTATTAAACATTATTTAAAAATATAATTATATCGTATACTCTAAGGATTAGCACTGTTTGCCTAATAGAAACATGGCCTCAATAGTACAGCAACCCAACACGATCAAACAGCTGTGTCAGGGAAGTTAAGCCGCTTCACTAATGTATCTTCATTGTCGGGCCTGACCAGACACACACCATGAATCAATATTAGCTTATTCATCAATCAGTTAGCAGCGATTGTGTTAGATCGCGGCGTGGCTTCCTTCGGGGATATATTGAGCGCTAGATAAGAGTCGACATAGATAACATGATATAGACGAATTTTGTCAACGCAAAATCAATTGAATTATGTGTATGATAGTTTTCAACATAGACCCTTGTTATCTGTGATTGATTTGTATTTTTTATACAAATGTGCTTACTTCATGGTTTCACAAATTAAAAAGTAAAACGTTTAATTAAAATATATCTTTTACTGCTGTTACGTAACATAAACCATTATGCTCGTCTTTTAACCACGGAAACTTCTCGATTTAACCAAAAAGTAGGTACCGAAATTAATCTTCTTGTCGTACACAACGTCCAATGAAACTTAAAACCCGATAAGATTTTATTTTATTATGGGAAAACATATAGCATAAAATATGTAATTTTAATACAATGAATTTATGTTAAGAAACCATAGTAATTTATATACTAAAATTGGATCATAAATCAGACAATCATCAGAGTAACGCCCTTTTTTAACGATGCCATATAACATGCCATAACAAACAAACCATCTATACCATTTTCTTTAATTATATTGTTAACCATTTAAGTTGGAACTAAAACAGGAAAAATAATTTATGAAACAATTCTACTAGCTGAGTAATTGTGCCAGTATTCCAGCGTCGTATTTAATACGACCGCATTGGGTGAGTTCCATTCGAAATTTGTATTCGGCACGATTCACTGAGGGTTTTAAAAGTTTCTTCGCGGCATGGTTTAAAGCGTAGCCGAGACAGAACTAACTGGATATAACTGGATCGCCCCCAAACCATTCTTTCTCCCGCTCGAAGTTTTTATGGGTCAAACCTAGATCAAGCGGGATTGAGCTCATTGCGGCTTGGAATGGAATGGTATTGACACTACTTACTCTAGATTGTTGTTATGTAAATTATTCAAAGCAAAAAATTTTAGGCAACCTCAATCATTCTTACGCCTTCACGTGCTGTTACATCATCCTTATTTCTTACTTTATGAGTAGCTGTAATGGTTTCATCTAAACTCCCAGAAGGTTTTTTGTTTTCTTCGCAAATACGCGTGTAACTTCTTACAAAAAAATAAGACTTACCGTCAGTCCAAGGGGCAAGACGAAAAGGAGATGGCGTGACCTATACCAATACTTCCAGTACTAGCAAACGCTGGCAATGAATAGGGAGCAGTGGAGGCTATTGCCGGAGGCCTTTGCCCAGCAGTGGGACGATTCGAACTAACAAGACAGACTCACCATAGTGTTAACAGAAAATATTTTATTTCCATAAATGTGGTTAGAAAATATTGATCGTCTTTCACATTTAACCGAGTTTTATCGCCATGCAATAAAAGTGAGCTAATATAAGGTTAAGCGTCCTCAAGTAGACTTACTCGCAAACACATAATGTATTTTTTCTGATGAGGCAGAATGGTTTTTGACGTTCCATTTCCATCTGACCGTGGAAGACCAATGCTTAAGCATGAATGGACCGGCTCGACCGGACTGATATCACAGCCTCACAGAAAACCGACATGAAGCAGCATTGTGATGTGTTTCACTGCGTGAGTGAGGGTACCGGAGGCCCAATCCAGGGGAAAGGGGGGTTTAAGGGTCGGCAGCACAATTGTGACTCCACTAGTGTCGCGGGTGTCCATGGGCGGCGGCAACCGCTTACCATCAGGTGAACCGTCTGCTCGTTTGCCACCAAACACATAAATAACAAAATTAAGTGGAGGAGAGGTTGATGATCCAGTTTTATAATGTAGGTACGTTTTAGTATTTTTTTTTATGGGTCACAAACATTTTTATATACTTAGAATAAGGCATGTTACAGGCTATGTTTTTAATAATAGTTTAACAATTAAATTATTATTGCCAGGAACTTGGCTTTAAACTGTAAACCCACAGTAAAGCATGTAAATAGTATAGAATAGAATAGAATAAGCATTTATTTGTTAAACACATCACATGATTTTTACAGAAAAAAGAAATATATATATATGTATAAAATAATGTAAAAAAAGCATTATAAAATAATAGATAAATAATTGGCTATTAGTAGTAGCGATGATAGCTCAGTGGTTATAGTTACCTATATTCTTATGAACGCGGCTTTTGTTGGGGGGTCGTGGTACGAATCCGAACATGCACCTCCGGATTTTCAAATCTATGTGCATATTACTACCTTAAGCGCGGCGGTGAGGGAAAACATCGTGAGGAAACTTGCACGTTTCGGATAGTATCTGAAACGTGTAACCATGCTTCAGTTGGTCTGGTTGCGAAGTTAAAGAGTTGCGAAGGTCAGATACACTCGCTTCATTGTATTACCAGATTCCTCAAATCCTAAATTATAGCGTACTCTTGGCTCTAAATCCGCAGCTTGAAGAAGATTATGAAGAAAAAATAATATGGCTATTGGTTTGACCTGATGTCGTCTCATCATCAATGATGGGGTTTATTATAACTGGATACATAACATTGGGAATATGAAAACACATTATTTACAGTAGGTACCTATCCTATCAACGAATGTCTTTCAAATTTCATAATTTATTCTCAAACACGTTTGGTTAATTATTTTTTTTATTATGGGTTACCCGAAGATAATTCGCCAATGTCAAGTACTTTATTGAGAATAAGTAGGTAGTCAACAGTCGAAGTCAGTCAAAGTCACAGTCACTCAATAAATTGCCGGTGTTTTACGTGTTAACTACCTACGGATTCAGCGGATATCACTCTAAAAGCAATCGCAGGTTTTAAGACTCTATTTGGTCCAAGCGATTTGTCACGAGACAACTCACTCGACAAACAATAGCAGTGCTAAAAACGATACAATCCAACGATTCTTATTATTAGGATCACTTTGCGGCACTTCACTGCCCAATTACCACCAAATTTGAACACTAAAAACCACTAGACACTAATTTAAAACCTTTGAATTGCATCAGCCCATGCGGCTTATTTTAGCCCTACCCACCGAATCTGGTTAATATTAATCGAAGAAATTTGACAGATTGTGGTAGCGTCATGTGTGGCGTCAAAGATCAAAGCTGAGGAAAATATAATATCCACACCTTCTGTGTAAGTAATATCCACACTTTCTGTTACCGTGGGAGAGCCACGCTTGCATGAATGGACCGGCTCGACCTGAGAGGGAAACTCCGATTTGCTCGTAACGTCTGCTTTAAATTAGGCCCTCTGTGTCCTACAGAGGGACAATAATATAATACAGACTTAATATCTGTATACACGTAAGTACGCAGACACACTAATATTGGTATCACAGAAAACCAGCGTGAAGCAGCACTGTGCTGTGTTTCGTTGCGAGAGTGAGGGTACCAGGGGCCCAATCTGGGGGAAAAGGGGATTTAAAGCTTGGCAGCGCACTAGTGTCTCCACTGGTGTCGCGGGTCTCCATAGGCGGCGGCAATCGCTTACCATCAGGTGATCCATCTGCTCGTTTGCCACCTGTCACATAAAAAAGTACATACACTAGGCATGTGTAATTCACTAGCCGTCTTCCTTTTGAAGTGATATTTTATTTATTGGAAACTCTACGTGGAAAGAATCAAATAAATATCCTACAGAAATCACTGGGTCCATTAATTTAATGAAATTATAATTATTATTCGGTAGGCGAGTGTAAATTATGACGAGCGTGATGAATTTTCGTAATAATTTTATGCTCACCTACTGATTCCGAATGTAAATTCGAGTATTTCATTTTAAAGCTGCGAAGAATTAACGACTTTAAAGGTAGCAAAAAGGTGCAAAATAACTTAAAGAAAAAAAAACTATGTATTCGTAACATAATTGATCTGACTCCGTACCTACTGAGTATCTTGAGCAGTTGTGTTGCTGATATCAAACAAGAATGTAAACATAATTGACATACTTAAATAGGTACTTATAATAGGTATTTACCTAGGAAATTGCCGTTTTTTTTCTAGACACAATAAGATGAATAATTTCTTTAATAAGCAATAAGTCACCATACTAGAAATTTATTTAGATCTAAGAATATATTGTAATTTTTATATTAAATAGAGATCAGATATTAGTGTATTTGTGATGCAAAAAAAACTAGAAAAATTACTCTTTTTTTTCTTTTTTATTAATATAATGGCTGCTACTGTGTCTTTCGACACATCTATAATTCTGCCAATGTCGAGTGATTAGAGAGACACGTTAATTAATAGATTGACCGGTGTGACGAGTGGAATCTATTTTAATCGGTTTTGCCATCATCTAAAACAAAACAAACATACACATGGACAATACAAACAGACAACGTAAAAATGTAAACATATGGACAAAATATATATATTACTCTTTTTACTTGGCAGATTTGACGTTTTCATCAATAATAACTTTTTAATATTATTTTTTTCTGAAAATCTATCCTACACATTCCTAAACGTTGTCCGTTAAAGCACAGTACACCAATTATGGAGTAGTCGCATTAATAGTAACTTTACAAATAAAAAAAAAGTGAGTATGGAAAATAGAACTTCTAAGAAAATACCTATTATTACACCCGGACAATGGACAAACACAAGTGTTCATCACACGAATGTTTGTCATCTCATTCATACCATGAGTTTTGGTGGCGGGTACCGAATGCGCAATGGAGTTAATTTTGTCTATGGGATGGGACATGACCCTAAGTTTGATGTCTTTCGTGTCCACTCACGTTAGATTCTATCGCAATATAAAGTATGGGAACAATAAATGTTCTAGTATTCACACACACACGTCTTGGAGAATAATTGTGTCCTGTGTAAAGCACATTGTGTAATATTTTATGATGATTTAATTTCAGTGATAATTTTGATTTCATAATGTACTTACAATTAAATGTATTTTTGTAAATGTTATTTACGAGATTAATTCTATTCATTAAATGTATGATAGAAAGACATTCTTTATTGCACAGAAAAAAATACAGGTATGGAACATAACAGCAAAAATACAAAAATTAATAAGAACAATAGAATTTTTTAATTTAAATTATTTTAATTTTGTAATTCGCTTATGAACAGATATATCGTTCTGTTCGATCATATACTGTGATCACATTTTTGGACATTTGTCTAGTCATAAATTAATAATTGCGCTGCATTTGCTTGTGTAAATTAATAGTCTGTTATGTAATTTTTATATATAAATTATACCAGGACTGTAACAAAAGTTAATTATAAATTTTGCCACAACCTGAGGGCCTAACAATGAAACTGTTCCGTAACGAACGAAAATACCTGTCGAAACCAAACAATAGAGACGCACAGCGTGAGTGAATGGGGATAAAGATTCAGTTGTGAATTCCTTTGCGCCGCAGGCCCTCTCCCCCGAATTGAAAAGGTACGAGGGGGAGGATATTGTTTCAAACATCACTAATTGTAATCACATGTCTTGTTATTACATTATTACGTGTGCTTATTTGTACTACATAAAAAATAAAAATAAAATAAAATTCTTACTACTTTTATTGCCTTAATGTATTATGTACCGCGAGACTAATCTTTTCATTATTTATGTTACGAGTATCTATACGAGTAAACGAAACAAAAAAATAAGTAGTAGCGGCACTTCACCTTTATCCAATAGTTTATGTCAATAATCTCCAGGATGTAAGAACAGTAGATATAATAAATAAATATTTCATAACATACATTGATCTGACTCGCGAGTTAGGTAGCTCAAATACCTGTGTTACGGATATCAGAACCAACAGCGGAATCACATTTAATACTTTTCGTTTCTACATAGAAAACACCCAGACCAAAACAAACAGACATGTTCATGCACACAAATGTTTGTACGGTGCGGGGATCGAACCCACAAAACTTGCACCAGAGGCAGCGTTACCTACCATCCGAACGGGTCGTGGAGAATGTTGTGGCGAAACAGAAATCGAATATAAGGAGAAATATTTATAGCCAATACAGCGTATCTAGATTGAATCTTTTATCGTATAAATGGAAATGATATGCGTTGAATAAGCTAGGATACATTAAATGTAATATCATAGTATAAAGAGGATTAGTCCAGAATCCGGTCACATGAGATGGTATATCATTTTATTGTATTAAATTCCGATACCACCAGGGTGCCACGTCCGGAGAGCTTTACGTGCTTTCATCATCAACATGATCATTTTAGCCAATAGACGTCCACTGTTGGACATAGGCCTCCCCCATGCTCTCCACACAGACCGTTACGTGCTTTTTTGCTCCAATTTATTCACCTTAAAGCTCCCATGCTGTCCTGGATTTGTAGATAGGCCGTAATGGCGTGCGGCGTAGCGGCGGATAAATTATTATTTTAGTTAGGCAAGTATGGTATTGGGCTAATCAATATCATCATTTCAACCAATAGAGGTCCACTGCTGGACATAGGCCAATGTTCTTCACACAGATCGGTCCTATGACGCCCGTTTCCAAGGAATTCGCGCGACCTTCACCAGATCGTCGATCCACCTTGTGGGGTGCCTGCACCGGCTGCGACCTCCTCTACGAGTACTAGGTTTTTGTAACATTAAATATTCTACAGATAAATTTCAGAAACAAAGGTAGTTATTAAAAAGGCAGCATCAATTTCAATTGCGGTTTAGTGTGGCATATCTTCAATAGCTATGCGCAGCAAGTGTGTAAATTCGCCACAAATCTCTTGAGATTATAAGTCGAGCTACTGGCTATACTAAAAATGTGTTTTTACGCAAAGAATAAAATGTTTACGACTATCCATATAAGCCGTTGGCAAGTGAATAGCTTGATAGACATAATTCGTATACAATTATTAACATAATAATTTACTTTATCTGTACAATAACTTTGGGCGGTATTATGAACTGTTGGCTAACAAAAGACTGAAAATATGAATGAAATGGGTTCATAGACTTTTTGAGAGATACTTAATACATAGGTAAATCTCAGCTCGATGGCGCAATGGTTAGTGGGTCGCACTATAAAGCGACGGTTGCGCTTGGGGTCCCGGGTCGGGCCAAAATTTGTACCTGAGATTTTCTGTTAAGAAATTCTCAGTGTTAGCCCGAAGTCTGGAAGTTGGCGGTCTTGTACCCCCGTGCCTCGGAAAGCACGTTAAGCTGCTGGTCCTATGCTTAATCCCTCTTCGGTCGTGTCACATTAGTGTCCCATCGAAATAAGAGGGTACGGGAATAGAGAGTACACTTGTGTCTGCGCAAATACATGTGTATTATAGTAATATGTTCTGCGTCGATGGCTGATCGCTGAGATTGGCCGCCATAACCGAAGTATCGGTTTGGAGGACATTACACAGGTAAATAGCGTTTTTAAAATTCGGGTAGGATATACGTACATACCTATACATTATTTAAAGGTCCATGAGGGCTTATAAAGGGTGTATCTGTGAACATTTACATCATTTTAACCACGTGTTCTACCAACCAACCTACACAACATTTGTTCTACAACTTTTCTGTCCAAAAATATTGCGACTCCCGATTGAAAATAACCGTGTCACGTGACAGACTTTGTATGAAACGTATATACTATATACTCGTAAATGTTCACAGATACATCCTGTATTGTGTGGTGCGAAATAGTAATAGGTAAGCGAAATATGTAGTAGTATCTCCCATCAAGTGGGTATGAAAATGAACATGGACAAGACGAAAATTATGTCGAATTTTCATGTGTTTTCTTGTACAGGTTAGAAGCTATACACTGAAAGTTGTGGACGAGTACATCTGCCTCAGACAAAAAGTCCAGCTTGGTAAATCCAACTTACAGAACGAGGTTGATCGACGAATCCAACTCGGCGGGGTAACGTTCGGGAAGCTACGCAGCATATTTTCGGCCCATCTACCTCAGTGTCTCAAGACAAAAGTCTTTAATGCGTGTGTGTTGCCAGTGATGATATACGGAACTGAAACGTGGCTGCTTACAATGTGCCGATTAAGGAGGCTCAAAGTCACCCAGAGAGCAATGGAGAGGGCTATGCTCGGAGTCTCTTTGCGTAATCGTATCAGAAATGATGAGATCCGCAGGAGAACTAAGGTCACAGACTTAGCCCAAAGGATTTCATGTCTCAAGTGGCAATGGGCAGGGAACATAGCGAGGAGAACAGACGGCCGTTGGGGTGGAAAGGTCCTCGAGTGGAGGCCACGTACAGAAAGTTGCAGCCGTGGCAGGCCCCCCACAAGGTGGACCGACGATCTGGTGAAGGTTGCGGGAATCCATTGGATGCGGTTCTATTACAGCATTAGCAGGAATGAGGAGACCTAACGTCACAGACATAACACAAACCATTGCAAGCCGAAGTGGCAATGGACATTGCACAAGAACATGAAATGAAATGTGAAATGATGGAGGACACATACGTTATACACGTGAATATTTATTTTTGTAGTATATTTAATGTATCAACATAATATATTTATTAACATGTAAATTATACATAAAGCACTTATAAATAGTTTTAAATTACTCAAATATATGGCGACTTGTAATTGCTGTATACAAGCCTATGCAAATGAAGAAAGTTTGATTTGATTACATTTATGTGATCAGAAGTTAAGCCCGAAACCTTCTCCGCTAAAGCGTTGCACTCACAGGCATTGAACTCACTGTCGTTGTACTTGTAGAAGTAGGTAGGTATATTACATCGACGTACAAAATAAATCGTCGCAATTGGCGGAATAAATTGTGTGAGTAGTGGTCCGATTGCTAAAGGTTTAAGGCAGCCTGTTGGGTGCAAAAGCGCCACCCGTTGATATTTATTAACTGTGATAAATTTAAGACCTTAAAATGCCATCTCATCTGATATTTAAAGAATGTACTGAAAGTGTAATTTTTAATAGAAATCGGGTGTCATATAGATGCATATATTTGATTATAATAATATAATTAACCCTTATAAAAATTAAAAATTCAGACACAAATAAAAATGTTTTATACAAGAATTGATTGACTCTTGTATAAATTTTTTGTTTGTGCGGGAATCTAACACATGACCCCTTACGTCTCAACTGGCGCTCAAACCACCGATAAACGAGTCATCAAAGTGACCACTTTACTTACAATAATATTCATGTCACAACTTTAACGTTAACAAAATAAGTCTAAATCTCCCGTAGCACCGGAACCTACCTACAGATAGTTCAACTCACGAAGACGCGCCCCACCACTTTTGGGCAAGGGCATTCGCGGTGCGTTTAAATAATTTGAACACTTCTCACAATAGAAATCATCCAAGTAGAGCATCTTTTTAGTAACCCCGTGACGTTCTGTCAATTTATCATAGTGTGCGTGAACATTCATTGCTAATTTGTAAGCGATAATGAGAAAGGTTGGCCGTGTGGTCCCCGGCAGAGTGGCCTATTCTGGCCACCCTCACTCTTACCGAGGTGTCGTAAAAGGCGACTAAGGTAAAGCTGCTGGCATGATCATCAGCACCCAGAGAAGGAAAACTCTGCATTTATATCAAAACCCTCGCCAACCCGTCTGCCAAGCGTGGTGAGTATGGCAATTACCCCTCATGTGATTGAGGGAGGCCCGTGCCCCAGCAAAGGGGACTTAAATGGGCTGATGATGTTGAATGAGAAAGGGTGGAGCGCGTCTTCGTGGATTTAATTATCTGTAACGTGTCTATTTTTTTTTCAATCACTTAAATATTATATCAACATTAATCAAAATCAAATAGTGGCCCTACTGGACCGAATCAGCGCTCTTAACAGTCCACTGGAAGCCGATAAAATATCACAGGTATCAACTGAGTAATTGCCCTACCGAATGTTTGGTTACTTAGCTTACCATTGATCTCCGTTCGGCTTGAAAGTGGGTCAATGGGTTTACTCAACAATACCGCTTCCAGTGTAAAAGTAATTTATGGCGTCATACTAGTATAAGATTTTTGTGCGCTTTCTGATAGTCATCACGTTATAGGAAAAGTTAAGCTATTTTAAGGGAAATAAAGCAGAATCAATGATGAAAAAACAATGGCGAAATAATTGTTGAGTTGTTTTTAGTGTCATAAAATATCGTTAATCCGAAATGATGTCATATAAATTTATAAGATTTTTCAAACTTCAATTTAGTCCTGACTTAGTTCAGATTTTTTTTATGTAAAAATGAGCTCATACGTCTAGTATTAAATGAAGTTTAAATGACAGTCATTTATCGTGGCTTGGACTTGCGAACCTGCTCCACATTTTGGTTTCGCTCGTCGCGAGTACGAGTAAGTTTGGAGCGGGCTTTTGGGGTTTCACATGTGATATCACCTGGTCAAAGAAACCCTTGGCTTCATAAAACTCTATATAAAGATATACAAATACTGTAAATATTTAGTTTTTTGTCAATTATATATTATTTGTTCAGATATAAACTCAAAAACTTCAAACTGAAATATTTTTATTCTCAGACTTACGACAATCTAACATCAATCAGTTCAGGAACTCAAGCTGTGTATTATTACATATTTTATATACCAAGACAAAAAAAAAACCAACGAAAATGTTATATGGAGGTTCGCCATTGTCCTTTACTAATTCGTACTAAATCAGTAATTCGCTGTGAATAGTATATATATATAAATGTACAAGTGCGTGCGTGCATTTCGCTACAGAAACCCGAAATTCAATCAATTAATTAACAACAAGACCCAATTCGAAGCCATTTTGCCGGCGACTCTAATATGTACACAATAGTCACCCTTTTGTCCCGTAGGGGTACTCCGAGATCACTGCCTATCCACAACTTTTTTTTATGTGGTAGGTAGCAGATGAGTAGACGGATCGCCTGATGGTAAGCGATTGCCGCCGCGCCACCCATAGACATTCCGTGCCATTGCCAACCTTCCGCCCGGATTAGGCCTCCGTTATCCTCACTCACGCTAACTTGCTACATTCTATGCTTCACGCTATGGTCCACTGCTGTGTTTCCGCAACCTACGATTTTTTTTTCGTCCAGAGGTCCGGTGTATATCCACCATGTATGGTGGTATAAGGTAATATTAGTACTTATTAGTACTAATATTACCCAAAAATAGAGCACACATATTTTCATGGGCTCAAAGCCTTATCACGAGATAACGGAAAGGATAATGCCATAAAAAGAAATATATTTTGCGATCCGCTCATTCCAGTGTCGTTTCTCCAAAATTGCGCTAGTGAATTTATAGCAACAAATGTATCTATACAAACTTCAATATAAAACAACTACCACCTACAATTGAAATGGCCATTGCTCGCTTACGGCGTTTTTAACCCCCGACGAAAAATCGACGGGGTGTTAAAAACGCCGTTTGACGTGTCTGTATGTGTGTCTGCCTGTGGCATCATAGCTCCCGAACAGATGAACTGATTTTGATTTTTTTTTGTTTTTGTTTGAAAGTGAATTGATCGGAGTGTTCTTAGCTAGATGGAAATTGATCCAAGATGGCCGCCGCAACCAATTGTCTGATTAACATATTGTATGACAACCCCCTCGATATAGGTATCAAATAAAAGGGTTAGAGTAGTAGAATATTATGAAAAATCTCAAATCCAAGACGGCCGCCCCGTTAAAATGGTGAAATAATAAATTATAATAAATACTTGAGTGAGGTGCCTATTGAGAGCGGAAACTGATTTTTACTTAAGTAAAATAAAAACTAGAGAGTCTCTTTAAAAAGCGAAAAATAAAAAATAAAATGAAAAATGTAAGAACCCCGACAAAAATTTATAAATGTTTTTACCTAACTATAAAATATGTGCTATGTTATGCTAATATGTAATATGTAGAGCGGCCCCCCACGCGACAATATTTAATCAAAGATGTTCATACGTAGGACAGTCAACAGCAGTTTTGATTTATTTTTGGACTTTTTAAATTTTTGTCGGGGGTTTTTAATTATTTTTTTTCAAAAAAATGTTTCAGAATATTATCCTCTTTCATAGGACATCCCACTACACGCGAAATATGATAGGTAAAACGGAATGTTAATGAGGTAAATAAATGTAATATTCAGACAGTTGACGATCATAAAAGGAAGAAGGCGGCTCTTGTAAAAGATTTTTCTATTCATTTCACGTAATATATAATCTCTTACTTATCTACCTTAAATATTAAAACTGATTCAGCATTGGTATAGAACCTACGCGCACTCAATAAGAATAAAACCTGTCTGAAAACCCTCTTCTCAAGTTAAAATACTATGTAATATATAAAAAGGACTTGACCACTTTTTAATATGGCAGCCATCTTGTTAACGGGTATAGCAAATTGCTTTCGCATTAAAAAGCGGGATGATTTCGTTGCGCTTACTCGCATCTCGAAATTGCGCAGTAAAACGTAAGTGAACTTATAGCATGTGAAGTGAATCGGCGCAATCTACGGAATGAGTCAACCCTTCAGCGCAATTTGGGCACTATTCAGGCACGGCCCACATCGGAAACCGCATAAAAGGTACCCATTGAATAGTGCCCCGGTAAAAGGCCAACCTTTGCCGCTTTTTTCGTGTCTTAAATGTAGCTATATCTTAATTCCTTTGTGCTCCGTCACTCTTACTTCTCTTTGTACTATTATGGATAAATAAAAAATGGGAAAGGAACTTTTAAGCGTGATTTTTTACTTTCGTAGATCTCTAGTATTATCTTTAGTAGTATTTGGAATGCTAAATAATATGTCGTTACATTTTACTTAAATAAGGGTGGAAGAAAAACGACAAAAGGATTTTTTAACAGAAGCAGAATTAAATGTTCAAAGCAATACAGCTTACTGTTCTTCTGCTTCTGAAATATCATTTAGCATTCCAAAGACTTTGAAGCAGAGATGGAAAAGCTGAAGATCTTAAACTCATTCAGAATTATTATTCGTCGAATACTTAATAATTAAACATGATTTTTGACATTTGATGTTGAGAAAAAAAGTGCACATGTCGTCGTCTTGGTCATAAAGATATAAAAATAAAGTTTAAAAACTAAAACCCGACTACGTGTTAAATTGTCTAAGTCGAGTCCCAAAAAACACGCTCTAAAAAGTACGGAACAAGAAACTTGTCTCTGATCATTAAAATCAATGTGGCTTACGACCACGGCGATACGGCATAATAATTTCAGCAGAGACAAGTATCTTGTTTCGGACTTTTTGGAGCGTGTTTTTTTGGTAGTCCGGTTTTAGTTTTTAAACTTTATTTTTATTTAACATATTTTTTGTTATGTAAATAAAATTACATATATGAAATGTGCTAAGAATCTCTTTCATTTGATACCCAACACGGTACCGTTAAGCAATTTTTTTTAGTTCCTTACTCTAAGTCTCCTAGAGGGCGCTGTAGTCAATTTAACGTGAAGTCATGACGCTTATAACTAGAAAACAATCAAGACGCTTCTAACGACACCTCAGTTGTTCAAATATGATTACTAGTTCAGAAGTTATGAGGGAACAGATGAACAACCACACACAAATACATACATACAGGTCAAAATCATAACCCTCCTTTTTGCTTTGCTGTAGTAAAAATGAGTGATTTTAGTAGGTCAAAGTTTAAATATTTTAAGGGTCAGCTGCTTGCAACAAATTCTCTATTTACATTCGTAACTAAATAAATACACTCGACCAGGATACAGGATGCCAGTCCATTACAACCGGAAGTCCCTAAAAGCGGCCAGGACGGATGCAAGATGCACGCCCATCCCGCCTGCCTTGCGGGGAAATCATCAATGTATGACGTAATAGCTGCCGAAGACTAGCGGAAATGATCCCGAGGGAGGCGGAAAACATTCTAAGATTCTGAGCGCTTACCCGACTACCTCAAAATACAGTTTACATGTTAAGGCTTCAACAGCAAAAATTTAGCGAACTCGTGTTTCTTCAAGTCATCCACTTAAGGTGTACGGGTAGTGCACACTAGTGACGCCAATCGATTTTGATTTTCAACTACTAAACTGGATCTATTTTAAACAATTTCAGGATTACAACCTCTCGGCTAACACTTATACTATTTAGTATGTACCTGTGAGAATGCAATTGCAAATTTGCAATGATTCCAAATGTGAAAACTTTTTTTACTGATCTTAATGTTGTTAACTGGGGCCATATCAAGCGTTACAACAAGTTTTTTTTAAATATGGCTCTACCCGAAAATAATTTGCCAATGTCAAGTAACTCATTGAATATAAGTAGATAGTCAACAGTCAAAGTCAGTCAAAATCACAGTCACTCAATAAAACGCCGGTGTTTTACGTTTTATCGACCTACGGATTCAGCGGATATCACTCTAAAAGCAATCGCGGGTTTTAAGACTCTATTAGGTCCAAGCAAGTTGTCACGACACAACTCACTCGACACACAATAGCAGTGTTTAAAACGTAATAATCCAATGATTCTTATTATTAGGATCCCTTTGCTGCACTTCACTGCACAAATAAACACCAATTTTGTACACTGAAAACCACTAGACACTAATTGAATTGCATCAGCCCATGCGGCTTGTTTTAGCCCTACCCGCCGACTTTTAACAACTTGTATTCTGTCAATGATAGGGCAAAGTCACCTTACAGTTGACACTTTGATATTACACTGTAATGGATGGATACAGCTGTGGGATTTTGTAATAAATAAAAAATAAAAATAAAAAATCGCTTTAGGTTTCAAAATTATCGTCGAGCATAACCATTACTGCATTGTGCCCGAGCTTGTTCGTGTAGTCGTTAGAATTTCTAGATTGCAAGAATAACCATTTATAAACTACTGAAAATAAAAATTAATATGTATCTTTTCTGCGCGTAAATAATTGCGGAAACGATTTAAGTTCACAAAACGCATATTTAAATAGTATTTTACTATCCTGTGTTCAAGCTTCCTAACTATTCATACAAAACTGGTTAGAAAACACGCCGCAATGCGCCAAACAGTGGCCACACACTGCATATATAGGCCATTGTCTGTCTCAAACGAGGAAATTGGCTTAAAAGACAATGACTGGAGTTCCTCATAACTTTATCCCCTAAATTGCCCCAACGTCTTGTTTTTACTGGCTTTTGTCCCATTTATTTGGGGTCAGTCTTATTGCATTGAATTATCGCCACTCACAATTTTGCATACTCTACATACGTTTGAAGGAACTGGTTCTGTATACACTGTTCTGCTTACGGAGACAAGAATTGATTTCCCCCGAAAAAAATTAACGTTACGTGCGTGAGTGCAAAATACTCATATGTAGACGTTGTGGCAGTCACCGTTGTCTGATGGATTACAAAGCATTTACAAAATGAGTGAAATACACAGTCAGTCAAAATGTTGATCGTACTAGCTTTTGTAAGGTGAATATCAGTCAAGATTTACTACCTAATAATCCCTGTAAACAAAATCAGACATGAAAATACTTATATAATTCATTTTAATGCCCTATACACATAAGGGATCAGGTGGCGGTGATCGCCAGAGTACTTACAGTTTACAAATTAATGCATTAATATCCTTTCATCTTGCATGTCAAAAGGTAGTTATTAATAATTACTATACTCATTTACGCTAGGATTACCTAACACAGGCAAAATCATTAGTTTGTAATACTTTAATAACATAGTATTCGAACCGAGTGTAATGAGTTTGTGGCCAGTTTTGCTTTTGTTTCGTGCCATGTAAGTAGTTATTGATGGTTATAAAAACTAAGATCCACGAATAAGAATTTCAACTAAACTATAACAACTATTATTATGAGTTAGAATTTTTCGATGGTAAACCGGCAGGGTGAACCATCGTTGTATCAACCGATTAATTAATCCCGATTTTCATTGGAATAATTATTTACGGGATTTCTACCATGTACCTTATTTTTGAGATTGCGATATTTCGGCACTGCTGCGAACTAAATCTAATCGTAAATAACCTTTCTAATGTTGAAAGTTTAAAACAATATAATACGGGTTTTTGTTAAGTAGGTAGATGACAACTGGTCCAGTTATTTGAAAATATGGGAGCAGATTATGTCTAAGTTCAAGTTGTATTTGATGTTTATCAGTTTACGAAACTTATTATTACGTAATAGTTGATATTATTTATAGCAATCATTTGAAATTTATTCTTAACTAAATAACACATATCTCGTGTTCGACAGCTCATGTCAAACGAAGCACTAACAAATTGGTAATCAGTGGTCTAATTGGTAGTATAGCTACCCGGACTGTGGAAGATGTAGGTTCGAGCCCCGCTTAAACACGAGTTAAAATTTTTAAGTGTGTTATTTATTGCGCAATGGTTCTAAAACAGAAAAAGAAAATAAAATTGCTCGCTTTTCTTGGTGCAAATACGTCAGCCAAATTGTTTCCCGCATAGGTGATATCATCGACCATAGATGAAAACGCTTTACGTCCTTCATCGTGTCATTCACGCTCGCGTCCAATGTCGTCGAGTCGGAGCTTTACGCTTGGACCATGATTGGCAAGTCTGGTAATAATAATGAAACGACTGTCGTCTGACCTTCCCAGCCTTTAGAAAGGGGAAAGTTCAGAATAATTTATCAACAATCAGTAATCGCTTACCGCTTATGTGCACGCGTGTTTGCCTCCGACGTTGTATAAAAAAATGTACGTATCCCACCAACAAAAGCCGGATTAGCAATATGTGGTTGAGAATAAAACGGAATAACGAATTCTCATTTTGCATGACATGATTCACTTAGAATCGCTGAGCTATTGTATTAAGTAGGTATAAACCACAAATTTAATAATCATATCATGACTGCCTCGTTGGCACAGTGGGTAGTGAGTCGCACTTTAAAGCGACGGCTGCGCAAGAGGCCCCGGGTTCGGTCCCCGGGTCGGGCCAAAAAATTGTAACTAAGTTTTCGGTGAGAAATTCTTAGTGGCAGCTCGGAGTTCTGAAGCTGGCGGTCTTGTACCCCCGTGTCTCGGAAAGCACGTTAAGCTGTTAAGATCCCTCTCCGGTAGTGTCACAGTAGTGTCCAATCGGAATATGAGGGTAAGGGAATGGAGAGTGCACTTGTGTTTGCGCATACACTTAAGCACTATAAATATCTTGTGTGCGTGGCTGATCGTTGAGATTGGCCCCCGTAGCTGTAATCGGTTGGAGGATATTACTTACTTAATAGTATCAACAGTTAGAAAAGACACCTGAAGCGTGCAGCTTTCCTCACGATTGTATCCTCACCGCTTGGCTAGGAATATCAGCTTTCTCGGGGTTGAGTGAAACTTACAGCTCTGTCAGCAAGGTTCCTCACTCGGCAGTGCAGGTACGCGGGCTGGCCGACGGCGGCGGTGGCTTCGCGCTTCGTGCTGTTGTCAAAGTACGGCTGCCCCAGCGGCTCCCAGCCCCCGCCGCCGGCGGATACACCTGCAAACAAGGACACATTATTTAATACACACACATTAAATAATTTATTCGACGTGTGGTCCCCGGCAGAGTTGAATAGGCCACCCTTCTTACCGAGGTGTCGTAAAAGGCGACTAAGGTAAAGCTGCTGGCATGATCATCAGCACCCAGAGAAGGAAAACTCTGCATTTATATCAAAACCCTCGCCAACCCGTCTGCCAAGCGTGGTGAGTATGGCAATTACTCCTCATGTGATTGAGGGGGGCCCGTGCCCCAGCAGTGGGGACTTGAATGGGCTGACGATTATGACGATGATGAAATAATTTATTCGAGAGACAGTGACGCTGATGAGAAGAGTCTTTCGTGAGTAGGAGTCAGGAGTAGACGTGTGTAAATCTTTACTGAAACGAGCTAAATATTACACTGTTCCGAATATTTAATGTTTGCTACGAATGAATTATTCGACTCAAATCGATCTCGAGTTGAGTGAACCGAATGACCCGAGTGACCCAAATTATCCGAATGATCCGAATGAGCTGGATGAGGCGAGTGAGTCAAATGAGCGGAATGATCCGATGAGCCGAATGATCCGAATATGTTCCGAATAAAGCGTTTCACTGTTACGCATCTCTGCACTGATCCAGATGCAAATGTTCCAATCTTTTGAAATATACGTTTTTGCCAGGTCTAGGAAGGAGGGGAGATACCAAAGATCCCATATGGCGTATCCTGACTGAATGGCACCTAGTTTTAAGTTTTCATACTTTGTTTTGAATAATCCAAAGCATTCATTCATTCATTCAATTGCTGCAACAGATAAAACCCGTTTGGAACAGTGATAGTGAACGCTGCCTCTGGTGCAAGGGTTGCGGGTTCGATCCCTGCACAGTACAAACATTTGTGTGCATGAACATATCTGTTTGTATTGGGCTGGGCGTTATCTATGTATTATAAGTATGTATTTACAAAAGAAAAGTATTGTATGTATATATTTGTAATCCCACTGTTGATTCTGATATCCGTAACACAGGTGCTTGAGCTACCTATCTCGGAGTCAGATCAATGTATGTGATGTTGTCAAATATTTATTTATTAAAAAACAAGATAAAAGACATAAGAAAATGTCCCACAGTAAATGATTTCATTAAATATTTACAGTTTCGTCCAAAGCAGACGTCTGACCTTTTCAACTCTGAGACAGGGGATCCAGATCAACTCGGACTGTTGTCACATGTTTATTTAGAATTATTACTTTGGAAACTGTGTGAGAGAGAGAAAAAACTATGTGTATATCCTGTTTTACATTCACAAACACATCTAATCAAAATCACTTTGATTGATTAAACGATAGCAGAATGTGCCATAAATAA
Source organism: Marasmia exigua (assembly GCA_019059595.1). Classification (NCBI taxonomy): domain Eukaryota; kingdom Metazoa; phylum Arthropoda; class Insecta; order Lepidoptera; family Crambidae; genus Marasmia; species Marasmia exigua. The sequence goes on along the minus strand of CM032475.1, from coordinate 11,030,343 downwards.
AATATTTTGCATTTAGTTAGCGGGGCCTCACTCCCAGTTACACTAAACTTTATCAAAAGCCATATTATACAGCATATTAAAGTCAGAATCAGGTATTTATAATGAATGAAATGCAAATAGTTAATTTAATATAAGTCTATATTTGTAGTAAATACGAGTATATCCGTTTAAGTGTCCGTTAAAATATCAAGTCCACCTACTTACTAGCAATTTTTTTTAAACTATACAAAAACTAAAATAATGAAACTACACAGTCACTTCACTTAGCCAATTGAAGGCATTAGCTGCCAATGGACTCGGTCTGAACGGTTTAGATGGAGAAAGGTTTATTCAAGACCTAAGTCCCAGTGAATGATTACAGCCTGAGGTTATTGATTAGTTGGCCCATTGAAGGTGCGAGAGAACCCTCGACCGAAATGTTTTAGTATCAGGTTTAGCGACCCAAACGTGTGTAATGGGTATTAATGTAACCATATAGAAAGGACAGGTCGCCACACGTGAGGTAGTTAAAATTTGGAAGAAACACTCGACTTACAAGTCGCAGAGAAGAGGCTCAGACAATTTTAAACCGTGCTCTTTTATGATAAAGTCGAAAATTAATGGTATAATAGGTGTTTACCTATCAATTTGCCGTTCTGCGGTACTGTCCATTTCAAATCAAAATAATTCTTATTTGGCTAAGAATTCTAATTTCAAATTAATTAAAAATTGAGAACGCGGCACAAGCGTTATGCAACATCTATACAAGGTTTAAGGTGACGGGTAGGGCACACTAGCGACGCCAATCGGTTTTAATTTTTAGCTACCAAACCGGATCTATTTTAAGCAATTTCGGGGTTACAACCTCTCGGTAAACAATTATACTATTTATTAAATAACCATGCACAAATGTTGGCTCCAACGCGTACGCGAAAAATTGATTACCGCCAAAAGCGGCCACTTTTGGCGTGAAATGTCTTGCGTACAAAAACGGACCCAACATTTGTGCATGGTTATTTAAAAAATAGTATGCCGAGAGGTTGTAACCCCGAAATTGTTTAAAATAGATCTGGTTTAGTAGCTAACAATTTAAATCGATTGGTGTCGCTAGTTAGGGCTACCCGTCGCCTTAAGGAGCTAACACTACAAACCAACGCACCACCTGTTATTGGTTGTTCTAGAAATTTCGATCTTAAAAATTAACCCAAATGATATACAATCTACGGCTGAATTACCAGCAGCTTTCGAAGTTAGTGTCAAAAAAAAGTTGGTCCATTATTGTCAAATTTTCAAGGCAAAAAAGCTTGACAAATGGGTGCCCCACACGAACTCAATGATCACCAGCGCAAAGTGCGCGTTAAGACGTGGCTTGAAACCGCACTCCACTCTTTCAACATATAGGTACACGAAAAAAATGATTGACGGTCTGTTTCTGACGTGGTCTTATAAATCGATGAACACCTGGCTGCACACACGAAAAACGTTTACATTTTTCATAAATATTTTCTTATGATAATCCATCTTACCAGTATGTTTTCTCAGTTGTGTACATAGCCTTTGTTTCAGAACCCACGGGGCGGTTGGAACACTATCAAGGACTTGATAAGTCAGATTTTTTTTCATATTGTCTCACCTTAGCCTGATGGTAAGCAAAAGGAGAGCACACATTGCAGTTACAACGGACGCGATGGCATAGCATCACTTCCGTTGGCACTGCCACACTGGCCCGCGAGATGGGGCCGGCGTATGACGTACATATTTCCCATACAAACGTAATACCAAAATAATTTGCAATACCAGATATCCTCAAATACCAAAATAATTTGCAATTTGAGGATATCTCGACGTTATATTGCTGTTATTCGGATTAAGAAAGTATTCATATATGTCTATGTTAAAACATCTTATTTACCCACTTGAAATATACGCGATTACATTTCGTAAATTTTTCGAAGTTAACGACTTATTTCTTTTTAGGCGTAGCCCTAACTAGCGACACAAATTTATTTTAATTGTTAGCTACAAAACCCGAGCTATTTTAAACAATTTCGGAGTTACAACCTCTTGACAAACACTTATACTATTTATTAAATAACATTTCAAAATGTTGGGTTCAACGCGTACGCCAAAAGCGTACTTTTGGCGTGAATAAATTTTTCGTGTACAAAAACGGACCCAACATATGTGAAAATTAAAATCGATTGGCGTCGCTAGTGTGCCCTACCCGTCACCTTAACCGACTTTAATAAAAAGCGGTTCATTCTCAATTCGATATGTATATATTTATTTTTGTTTGTCGCCGATTACTTTGCTATTTATGAACTGATTTAGATAATTCTTTTTAGTTGAAAAGTAGATAGTCCCGGATTTGTACCATGATCAGGATATCGGGATCTGATGATGGGATCCTAGAAAAATTTGAGGAGAACCCTAAAATTTTAGGGGTACAAATACTGATGTATCTTTGTTTGTATCTTTTTTCAAAACTGCACCAGTATTTACGACTGATTGTATTAATTTTGTGGCTCTGCTGATTATGGAGGGTCAACTCCTTAACGGTAAGGAGTTAGAGGATAACTCTTTCAATACTGTACTCACAATTAGTTTGTTAGTTATTTGGCGGGGGTGGAGAGAAGAGGGAGCTGCCAAAAATGAGACACTTAAAAGCATGGAAAAAAATTCTTCGCACAAAAACCGCCTTCAAAACTCCCTACTGATTTATTGAATGTTGTATTACAAGAAAGTATCAGGCGCCGACTTCAGTAACACCTTTTCACGAGTGTACTGTTAACTGTTATAAAATGCTACGTGAAGTGTATGAAGTCTTGAAAATATAACTTTAAACTTTTTAGTTAGTGGTTTTTGAAGGCGGTTTTATTTCGTAGAAATTTTCGTATACTACATGTACTAATAGCCAATGGATCCAAATATTCTAATATGTTTCATGTTAGGTTTCGCCCCATGCCACAGTTCATATGAAGTCACATCTCCGGTGTGGCTTAATGTATTTGTATTTAACAAATATACAGCACAGTTGACAGCTTCTGCCCACATATTCAAGATAATGCTTTAACATATAACATTGTTCTTTCAGTTTTCATGATAAAACGCAGTTCTTTATCTGCTCTCTCATTCTATTGAGGAGTATACGACGCAGTACGTTCATGCGTTATTGCGTTATTCTCCAAAAATTATGAGAATTCTTGGTTCACATATTCACTGCCATTATCAGTATGTAATATTCGCAAATCACGTAGGAATTTGTTTTTCACAACCGCATTATATTTCTTGAAGCATTGATATACTTCATAAAGAATTTCTTGAAAAGAACAAAGTTTTTTATTCCTGGAAAGGGTGGTTCTTCTATAGGACCCCACACATCACTAGATACAATTTCACTTGGTTGTGTCGGACCTCAGGTAGATTTAGGAAAGAGACGTATGTTTGCTTCCCATATTGACACTCTTCACAAACAAATTCTTTATTTCCACTCAATGTAACAGGAATCACCCCTTTTCTACACATATTTGAAACTTCTTGACATTCAAATGCCTTAACCGTTCGTGCCACTCTCTTATATCTACAAACATTATCACTTTCTTGTTTGATTGATTGGACATGATTCATATAAGTTATCTGTTAGATATGCACTCATAAGAACAACATTATCTTTCAAAATCATTGCTTTTTCACAACTGTCACAAATCCTCTCCTAGTGGCAGCAATTTCCGAAAACCGATTACTTTGTCATTCCGGTACATATAAAACATTCTCAAGTCTACATGTCTTCCATGTACCATTAACCTTCTTTTCCAGCAGTATAGTCCCATCAACATATACTTTTATACTCGGTTACCCAATTTGATAGAATTGTTGTGATATGATTCATTGAACTTTAAGAATTAGTGTCGCTTGAAAGTCATGTGCATTGAGGCTTCACTATCACGAATCCATGCCTCTTCATCATGTTCATTCAATGCAGCGCTGAATGCCAACATATTATTGGGTTTCTTATCATGCATTTTCTTTGGTATTCTGCAATTCAAATGGCCTCTTTTATGGCAATTGTAGCATACAAATCTATGACTTGATGGTTGTTCATTCGAAGAATTCTGTTTATTTCCATTTCTTGATTTGAGTTTCCTTATGTTACTAGTGCTGTCTCACTACTACTTGCATCATTAGCAAGGCTGGTTTCCTCATCTATTAGGCGAGAAGCGAGGTTTTTTTTATCAAGTGACAGCCATGCTTGTCGAAGAGAACGGTATGTTTATGTATGGTATGGTACCTAAAATCTTAGTCATTACTGCTGTGACATTGATATTCTCTTCAGTCTCCCGTAGCTTCTTTGCTAAGTTTTCTACCATGGACACATGCTGTTTCATCACTTGCATTGTATGATTAATGATAAAATGGTTTATGAATTAAAATTTTGTTATACTCCGATTTCTGTTCATAGATGGCTTCCAGTTTCGACATTACTTGTTTAGCAGTGTCACAGTTTTCTATAAGAGATATTTAGTTCAAATTCATGGACGATGTTAGAATAAACATAGCCATGCTGTCGTCTTTATCCAACTACACTTGAGAGTTGGCTTCCGCTGGTCTTGCCTTTTCTTTATTCAATTCTTTCGATCGTAGTGCGCGTTTCACCTGGAACTTCCATTATTTGAAGTTTCTTCCATCGAACTTTTCGATTTTCACTGCGTTCGCAACCTCCATGATAGATTAGTTTTTACAGGAATCGTGCTCTTAACTAATATTTTCTTTGAAATATATAATAATCTAATGCCAGGGCCCATAACCTAATGGGGTGAAGCAATATTTGATTCTCTAATAATACTCTCGTACCAAAGGATGAAATTTCTTGGAAAAATTCAGCGCCCCTAGTGGCAGAAATACGAACCCACCTTAACAAAGTTTACAAAGATAGCTTACAACAAGGCGTTCACGAAGACTATCTATGAACTACTTTATAATTTTATTTATTCAACAATACTTACGTTTCAATTACAAATCGAGTCTGAAATCTACGTACCGCCCTGAGTAATTTTTCTAGAATACAGTTACAAAAAAGTTGAATTCGAAATAATAGGCACCCGAAATAATATCAAATTATATAATATTGTTTTAAACGTGAAGGGCGACTAGTTGGCGTAGAATGGTAGGAATAAGTTAAAAATAAAACTAATTAGCTTATAAACAGTTTCCCCCATAATACAAATCGTGAACTAAGGAGAGTCCTGGAATAAAGCTCATGCCAGCGTCTTTTAACATTGCGTGTTGGAACGGGATGACATGAGCTTGAGTAAGGTCATCAGTGATTATTAACTAAACTTAGGTTCGATTCAAGCAATCATATTCCATATTAATAATAAATCTATGGTACAGCGCTGTCATTCTATACAAGTCGGACGTTATACCCTAGATTTATCCACGGATAAACATAGATTGAATTGAGCCTTCCTTAGGGCCGGTTCGACCGACAACGTTATTCTGATACTAAATCTATGGTACAGCGCTGTCATTCTATATACATCTGACGTTATACCATAGATTTATCCACGGACAAAGATTAATACTTGATCTATGGTATAGCGATGTCATTCCAAATCTAACGTCATAACATAGACTTTTCAACGGATAAAGATTAGTCGCTTCATCATCATCATCATTTCAGCCAATAGACGTCCACTGCTGGACATAGGCCTCCCCCAATGTTCTCCACACAGATCGGTCCAGTGCCAATCGCATCCAATGGACTCCCGCAACCTTCACCAGATCGTCGGTCGTGGCTTGTGGGGGGCCTACCACGGCTGCGACTTCCTGTACGTGGCCTCCACTTGAGGACCTTTCCGCCCCAACGGCCGTCTGTTCTCCTCGTTATGTGCCCTGCCCATTGCTACTTGAATCAAGGCTTGAATAGTCGAATCAAGGGCTTAGTAATTTAACGTTTACATACTGAACTGTTCTGTGTAAAACTAGAGAAAAATAAAAGTACGAAACAAGAAAATTTTATCTGCTGATATTATTATGTCGTATAGCCGTGGTCGTATGCTACATTAATTTTATTTTATTATTATAATGAATCTGTTTTGCTACAGTAGGTGGCATACGACCACGGTGATACGGCATAATAATTTCAGCAGAGTAAATTTTCTTGCTTCGTACTTTTTAGAGCGTGTTTTTTTGGTAGTCGGGTTTTAGTTTTTAAACTTTATGTTTATTTAACATATTTTTAGTTATGTCAATATAATTACATACTTGAAATGTGCTAAAAAAAGTTCTTTCATTTGATTCCCCACACTGTACCGTCAAGCAATATTGTTTTTTAGTTACTTACTCTAAGTCGACGTAGCCTTTCAGACCAGACAACTAACCAGAAGACAATCAAGGGGCTTCTAACGACACCTCATTTGTTCAGATATGATAACTAGTTAAACTAGTCTAGTTTAGAAGTTATGAGGGAACAGATGAACAACCATACATACAGGTCAAAATCATAACCCTCCTTTTTGCTTCGCCGCAGTCAGGTAAAAAGAACTATTTGTCACTTTCAAAATCATCTATGAACTTTAATTAAAAATGAAGGGTAAACCCATCTAGACATTCAGAAAGCCAGGTAGACAACAGGGATACGCCGGCGAAATTGCGAGCATGTCTCTGTAAATTATAAATCAGAATATCATCCTTGGGGTTGTGTGTTATTTGTATCTACATAAATTATAGCACTGTGTTAAAATTACCTAAATTTTGATTAACTAAGATGTAGGTATGTCACAAATAAAATCTAATATACTTACTTATACATCGTGATTTTTCGAATACCCAAGAAACTTTTCGAGGACATCATACTAATGAATTTCCCTAAGGAACATAGGGTCTGCTCTCACAAAAAAAATCGGCCTTGCCAAAAAATTTCATCAATCAGCTGATCTCTTTTGAACGGGAAGGGGGATTTATGTATGGTGTCCTCGAGAAGTTTCTTGGGTAATAAAATAAACCGTGTATGTCGCAGCCATCTGGTTATTGTTAGAACTAAAATCACTCAACGTTTAACAGCTTGGCGTATTGAAAGTTATCCCATTCGAAATTATTGATCAAGACTCAGCCAAGTGATTCAAATTTGCTTCTGCTGTTCTCCACTGCAACGCTAGTAATCATCAAATCAAATATGGCGTCAAAACAGTAAATAAACATGCAAGTACCAAATTTTAGTCCGTCATCTGCAAGTTTTTACGAAAAGTCGAGTTTTTAGTTCAAACAACTATCGGCAATCATCCCTTAGCCGTCTAGTTAAATTTGCAGTTAACGACATGGCTAGTTATTCTTCGGCCATTTATTAGATACCGGTGTTTAACGAACGCTCTAGGCGTCATATTGGATGGCTAATTTAACCAGATGGCTGGGACATATAAGTAGGTAAAGTATGTAAGCGAAAGCCGAGCTAGACGGGACTGTTTTTAATGTTTTTTTTTTCATTTAGTGTAAGTATTTACATAAACAATGTAAATACATGGTTAGATATTTTTGATTGGTTAGATTTTTGTGCAGTCTATCTCACCTGATGGCCTGTGATGATGCGAGCGAGGCCAGGGTGCCTGGCTAGTAGCATGTGCTTCAAATGTCAAAATCAAATATTGGTAAGCAATATGCCATATTAAACAATATTCGATCTGTTGTGTTCTTCTTCTTCTTAAAGTGCCTCTCCGACTAACAAAGGTCGGCCACGTCAATCTAGCATTATTAACCTTTAAGGTCTCTAACGAGGCAAAACAGCTCGGCGGCGCTCGCGATCTCCGTCCACTCCCAGATTAGATTTTTTCCTCCGACCCACACGCCTCTTACCAGCTACTCTCCCCATCATAATAAGTTGTTGTGTTCAAAGAACATTTAATTTTCTCCAAATTCGCTATGTAGAATATAAGAAAATTTTTATAATCATATAAAAAGTTGTTAAAAAGTATTGCTTCGTGTGGTGTAACACAAAAAGCCTTTATCTTGCGCTCTCTGGTAAACTCAGGGAGATAATACGAAAGGGCCGGAGAGATTTCCTGCCCAATGGTCACGGAACAATACACAATCACGTATTGTGGCGCATGAGTTCGTTCACGAGACCGAGCCGAAATGTTCATTATATCCGAGTTTAATTAACTAGCTCAGTATCACGTGTAGTGTACCGCTTTTAGCACAATGCAATGACGGTGTTGCTATTGTGTCATTTGCAAGGGACCACTGTTGAAGGCTGGCATGTCCATAACCCTATATAGACTTGTGACGTCACATTTTCGCGGTTTATTGCCATGATGGTAATAAATGCAATGACTTAAAAAAGCGTCTAAGTGCGAGTCAGACTCGCCCATGAAGGATTCCTTAGCAGCTAAAAATAATGTTTCACTGATTATGCATAAGTTTTTTGTTTACGATTTTTTTTTTAATTTTTATATTTGAGTTGTTAGAATGAAAAGAAAATTGCGCTTTACAATCTAACCTCGAGCTAATGTAAAACTAACTAGGTATTGTAAATGAATTATAATGGGGATAACCGCGACTATTAATTTTAAGAACATCGTGACCAATACTGTATTTAACTTAGCCGTAAAGTCAAGCAGAAAGTTCAAAACAAGGTATTGAAAATTAATTGTCGCCTTAATCCCTGTCATAATTTATTATTGTTATGAAGGAACGCGAAAACCATAAAATCTAAAGAACTGTTTAAAATTTTGATCGAGTAAAACATAAATATTTAATTTGGAAATTGTTTACTTGAATCAAGATGAATGAGAATTTAGGTTTTACATTGTTAGAACATTTAATTCATCGTTCTGACCCGAATCCATACGGAAGGTCGTGGTTCGAAACAGAGCATGCACCTGTTTTCAAATCTATGTGCGTATTTCTTCCATTAGCTCGGCGGTGAATACATCGTACGAAAACATCGTGCACGTTTCGGATAATTCCTCAAAACATGTAACCATGATTAAATTGGTCTGGTTCCCCTTAAAGGGTTGCGAAGGTCAGACGGCAGTCTTTGCATTATATTGTACGGCATTGTAATTACCAGACTTCCCAAATCCTAAATCATGGTCCAAGCGTACCCCGGGCTCTAGAGCGACAGCTTTGGACGCAATCGGGAATTACATGCTAAGATAAAGAATTTGCCAGCACGAAAAGACAAAGGGATAAAGTTCAGCTCATGCTGCCTCGAGGGAAACCTCTCGGTCAGCGCTGGTTTTCAACTTCTCCCGACTCTCTAAGAGATAAGTAATCAGTTTGGTATAGACAAGCAATGTTATGTGACCGAAAATATACACAAAGGGGGAGAATAATCTCTTTTAATACACTTTACTTTTTGTAAACAATAAATGTTAGCGTGTGGGTTGTTTTGTATCAGACTTTCAAATTGCGTAAACAAGCCTAAAGTTTATATCATGATAAAATTTGTGTACATTATAAATCACTACAGTGTAGAAAAAAAAAGTTGCTTGCGCAGTCTGTCCCTACGTATACTTTAATCTTTGAAACTACGCAATGGATTTGGATGCGGTTTTTATAATAGAGTTTTTTTTTACAACATCTTATATTACATTGACCTGATTCCGTAGCTACTAAGTAGCTTAAGTATTGTTGTGTAACGTGTATTTCAAGAAGACTTGAAATACACGTAACTTGTGTTACGGGTAATTCAAGGGGAGTAATTATATATGATAAATAATACATGCATAACATTGCACCCGAGCGAAGCGGAGGTAGGTCGCTAATATAATAATAATATGAATCCAGCTTATTTCTGTTCTATATGAACGACCTTGTAACCTTCAACTAGTAAATTCGCGAACATTTGCCTTCACAGACACTGTGTTAGTCTCTCATGATACATCTTGGCACAAACTACAGCGAATTGCCGAACGTTGTCTTGGAAATGATGATAAGCCCACAAAAAATATATTTACACTAAGTATAAATAAAACAAAATACCTCACTTTAACAAAGACTTTAGTTAACGTCAGCCTGCGCAATTGCAAATAAACGCACATTTCTAGGCAATACATGCAAAATTAGAAAATACTTTGAATGCAGTTTTATTTCTTAAAAAATAAAGGATTTTTTGCTTTGAGTTAAGCGTGCTAACTTTGAAATTTAAAGTAGGTAGTCTCTCCAGCACCCAATGTTTTTTTCTAACCTGCTTAGTATGGAATCCGTATTACAAAATTACATTTTCAGTACAAATTATAATTTGAAATTAGACTCAATTTGGGTGCCTATATTCTCGTAACTGCTGAAAGGGTTCTACAACTTGCGCTCGAAATAAAGTCTACGTTAGAATTTTAACATCTTTCTCCGTAAATAATAATGAACGTACGAAAGATATAATATTGTACTGCCCAAATGTGTACACAAATACAAGATCACGCTCTATTCTACCCTCGTATTCATTATCTTACTTATTATATTAGATATAATAGCATAACCGTTTAAATTCTTTATTTTAATTTGATGACTAGTAAGATTATAAAGATATAATTATCATTAGTAATTAACTTGAATTAACATTCGTCAGATGGTATTTATTCAGCTTAACTTAGTTCCTATTTTCTAGTATGATATTCCCAATGGGCCAATAGTGTTTGTAATATAATATCTAAAATTTAATGATAAGGTACCATTCCTGTACCAAAACGGGCCTTTGCCTTTACTTCTAAAGATTGAAGAATCCATAAACTCAGCGGGCGCTTTTGTAAGTAATACCTAAGTTCGAGTAAATGAAAATACGACGATTCTCTTCCTTATTTCAAATGTCTTTTCAAACTCCATTACAAATGATTTGAACATGAAGCCGCTATCTTAATGAAATCTGCAAAACCGAATAAAACATTATGAAGTTATGAATGTATCACAAAACCGTTGCCATCACAATGAAGCGGTATATTCTGGTCCAAAGTACATTGTTTGATTTTGGATGAACAATAAAGAAAACAGTCATGACCTAAACGCAATTTGGTTTCCAATTCAAACAAATGAAACCCTTTTATCTCAGCAACAACAGAAATTTCCTTTTCAATAGGCTGACTACATAATGAAATTTTTACAAAATATCTCGGTTAATGCTCAAAAAAGGGGGAATAAAAAATAACTGGACGTGACGGGAAACAAAGCACGTTTTTATCGTTGGAAGGGATCTGGCTGATGGAAGCGGGATTGGGATAAGGTTGCCCTTGTTCGAGGATTCTCCGTAAACTCAAAAAGTTGACTTTTTGCGGAATCAAATAAAACACTCAAGATGGAAGAAAAAAAAATTGAGCAGACTGAAATATCTAACTATAAGAGATTACGAGCAGAGTTTTGTAATAAACGAAAAATTCAATAGTGATAAGTCTCAAAGTTATACTCATAAGTTAAAACAGAAAAAAAATACTTGCCCACGCTCAAAATAAATCAACTGTTAGGTTTGCATGGGATTATTTTTTTTAAGAGTTAAAATTACCCCAACCAAAAAAAAAGTGGTCACATTTATGTGCTACAAAAGTTAGTAAGTAATAGATGCCTTTCCGGCTCTTAAGGAAGGAATAAGCTCTTTTCTTGAAGGTCACCAAATCGTATCTGTTCGGGAACACCAAATACTTCAGTGTCAGGGTGTAAATATATTAAAAAATAAATTTGTGTTTCCTATGTTTTCTGTATCCGCAAAATTTAAGCTACTTAGTACGGAATTAGAATTATGAAAAAAAAAACATGAATACATATATATAATAAGATATGTACGTAATTTTTTTGGGACACAGTATATTGGCTTTCCTTAGCCTGGTGGTAAGTGAGAAGAGCCCACGTTGCAATTACAACGGAAGCGATGTCAAGGCATCAGTTCCGTAGGGACTGCCATACTGGCCCGCGAGAAGCTTCTTCTTGCTTCGTTTGAAGGAATCCATATTGTAGGAAGGAGGAAATACATGCGCTGGCAATGAGTTCCATTTCTTGATGTTGTGGCATAAATAGGAATTGCCAATTTTTTTAGTCCGTGATGGAATGTGAATCGGTGACAGCGTTGTCCAGCGCGTGTAGTTCTGTGACGGAAAAGGGCAGGTGGGATGAAGGAGGAAAGCTTTTCTGAGCACTCACCGTGATATTGATGATAAAAGACGCTAAGCGACTCGATGTCTCTACGTAGTTGAAGAGGTTCTCATGTACATAAGACGTACATACCATACACACTTGGTAAAACAATTATGTTACTTTTTACGTAATATATAACACCCAGACATTGAACAAACACTAGTGTATAAATTTTGTGTTTTACCGTGAGAGAGCTAAGCTTCGGCATGAATGGGCCGGCTCGACCGGAGTGATACCACGGCCTCACAAAAAACCAGCGTAAAGCAGCACTGTGCTGAGTTTCGCTGCGTGAGTGAGGGTATCCATTCCGGGGGATAGGGGGGGTTTAAAGGTTGGCAGCGCACTTGTGACTCCACTGGTGTCGCGGGTGTCCATAGGCGGCGGCAATTGCTTACCATCAGGTGATCCGTCTGTTCGTCTGCCTCATCATCATCATCATCAGCCCATTTAAGTCCCCACTGGTGGGGCACGGGCCTCCCTCAATCACATGAGGGGTAATTGCCTTACTCACTACGCTTGGCAGACGGGTTGGCGAAGATTTAGATATAAATGCAGAGTTTTCCTTCTCTGGGTGCTGATGATCATGCCAGCAGCTTTACCTTAGTCGCCTTTTACGACACCTCGGTAAGAGTAAGGGTGGCCTATTCTACTCTATTCGTCTATTCGTCTGCCTACCTATTACATAAAAAAAACTATTAACATATTACTTAATTGTTGATTTAATATTGACTGTCGGTACGAGTACCTAGACTCGTAATGTCCCTACTCATGTTATTCATATACTATTATTTAATTACGGCTTTAGAGCCATAAAAATGATTTTAGTAGCAATAAATTATTGTCCCTAATACTCTTACTCACGCGAAATTCGTGGAAATAAAATTGAATGATTAAAATTGATGTGTTATGTACGAGTAGTTTAGTAACTTGAAACTAATGTAAGAGACGTCATTTAAGCTAATATTCATTAACTTTAGTATCGGTAGTCTTTATGCGTATCAAAATAAGTGTCAATATTTTTTCTTAAGTAGCCAACTAAGTTAATCAACGACTCTGAGTGCGGCAGTATAAGTGTGTTTTAGATATTTATTCAAAAGTCAAGGTAACCGTCTACCTTTACAAATTACTTGGGACTGATGGTACAGTTGTTGGAAAGTTTTTTCTTGAAAAAACGAGTATAATAGCAAACCGTTTTGACTGTCGGAAAGCAACGCTTCGCCTTAAAGAGGCCGGCTCGACTGGAATGATACCACGGCCTCACAGAAAACCAGCGTGAAGCAGCACTGTGCTGTGTTTCGCTGCGTGGGTGAGGGTACCGGAGGCCCAATTCAGGGAAAGGTGGGTTAAAAGGTAAGCAGCGCACTTGAGACACCACTGGTGTAGCAGGTGTATATGGGCGGCGGCAATTGCTTAACATCAGGTGATCCGTCTCCTCGTCTGCCACCTATCCCATAAAGTAAAAATAAATATTAAGAGAATAGTATGATATCCATAAAAAAGTGCTTAAAGATACTTACTGAACGGTATGAGTACGGAAGGAATCAAGTCTATGTATGAGATGTTGTAAGATTATATTTAAGTGAATAGACATACTGAAAATGAATACTTATCAAAAAATGAAAAAGTTCTCTAGATGTTTTGTCTACACTCATGTCATAATCTTCCAATTAATAAATCTAATCTAATCACATTTTGACAGGCTTTCTAATATTGATAGCTTTAAACAAAATTATAAAGTTAGGGGTGTTGCATAATCATCTTTTTTGCACTTTATGAAACAGGTGCCACTTTATCTAACAGCCAAATTTTTTAAATGTTAATATAAGGACAAAGTGATCACCATTTAAACAGCCAAAAAAGTTAAAAATTACCCTCCACAAAACTACCACATAAAACACCTACAATGCACTATATATATATATATATAATCTAGTAGATTTTCCTAAAATATCTGGTGAATTCAAATTCTGAAAACAGTTTTCTTAGGTTTACTTTTCCAATAAATATATTCTAAAACGAAATGGCGGCGAAATCGACTAATCGGGTGACAGACCACTACGATTATATTGTTGCGAGTGCATTGTAGGTGTTTTATGTGGTAGTTTTGTGGAGGGTAATTTTTAACTTTTTTGGCTATTATTTACCATTACCAGATATTTTAGGAAAATCTACTAGATTGTGAGATATATATATATATATATATATATATATATATATATATATATATATATATATATATATATATATATAATCTATGTATAAAAAGGTAAAAGGTACCGATGGAGACAGGAGGTAGAAAAAGATTTGCGTACACTTCTTGCGGATGACTGGCAGGAGGTGGCGCAGGACCGCCCTAGATAGAGACTTATTATAGGAGGCCAAGGCTCACTTTGGGTCGCTGCACCAACCTAGTTAGTTAATCTATGTATAATATTATCATGTGTAAAAACCTTGTTGTAATTTCCCTATGATTTCTTACTTTGAGGTAGATAAAGTAGTGTAAGAGACTGCACATAACTCATAATAAAAAAATCGCCGAGAATCGGTTTTTTAAAATCTCGCTCATGTTCACATAAACTACTACTTATTATAGTTGCGCTCATAGAGTGAAATCATAAGTACATTCTATATGGTATAGTCAATACTAACTAAAGCTGAAATACGACTTAAACCCATAACTCGCTTAAGTTCCTAATACTACTAAGTCACGGTACTCAGTTCCTATTAGCTAGTTACGATCTTTGATAGATCCTTAATTTATCTTAATCTGCTAATTAACACTAATGGCATAATTATTTATAATGAAACATATTACAGCTGATTGTCTATATACACGTATTACAATGATTCCTAGTATCGACTGTTCTTGTGCAAATGTAGCATCTCACTCATTCTATAGCTTAGATTGGATCAAAGATTTGATCTAAGCTCTATAGTGTTTTTGAAAGTGACTCTACCAACACTCCAACAGTTATGGATTTGATCTCAATTTTGTACAAAGATGTTCATAAATGTAAAGTTGCAACTTTTTTCTTTTAATCGTTTCGATCTAATTATATTATTATTGTTCTTCTTCTTAAAGTGCCTCTCCCACTAGCGAAGGTTGGCCGTCAATCTAGCATATTCTTCTCGGTCTCTAGCGAGGCGAAACAGTTCGGCGGTGCTCCCGTCCCGTGATTCCCGTCCACTCCCGGATGTAATAACTATTGTTAAATAAAAATAATTAATATTTGAGAATAAACATAGGTTTATTTAAAATCTCATATTTGAAGTAAATAAAATAAACATAAAAGTACTTTTAATTGGAAAAATGTGAATCAAAATTATTGAAAAGAAAGAAGAAAGTAGGTACTGATCCTAGATATCGATCCGCGACCAGTTTATTTCTTTTTCTTCGAAATCAAAGTGCTCATATTGTGTTATTTATGTGTTTATATTTTTAAACAAGAGAATAATACGTTTTATTTAAATCAGAATGTGGCTTTTCATAATAATATTCCTACACGATTAACATTCTATTCGTTAAATAATTTGGGGTTCATCGCTAGAGCTTAAATAGAAAATGGGTTGACACATACAATATTCTACCAACGTTCAATTCTCTAGAAAAGTATTTTTTATTAAGTTTATAAATAGTTTAACAGAGAAAATAAATCGTGAAATTATCTTTTTTGTCTTCATTGAAAAAATGCAAACAATTTTTAAAAGTTAAGAAATCGTGCTTTTTTAATATAGAAAGAGTGATAAATTCAATGACCGTTGTTACAAGGTTACGCTGTCGAATTTCGTTGAAGTATCAAATGTGGCCTTTTTTTGGCCCAACTATAAGATCTGCGATTCCGATATTACAGACTTTACATTCTTTGTATTTATTTCAGATGCTATTAATATTGTGGAATGAGATTTCGATTTGCTCCAACGATGTACAGTGGCATGGACTAACTACTTTCAGTCAGCCTGGAGTCCGCAAGTTGGTGGTCTTGTTGTGTTGAGGTACGGGCATCGGAAAGCACGTTAAGCCGTTGGTCCTGCGCCCAATCCTTCTCCGGTCGTGTCACGCCGGTGTCCCATCGGTATATGAGTGTATGGGAATAGAGAGTGCACTTGTATTTGCGCACACATTTGAGCACTATATTATATCATGCATACGTGGCTGATCGTTGAGATTGGCTACGGTTGAAGGGATACTCGAGGATACATTTAAAGCCTTTAAGCGTTCTTCTTCTTCATCATGTCATTGTACTAGTCTGGGTAGGGGCGATTTTAATGCGCTTGTGAGGTGAGGCGCCCTGGTGAGGTTATCCTGCTGCACCTTTGGCGTACTTGGTTTGGTCAGTCCAACGCGTGGATGACCTCAGGTGCGGTCATTTACTTTCCCTTGGATGACAAGGCTTTCTATGGACTAATGTCCACGCCGAGAAACATATCTGAATGTCCAAAGAATGTCAGGATGCAGGATTGTATTGTTGAAACTGACGCTGCTTGATACAGAGTTCTTTTTTTTATTGCTTAAAATAGGCAGACGACCCTGCGGCCCATTTGATGGTAAACGGTAACCGCCTCTCATAAACGTCAAACAATGTCGGAGCACAGTCATGCCGCTGCCTACCGTGGAAAAAGAACTCTTTTCAAACCTTGTTAAAAAAGGACATGTCATAGCGATCAGGGAACACCGCGGCTGGAAGCTCATTCCAGAGTTTGCACGAGCGTGCGAAAAAAGAGCGCTGGAAATGCACGAGCGTGCGAAAAACGAGGGCTGGAAACGAAACATTCTGGAAGGGATTGGTGGTTCCAAGGAGTATTGGTGAAGTTTGCCGTGGCGTCTAGTCGTGCGATTGAAGAATAGTAATCCTGGTATGATATTGAACAGCTCCACAGAGCACTCTCCATGGAAGAGCTTATAGAAAAGGCAAAGAGAGCCAAAATCTCTTCGCGACTCACATCTCACATCTCATACGTTGACCTGATTTCGTACTAAGTAGCTTAAGCACTTGTGTTACAGATATCAGACAACAGAGAAACACAAATATATACTTAAATACATATATTACACCCAGACACTGAACAAACACAAGTGTTCATCGCACAAATGATTGTCCAGGGTGGGGATCGAACCCACGACCTATGGCGTAAGAGGCAGGGTCACTACCAATTGCGCCATCCGGTCAGTCAATCCAACGATTCCAATTAGTCCGTGAGATCGGGATCCCCGACAATCCGGACAGCTCGCCTCTGCAAGACGCCAAATGGATCCAGCTGATATTTAAGACCTTTGTGCGAAATTAGGTCCACGAAACCCCAAGTATTCTTCTCCAAATTTTCTTGAAGGGCGTACACTTGACCTCTACCACATGTTATTCTTTAACGCAATATACCTAAGAGGCTATAAATATTCTTTACTTATGAACGTTTTGATCTCATTATACGATTCGCCGTATAAAAGAATCAGCAAAATTTTTTATTGCTAACCGATTACAACATTTCATTTTAATATTGATTTAATAATATATTTGAGGTTGAAACAAATACATACTGCTAATATCGTGATTCTATTATAACACGAATTATCTGATAATAGCTTGGCATGGCTTCGGCTTGACGACCCGTTTGGAACAATAGTAGTGAACCATGCCTTTGGTCCAAGAGTTGCGGTTTCGATCCCCGCACAGTGTCTATGAACGAACATGTCTGTTTGTATTGGTCTTGGTGTTTTCTATGTATTATAAGTATATATTTACAAAAAAAAAGTATTCAATGTATATATTTGTAATCCCACTATTGATTCTGATATCTGTAACACAGGTGCTTGAGCTACCTATCTCGGAGTCAGATCTATGCATGTGATTTTTTAAAATATTAAAAAAAAATGTAATGACTTCATAATACAACGTTACATGGAAATATAATATGCCATAGTAAAATGGGTCATGGGGACCAGTAAAACAATAATATCTCTAGCCGAATTTGGCTAAGGCTGCCAATCTCAACAATTAGCTACATACGCAGGATATATTATAGTGCTCAAGTGTGTGCGCAAACACAAATGCACTCTCTATCTATCTACGTTCCCATGCCCTCATATTCCAATGAGACACCAGTGTGACACGACTAAAGAGGGATCGGGCGCAGGACCAACGGCTTAACGGTTACAATACCGCCAACTTCCAGACTCCGGGCCGACACTAACACTTTCTTAACAGAAAAACTCAGGTCCAAATTTTACCAGGGGACCAGTAACATAGCTTACATGTCTCTAAGGGATAAAGTCCAATAAAAGTTTAAGTTTCATATTAAACATGTGACTATAGGTAAAGGAAATGCAACTCGTTGCCGGCGCATGTTTTTCCTCCTTCCTACAATATGGATTCCTTCAAACGAAGCGTGAATAAGCATCTCGCGGGCCAGTATGGCGGTGCCAACGGAGGTGATGCCTTGACATCGCTTCCGTTGTAATTGCAACTTGGGCTCTTCTCTTGCTTACCATCAGGTTCAAGAGAGCCAATTTACTGAATAACTATAAAAAAAAGTATGATGAAACGCATTAAATTAATACGGCATACAGGCAGGTAGACCGTCACGAAAAACAAGCAAAAACAATTCCCAAAAGTCCGCAGCATTTCCGTGCTCGAATCGACATAAAATTAACAACTTCATCCGGCATACGTAGAAAACGGTATTTTATTCCGTTCCCCATTTTAAATGACACGAAAGAATGTCCATCGTTACGTGATTTAAACTATTTCCGTGAGAATACGGTGCGCTGGGTCATACCCATTTGTAATGTTAATGCTAGTAGATATACGACGTTAGATTTGACCACCCGTTTGGATCAGTGATAGTGAATGCTTTCTTTAGTCCAAGGGTTGCGGGTTCGATCCTCGCACAGTACAAACATTTGTGTGCATGAACATGTATGTTTGTATGTGTCTGGGTGTTTTCTATATATTATAAGTATATATTTACAAAAAAAAGTATTAGATGTATATATTTGTAATATCCAGTGTTGATTCTGATATCCGAAACACAGGTGCTTGAGCTACCTATCTCGGAGTCCAAATTACAGTGAAAGACTTACTTATATCAGTGACATCTTTTCTTAACAGAATTTTGTTAAGAGCTGAATCAAATCCCAAGTCCTAAACACCACAATTATTGAAAAACAAACACATTGGAAAAAAAACCTATCTCGTAGTCAGATCAATGTATTTGATGTATATCAATCAACCAACGAACGTTGACGAGGCGAAAGCGAGCTCTGTAAACGTAATTATGGTAATCATGGTTCTAATTTAAATTCGCTAATTGAATCTAAATGTTTTACTCATTATTTAAACATTTTGTAACGCAAGATATTTTTCGCATACATGTTTTTAGAAAAGGACATTTTGAGAAAAGGACATTATGAGAAAGGCCATTTCGCGAAAAGGAACATTATGCGGCGAGACGCATGTCTTGGTTTTAAACATATCTCTTAATTACATGGTATGCGAAAAACACGTACAGAGGTGACATCTATTTTATAAACCTATGTGTTGAGGATCGACGGCTGGACCAGCTTAATATATTGTTTATGTTTTTATACTTTTTTACTGATTTTGGTATATTATTGTATTTTTTATGATTTTAATATGGTCTGTGGACCTGTGAAGACATTGGAAAATACATCATTATAGTTTTGCTGATATCAGTGGATTTTATTTACACCTCTCACCAGCGTTTTAGTCCAATCGCCAAACTATGTTTAGGAATAAATAAATTGATTGATTATAATGTGTATTTATTTCAGGGAATTTTAAGACGCTCTCTGTCGCTACATAACCCTGCACACTCGCTTCTTCTTATATTTAGGTAAGTACTCGTATCTATGTGTAATTGCTAAGTGAATATGGCGCATTTGGTAGTGACCCCGACTCGTACGCCAAAAGTCGTAGATTCGAAACCCACCCCGGACAAATACTCGTATTCGTGTGATGTACTCTATTTCGTGTTTGTTCAGTGTCTGGGTAATGTATACAAATACTTTTTTTGTAATTCCTCTGTTGTCGGATATCCGCAACTAAGTGCTTAGGCTACTTAGTGCGGAATCACGTTAATCAGGTCGAGATTAACGAAGCGTGCAGAAGCATAGCTTTAACACACGAAATAAACATAAGCCTGTTGTTAAAAATTGGAAATTCATTTGTAGGATTGAGCATTAAAATGTTTAATAAGTTACCTCAAAAATTATTGATTTACCGGTACATAAGTTTAAGTTGCATGTAAAAAACTGCCTAATGCAGAAAGGGCTACTATAAAGTAGATGCTTATTTAAACGATAAGGATTCCTGGACATGTTGATCTCTTCACCTGTCCTCTAATGTGTAATTTCATTTGATAATTTTACTTTGACGATTTATCTAAACGATACTGATTATAAGCATTGTATCTCATACTGTCACTATAATCATAATTTGTATAAGAATGAAAATTGTAATTTCCTTTTTATTTGAAAAGAGTAACTACTGAGTTTCTTGAAATTGACATTCCGAATCAGCGGCAGATAACATAATATTTGGCATTCATAAATGTTCTGTATGGACTTAAATTGAATTAAGACATTTTTACTTTTAGGTACTTTACTTTACATCTCGGGGGCCAGTATGGCAGTGTCAGTGTAAACATTTTTAGCTGTTCCCATATTTAGAACTGAAACTCATTTTTTTTTCATCAAACTCATACGTGTGAGGAAGGGGTCTTTAAAAATGATGTTGATATTTTTAATATACATTTTTTCTAAACTTAATATTTTGCGCAAGAGACGCTCCCAAAGTGGTAAAATGTGCGTCCAAACTTACTTCTATAGAATAATGAAACTAAAAAATATGTGATTGTACATTATCATAAAAACTAACAACTAAAATTGTTTTTACTTTCTGCTACGGAACCCTTAATAGGCGAGTCCGACTAGCACTTGCAACCCTGTGACCCAAGATGTTAAGCGGTCTTTTATCATGCTAGCTCCGTGTGTTCTCAGGCGCTTGCAGGATTCTGAGAGAGGGCGCCACTAGCTTTTAAACTACCTAGCTAGAAAGTGAGAGTTTCATCATCATCAGCAACCCACACTCGTCCACTGCTGGACATAGGTCTCCCCTAATGCACGCCACTGCTCCCGATTTTCGGCCACTCTCATCCAGCCCACACCAGCCAGCCTTCGAATGTCATCATCCCATCTTGTCGCAGGGCGTCCTACACTACGCTTACCAAGTCGCGGTCTCCACTCAAGGACTTTACGGCTCCAACGGCTGTCAGTTCTGCGGCTAATATGACCAGCCCACTGCCACTTCAGTTTGCTAATTCGGTGGGCTATGTCGGTTACTGTGGTTCTCTGTCGGATTACATCATTTCTGAGTGAGAGTTTAAATAAAATGAATTCAATTATGAGGGCTGAATATTTCATTAAAAAGAATACAAAAAAAGGACATTTAAAAGGAAAACTTTGTTTCTGGCTTTAGATTTATATTAGTGTTATGTAATAACTTAAATGATCTTAAACAAGTAATGTATTAATTCTAGGCTTAATTTAGGCCGTAAAGAAAAAAATATTTTTTATGCTATGTTTATGCTAATTTATTTATGGAATCCAGAAACACGTTTTCTTTTTATTGCTTATAGTAGGTAGACTTGGCCGTGTGGTCCCCGGCAGAGTAGAATAGGCCACCCTCACTCTTACCGAGGTGTCGTAAAAGGCGACTAAGGTAAAGCTGCTAGCATGATCATCAGCACCCAGAGAAGGAAAACTCTGCACTTATATCAAAACCCTCGCCAACCCGTCTGGCAAGCGTGGTGAGTATGGCAATTACCCCTCATGTGATTGAGGGAGGCCCGTGCCCCAGCAGTGGGGACTTAAATGGGCTGACGATGATGATGAGTAGGTAGACGAGCTTGCCCATCTGATGGTGAACGGTAACCGCCGCTCAAAGACATCAACAATGCCGGAGCAGAGTCATGCCGCTGCCTACCGTGAGAGAAGAACTCTTTTCAAACCTCGTTTAAAAAAGAACATGTCATATCGATCAGGGAACACCGCGGCTGGAAGCTCATTCCAGAGTTTGCACGAGCCCGGGAAAAAGGAGCGCTGGAAACGAAGCGTTTTGGAAGGGATTGGTTCCAGGTAGTATTGGTGAAGTTTGCCGCGGCGTCTAATCGTGCGATTGTAGAATGGTGACCCTGGTATGTTATTAAATAGCTCCACAAAGCACTCTCCTGGGAAGAGCCTATTAGAAGAGGACTTTTGGCAGTAAACGCGCAAACTTGTGTCTTAGTCGGATTGAACTGAACAAGGTGAGAGGAATCCCACTCCGAAACCAGTTCAAGTGAGTGTTCCAGTTCAGACACAAGTTGTTCCTATCTTTCCATAATGGAGTTACGAGGGATGTTCTGATGGCCGGTGTATCGCGCATCACCCGTGCTGTCGTCCGCATAACAATGTATGCTCTCAATTGAAAGCATGTCATTTATGTGCAGAATGAACAGCGTTGGGGACAGCACTGAGCCCTGTGGTACGCCGGCGTTGATCGTTCTGGTTTCGGAGCATTGACCGTCAACAACGACACGAATACTCCTACCACCCAGAAAGCTGGCTATCCACATGCAGAGTCCCTCGGGTAAGTCATATGAAGAAAGCTTCTTCAAGAGGGCTTTGTGCCAGAATCTATCAAAGGCTTAAATGTACGTACGTACTTAAAGGCATACTTTTACAGTTTGTCTTAACCAACAGTCGCTCGTAAATGTGTACACAAGCATTCTATCATAATAACCCAAGCTATTTCAAAAATGTAATACACATTATTTACTATTATGTATTAATATTTATAGCTAATATATAATATTTACTCAATATAATGTTTGTATATGTTACCGGCCAAACACGATTTCAGGATAAACTAGTTTGGCCTAGGCCAAAGTAGTTTTTTCTATACGCGATAAGATTAATAAATAATAAAACAAATAAAATATTTATTGCAAATAACTTAACTCTATTACAAACTTATGGTCACAATCTTACATATTATAGTACTTTTATTTGACATTTGATTAACCAGTATAGCCTAGTCTAAACTAATTTGTCCTAAGCCCGATAGAAACTGATAGGCTAAACTGGTCTATCCTCTAGGGGCTTAGGACAAATTAGTTTGGACTAGACTATACTGGTTAATCCTATCACGTATAGGAAGAACTAGTTGAGTATAGGCCAAGGACTAGTTTGTCCTGAAATGGGGTATTTCCAAAGTCTTTTTTTTTGTCTTGCACTGCCTTATCCTTTTATAATTCGCTTTACTTTTCCTCTACTCTGGGGTTGTCTGGAAGAGATCGCTTTTAGCGATAAGACCAGCTACATTGTACTAGTATAATACCATAGACTAAGATTTGTAAATTTTGTGCAATAAGTGTTTCTATCTACAACCTGTGCGGATAAAGAATGGGATCAGAAATGGCGGCGCATCTATTCACTTCTCGCTCGCACACTATTTGCATCTATACTCGCACTCGTGGGGTGTCCCATTCTTTATCCGCACAGGTTGTATCTTTCATTATTACCAATTTTATATTGTTTCTGATAAATGACTAGATATACCTAGTACAATACAACTTTACAGATTGAATGGCTAATATTAATAGTAAGCTGAATATCGAATGAATTTGCTGTGGACTATTTCGTTGTTATTAAGATTGTGGACAGCGCAAGGTCATGGCTTACTCGTGAACTCAATCGATTCTGAATCAGAGATTAGACGCAATTTTTTGTAACAAATCTTTACCCACTTTATTACTATTGACTCCGAATAATTTACACTATTTTATATTTTAAATATTTCAAACCAAGTAAAACTATTGATTTGGTTATTTGGTGCAATGTGGCGAAAATATTTGGAGTGTCTTTTTTTACCCGACTACGGCGAAGCAAAAATGAGGGTTATGTTTTTGGTTGTTCTTCTGTTCCCTCATTACTTCGAAACTAGTTATCATATTTGATCTAATGAGGTGTGTCGTTAGAAGCGTCTTGATTGCCTTCTGGTTATAGACGACATGACGCCACGTTAAATTGACATACAGCGCCCTTTAGGGGACTTAGAGTAAGAAACTAAAAAAAAACTTGCTTTACGGTACCGTGGGGTATCAAATGAAAGAGCTTTTTTATTATTATGCCGTATCGCCGTATGCCTCCTACTGTAGCAAAACAGATTCATTATAATAATAAAATAAAATCAATGTGGAGTAGAGACTATTTTCTTGTTTCGTACTTTTTAGACCGTGTTTTTTCGGTAGTCGGGTTTTAGTTTTTATACTTAAATTTTATTACTTATGTGAAAACATATATGTGAACATACAGCCTACGAATATATAAAGTATGTGTGTATTTTGTGCAATAAAGTATATTTATCTATCTACTTATACCGTCTACCTTTTCCGTCCCCTTAACATTTCGCACAAAATATTAAAAAAAACTTACCGAACAATATAAAAAAGCAGCTCAGCTCCGCCGCCCACATTGTGTATTTGTCCATTCACATAGTGCATTCACAACACTTCACATGCAGTCACAGACACAGTTCAAAAGTTGCGCGCCGTCTCCATGCGAACCATACTTTTGTCTTCGGTTGCAATGAATCAGCAGATTATGCCTGAAACAAATGAAAATTCATTTAACACTTTTAGCGGAGCAACGTCTTAAGACGTCATTTTTTTAAAGTAATTGCAGGCACAACGTATTATCACGTCGAAATAAATTATACAATTACACGCGAAACGTACTATGACGCTCGCCGCCTGTACTAAAATCTATGAGCTACGTCATTGCGCCGTATCGCATCGAATTCCCAAACCTCTAGCGCCACGGCACGTACATTTACGTCTCGCAATTATCAGAAAGTTAAAGCAGTACATATATTGTATCGTGTCTCTCCCACATGTCTGTCTCTGTCACTATTGCCGAAACTAGCTGAGATTACTGTGAGCGCGCATATGTGTGCGTAGCCTTTTTAGCTCGCAATGTGCGTTGTCGTCCTTGTATGTAATGTTATTTTGTCATGAACAACGTGTATAGACGTCAATTATATTTGTATGAAAAATAATTGTGTCACATAAAAAAAATACATGCAGACTGCCATGTATTTTCGCATGAAAGTGTTAAGTTAATTAATAATCAAAATATAGAGTGTTAGAAGCTCAGTGGTTTGGAACGCGCCTTCCCTACGGGGGTCGTGGGTCGAATCCGAGCTTGCGACTTCGGATTTTTCAAATCTTTGTGCGTATTTGTACTCGCGTACCGGTTAGCTTGGTGATGAGGGAAAACAGCAAAAGGAAACCTGCACGTTTCGGATAGTTTCTGAAACCGCTGCAGCACATGCTGAGCTTGGACCTTGTTGACCAATTCACTTTGTTCCTTTTCTTCTTCCTTGGTCGCCAGTTTATATATTAACTTATTTTTTTTTGTTTTTGTTTAATATTTTTCCTAGGTGCAATCTCCTTGCTTATGTTATTTGTCCTGTCTATGTAAATCTTTTATGTGGTCAATAAATGTTTACTTACTTACTTACTTACTTAAACGTGTTACCATGAGGTCAGACGGCAGTCGCTTCATTGTAATTATCATTCTCTCTAAATCCTGAATCATGGTCTAAGCGTACCCCGGGCTCCAGAGCGACAGCTTTGGATGCAATCGGGAATCACACGCTAACATGAGGAGACAAGGCAATGCATAAATACCTATTTTGATTTGAAACCAGGAGCAATAAACTGACGCAAGAAACGTTTTCTTACAAATTGGCTATTCTAAATTAGATTTGGTAATTTTTTTCGCTGGCTAATGCCAGCTAAAAGAACTTGACCATTTTCTAATCTAATTTCTAGGGCATTGAATTTAGATTTTTTTATGTGATAGATGGCAGACGAGTAATCGGATCGCCTGATGGTAAGCGATTGTCGCCGCCCATGTCACATGGGTGTCTACCCGCGACGCCAATGGAGTCACAAGTGCGCTACTAACCTTTAAACCCCCCTTTCCCCCGGATTTGGCCTCCGGTACTCACTCACGCAGCGAAAGAACACAGTACTGCTTCACGCCGGTTTTTTGTGAGGCCGTGGTGTCACTCCGGTCGAGCCGCCCCATTCATGCTGAAGCGTAGCTCTCCCACGGTCAATGTATAAGAACTATTGGAATATACCTAGATTCTAATATTCAAGATTATTATGATTCCTAAACTAAATATTAATTTAGGTTAGCTTAACACAGGTAAATTGATAAATATACCTGCCATTAATTGTAATGGCAGGTATATTTATCAATCAATATACCTGTCCGGAGACCTCTCCTGTGTTAATGATGTTAGACAGGGTTAGATAGTAGCAATTAAATTATTGTGTGATCCAATTAGATGTGCTGGATAATTTGAAGAAACTTTGCAACATCCCTTTACTACTAATACTAATTTAACAAACATCAATGTATCTTTCAGCCTCACACTCCGTAATAAGGAAGTGAGATGGGTGAGTTATCTAATAGTATGAGTAATTATCATTGGTTAGAGCAGACCAATTATAATTTAGGTATTTACCTATGAAATTGCTGTTTTGTATGGCAATTTTCTTAGTAGTTGTATTTTCCATGCCAATATTTTTTTACTTTGTAAAGTAACTATTAATGCTACTACTCCATAAATAATTCTGATATTATGACTTCATGTAGGCCTCTTTTTAAAGAACTGAAAATTTTAACTGTACCTGGTATGTATATTTTTTATTTATGCATATTATGCATATGCAAAGACAAACTCCACTGACTACATGGTTATTAAAGTATTTAATAGACTGGATGACGAATTGAAGTTATAACAACTTAATTTATTTAAAAATAAACAAAAATACTAGTTAATACAATAATGCTTTTACTCGATTGACGAATACTTTCAGCACTTCAATACACGGTCGTTGTAGTTGTAAGTATATTTAAGTATGACTTTAATGTAACTGAATTTTTTGCATGCTAGTTTCTGGTGAATTGTGCGGATAATCTATTTGTAACACCATCATGTACCACCTTTCGAGCAAAACAAATTGATTGATTTGTTGATTGCTCAGCAATAAAAATAAAGCCGGCGTGCAGCAGCTTCTATGCTGTGTTTCGCTGCGTGAGTGAGGGTACTGGAGGTCCAATCCGGTGGAAAGGTCGTTTAACGCGCACTGGTGTTGCGGGTGTCTATGGGCGGCGGCAATTGCATACCATCAGGTGATCCATTTGCTCGTCTGCCACTTATCACAAAAAAAAACTTAAGTAGCTTAGTAATTGGATTTGTAATTTTGAAAGTAGGTACCTAATTTGTTTTGAGTGGTTGCTACATTTGATGGATAATTTAGGTCCTTGAAAGTAAAGTAATCGAAACAAACACCCTTCAAATACTTGGAAACCCTGGGAGTAATTGCTTACCACTCCAATAAACAGTCCAAATATTATTTGTTTTCAATTTATTGAACTTTATTAAATAAGTTTCCAACGCAAGTACATACATTCCCGCTAACATAATAAATCCTCCAACCGATTATGGCTACGGCGGCAAACCTCAACGATCAGCCACGAACGCAGGGTAATGATCAAGTGTGTGCTCAAACACAAGTGCACTCTCTATTCCCTTATCCTCATATTCCGACTAGTGTCTCCAGTGTGACACGAACGGATCGGGCGAAAGACCAACGGATTAACCTGTTTTCCGAGGCACGGGGGTACATGACCGCCAACTTCCATACTATGGATTTCTTACCGAAAACTAAAATAAGTAAAATTTTTCTTGGCCCGACTCAGGACCTCCAGCGCACCCGTAGCTTTAAAGTGCAACCCACTACCCACTGCGCCACCCTAACATTATATGTATAAGTATATCGACTGACCGGATGGCGCAATTAGTAGTGACCCTGCCTCTTGCGCCAAAGGTTGTGGGTTCGATCCCCACCCTGGACAAACATTCGTGCGATGAACACTTGTGTTTGTTCAGTATCTGGGTGTAATATATGTATTTAAGTATATATTTGTGTTCCTCTGTTGTCTGATATCTGTAACACAAGTGCTTAAGCTACTTAGTACGGAATCAGGTCAACCTATGAGATGTTGTGTGAGAATTATTTATTATTATTATTATTATAAGTTTTAAATAAGAACCCGTGTATTTACACCGTTATTTTTTTATCTTTTACACCCGAAAGCAACATAGAAGGTATCGTGAATGAAATCCATTTAGCATGTTAGATCAACAAAAAGCGAAAAAGACATCAAATGTTCCATGCATTATTGCTGGGTATTTTGTATTGAACAGCTGATTTTTTTAGATTATTTTGTTGATGTTGGTGAGTTCTAATGTGCTTAATGGGTTTCATTTACGATACCTCATATTGTAACGTGTACATGTCGAAGTACTGGATACAATATGTCAATTTTCTTTATTGACATTACTCAAAATAATGTTGGAGTTAAAGACGAAGGTTACCTGAATTTTGACCGAAATGTAAAGAGGTATATTATATATCTTATAACTGTTCGTACATATTATACCAGTATCTACTTTTTTTTAGCATTAAATCAACAGAGAGATGATATTTTTCGAATAGTTATACATAGTTCGAGAGAAAGAAATTTGCCATAAATATTTTTTTTTCATTCATTTATTCATCACACAAGCAATAAACATTGGTTAAGATAGTAAATAAAAAACCACTTAGGTTTACTCTTAACTATCGAGTTTACAATATTATCTTCTATTTTACAGTGTCGTACATGCTATATCTCTCTATAACAGAAATACAATCTACGGAATTTCGAATAAACATCCCATTCCCATAGGTTTTCAGAGCCGATTGTTAGAAAGCGAGCTGCATCCAGCAAACCCTGCAGTCAAATTGAGTAGTCGCTCAAATTTACCCATCCAGTTGGCATCCTACGAGCCATTACTCTCCGACTCTGTTCTAGCGACCGACCAAACGCGACAAAGCGCTGAGCGGCGAGGAAAAAACATCGTGAGGAAACCTGCAGACTTTGATTATATACTACCTTGCAGCCTTCAGATACCTCTATTATTGCATTAAGACCCGTTTTTCAAAAATTTCATCATCATCATCAGCCCACTTAAGTCCCCACTGCTGGGGCACGGGCCTCCCTCAATCACATGAGGGGTAATTGCCATACTCACCACGCTTGGCAGACGGGTTGGCGAGGGTTTTGATATAAACGCAGAGTTTTCCTTCTCTGGGTGCTGATGATCATGCCAGCAGCTTTACCTGAGTCGCCTTTTACGACACCTCGGTAAGAGTGAGGGTGGCCTATTCTACTCTGCCGGGGACCACACGGCCTATTCCAAAATATATCCGTGCATAAATTTATGGTACAAACGTCTGATTTGTAGGTATAGAATGACAACAGTATACCATAGATTTAGTATCGGATTAAGATTAGTTAAATTAATTAAAATAAATAAGTTTTTTTGACAGGGAAAGGTGAAAAACGAGCACATGACATTGAAGTTGATATCCGCGAAATCAGAGAGATCGCTAATGAGTTGCCAGCCTTTTTAAAAAGAAGTACGTTCTTCTCTTGAAAGTCCCTAAGTTGCGGGCCGGCCGTAGCCGTCGGGATATACTAGTAGAAAAACGCACAGTATTAGACCGCCATCCATCGAGATGATAGGGATTGAATGACAATCGCTTGCGTGTGGTTCGATGTAAGAATTCAGCTGCAGGGAGTAAGTAGATCAAAAAGTTCCTCAAAGCACTCCCCATGATAGATGTGGTATAGTTTGGTTTTATTGGAACAAAATAATAGAAGATCTAAAAGGATTGCACGATTGCAGTATTTAGTGCAGGTACTAACGCTCACCTCTGAGGTTTCAAAAATACAAGTCCCTCTAACCTAGGACTCTAAATAAGATAACGTTAACTAAATTAAAAATATAAATTTCAAATAGTATCAATTTCATTTCTTGAAAAAAAAAATCAGAACGTATAATCATGGTCTTTTTGATCTGTTTTACTGTTTGCATTATTGTAGTGTTGCGGAACTATCGATAGTTTCCCTATCGATAGTAGGTACTTTTAACAAAACTATCGATACTATTGATAATACATTTTGAGCAATACTATTAATAACGCCAATCTATCGACACTATCGATTGTTTAATGTCCGATAAGTATTATCGATAGTATTGTGTTTCCTAACAGAACTATCGATATTATCGATAGCTTTGTACTATCGATAGTAAGCTATGTTTCGATAGTATTGCTGCTTGATTAAATGTGTCCGTTACTATCAATAGTAAAGTGTTGATAGTATTAGCGTTGTCAATAGTATTGATCTAATTTTACTATCGATAGTATCGATAATATAAATTTTACTTTTACTATCGATAGACTATCAATAGTGGACTATCGATAAGAAACACTATTTCATTGAATTAAACTCGCTTTTCAAATCCTGGATCATGGTCCAAACGGACCCTGGGCTTAGAAGCAACGACTTTGGTCGCAAATGGATACAATATGAGATGAATAATAACTCAAATAATATACGCGCGCTCAAATTATCTGACAAGCGTAATTGAGAATTTTATTGTAACTTCGGCCATTTGTAAAGCTAGCTGGTTCAATCGAGTATTTTCGTTGAGATTTTTATTAGATCGTCATTGAAAATGGCCAATTAATTACCTTTTATTTCATCTATGTACTGAAACATAATTACTTACTCAAGTAAAATATTCCAGAAATGTTCCAAACATTTCGTTGTCTCCCAACATTAATTTATTTCATCTCCAGTTAACGTCTCATAAATCATCTCGGCCTTAATGGGAAATCCGAAGTATTTAGCAGGCACCTTAAGCTTTTTGATATTTGAGAATAATTTATATTTCTTTTTTACGTACTAATATTTCAATCTATTAAGGCTGGATTTGACCAATCTCTATCCGTGGATAAATCTATGGTAGGTATAACGTCAGTGTTGGCGACCTACATCGTCACCACTTTTTTAGCCGCTTAAATGTAGTTTAAATTCCCTTCCTATCTATTTTCCGCATTACCATGAAAATTTGTGTGCGTGCATCGTATTACACCGTTATTTTTTTATCATTTACATCCCAAAAACCACATCATCATCAGCCCATTTAAGTCCCCACTGCTGGGGTACGGGCCTCCCTCAATCACATGAGGGGTAATTGCCATACTCACCACGCTTGGCAGACGGGTTGGCGAGGGTTTTGATGTAAATGCAGAGTTTTCCTTCTCTGGGTGCTGATGATCATGCCAGCAGCTTTACCTTAGTCGCCTTTTACGACACCTCGGTAAGAGTGAGGGTGGCCTATTCTACTCTGCCGGGACCACACGGCATTATCACCACATAGTAGGTTAAAACCACATAGTAGGTATTATTAGTGAAGTCCACTTAGCATATTAGATCAACAAAATGAGCAAAAAAAAATCAGCTGTTCCATACATTATTGCCGATATTCAATTTACTTTTATTTATTTGTTTAAAGAACACAGCCAGAATACAATCATTACAGAATATTAACTTAACATGTTAAATTAACTTAAGTCTAGATCGTAATCCAATAAAAGTGTTCCTAGCATGTTTAAAATTACTTATAGTTAAATTTAAAACAATGGGTGCATCACAAAACAAACTTAAACATGAAAAACTGGTAAGCATTGAAATACATTGTGCATTGGGTAAAATATTATTTTTTTAAAAATTTAGAAAGAAAGAAAGAAAGGAAATATTTATTATTATAGACATCACAATACAGAACATATAGCAATTGTAAACAGAACACAATTTACAATAAAAAATTAAAATTTAAAATTTACATTAAAATCAAATAAAAAAAACAACAACAATATAATTTTGTATAGAACAGTTGCCTTTTTAAAAAAAATAACGGCGTATATTGTGCTATATCATTGTCTTACTCGCTCTCATCCTCCTCATCATCATCATTCCCATCTTCATCATCCCTTATACTTGGTGTAGTATCGGAATGAGATTGGTCCAATTGGCCCTAAATATAGTACCTTAAAGACTGGGTTTACATAGTGGGAGCTAGCATACGAGCCAGTCTGCCGAGTAGCTGCACTGCAGTAATTCGCATTATTTGGCCGTCACTTACGAGTAACTCCCACGAGCGAGTTAGGAAGTAGCTCGAATGAGAAGCCAAGAAAATGTCTACTGGCTAGTTAGCAGCTCGCGTTGTGAAAACCAACCTTAGGGGTGTTTTGTTTAGTTCAGCAATGCCACTGCGTGAGTTTGATTAATTATGATCTTTGATCAAATTATGATACAGTGAAAATGAAATCCCAGCCTAACATTCCCAGTTACGTCCAAAACTGCCCTTTCGGAGCCCGCGTTGCTGTTTTTTTTATGAAATAGGGAAGAGACGAGCACCACCTCTATCACCTGATGGTAAGCGACTACCACCGACCATGGACACCTCCAACTCCAGAGGAGTCACAAGTGCGCTGCCAACCTTTTAAAAATGAATTGGTCCGGAAATACCGCAAACAAATAGTTCATTTCATAGTTTTGTCGTACGAGGTAAAAAAATCTTGACAAACGTACAGTTGTTGTGTCATGATCTAGGATTTGGGAAATCTGTCAATTACAATGGCTCTCCTGGCCTTACCAACCCTTAAAAGGGGAACCAGATCACCTAGACCATGGATATACGTTTAGAATAATATCTGAAACTTTTAGATTTCCTCACGATGTTCTCGCCGCCGAGCTAACAGTAGATAGGTACATAGAAATAAAATATCCTGCTTTGGACCTTTGACTTCCCGTTAAGATGGCGCTCGTTCTAATTCAGATTGATCATTAAAGAAGTACCTAATAGCTTCTTGCTTCTTTGAGGACACTTAACTATCAGAATGGTGAATTAAAGTGAAATAATAATAATAACAATAAAAATAAAGTTTATTTTCCGCCAAAATATTACATGCTTACTATTCACACACACATACTATTATTATACATAGTTATGCCCAAAAAGGTGGTTTCGATAAGGAATCGTATACTGGGCAGTTTCAATATCGTTCTGAAGATACTCTCGGAACGCTATGATGGTCCGTCCCTGGAATACTGGGCAAAAGCGGTAAAGGGTGTCGCGTGCTGCAACGACAAGATTTGACATAATATATTTTATAATACGTTATATCATTACGTTATGTCATATATGTTAATATCATTTATTTCAACCAAATTACAGGTCATATACAAAATAGAAATATAATATTAATAATAGCAATACAATATTTGACATTCATACATTGTAACAAATATATGTATAAATGTCAAGTTGAATAGAAATTCAGTATATAAAAATTAAATGTCAGTTACATTAAAGTTGGTTATAAAATTAAAATTATCATAAAAATGTTAAGCTACTACATGGCCATTGAATACAAAACCAAAATGAAAATTAAATTGAAATTAACGTATTCATCATCATCATCATCAGCAACCCACACTCGTCCACTGCTGGACATAGGTCTCCCCTGATGCACGCCACTGCTCCCGATTTTCGGCCACTCTCAACCAGCCCACACCAGCCAGCCTTCGAATGACATCATCCCAACTTGTCGCAGGGCGTCCTACACTACGCTTACCGAGTCGCGGTCTCCACTCAAGAACTTTACGGCTCCAACGGCCGTCAGTTCTGCGGCTAATATGACCAGCCCACTGCCACTTCAGTTTGCTAATTCGGTGGGCTATGTCGGTGACTCTGGTTCTCTGTTGGATTACATCATTTCTGATGCGGTCCTTCAGAGGGCGTGGCGAGGCATAGGCGGTTACAAATCAATATCTAACAAAGGAAAGGTTTCTATAGGTATATATGAGTAGCCACAACGGTATCCGATGAAATAATAAAATACGAAACCATTAACCGCTTTACCAGTTTTATATGTCAGCAACAATTCACTCTTTGTACAGTAAAAGAACGAAAAGGTTCGTCAGTTTTCAAATTGATTCGTTTGATATGCTATGAGCACTTATTACCTTTCGTAAATTAGTCATACTATTACCTGTTGCACAGAAAATTATGCTTAACTGTTAGATCAGAAAGTTCAGATTTGCTTGTAGCAACATTGATTCCTTTTCATGTAAAGAAAATTTTCGAAGGTTGTCAGCGCACTTGTGACTACACTGGTGTCGCGGGTGTCCATGGGCGGCGGCAATCGCTTTCCATCAGATGATCCGTCTGCTCGTCTGCCATCTATCACATAAAAAATACATCTCATGCATTGAACTGATTCCATAATAACTAACATATTTACTCCCATACGCTGAACAAACACAAGTGTTCATCACATGAATGTTTGGTGGAGATGCATGTAAATCACAGTTGCATTAAAATATGTCACTTTGGAGCTCGGGGTACGCTTGAACTATGATGCAAGATTCGGTAAGTGAGCTAAATACAATGAAGCAGGGTTGCTTATCGAAAGTCCACTATCGATAATCGGTAAAAGTGGCAATTACAAAGAAGCGACTGCCGTCCGACTTTCACAACCCTTAGACAGGGTAACCATACCATCTAGATCACGGTTACACGTTCAGAATCAATATCTCAGATATTGTAGATATTTACAATTTCAAGAAACTATCCAAAACGTGCAGGTTTCCTCGCGTTGTTTTTCCTTACCGCCGAACTAATACCTAGTAGAAATATGCACATAGATTTGAAAACTCCAGAGATTCGAACCATGACCTCTCGTACAGAAGACGCGTTCTTTACACTGACTTACCATCGCTGTCAAGCGTTAGCATATAGTTGATATTTTTTGTAGCAATCTTTTGCAAATTTTTTTTCTTTTTTTTTGAAGCACTTACAAATTTTGTCGACTTAGTAGCGCGTTCAGTGGTTTTTGGAAGGTGAGGGTTCGTGCCCTACTTGAACACGAGATAAAATTTTTAAGTGTGTTATTTACTTTAAAAATTTACCTTAGCATATAGCCAACAATAACCATGCACAAATGTTGGGTCCGTTTTTGTACGCGAAAATCAACCGTAAAGAAATTAAATTGAAAATTTAAAAAACCCCCGACACAACTAAAGCTCTTTCATTTGATACCTATATTGAGGCAGTTGGAACAACAAATAGGTTATTCGTCATTTTCTGACGTCGGCCATCTTGGATTTGAAATTTTTCACAATTAATATATTCTGCTACTTAAGTCCCTTTTATATGATACCCATATTGTGGGAGTTGTGTTAAAACATAAAATCCAAATCATTGTGACGGCGGCCATCATGGCTCGATTTTATCCAACATATCTAAGAACACTTCCTCTTTATTCATCTTTCAAACAAAAAAAAAAACAAAATCCAAATCGGTTCATTTGTTAGGGAGCTACGATGCCATAGACAGACACACAGACACACACACACACACACACAGACACGTCAAACTTATAACACCCCGTCGTTTTTGCGTCGGGGGTTAAAAAAGGTGCATGCACGGTGTATTGAATTTGCTTTGTAGGTCACTTGCAAATATCAACAGCATTGCATTTACCCTGCATACTTAAGAACCTAGTCTTTGCAAGATAAAATATTCAAAGATGTTCACATACGGTACCTAATGTCTGCCTTTTCGCATAAAAAGAAGGTCTGACGAGGGAAACATTGTTAACATCGTTTGCAATATTTCTGTAATGCAAATGTCTTCTTTACTTGAAAATATTATCAAAACAAAGTAGAACAACACCCCCACAAGGTGGACCGACGATCTGGTGAAGATCGCGGGAATCCATAGGATGCGGGCGGCACAGGACCGGTCTGTGTGGAGAACATTGGGGGAGGCCTATGTCCAGCAGTGGACGTCTATTAGCTGAAATGATTATGATGATGATGAAGTAGAACAATGTCACCTTAGTAAAGTATATATATAAGTATTTTTTTTATCGCGAAAAATAGGCAGACGAGCATGCTGCCCAGAACCGCTGCTTATAAAAATCAACAATACCGAAGCACAGTCGTGCCGCTTCCTACCGTCAAAGAAGTACTCTTTTCGAATCTCGTTTAAAAAGGGACATATCATAATATCCTCCAACTGATTACAGCTATGGTGGCCAATCTCAACGATCAGCCATGTAAGCAGGATATATTATAGTTCTTAAGTGTGTGCGCAAACACAAGTGCACTGTCTATTCCGTACCCTCATATTCCGATGGGACATAACTG
Source organism: Marasmia exigua (assembly GCA_019059595.1). NCBI lineage: Eukaryota > Metazoa > Arthropoda > Insecta > Lepidoptera > Crambidae > Marasmia > Marasmia exigua. The sequence continues at coordinate 10,994,003 of CM032475.1, read as the reverse complement.
TGATACAACCGGAGAGGGATCGGGCGCAGTACCACCAGCTTAACGTACTTTCCGAGGCACGGGGGTACAAGAATGCCAACATCCAGACTCCGGGCTGCCACTAAGAATTATTACCGAAAATTTAGGTAAACATTTTTGGCCCTACCCGGGAATCGGACTCGGGACCTCTAGCGCAGCCGTTCGACCCACTAACCACTGCGCCATCATGTCATGTCATAGCGATCAGGGAACTCCGCGGTTGGAAGCTCATACCAGAGTGTTTCAACCAACATCCGCTAGGCGGTGAGGAAAAGTATTTTGAGAATTCCACATTCGAATAATTTCAGTCACTGAGTCATAGTTATAATAATAAGTTTTGTAGAATGAATCATTGCTGTAGCAACTACAATCGTAGCACATCACGTGCTACGAACATTTTCGTAGTAATATCTGCTACGATCGTAGCACGCTGCTATTGCGCACGTCTAAAAAATAGTGTAGGGGTCACACGGCAGGCATTTAGCTTTGACGTTTTCAGATTTTGCGACTAAATCTATGTTTAATCACGTTTTGGTGACAACGTTCAATCAGTGGCAGAAAACTACTAAACCGCGCCGCTTTTTTGAAAGTTACTTATTATGACAATGAACTCTCCAAAACTGTACTAGAAAATTTTACGTTTGGATTCACCGATCCTACGATATCACCACTCTGATTTTTAACCTTATTCGCTTTCCTTCCCCTTCCCCTATTCCCCCCCCCCCCCCCCCCCGGAAGCTTAATTATTATGGATAAGAAATGTGTCGCAAGGGAAATTAGACCCCAAAATGCATAAAAATGTGTATTTGTCAGTGTTGACATAGACATTTCTATTCACGTTGATTAAAGAAAGGCATATAAAGCTCAATGTATAAAATAGTGTACAGTGCCCTGATGCGACAGGTTTATTTTTGTTCGTTATGGGAGCGATACCCTTACTCACGATATAAATAAAGATTTTATTTAAGACATAATCAGACGTCCAATGTACTTTACTATCTCGTTATCTAACCTATTATTGAGTATTGTATCTAGCGATTCGCAGAAGCGTTTCAACTATTGGCCATTTTACTCTCTAAGGATCAACTGTGAAGTGACGTAAAATAAGGTACGTAATAGATCCCTATTGAGACTTGCATCCATACATGATCAATGGCTAACGGAATCCGATTAAACCCCACGATGCGAACGTTTATATATCCGATACTCAGACAACTCAGCAAATGGCGCAGTGGTTAGTGGGTCGCACTTTAAAGCGACGGCTGCGCAAGAGGTCCCGAGTTCGATCCCGGGTCGGGCCAAAAATATGTACCTAAGAATTCGGTAAGAAATTCGGAGCCTGGAAGTTGGCGGTCCGTGTCTCGGAAAGCACGTTAAGCCGTTGGTCCTGCGCTCAATCCCTGTCCGGTCGTGTCACGCTGGTGTCCCATCAGAATATGAGTGTAAGGGAATAGAGAATGCACTTGTGTTTGCGCACACACTTGAGCACTATAATATATCCTGCCAAATGCGGCCAAAAGTGGCCGCATTTGGCGTGAATCAAGTTTTCGCGTACGCGTTGGTCCCAACATTTGTGCATGGTTATTTAATAAATAGTATAAGTGTTTGCCGAGAACTTATAACCCCGAAATGGTTTAAAATAGATCCGGTTTGAAAGCTAAAAATTTTAATCGATTGGCGTCGCTTGTGTGCCCTACCCGTCACCTTAACGAAAAGGTATTGAACTCATAAATTGACAATATCAACTCAATTACATTTTTATGTTTTCCACTTATACGGCTTTATTAAATGTTATAGGTATTAGTATTTTATGTTTGACTTTTCAATAAATAGAGCGATTTTCAGTACCTTTAATATTTTGGGGCTCAATTTAAATGTAAATTACCCATTTAAAGTCAGCGCAATTAAGTAATGTAACAAGAAAATTTTACTGAAATTCCTTGAAAAATAACTGATATGGACATCTCTAGGAGTATTTTGGCACGTCTACCTACTACGTACAATACGGATGAAGATGTTCTATAAAAAAAACCAGCCAAGTGCGAGTCTGACTCGCGCACCGATGGTTCCGCCGTACAAACGTAGCGGTTTACAATTTAAGACGTATTAAATCAAATTACCTCTGTATCAACTGTGTATTATGCAAATAAATAATGTTTCTGTTTCAGTTAGGACGCATTTAGGTTATAAACAGAATTATATTCACCAAAATACTTAGATTGAATGACGATTGTGTTGGTCTTTGTTTTGGTTTAACTAGTTACTGTGCCTAGAAAATTTTAAAAGGTTTCGGGTTTTTTTGTTAGGTTCTTTCATACCAAAATTCAAGATTCAATGTCATCGGGAAGTAGTCTTTAAGTTTTGATTCCGTTGCGAGTAGTGGCGAGTTTCAAAATATGCGGTATGATTATAGATAGATAGCGTTTTGAATTTTTGCGTTGATTTAGAATTTTTCACAGTTTAGTGGCACCAACCAAACCAAACCAGCCAAACCTTTATTCTGCAACCATACTAAAAAAACATACACAAATCCAATATGACGCTACATTAGTTCAGGATAAGTGTAGGAAAGGCACTGTCTATCCAGGTCGAACAATTAAAACATCAAAATCTCATAATTTCTTTATTTTTCTTGGAACATATTTAAATAACAAACTTAATGCCTCACTTGAAATCCCTTACCAAAACTTGCTGCAAATATACTGTTAGTAAGTTCCTCAAATCCTTGGACTACGAATTCACAGTGGCTCTACTGGTTCAATTAATTTAATAAATATTATCTTGACCTGCTTTTTAGTCACCGAGTGATTTACCTACCCTCCCTTCTTATTGAATTTATACACACTTATAATATCATACTCATACACCTTACATGCATTTTAACACAATATTTATACTCACAAAAAACAATATACAAAGTACAACTTTTCTTTTAAATTTTATTTATAAATTAGGTAGTTTTACTTTTTTATTATATTGTTTAGATGCTCTGCTCCTAAATATAAACACTTCGGTATCAACATATTAGGATATTTTTACTATATGCGGACCTACATGAAGGGGCCTGGTGTCCTGTAATTACAGGTTCGCGGGTTGCATCTAAAATTAGCAACTAAGTCCTAGCTCTTAAGACCTATTTGTGACGTGAAATAAATGATTTATTTATTATTATTATTAATTAGACGTAAGAAGTGTTTGATATGAATTTCAAATTAAATATCTCTACGCGTTCATGTGGAAAAGGGTAGGTAGTAAGTTTATAATTATTAAAAAATATTTTATGTCATGTAAGTAAAAATTATAGTTTAATATTTTATGTAACTTCAAATTTATCATTTTCGCAATTTTTCCTTTATCTGTACTATTCAACGTTGCTTCGTGCCGAATTTCAAGATTCTCAGTTCACGGGAAGTACCCCTGTAGGTTTTGATTCCCTAGCGTTTGACGGAAATTCGTCTAAGGTGTCGGTATAAACAGCTGTTTAATTTGATCGCGTTAACTTAGAAGGTTGATTTTTTCACAGCTTAAAGGGTTAGTAGAGTAGGTATTTGGTTCAATTTAATACCTTTATTCGTTCGTGAGAAATAAGGTAGTATATGACGTAAAAAAAGTACTTATTAATTATTGATATTTTTATAGCAATCTTTTGCAATCCATTCTTAAGCAAATAACACACTCAAAACTTCATCTCTCACTCAAAGATGAAATTTTTGAGTGTGTTATTTACTTATTAATTGCAGATGAAAGTGAACCATTTTTCTTAAAGCTAACTATAGTTACAATTATAGGTAATCCCAGCAAGCATAATACTAGAAAAAAAAATACATTGGTTTAAAGTGAAGAAAAACAGAAGGAAATAATGTTTTCGTAAGCAAAGGATAATTAAAAAAAACATGTTAGATTGTTACACTTTTTTGATAAGAGACAAAAATTTAGGAAGGCTATGACGGTGAATGTCAAGCTCAGAAATCCTTTTTGATAAATCGTTATACAAGCGTGATAAAAGTAAGATCGGTGCGTCGCGCCCCATCCGTGTTCTGCAAAAAATATTTCTTTGTTTTTAGGGTTCCGTACCTAAAAGGAAAAAACGGAACCCTTATAGGATCACTTTGTTGTCCGTCTGTCTGTGTCTGTCAAGACCCTTTATCTCAAGAACGCGTAGACGTATCAAGATGAAATTCACATGAAATACTTAGGTCTATTGTCCCTTTGAGCTGTGAAAATATCAAACTTCTAAGTCAAGCCAATCAAAAAATACAGCCGATTATGTCGATAATTTCAACAAATTTTCGACACTCCCAAAGGAATCAAAACCTACAGGGTACTTCCCATAAACTCAGAATCTTAAAAAAAGTGCATGAAGCATTGTCATATAATGCAAATATAGGAAAAATTGCGAAAACCACATTTTTTAGTTATATAATATAATAAAAATATTTTAATAAAATGAAACTTACTACCTTATTTCTCACGAACGAATAAAGGTATTAAATTGAACCAAATACCTACTCTACTAACCCTTTAAGCTGTGAAAAAATCAACCTTCTAAGTTAACGCGATCAAATTAAACAGCTGTTTATACCGACACCTTAGACGAATTTCCGTCAAACGCTAGGGAATCAAAACCTACAGGGGTACTTCCCGTGAACTGAGAATCTTGAAATTCGGCACGAAGCAACGTTGAATAGTACAGATAAAGGAAAAATTGCGAAAATGATAAATTTGAAGTTACATAAAATATTAAACTATAATTTTTACTTACATGACATAAAATATTTTTTAATAATTATAAACTTACTACCTACCCTTTTCCACATGAACGCGTAGAGATATTTAATTTGAAATTCATATCAAACACTTCTTACGTCTAATTAATAATAATAATAAATAAATCATTTATTTCACGTCACAAATAGGTCTTAAGAGCTAGGACTTAGTTGCTAATTTTAGATGCAACCCGCGAACCTGTAATTACAGGACACCAGGCCCCTTCATGTAGGTCCGCATATACTAAAAATATCAATAATTAATAAGTACTTTTTTTACGTCATAGGTGGCAGACGAGCAGATGGATCGCCTGATGTTAAGCGATTTCCGCCGCCTATGGACACCCGCGACACAAGTGGAGTCACAAGTGCTCTGCAAACCTTAAAACCCCCCTTTCCCCCGGATTGGGCATCCGGTACCCTCACTCATGCAACGAAACACAGCACAGTGATGCTTCACGCCGGTTTTCTGTGAGGCTATGATATCACTTCGGTCGAGCCGGCCCATTCATGTCTAAGCGTGGCTCTACCACAGTCGAAAACCTTCTGTAGCTTATGTTGGTAATCGAATAAATAAATAAAGAACTAAACCCATGACCTTTTGCTTGTGAGGTAGGATCACTACCTAATGCGCCATCGGACCTTAAATACATAGTTCGTAGAATAACAATAAAAGAAGAGAAAAAATGAATTTCATACAAAACTCCAGCAACATACAATTGAACTTTATCGTATGTACGTAGATCATTGTAAAACCGATTCTCTTTTTGGAAATGTGTACTTTCAACAGAGCGTTTTCAACCCGCACAATCTGTTTGATGAAAAAGTAACCATAGGCAACAAAAATGCCTCTAAAATATAAAACCTGCCGTTATGGACGCTATTTTGTGTGAATCTGCCATTTCGATCCCAAACTGCCCAGTTTGGTGTAGATTTTTTTACTTTTGATCTAACAGAAACGTGGCATTTATAAAATGTAAATACCTATTTGCATACTACTCGTACCTATGTTTATTAAGCGCAATCCAGGCAGCCGTAAATAAAACGGCGTAATAGGCTTTGGCATAAATGGGCCGGCTAAACTGTTGTGATACCACGGCCTCTGAGAAGCAGCGTGAAGCAGCGTCTGTGCTGTTTCGCTGCGTGATTGAGGGTACCGGAGGCCTAACCGGGAAAAGTCGGTTTAAAGGTTGCAACACTAGTGATTCATGTGATTCGTCTGCTCATCTGCCACCTATCAAAAAAAAATCATAGCAGGTTATTATTACAACAGACGATGGCTTATCAGTTTTTAACTAATTTAAATTATTACAACTATAAAATTATCTGCGGGAAGTAGTTATAAACTTAGACGCTGACTACAATATCTCCTTCTTTTCAAATATTAGTGAAATGCGATGAATAAAATGTTATTTTACCATTATTGTTTTATGTGGCATTGGAATACTACACAAAAGCATTCGACACTTCAAATCCTTCCTCAATATTCAGTGCTCTAAACTGACTGAACCGACAAGACGTAAACTCCTTCTATAGGGGCACATCTCAAAATTTTGCGCTTTCGAGTTTTTATACACGTCTTTCGAATTGTGCCCGTATAAGTATGAAAGCTGCGTTATTAAACCTTTCTTTGTTGTTCGGGAATGTCACTGGCCCGAAGTGTAATGGGCCCATGTAACCTTGTCCTCACCATCTACTCATAAAGTTCTACTAATATAAAACTTCCCACATTCGGTCCCTCATTCCAAATCCAAAGCTAAAAGTTAAGCAGTCTTTTTTTAGGTTTACCAAAAAAAAAGCCAGAACAGGTAGCTAGTTAGTCATAAAGGGCCGAGAACAGCAACAATACACACGTCACGAACTCATTATGATGCTCGTATGTTTTAGCGTCATCATTGCGGGAAGTGCTCTTGTCCTACCCCTCTGGATACGACACTTTATAGCAGGCGTGGGTACGTATAGAATGAGAAGTTGTGTACTGTAGGTGTCGTTTGTTTTCTATTGACATCGTTTATGATCTATGTAATGGAATACGTAATGAGAATCCAAGTGTTTCTTTTACTCCCGCAATGTGTAAGTAAGTATCAATTATAAAGGATTCTTTAATGCGAAAAAGAAAATTATTAAGTCAAAGTATTGCATTGTTTATTTTAAATATTATTCTTATGCTTTATATTTGTGATTCTTTTTATTTTATTTAGTCGGTTCTTCTTTATTTGGGCTTTCGAACTTAATTCATCAAATTGTAAAACAGTTTTCAATGAAAAAAGGTGATTTTTACACGGATACAAATAAGTAGACGTGTGTAATCTTTACTGAAACGACTCAGTGATCCGACTCAGCCAAATGAGACAATATCATTCGACTCAAATGGATCTCGAGTCCAAATTAACCGAATGAGCTGAATGATCCGATGAGCCGAATGATCCGAGTGAGCCGAATGATCCGAATGAGCGGAATAAATCACGGATCTATCTGAGAGTCGATGTTCCAAATGAAGCGTTTCACTATTCCGCATCTCTGCACTGATCCAGATGCAAATGTTCCAATCTTTTGAAAGATATGTTTTTGCCAGGTCTACAAATAAGACAGATAATTACCAAGGATCATTTTCCATGCAAACCCCGGGCTCTGAAGTGACAGCTTGCAAATGAGAATAATTTCTATAAAACGACTAAAAAGCGGTGCTTAAAACGATTTCTATCGTTCCCTATCAAATTAACAAGTGATAAGCCGTATAATGTTAAAACCTGTTTGTTTCCCATATATTTATTTTGAACCTTTACAACGCTATTATTACCACTGTTTCATTATTCAGCTAATTGTATGTCTTATCAATTTCATCGAATCGTTATTTTCCTATACTTAATATAGCTTGGTAGCTCATCAGGCGGTAAAAGCCATCAAATTGTTGTTTACAATGCAAATAGAATCCATTCAAAAATATTTTCCTTCAAAAAATATTTATTTTTCGAACGAATGACATAAACCGTCGCATTTTTCGGAATCCCACGCACGTTCGCTATTTTACTCTTACTCGCAGAGCTCTACCATCTCACATGAATATGAAATAGAGTTCGTTGTTCTGATATATGTTTTTGTTTAAATAAATATTGTGAATAATAATTTCATTTTCTTATTATATCATGTACGCTTATGTGTTTTAACCGACTTCAAAAAAAGAAGGAGGTTATCTCATCAAAGTGTAAGCTCAAATGATTAAATAACATTTTCACAGACTTACAGAATTGCTTTTAAACCCACAAACATTTAAAAATATGTTACACTTAATACGTTTATAATTTTCTACTCTGTGAGCATGTTTCTCATTACTTAAAAATTGTTCAGTCATAAGCATTTCCAGCAGCATAGAAAACTACAAACACCTCTGTAGCGTACATTTAAATTATTTTAGTTCAACTGGTTTGGTATTGTTTTCACCCACTACCTTGTTCCTTAAATGTGATAAGGTGATGCCGATTATAGTTTCCCCTGGGACACATAAAAAAGTATCTATATATAATTTATATCTTGTTCCAGTGGTGGAGGTTCCCTGAGATGCGCACGTGCAGGCTCGGCGCTGCTGATGTGCTCAGTGCCAGCATCCGTGAGCTACATCTCCGTCACCAGCTGGTTCAAGGAGGGAGTGGTGCTAGCGGCCATCGCGGTTGAAGCTGGTGAGTATATGTATGTACTGTCTAAGTGATGTAAGCCACAGGTAATGGGGAGTTGGTGGTTCCGTGGGATGCGCGTCTGCACGGTGCCGATGTTCTATCTAACTTGAACAGGCACCAATTGGTTCAAGGATAAGACGTTGCTAATCGCCAATGAAATCAAGATGGTGAGTTTTGTGCTAAGCATAAGTACTGTCTTGGTGTTTTAACACACGATAAAGCAGTCCCGGCCACAGCTGGTGATTGTATCGATTCTATTTAATGGTTTGATGTATGCTATTTGAACGACAACAATAAAAAATGATCTTGATTCCCAAACGATTCAAATTTTCCAGTTTCCCCTGATCATATCCAATAACGTTTTGCCCGACGAGTCGGTATTCGGTATATTTAAGATTTTTTTTTCTAAGAAATAGAAATATTCTTCTAAAAGTCCATACAAAATATTTGTATAGACTAACCGAAAAAGAAGCAAGAAACTCTTTCGTTACTTTATTCAAATCATCGATTAAATTCATGATTCAAATATGATCGTTACAATTACTTTTTTAAAATATTAAGATAACAGTGACAGTCTGACATACAATGCTTTATATAATCTATCTTCATCTTAGCGCGTAGTTCCCGGTTAAATCCAAAGCTGTCGCTGTGAAGCCCAGTGTATGCTTGGTTGAGTCATGATTCCTGATTTGGGGAGTCTGGTAATTACAATGAAGCGACAGCCGTCTGACCTCCGCAACCCTTTAATAGGGGAACCAGACTAATTGAATCATGTTTACAGACGTTACGTTTCAGAAACTAGCCTTACCGCCGAGCTGATGGTAGAAATATGCACATCGATTTGAAAAACCCGAAGCGCATGCTCGGATTCGGACCACGAACCCCCGTATGGAAGGCGTGTTTTGAACCACTGAGCTACCATTGCATCTTGCTGGTTTTTATTACTCAACTTAAACATAGGTAATGGTAAATCAAAATATTTTTGTGGTAGCTGCATTTTAAGGTGTTATCAGAATAGTTCTGTAGCTTTTAAGGATCTTAACTATACTCAACGTAGACTCGCGGCAGACTAATTATTAATGATATATGAAAGTTAAGTGGTTTCAAATGGTTAGTTAAATAAAGGGGAAATAACTCGAGCCAAAGATTCGTGGCTGTTGATATCATAGTTCATTCAAAATCTGTATATAAAAGGAGAACCTGAGTGACTAAGTTACTAAGAATGGACCCACAGCCCAAACTACTGATCCTAGGAACTTGAAATTTGGGAAGGGGGTTCCTTTAATAGGGAAGTGAGCACTAAGAAGGTATTTTAAGAATTTTTTTTTTTTAGGAAGGTAACACTTGTGTTTGTTCAGTGTCTGGGTGTAATATATGTATTTAAGTATATATTTGTGTTCCTCTGTTGTCTGATATCTGTAACACAAGTGCTTAAGCTACTTAGTACGGAATCAGGTCAACGTATGAGATGTTGTGAGAATTATTATATTTTTAAAAATTCAACTCCTTAAGGGGGTGAAAAAAGGGATTGAAATTTGTATGATACTCCGTTGTCTTTGATGTTAGGAATGTGAAAATTTGTACTAATATGTATACTTTGAAATAAACAGAAATTCACTTCAACTTTTTTGGAAACCCTCACCTCAACCTTTGAAGGGGTGAAATGTAGTATGGGGATTTGCTAATTACTAAAGTAAGAAACTTGAAATAGATGTTTGGACATGGGTTTTGAATATAAAAGTGACTTTTGAACTTTCAACCCCTAAGGGGTAGTTGCGTGGGTTTGAAGTTTGAATGAAGACTAGTAATAAAGACTAAAACTGCGTGAGTAACGCCGCGCGCGCAGTCAAGTTAATGAATAGTCTATCATTTGCCGCTAGTCTTTACGTTGAGTATGTTGATACTTCTACATAATGACGCAGTTTAAATTTTCGTATGACGTCGTGGTATTTTTTATCTGAAGGAGGGTATCGTGTTGTAATTTTTTTATGTGGTAGACGAGCAGACGGATCACCTAAGAGTAAGCGATTGCTACCGCTCATGGACACTCGCAACACCAGTGGAGTCACAAGTGCACTGCCAACACTTAAACCACCCTTTCCTCCGGATTGGGCCTCCGGTACCCTCACTCACGCAGTGACACACAGCGCTGACGCTGCTTCACGCCGGTTTTCTGTGAGGCCGTGGTTTCACTCTTGTCGGTCGAATCAGCCCATTCATTCAGAAGCGTGGTTCTTCCACGGTGTTATTTAAAAGCAGTTGCTCATGAAGTATCCAATTTGCACATATTCACAAATTGCACGAGTAGTAAGCAACAAAATAATATGGAGCGAAGTAGCCCCAATGTGTAGTTAACTATTTTTCAGGAATTATCAAGAATGTGTTTGCGTTTAGAAGTTACTTTTGCGTAAACTTATTTAAGAACCAACTCCCGTCCCTATAGCTAATAAAGGGGGTGTTATAAGAAAAGATTGTATTGTAAATCAAATTATTTTACTGTTTTTGGAATGAAACTTTGAAAATCTGTATACTTATATATTCTATGCTCTACACAGGGTTTTGGTGTCCAGGCTTCTTAGCAAACGCACAAAAATCCGTATTTACAAGACAGTAATACGTCAAATCTTGATGTACGGCTGTGAAGCTTGGACATTGACCCGCAAAGAAGAGACCAAACTACTCGTGGCAGAACGAAAGATCTGGTGGAAGATTCTGGGACCTTTACAGACTCCGGATGGCGCCTGGAGGAGGCTAAAGAACAGGGAACTAGAAGACCAGGTGGGCGAGCCCAACATCATTGGCGAGACTAAAGCTTATCGACTTCGCTGGCTCGGCCACCTAGAAAGAATGGGAGACGATCGTGCGGTAAAGCGAGCGTATCAGGGACGTCCTAATGGCAAAAGGCCAGTCGGCCGTCCGAGATATCGCTGGAAGGATGAGGTCGAAAAAGACTTGCGCGGACTCTCGGCAGATGACTGGCAGGAGGTGGCGCAGGATCGACCAAGATGGAGGCTCTTATTACCGGAGGCCAAGACTCACTATGGGTCGCTGCGCCAACCTAGTTAGTTAGTTATATATTCTATTCAAAATGACTTAATCAATCGGAAAAGTTTGTTTAACAATTTATATTACGGAAGCTCTATCGAAAGTCATTTAATTACATATTTCATAATAATCTTTAGAAGTTTTGAGTTAATAATAAATGTAACTACGGACCACACGATCAATACCCACATTCTGTAAAGCAGTGATTAGTATTACGTAGTTTTTGCTATTCTTGTATTTCACTTGCTATTTGAATGTATTTCCAAAAAAAGAAATTACTTATTTCGGAAATCCATAAAATTTTACACTAAAAGTACATTGTACCTCAAGCTGTGAACATGCGAATAACAAAAGGTGTACCTACAGTTAACAGCAAAAGTCGTTTTTTTTATGTGATAGGTGGCAGCCGAGCAGACGGCTCATCTGATGGTAAGCGATTGCCGCCGCCAATGGACACCAGTGGAGTCACAAGTGCGCTGCCAATCTTTTAACCCCCCTTTCCCCCGGATTGGGCCTCCACGCCGGTTTTCTGTGAGGCCGTGATATCACTCCGGTCGAGCCGGCCCATTCATGCCGAAGCGTGGCCCTCCCAAGGTTTGCATGCTTGGATTTGAACCTGACCCCTCACCAGAAGGCTCACGCTCTTATCTATTGCTTCTCGTCAGAATCAACTTTCCGATTCCGGTGGTAGAGTCACATTAAATATATTCATTCATTTCTTAGTATATTTTATGTGTAATTACATGTATATTATATTTACAAATAAATAGTTATAATTTCCAATGTATGACGATTTGGAAGTGCTGTATGTATACAAGCCTATGCAAGTAAAAATATTTTGATTTTTTTTTATTTTACCATCGCTCTAGTCGCTAAAAGGGTAGACAATATTAGTACTGCAAATTCTAGGAAGCAACAAAGAAACGAAAAGACCAAAGCGCAGTTCAAAAGATCCAAAGTTACAGTAAGATCAAAAGAATATTAACCCCTTTTAATTGGCGGTAAACAGCCTCGTTAATGAAAGGGTAAAATATTCGTTGAAAGAATTGCGTCTTTTGGTAACTTGTAAGAAAAAATAACAAATGAAATAGAACAATGGCATAGATATCCAATTAGAAGATAAGAGGTTTTGGTTAAATTAATATAAACTCATTGAAACGTGATATCTTGAAAAAACAATAGATTTATCTATTGTAACTAAGTAAACCTATTTCTTTAATGTCATTAAAGAATGTCATTCTTTGCTCTTCTCAGGGTCTAATCTAGCAAAGGCTTAATAGGTGGTGATTGATAGTGAAGCCGAATTTTCTTTTTTAATTAACTTACATTATATCTCTAGTAATCCGTGAAGAATCGCAGAAAAACCCATATTTTATTGGAACTGAAAAAATAATTTAATCAAAGAATTATCCAGTGTACTCATATTCTTTAAACACTGTAGGTATGAGTACTACAGTATTGTTTAATGTCCTGAGTTTTGTTACGCATTTTTTTTTAATGGGACAGGTGTGCTTTTTTTGTGTAGCAAAAGAACGGGCCACCTGATGATAGGCGATTTTGATAGCCCAGGGATACACTTACACCTTCCCCCGGATTGAGCTTTCCGGTACCCTCACTCACTCGGCGAGACACAATGCTACTACTTCACGCCGGTTTTCTATGTATTTTTACTGGAAGTTCTAACAATGCAGCTATTGAAAGAAATCAATCGCTTTGGTACCGCAGTCGGCATTGTATTTGGATAGCCGATATTAAATAAAGGCATAGTGGGACCGAATGCACGTTACGTAACTTATGAGAATATTCGTGTTCAGTATTTTGTTTAGCTGTCTGAAGAGTTAGAATTGCAGTACATATTAATATCATTATTATTAGGTATGTGATTTTAGCAGATGTATCTAATAAAAAATAGCAGATCATAATTAGAGTCATACGATAAAATCCCCCCCTTGAATCCCCCTGTCTAGCTACCTAGTAGCTTGTAAAAATCTATTTTTATTGTATTTATTATAATAATTATGACTTAATTTATTTCACTGTTGGTGGTGAAATAAATTAAGTCATAATTATTATCTTATTCAAAGAAAAGTTTGAAAAACTATTTTGTCTTTTTCCTTTTCAATGTTAATACATCAACTTTATTAATAAAAAAACTTATACAGCAAAATCATAGAATACTTCTTTCAGAGTCGTACCATTAAAATATTTAACTTCAAACAATTTCAATCGGGTAAAATGACACTTAAAAAGTTTTCATAGCCAAGCTCACCCCGCCTCAATCAAAAGATTAAAGAAAAGTGATAAATCGAATTTACGACGATAGCGTGAAATAGTCAAGTTCATTCTATTGGCTACACCAAAAAGAAGACATAAAAAGTTATCATGCGTGTAAGTAATTTTGACAAAAATGGAGACAAAGACGCTAACATTAAGAGTCATGGAGCTATAAAACCGAGGTCGCGTGATAAGAGTTCTGATTAATGTTGGCAGTACACATTAAAAGTAATCTTTAGTTCCATTTTGTGACTTTGTAAAGCCACCCGTAAAATATTTAGGTAATAGCTTTTCCCTTGACTTACATTTGGAGGTTTATTAAAAATTTTAAACACGTAAACCGCGCGGCAAATTTGAAACTTGTAAAATTAAATACCATGTAAAAGATCCTAGGGCTGGAGAATTCCGCAGTGAGTCCGGTGTAACTTTTTCGTGAACTTAAAAACACTGGCTGTCACAGATTGATTTGCACTGATTTAAAAAAAAATGTGATGTTTACATTTCGTTAGTAGCGCGAAGGCGGGAGGAACGCCGCGCGCGTGGTTTCCGCACACTGACTGGAGAGGCACTTGAGCCGGGCGGTTCGGCGCGGCGGCGTGCATGCGCACTTACCATCTTTGCCTTTGAAGCCATTGTGAAACGTGCCCGTAAACGCTGCTCTCCCGCATTAGTCGAAGATAAACCTTTTCGGGATAGTGTGTAGATGCTTTTTATTGTTTTCGTTACTCAGCGGGAGTCGGTTTTACAAGAAGTAGGTTGTTTACGCCGCTATTTAACTGCACGGAAAGCTTATTTTACGCTTTCAAATTAATGTTACAATTAGAACACTCGAGTAAATTCATCTATACAATTTTAGGATTAATTGATTGTAAAAGAAAAAAGAAATAAAGGAATATACTCGTAGAACAATTCTCGTAAATTATTAAATCTTGAAATTAGAATCGTATTAACAATGGCAAAACAACTGAACTAGAACTTATTCAAGAAAAAAGTGAATAGGCTGTTACTAGACAGGCATGATCTATCCTCGGCCACATCATCACTTACCATCAGGTGAGATTGTGGCCAAGTGTCTGGCTATTATAGTAAAAATAAAAGAAAAAACAGAAAAAAGTACCCGTTTTAGTAATAAACCTTTACCATAAATTTGTTGTTGTTGTAGTAAACATGTTTCTTCTAGAACTATATTGACTGACTAAATGCGATAGGTCGTTCATTACAACTTGACTGAACTCACTCGTACAGTTGAGTGGCAAAAAGCACAAACCAACTTTTTGTGGCTCTTTCGAAATGGATGAAATGGATACGAAATGAGTACCACAGCTCAAGAGGTAAACAAAACGGTTTATGTATTCTCAAATCCCGCGTAATGGCAGCGAAGGTGCTTGCGCCTCAGCCAATGGCAACAAGATAATCTTTATGTTTCCCATCGTGACAGACAACTGGGTTGAATGGGTCCATTTGCAGCTCAACAGCACGGCTAAACCCGGGAACACGTTAAAAAACAACGTCCTATTTTCAACAGCCTTCAAAAAATATTCGAGAGACTTCAAAAAGTACGCTCCGCATTAGACCAGCATGAATGTTTGAAAGTCCGATTTGGATAAAGTTTCAACTCAATTTTGATTTCACATATTTTACAGAAATGGTTTGTATAAACTATTACCGTGGGAGAGCCACGCTTCGGCATGAATGGGCCGGCTGGACCGGAGTGACACGGCCCCAAAAAAAAACTGGCGTGAAGCAGTACTGTGCTGTATTTCGCTGCGTGAGTGAAGGTACCGGAGGCCCAATCCGGGGGAAGGGGACTGGTGTTGTGGGTGTCCGTAGACAGCGGTAATCGCTTACCATCAGGTGATCCGTATGCTCGTCTGCCACCTATGTCATAAGAAAAAAAAAAGTGATACATATTATTATGATGGTCCGCATTTGTGCATTTTTTTTATTTGTTAGAAATGGGGTGAGCCCTGCGTCTCATAGCCACTGCGACCAGTAGATGATCTATTGTGGCAGCCCCATAACCTATTACAGCACCTCATGTAGCTCCAGTTCCAGGATAAACCCGCGAATGGAGCTGATGGGGGAGCTTTTGATCTCGTCTGCTGAGATCATGTGTGCTCCTAGGTGCCGGCTTCTGCAGCGGTACTCGCCGAGGACGTGGATAATCGTTTCCTCGTCCTCGCGACAGAACCTGAAGATTTTGGTATCTGAAAGGCCCATGTTGTGCAGGTGCTTGTTTAATTTGCAGTGCCCTGTGAGGGTCCGAGTGAGTGACCCATGTCCTTTACTCAGTTTCATTATTTCTAAAGCTCGTCTCTGATCAAACGCCTGTATCAACGCCTTAGACTGTTCTAGTCGAGGTAGTCTTTCCTTATGCTCCCACTCTTTTAACTCGAACCTGACCATTTGTGCATGGTTAATTAATATATAGTATAAGTGTTTGCCGAGAGGTTGTAACCACAAAATTGTTTAAAATAGATCGGGTTTAGCAGCTAACAATTAAAAACGAATGGTGTCGCTAGTTAGAGCTACCCGTCGCCTTAAGTATCATGTAAAGTGAAGTCCTTACCGAATAGTGCCTTAGAATGGGTAGATGAAATCTTGATCGTTTAGGTGACGCTAAACGATCAAGATTTCATCTACCCATTCTAAGGCTATATTCGGTGGGTCGATTAAAATGAGAGGTACTATTTTCGAGCAGCTCAGAACCGGGGATTTTGGCGTAAAAAAAGGAGTCTATACTTAGCAGTGACTAGTACTTCTGGGCTATTGATGATTAAAGAAAAGCGATTAAAACATGTGCTCGCCATTAATATTGATTTCGCGCTCTGGTTCTCTGTCGGATAATGTAATCCGACAGAGAACCAGAGTCACCGACATAGCCCACCGAATTAGCAAACCGAAGTGGCAGTAGGCTGGTCATATTAGCCGCAGAACTGACAGCCGTTGGAGCTGTAAAGTCCTTAAGTGGAGACCGCCACTCGGTAAGCGTAGTTTAGGACGCCCTGCGACAAGATGGGATGATGACATACGAAGGCTGGCTGGTGTGGGCTGGATAAGAGTGGCCGAAAATCGGGAGCAGTGGCGTGCATCAGGGGAGATCTATGTCCAACAGTGGACGAGTGTGGGTTGCTGATGATGATGATGATGATGATTAAAATATAGTTTTTCCCTTTTTAACCGACTTCAAAAAAAAGGAGGTTTTCAATTCGACATGTATATCTTTATTTATGTTTGTTTGCCGATTACTCTGCCTTTTATGAACCGATTGAAATGTTTTTTTTTGTTGGAAAGTAGATAGTCCCGGATTGGTACCATGATCAGGATATCCAAAATAAGACACTAAAAAGCTTTTAAAAAAAATTGTCTGCGAAAAAAAACCGCCTTCAAAAACCACGAACTAAAAAGTGTCAAATAATATTTTTAACACTTTATACACTTCAAATAACATTTTATAACAGTAAACTCGAGAAAAGGTTTTATCGAAGTTTGCGCCTAATCCCTGTTGAATAATTGAATCTTGTATTAAATAACAAGATAGTATTGGGCGCCGCCTTCGGTAAAACCTTTTCTCGAGTGCACTGTTATAAAATGTTGTTTGAAGTGTATAAAGTGTTAAAAATATTATTTTACACTTTTCAGTTCGTGGTTTCTGAAGACGGTTTTTTTCGCAGATTTATTTTTGAGTTCGAATGTTCAACATTTTTGTTCAACAGCGATCGATTGCTTTGGATACCAATCTACTTAATGACGTAAGATTGCCTTGTGTGCATTTAGGACGAACTATGGTCGATGATCTCCGATAACGCCACACTAAATTGGTCTTTTATATATCATTTAATGGTTCTTTTAGTCAATTTAGCTGGGGCTTAAATTTAAAAATGTATATATCAAAAAGGCATTTGTGAACTCATTGGCATGTAATAACTGTTAAACTTACCCATTTTTTGTGACCAAAGTTCTCAAACGTCGATTAGTCTCTTTCATCTTACGTTATTGTAATTTTGTTTTGTTTCTGTGCAATCAAGGATTTCTATCTATCCATTGTGGGTTATATAAAATGCGCCAGACAATCAACACCTATCACTTAATCTCGAACTAAGGCATTATCTGTACTATGAGAACTAGATTGCATAGCCGGGTGTGAGTAGTAAGAAAACACATAGCTGAGCCAATTTATAAAAAAGCGTAGAAAAGGATAAAATAGACCTAACCAGAAACCGGATTCGTACTTACAACGTGAAGGAGTCTATTGAGCTATCAACACTCATACAATATCTATCTTACATAGTATCTGATGTAAGAATATTTCTTCTTAAATTAAATTGGCTCGGATACAATTATAGAAAACAAGGTCAAGGATCTTACGCTTTTTGCTTAGAAGATCATTCATATAATAGAAGATAATTTCATCTTTTAAGCAAAAAGCGTAAGATTCTAGACCTCATCATAACCGCTTGATGAACCAACTACCGCCTTCTTTAAAATCTAATATAAATTGTAAGAATTTAAATGCAAAATTAAAATTACACTTTCTTATGAATAAGGAGAACATTTACCTGGTCACCACTTTTTTGGTAATGTATAAATGGAATTTAAATTAGTAGTTTCATTGTAATTTTTATTTATAATAGGTACTACTCTTAGACTATTATTTTTATATTTAATGCGAGCAATAGGCGAAAAACCCAGCATTGTGGACAAACCTCAGCGGTTTATACAATGCCATTAACGTGACTGTTGGTCAAAAGTCTGTTTGTGATAATAAATTAAAAAAAAAACATTCAAATGAAATTGTGATTGGGCGTTAATATTATTACTCACTAAGAACGTAGTATTTTTTATTTTATGTTATATTATAACCAAACGAACGAAAGAAACGAGGAGAAGAATCACCTGATGTTTAGCGATCAATTAAAATTGCTTTCGCTGTTTGTATGTCCCTATGTTTTTTGTGCTGGAGGCAAGCGAGTCTCCGGATGGAAAGTAATCAACGCAGCCCTTAAACATCTACGAAATCAGATCTATCTTATATAATATCTTTAAATGTATGTACGGATTATGATGCGATTTAATTGATGGAGTGACACCGTAATATATCTACCTGTGCGAAGCCAAGGCAAGTCACCAGTTTGATAATAATATAATACATTCACAATATTACCTCCATTCGAAGCTGGGGCAGTTTGCTAGTATATAACAATAAAAGTACCTTGCTTATGACACAAGTCCACAACTCGTCTCCCCAACGGGTTAGCAAAGAAATCGCCAACCTAAATACGAAAGGGTAAATACAACACTTTTCGTATTCGTGGATAGTCCTGCACGTGCACTTTTCCAATGGCCAACAAGATTAGCTCTTTGTTCTCACCGTGACAGACAGCTGAACCTAATAATACCGGTCCATTTGTGGGAACGGCAAACGTTTTCCGTAGAAAATCAACGTGCTTGGTTTTTACAGCGTAACAAAGGAAACACGCAATGAACAAGCATTAAATCTGTAGCAATAAAGTTTATTGCAATCGTTTTGTGATATTTTTGTTGGGTTGTTTGAAATTAAATTGCAACTAACTAACATCTGACTAAAAAAAATAACAAAAAATAAACATTTTTTAAGTTAGTGGACCTTTCGCCCTCCTCTTTTATGAATCGTGCATATGCAATAATTTTTACCTTTAGTAGGTAATAACATTTTAATATTTCTTCGAATCTTTTTAAATATAATCATTCTGTATTGATTTGATATTGAAACAAAATATATTCCACTTATAAACATTCAATACTTACTTAACGTGACCGCATCGCGAAACTATCGCCGACAATAGATTCGTGTGAAATGTGGCATTAATGAGACATTTTTAAAAAAATGAACAGCGGTGAATTCATAAAGGTCAGTATTAAGAATTTTTGAGACAATATTGTGTCATAATTTCTTCCTACAAGTAACCATTTTTTTGTTATTGCCAAAAATGACCACTTTTGGCAAGAATTTAGGTTACTTGTACAACGCGAGCTTTAATTTGGGACCCGTTTCCGTTAAATGTCGTTAGAGCATTTATAATGTAATAAGGTCGAAACTTTATTGCAATAATGTTGAATGTCAAGTAAAGACATAAAATGTCTTATTTAATCGACCCTTGAAACGATAACCTCTTTGCAAAGAGCTATCATTACGGGTTTCTAATTACAAACATATTTATGTTGTGTCACTCGTGTCAGTATCAGTCAATAGATAGAACACAGGTTCTGACACTGAGTAATATTTTTTTGGCCCTGGGGCCAAAAAGTTATAACTCACGTAACAATTACTCGGAAAACATCGGTAGTGATCGTATGCCCTCGCTAAAGTTGAGGTTTTTGCACGGTTGCCCCTAGAAAACTAAAGTTGTCGATGGTAAATATTATGACTTTGACACGTTAAAACATTAGCTCTTAAAAGCGAAAGTTAACCGAATCTCCCTCATAATATTGTGCTGTATATGTGTTTGTTTTTTTGGATACGTTTTGTTTTGTTTTAGATGGTGTAGTAACTCAATTAAATTTTAAAATATCAGAAAGAGTAAAATTTCTTTACACCGGTCAATTTCTAGTTAAAAACCTGTCTCTTTAATCACTCGACATTGGCAGTAGCAGCCATTAAAAAATAATAAAAGCGAAAGTTTGCTACATGACATTCGACCTTGGGTGGGTCCCAAACTAAAGCTTGTGACTGTACGAAGATAAATTACGCAAGTATAACTCAAAAAAATCTTAATACTTTGTTTATGGATTCGCCTTTTTCTTAAAATGCCTCATGATCTCCGCAATTAATACAAATTTACAGGTGGCGCGTTACTTCGACGCGTCGCCTTAAGATTATGTAATAATGAAATAAAGGTAGATGTATTGAATGAGTTTTGGGAGTGATGATAGCTGAGTCGATAAGAACGCGACTTCCATCCGCAAGGTCGTAGGTTGGAATCCGAGTATGCACTTCATGATTTTTCAAATCTATGTGCGTATCTCTACCATTTACTGGGCAGTGAAGGATATCATCGTGAGGAGGCTTTAAGTTTTTTCCTTCAACATTAATTTTCAGGCATTCATATCTACCTCCATAATGAAAAATAAATTTTACCTAGAAGTAGGGATTATGTTCTTCTTTCTTTAGACCAAATTGTTTCTCTTTCTCCAAGCCCCTGGGATACAAGACCACTTCTCTTCCAAACATCTGGCTGACACTGAGAAATTCTGAACAGCAAAACTCAATTCTGGCCCGTCCAGGGAATCGCACCCGGAATCTCGTGTGGAACCTGTGGCACCGATGCAGTCTCATGTTTCTTCTTCTTCTTCTTAAAGTGCCTCTCCGACTAACCAGCGAAGGTTAGCCGTCAATCTATAGCATATTCTCTTCGGTCTCTAGCGAGGCGAAAAAGCTCGGGGGCGCTTGCGATCCCAGTCCACTCCCGGATGTTACGCAGCCATGATTTTTTCTTCCGACTCACACGCCTCTTACCAGCTTCTTTCATTTCTTCATACCCATGTTTAGATACAAGTATCTGGTATGGGATCAGTGTTCAACTTTGTAATGTACGAGTCCTCGAAGTTGTTCAAAAATACGTATACCTCGGGCAGACTTTGCAATTGGATAAAAACAACCTCGAGGATGAGGTGAACAGAAGAATCCAGTTAGGTTGGGCAGCATTTGGAAAACTACGTCGTGTCTTCATATCGTCGATACCACAGTGCCTAAAGACGAAAGTCTTCAATCAGTGCGTCCTACCCGTCATGACATACGGAGCCGAAACGTGGACACTTACGGTACGGCTGGTCCACAAGTTAAAGGTCGCTCAGCGGGCTATGGAACGAGCAATGCTCGGCGTCTCTCTCCGAGATCGAATCCGAAATGAGATGATCCGGCAGAGAACCAAAGTTATCGACATTGCTCACCGGATTAGCAAGCATAAGTGGCAGTGGGCTGGCCATATTAGCCGCAGAACCGACAACCGATGGGGTAAACGAGTTCTGGAGTGGAGACCGCGTCTTGGCAAACGTAATGTAGGGCGCCCTCTGGCTAGGTGGGAGGACGATCTGCGCAGGATGGCTGGCAAGAGCTGGATGCGAGAAGCCATGGATAGATCACAGTGGCGAACAATTGGAGAGGCCTACGTCCAGCAGTGGACTGCGATAGGCTGATGATGATGATGATGATGAGTAGGTAGTCACTACTTGTATTATGATATCTGTTTGTATTGGAGTCATTCAATTATAACAGTAGGTAAAAAATCATCTTATTTTTAGTGTAAGTAGATGAAACATTAGTATTGTATCCAATTTAACAATTAACTTATGATAAGAATTGATAGTCTCCAGCTTAACTTTAGTAATACGTATCAGAAACCTAGCTAGTAATTTAACTAGGATTGTATCACCAGTGTGACAAACTTGGTGTAGACACGAGTCCGGCGGGCAAATAGCAGACCTCAAATACAAATATACCAGAGAATCAATAGGTACCTAGGGGAAAAATATTGCTACCAACCAACTTTGAGCATAGGTAACACTTTTATTAAGTAACAAAGCTCATAATATCTTTATTGAATATTATTGTTTGTTTATATTTTATATGAATACAAACCCTAGCCTCATTATAATGTCAGTCAAGTCTAATAAGTAATTCCCATTCAGCTTAGGATGTCATTCGAAAAGTAATAACATTTCATACGTGTCGTCCCGGCCAGCTAGCAAGGCAATTCTGTAATCAAATAATTCCAAAGCAAAACCATAATTATTTAATTAATATCCGGTATATTGGGCCTGAGCCGCGCATCTCGAGTAATAACCCGGCTGATACCAGGTAGGCTGGTTACGTAACGCGATATCTCGTAAACAGATTAATGCCTCCCCCAGGTTGACTTAATGCCTTAATGAAAATAGCAACCGCCAAGTCTGCTCGCTCTCTGCCATTACAATTTTATTACTTGATAACGTATTATCAGCCAGCTTAGCGAAAAATAAATGGCAGACGCGCAAAAAGTTAGAGAAATCATCATTTATTTATCCCCAGTGTATATTTATCTAAACCGTCTGCAATGAAATGGCTGGATAATTTGGAGGATTGGACTCAGAGAGGACAGGAACAGATCATAAAATTTGTGATAAAGTAAAAAGGGTTTGCATTGTACGTTAATTTGAAATGGAATGGAATTTTCGGTATTCCCATTTACTAAGGACTTTTTTACTAACTGAAATAAGAAGTAACATGTTTGGATTACTATGCATACACAATACCCATAAAGATCCTAAAAAAAAGGTTTGATTGCCGTGGGTAGGGCCTTTGTACAAGAGATTTTTGTTGAGCCATTGTCACAGTATTAGAGTTTATAAGTTGACGGTCTCGTTCCCGTGTCTGTGAGCCGTTGCTCCTTCCTGCGCCTGATCCTTCTTTGGTGGAGTCAGAAACATATATATATATATATATATATATATATATATTTTAAATATTTTTTTATTTATATTCTCTCACAGAGTTCACCAGTAGAATAGGTAAACAAAAAGGTCTTAAGGTGACGGGAAGGGCACACTAGCGACGCCAATCGATTAAAATTTTTAGCTACTACCAGATCTATTTTAAACGATTTCAGGGTTACAACCTCTAGGCAAACACTTATACTATTTATTTAATAACCATGCACAAATGTTGGGTCAGTTTTTGTACGCGAAAAATTTATTAACGCCAAAAGTGGCCGCTTTTGGCGTGCATAATTTTTTTGCGTACGCGTTGGACCCAATATTTGTGCATGGTTATTTAATAAATAGTATAAATGTTTGCCTATAGGTTGTAACCCCGAAATTGTTTAAAATAGATCCGGTTTAGTAGCTAAAAAATGAAATCGATTGGCGTCGCAAGTGTGCCCTTCCCGTCACCTTAACTATATTATTATGTAAGTGTGTTATGCTTGTGTGCGGAAGAAAGACGCCTGAGATAGGTTTTTGTAAAACCCTGTATTACAGGTCACCAGAATCCCAACGACACAAGATTATTTACATCGTTTATACATTATTGTTGTAATACCTAGTAGAAGTAGAACTCTGTGGAAGACTGATGTCTAAGCTAAGCATATGTACGAGTATGCCTGTTTGTTAGATCATCAGGTTCCCACCTCTCGTTGTCGTATATATTATTCACACTACTTATTTAAAAGATAAATAACAAAGTATTTATATGCACTTAAAATATGAGCCTCTCACCTTGTTTGGTCTCGATATAGATAACGTGACTCACTTCGGGAAATAATTAAAGAAATAAATAGTTAAACCGCGGCATCACAATTTATCCTCGACTGCATTATGTATGTACGTAAGAACTTGCACACTTTTCCAAAAAAGTCCAATAGTCATAGTCTTAACACCAGAAATAAACATAGGTACACTTACCGTCCCAACTCTCAGACTTCATAAAATCGGTAATTCGTTTGTTGGCATAAGTATTAAGATATTTAATAAGCTACCACAAAATGTCATTAACCTATCACTGAACAAGTTTAAGTCACATATTAAAACCTGCCTAATGAAGAAAGGTTATAATCAACATTCCGTACCAGCGGTAGATGATAATATGTAACATATTTTGACATTCATAGGTTTTATGTATGTACGAGGGGTGGCTGAAAACTAATCTACCTAAGCATAAAAGAAAAGTTATAAATGGATGTTTAATTTTTTATTTTTCTATGTAATCCCCTGCAACTGAAATGCATTTGTGACATTTGTCAATTAGTGACATTAGACCATTAAACAAATATGTTTTGTCTTGGGTGTCAAAATGGCCGTTTACCGCCTCCTTCATCTCTTGAAAATCTGCGACCTCTCAAATTTTTCTTTAAATTTTTGAATAGGAAATAGTCACAAAGGGCTAAATCTGGACTATAAGGTTGGTGCTTGATCTCTGCGAAGCCATTTTGATTCAGGGATGACCGCGCCGTGAGGCCGTGTGCACGGGCGCATCGTCATGCAAAATCAAAACTCCTTTACTGAGTTTGCCTCCTGTTTTTTCTTTTATTTCTTCACGAAGCTGGTCGAGTAATCTTGCATAGTATGCAGCATTCATTGTTGTTTTTATTTTGGCAAATAATCTATCATTAAAATCCCCTCGACATCCCAAAATATTGTTGCCATTAGTTTACCTGCTGACGGCCGGACCTTAAATTTCCTTGGTTGCTTTTCACCTTTAAATTTCCATTGCATTGACTCTTATTTACTTTCGGGATCCCACTGGTGAAATAGTTTCTACTTCCCTGTCCTTCACTAAGTCTAAAAATGCTTGACTACACTCCACACGCCTTTGCTTATCAAATGGCATCTACATTCTAGGCACCCAACGCGCGCTGACCTTGGACATCCCCAAATATCCATGAATTATTTCATGAACTCTTTCCTTACTAATGCCGACATCTCTAGCTACCTACCACTGCTTGATTTGTCGATCAGCCAATGTTAGTTGTTTCACTTTTTCAACCTTTTCTGTAGTCACCGCAGAAATTGACCTTCCGCTACAAGGATCGTCTTCCAAGCTCTCACGGCCATGTTAAACTGTTTTGACCAAAACTTTATAATGTATTCCGAAGGACATGAGCGTAGGAACACCTTTAACATGCGCTCCCTGATCTGGGTAGGCGTATTCCCTTCCCGATTGAGAAACTTAATCACATCGCGATGCTCAAATTTGATCATTTTGTTATTTTCTTCCGACATGATGAACACAACACCGCGCCAAATATTTATGAATGCATTAAAATAAATTAATGTTATGTTTTTTATTAAAGGAATTAACAAGGCACATAAATTTATTGCGACCAGTTCCATTTTCAAAAATTTCTTTAACAAAGTAGATCTTATATCAATCAACCACCCCTCGTACATACCTAAATTGAATGAAGATTTTTTATATCTTTATCTTTTAGAACTTGCACATAATATTTCGCCCTTTATCGTGCACTAACCAGGTTGGGTGGTAGCTATTGCAATCTTTTTTTTTTACCTTGACGACGCAGTGGCAAGGTGGTGACCCAAATGCGTAAGATTTTCAGGTTCAAGAAAAGAAATAAGATTTGTTTTATGTGAAAATGTTAACACAACAAACAAATTGAAAGTTGTACCAACTATCCCTCCTGTTACCATTAGACGTGTTTTCTCTTACAGGAAAACTTTTTCACTTAAACAACTGTTCTGTATTTGTGTTTTTTGTAAGCGGAGTTTTATATGCCGACTTATCGTCTTCTGCAATCGCAACTCCTATCAGAGATAATAAAATGGATGTTGTTTATTTCTTCGATCTTAACAAACACACTGAAAGCCGAAAAAACAGCTTCTCGAGATCTTATCATTAAAAGGAAAATTTTATCAATAGGAATTGACGATACAAACTTATTATTTGGAAAAATCTGGTTCTAATGGAGGGGAAACACTTTACAAACAGGAATTTGGGGAAATAAATACCCGTAATGCTCGCATTATGTACTCAAATGCCCATTTAGAGGAAGATATGATGTATGTATGAGAAATGTGAAAACGATGCTTCAAAAAGAAAATACAAGTAGGTATCATTCATAAAGGAAGGGCCGACTTAAATTGTGACAGTGGTAAGTTGTGAAAAAGTCGTTTCTTTGGAGAAATGTGGGTAAGTCCTTTTTCTGAACTATTGCTGATAGAGAGCTGTCATTCCTTTATGACTTGCAATCTTAGTTTGTATACGGCCGGCCACATCCGCTTTCTACAATACGGCTTTGTTACAAATCACCTATGTCATAACTTGATATCTTTTTATTTATTAGGTGGCAAACGAGCAAATGGTATAACGGGTAAATGGGCAGCATTTGGTAAACTTCGTCAAGTCTTCTCGTCACCCATCCCTCAAAGTCTTAAGTCGAAAGTCTTCGACCAGTGCGTCCTTCCGGTCATGACTTACGGTGCCGAGACGTGGACACTCACGGCTGGACTAGTCCACCGGTTCAAAGTCGCTCAAAGAGCTATGGAAAGGGTTATGCTCGGAGTATCTCTGAAGGACCGCATCAGACTTGATGTAATCCGACAGAGAACCAAAGTCACCGACATAGCCCACCGAATTAGCAAACTGAAGTGGCAGTGGGCTGGTCATATTAGCCGCAGAACTGACAGCCGTTGGAGCCGTAAAGTCCTTGAGTGGAGACCGCGACTCGGTAAGCGTAGTGTAGGACGCCCTGCGACAAGATGGGATGATGACATTCGAAGGCTGGCTGGTGTGGGCTGGATGAGAGTGGCCGAAAATCGGGAGCAGTGGCGTGCATTAGGGGAGACCTATGTCCAGCAGTGGACGAGTATAGGTTGCTGGTGATGATGATGATGATGAAACGAGCAAACGGATCACTTGATGTTAAGTGATTGCCGCCGCCCATTGACACCAGCGACACCAGTGAAGTCACAAGTGCGCTGCCAACCTTAAACCCCCACTT
The DNA here is from genome assembly GCA_019059595.1 of Marasmia exigua. Taxonomy (NCBI): domain Eukaryota; kingdom Metazoa; phylum Arthropoda; class Insecta; order Lepidoptera; family Crambidae; genus Marasmia; species Marasmia exigua. The sequence continues at coordinate 10,966,757 of CM032475.1, read as the reverse complement.
TCCCCTGGATTGGGCCTCCGGTACTCTCACTCACGCAGCGAAATACAGCACAGTCCTGCTTCACGCGGGTTTTCCCTACATACTACTTCTCTATATACTATAACCGTTCACTGGAGGTTTCATCCCTATCTGTGTGAGTGAGTAGGTACATACCAAACGATACGAGAATAAGAAGACAAATTTATGGACACTTTGTTTTATGTTCGCATAACGCTATAACTAGTTGCTTATGCATTTCGGCTGCGTACAATCGCCATGTTAATTCCAGTTTTAATAATTAAATGTTTTTATTGATACTAATCTGAATAAATCTGCTGACTTCTCAATGCGTTTAATTTGCAGGAATAGCTGGAATACTGTAAATAAAGCGTAAAGAATATGAAGTGTTAAGTTCGAAATTTAATAATTATAAAGTAAAAATATCAGTGTGTCACAAAGAAAAACCTAAACTGCTATTTAACTATGTGGTTTTACAAACAAAGTCACACATCTGGAGTAAGTGGTAAAGATGCATACATTTAAGTTCATTATATAACTTTATTTTAACCTGAAAACTTGCTTACTTGTATCTTCCAGTTTTTCAATAAATAAGTCTAAATAGCACCACCCGTCTTCCTAGTTCACGTCACGTAATAAATGGCCAGCGGTCATGATTGTTGTGTTGAATACAGCGTTCTTCATATGTGAACCAAACCAACTACTCGTCGTGTGACTATATCCACGAGACGTTTCAATCTAGTCTTTTCCAATAGACGCGACACGCTCAAACTTTCACGAGATTTGGTTGCATAATATTGACGCAGCTTGGGTGGTGCGATAAGATATGCAGCATTTCAAAGGCGGATATGAGGAGAGAAATTTCACTGGAATTAATATACTCTTCGACCAATTTTTATCTAAGAATAATCTATGGTTATAACGCTGGCATACTAGGATTCGTAGCCTTTTACCACAATATCGTTTATTGCCGGATTCGTATTTTCTCTTCTTATATCTATAGAAAAATAGGACCTTGTACTTTTGATTTTAATTAATAGATATTACATACTTTTATATTGTAAAATGAAAATAGTTTATTCAATTTAGATCCATACAGAACACTTATGAATGTCAACTTGTTTACCACTGGTTTGGAATGTAGTTTTCTGCCAAGAAGACACCAGCAAGAAACTTAGCAGTTACTCCTTTAAAAATAAGTTGTTTTACAAAACGTGACCATGAACTTGAAAATAAAGTAAAATTTTAATATTACTAATACTTTTTTTTTTGGTCAATAAGCCAACGCTTGACCAAAATCGCACCTGATGGAAAGCGACGATGAGGTCTAGGATGATACTCGTTTGCCTAAAAGATGCCTGTTCACTCTTGCCTTAAAGATGCCCAGATTATAGTGGTCAGGAAAAACAGATCTCGGCAGAGAGTTCCATTCCTTAGCCGTCCGCATTATAAATGTGGAAGCAAATCGCTTCGTGCGGATAAGGGGTATTTCTACCACATAAGGATGAAACCACTCGCCGCGCCTTGTCGTCCGATGATGGAATGGGCTGGGGGGGATCAAATTATGTAGAACCTCCGCACACTCTCCGAAATAAATCCGGTAGAAGACCGAGAGGCATGCCACTCGTCGACGGTGGTCCAGGCTCTGCAGGCCAGCTTCGGAGAGTGTGTCATCATCGATGAGCTTCTTCGCACGTCGCTCTATTGTATCCAGAGCGTCTAACTGATACCGGGCAGACTTTTTGTTTAATCAGCCTATAAACTGTTCCACTGCAGGGCAAAGGCCTCCATCATATTAATCTAGTTATCGCTTCTATGATGGGATTAGGCTTAATCGCCACGCTTGCCAAATGCGGATTGGTGATCATAAACCCGAGCTATGTCCGAAAAACTCGAAACATACTTTTCGCTCGACCCGGGAATCGAACCCAGGACCCTGAGATCACGGCCCAGTACTTAAACCGCTAGACCAACAGGGCGCACTAGTACTTATATCTCTAAATTGTCTATTTTATAATAGTTTTTTTTTTTTACTGAACAGTTTTTTATATACAATTTAAACTTATGTGTGGGCAAGTCAATAATAACCTGAGGTAACTTATTAAACAATCTGTTCCACGATGTCTCTGAGAATTTTTTTACTGTGATATTCAACCGCTGTGGTATTATTTTAATTAGTATATGGCGTCTGACGCAGGCCAGAATGGTCTAATTAACCAACGGTTAATATTTATAATAAAAATTAGAAATAAGGACTCCGTAAATTGTGTACTTTCGGTTGTTGGGAACTCATTTGGGAGATACTGCGGCATTAATACAAAATAATGGTGTTATTTTAAAATCTCATACTTTTGTCTAGAAATTATAACTTATTTATTTTGGTAGCTACAATGGTAACTCACTAGTTAACTAGGTGATATGTTTTTTATTTAGTCTGTCGAGTGGCTTATTGACTAGTAGGTTGCACTTTGAAGCGATTGCTATTGGGTTCAATACTTAGGAAAATTACACATTCGGGTTTACGGTTTGAGTCTCTGTCAGTCCAAAGTCTAAAAATTAAGGACCTTGCAACTACCGTGCCTCGACCATGCGTGGTGTACCCAATTGTACATGGAATGGTTTTACCGGTAATAGAATTTAAACAGTATAAAAACCAAGCCTGAGAATCTTCAGATACTGTTGAATAAACAACTATGCTTTTTAGGTTCAGCAGCTTACAAATAGGCTTAGTTCGTTGATATATTAAGGTAGGCATTGTTATGTAGGTGGTTCGCCTATTTTTAAATTTTAGCTCCTACTAGTGGCCTGCCCGTACTTCGTTTCGGGACATCAGTTCCATTCTGTACTAATTGATGGCGCTAGGTGTGGATTACATCGCGGAAGCGTTTCGTGTTTTCGGATTACCTATAAGCGTGGCTGCTTTCTGCAGGAATTTACTGTTTAAAAATAATATATGTAGATATAGGTGAGACTGTATTTGGCCTCCCACTCTTTGTGACTATCACAGTACGTCTTAAAAAAGTGATTGTGTAAGTAGTACGTACTATAAAATATTACATTACATGCATAATTTAAAAGCCACTTCATTATAGGCTACAATCCAACATATACTCTCGAGTTTGGAACAAGTAAAAAGAGGCGGTTGTAACAAGGTTGTTGTACAAAAGACTAAGTGGCAAAGTGAATTAAACTCGAACAATGCCATAAGCTCGTCGCAACTCGTCGATAACTTTAGAGGTACTTAAGGCCCACTCAGTGCAAAGAAACTTAGTGATGGAGTCGGTATTTAGTTGCTTTGTTTGGCATAGATATAATCCAAATTATGTACAGATCTCCTGCAATGAAAATATAAATACTTTCACTTTACTATCGGTTTAATAAGGTTTATATTTGTTTGGGGTTGTATACTTATTAATGCATGGCACGTGACTGTATGGTTCTGTTGTTTTTGTAGTGTCAAAACAACTAAACGTTTTTAATCTAACGTGGAATCAACTAGCATTCTTAAAAAAAGAACAATAATATGTCTTTTTTTTTTAAGAAAAGGTAGGTAAACTTTGCGCAGGTCCCATAAGCGGTTTTTTTTATGAGATGGGGGCAAACGAACAGACGAGTACCTGTTGGTACCACCACCAACCACACTGCCCATGCAACTACAGAGAATTAACAAGAGTGCCGCCGGCTTTTTAAAAATGATATGCTCTTTTCTTGTAGGTTTGCAGGTCTCTACTAAGTATTAGATGATTGTTCGATACCAGCTACACCCTTCTTCTTTGTGTTGCTGGGGAACGCCGTCTTCCCGAAGTGCAATGCGCCAACGTCGTCGCCGCCATATGCATACCTTCCTGCTGGGGAGCAGGATGGTAATGTCGGGCTCCTCTGGCGGGGTCTTCTTCTAACGAGAAGCCGGCCAGACGCTTACCGACTAAACCCCAGCGGTACAATCTAGACCCCTAACTACTTAATATTTGTTTATCTGTTATGTGTATTTTCGTCGTAACAAAATCCTGAAATTTATCAGGACTAGTTCCAATTGATTCTGGTACACCCAGTATTGTTTAGATTTTATATGAACGTACAATAGTTATATGACAGGATTTCCTGCAGTCAGTATAAAATTTGTGGAGCCAGAAAGCGAGGAAAAATGAAAATTTTGATTTTGTACAGTAATTGTATTTTTTACGTGGTTGATAAAATTTTATAACAACTCTTCACTGGAGCTCAGTATTCATTTTTCGGTCAAAAGTTGGCAGAACTACTCCACTTGATGTTTTCGTATTTATGGTTTTTTTTATGATCAACGTAAATAACTTTTGATAACCTCGACATAACACATAATGAATGCTTGGAGTGGTACAATTTATTCTAAATTTATTGTTTTATAGTTTTTATTACCAGACTAAGTTTATAGTTTTTATTACTTTCATTAGCACAGAATTTAAACTACTTACTTACTTCGCCTGCTAACAGGCTCACCTCACAGGTTCTCATATCTGTGTCAGAGGTTTCAAGCAGCATCACGCGCTGTGGGGATATGACAGCTTCACTCGTGGCTATACAGTTCTATGTGGGAATGATTTCTTCGACCGCATTTGCAGCAAATTAATAGAGAGCTTCCACGCTTGGGGCAGCAAGCGTGGCGTTTAGCACGTTTTACCGCAAGTTGATTCAATCGGACCTTGTCGTGCTTAATGTAAGCCTTCCGACACGGTTCTTCTCCAGTTCAAACGGTCAAGAACGAGGTCCTCCTACTCTACCGTAGGTAAATGTAAAAAGCTTTCATATTATGCTTCACACACAATACCTATTAATGCGTGCGTAAAGTCATATCAACCGAAGACAGGCTATATGGAACGTGTGCGTGAGAGATACGATACGGCTAAGCGTCGAGGTCAAGGAACTCTTCTATGTTAATATCAGCTATTGATAATTTCTAGGGCAATTACCCCTCACGTGACTGAGGGAGGCCCGTGCCCCAGCAGTGGGGACTTAAATGGGCTGATGATGATGATGATGAATACGAGTAGGACTACCTGATATCACTTGCGTAAACGCCTCCGGAGATCCGTCTGCTCGTGTTAGTACACGATCTCCTATAGCAAGTGATTGACGCCGCCGATGGATACCCTAGCAACACCAGATACCACTCTTTTGCTCCCTTTCATTTGTTTTGTATTAAAAATTAAAAAAAACGCTGATCTTAAGCGGCTTAGCTTTTATGAAATCTGCTTGCACTTACTGGGTCAGCCAATGAAATCGATAGATCAAATACGGACTAATTGGGTTTCGCCCGATTTGCCCGCGTTGGCTGCCAACTCTTTTGCTCTTATTTAATTCAAAGTTATATTTTTCTGAGTATTTAGTTAATGAACTCTATGGAAGGCTCCGGGTTTGATTTTCGGTCGAATTAATTTAGATATATTTACTTTTGACTCGGGTCTGGGTGTACAGGAAATGCCCTTATACTACACGCAAAGACTCGCGGCAGACGGTAGAGTTTTTTTTAAATATATTTTACTAAAACCAATTACATATATTACACCTAGACACTGAACAAACATAAGTGTTCGTCACACGAATGTTTGTCTAGGGTGGGGATCGAACCCACAAGTTTTGACGTATGAGGCAGGGTCACCTCCAAATGCGCCACGAATGATATATATGAGATGCTCCGGCGAAGAACTGAAGGTTGTCTGGTAGAAATAGCTTTCAGCGATAAGACCGCCGAAATTGTACACAACATTTCTGTAATGCCTAGTACTTGCAATAAAGTATATCTATCTATCTATCCGGAGCAAAACCCGATAATAACACTTTCAGTATTTTTATAGGAAACAAAAAAGGATGATTTACGTTGGAATGTTAACGTTGTTTGTTTAACTAATTTACATAGCAGCAAGGCCAAGAATTTGTAAAGGATTTATCGGTAATAGTCCCGAAAATATTCCATGATTGTAACTTAAAAATACTTGTATTTGTTTGATTTTGATCCAGCTGTCCAACTTTAGATAATAATTTAGTACCTACGTTTTTAACGAGATTTTAAATTTTATGTAAGAGTACTGGGGGCTAACAGAAAAAAATAAAAAATAAAATGGCATATAGTGGATTTATCGACTTTTGTTCCGGAGCTCCTCAAATGAAAAATAAATTGTTTAAAATGGTCAGTAAGCTTAAACTGTATCTTAATGTTATACTCAAGCCAAAGACTTGTGACAGTCGGTGTCATATTTCGTATATAGAGTATTTCATTAAAAAAATATGTATAAAATACTTAGCCGTCTGCCGCGAGTCCTTGCGTTGACTCTAGTTTCCCGCTTGTAGCGTTATCCGCACGCGGACTTCTTAAGGCGACACTGCGATCTCACTAGCGCCGCCTATTGATTTGTATTAATTGTCACGAATATACGATATTGTTGTAAAAAATGGGCAATGAGATTCTAAAAAGAAGTATTTGTGATTTTTCAAGATATATCTGGCACAAAATATCTCTTTAGAAATAAAAAAATAAGTTACAACCTGTGCGGATAAAGAATGGGATCAGAAATGGCGGCGCATCTATTCACTTCTCGCTCGCACACTATTTGCGTCTATACTCGCAGTCGTGGGTGTGCGAGCGAGAAGTTAATAGATGCGCCGCCATTTCTGATCCCATTCTTTATCCGCACTTGTAGAGGGATAATTTGTGCCAGATATATCTTGACAAATCACAAACAATTTTTTTTAGAATCTTATTGCCCATTTTTTGCAACAATATCCTATATTCGTCGCAATTAATACAAATCAATAGGCGGCGCTAGTGTGATCGCAGTATCGTCTTAATGCTGAACGCTAACCACCTTATTACAAATCACGATCTAAAGTTAATACCGTACTAAAGTTCATGTCATCCCGTTCCAACACGCAATGTTAAAACAGGCTAGCACGAGATTTCTTCCGGGACTGTTGTTGTACTTAGTTCACGATTTGTAATAAGAGGGTAAAACTCGTGCAGTCAGTGTCATATATCATTCGTTCATCATCATCAGCCCGTTTAAATCCCCAGTGCTGGGGCACGGGCCTCCCTGCCGAGTTTTCCTTCTCTGTGTGCTGATGATCATGCTAGCAGCTTTACCTTAGTCGCCTTTTACGACACCTCGGTAAGAGTGAGGGTGGCCTATTCTACTCTGCCGGGGACCACACGGCATACATGTATATTGGCATATTGTTTATTGTATTACAATAATTCGATTGCACCCGTAATTTCATAGAGCAAAAGACTTCGCAGTTGTTTACTGTCACAAATTATTCCCTCGCACTCCACAGCTAACAGAAAAAAAGATAGCTGGCTGACTGTCGAGCACTTAAATACGTGTAAACACCGACGGTTGGAAATTACAGAGTACAACATAGCAGGTTAGAAATTTATGGCTCGTTCGTGTGGTTTAATATTGGGGTCCCGTGTATCACATCCTGTGGGGTGTCTAACTCCACCTTGCCGTATGGAGCCTGTAATTTGCATTTTGAGTAAACGCCTTGCAGTTAAAACTTTCGCCGCTAAAAGCCACAACGTCTGCCGTTGTACAAACTTTGTCCCGACGATCACTTTTGACGTCCTCTTAAGATGTGCCTTTATGAGTTAATGTTAGTACGAGTATCTCTTGTTCTTTTCAAGCTCCTCAATATTAAATTACAATATTTGTTCAAAATAACTACGAACGGAATTATTTGCACTTATTCAGGAAATATTGAAGTTGTTCTTATTGATTTTATTGTTATTGATACGTAAAAGAACGAAGAACGTGAAAGAACGAAGAAGATTCTTACTATCTTTATTTTCTTATTTCCATACTTTGTAAGTATATGTACGAGTATATGTACCATGTTGGGTTTTGATAAGTTTTTTTCAAAGAATTCAGTCTAGCGTCTTTGTGACTTAAAAATTCTGCCTTTGTTCATAATTAAAATAACAATGGCAAAGCAAAATGATAAAATATAAAAAGACCTAATCCTCAATTAACGGGTTTCATGAATTCGTTTTAACAAAATTCAAAGGTTCAGTAAAATAGTAAGTATTACCTCAAAAAAGCTTACCGTGGGAGTGCCACACTTCGGCATGAATGGGACGGCTCGACCGGAGTGATACCACGGCCTCAAAGAAAACCGGCATGAAGCAGCACTGTGCTGTGTTTCGCTGCGTGAGTGAGGGTACCTAATCCGGGGGAAAGGGGGTTCTAAGGTTGCCAGCGCACTTGTGACTTCAATGGGTTCGCGGGTGTCCATGGGCGGCAATTGCTTTCCATCAGGTGATCCGTCGGCTTGTCTGCTCCCTATTACATAAAAAAATGGATTTTCAACTCTAGAGATATGTAGGTATAATCAAAACTCAGAAACTAATAATTTTATGCAATAATTTTGATATTTGAAGTTGTCAAACATCAAGTTGGAAATGAAAAATCAAACATATGTATAAGGGGAAAAGTAATGTAGTTGGGTGAAAGTTAACGACCCGCGTCTCGAGCAGCCCGCGACTTGCCGCAAAGTTTGCACACTCCATACATTTTAAGACCAAATTATCTAACTTCCCATATCCCGTAATACTGTAAGAGCCTATAAAGCTTAACAAAGATCCACTTATTGAATAAAATATAGAAAACCGAGTGAAATTTAAGATAAGTAACTCCAACGGTTCGCACCTTTTGTTTTTGAAATGTACCTAACTAAGACCGCCTTATTCTGTGTGTTTATTGTTGTAATGCACCAAACCTATAGGTATTTTGTTTCTGTGAAATAAAGAATGAGCAATAGAGAGGGCTATGTTCGAAGTCTCCTTGCGTGATCGTAGAAGAAATCATGAGATCCGCAGGAGAGCTAAGGTCACAGACATAGTCCAAAGGATTGCATGCCTCAAGTGGCAACGGGCAGGGCACAAAGCGAGGAGAACCGACGGCTGTTGGAGTGGAAAGCCTCTAGTGGAGGCCACGTACAGGAAGTCGCAGCCGTGGCAAGCCCCCACAAGGTGGACCGACGATCTGGTGAAGGTCACGAGAATCCATTGGATGCGTGCGGCACAGGACCGATATATATCCGACCGTATGGAGAGCATTGGGGGAGGCCTATGTGCAGCAGTGGACGTCTTTTGGCTAAATGTTGATGATATATTTATCTTCTGCCTTCTTCTTTAGTTTTTGCCTTTTGGTTTGCACGTCTCTCTCAGTACAAGTTTTAATTTAATTCCTAAAATATAAAAACGATCTCGCTTATGTAATAGTGGTATGGTATCTTTGGAATGGCATGGCGTGGGATCTCCGTTAGTTCCTCGAACATTTATTTGCCTGTAAGATAGCAAATAGAAATTTGACAAGGGCGGAAAGTGTGTACCAAGGGTATCCAAAAAAAGTACGTCGAACATTTTGTTCGTGAACACACGGACACTGTACTCACTGCGTAACTATACATTGAGCGCGCGAATTGGTGTAGTGTCCCCTGTGTACTCTACGTTACTACATTGTGTTAACGTTGACTGTAAAGCGTTTGACGACCCAATTGGAACAGTGGTAGTGAACGCTGCCTCTGATACAAGGGTTGCGGGTTCGATCCCCGCACAGTACAAACATTTGTGTGCATGAACATGTTTGTTTGTATTGGTCTGGGTGTTTGCTATGTATTGTAAGTATGTATTTACAAAAGAAAAGTATTAAATGTATATATTTGTAATCCCACTGTTGATTCTGATATCCGTAACACAGGTGCTTGAGCTACCTATCTCGGAGTCAGATCAATGTATGTGATGTTGTGAAATATTGATTATTAAAAAAAAAAAAAAAAAAAGCGGAATGTGACTGGATATAGGTATATTAGAACACATTGGCTACTTAGCAATGTACTGATATTCTATCTTTTTCCCTCATCCAAGCGTGGCAGCTTTCATGTCCGTGATATAACCGATAAACAGCAGGTGAGTCGCTGACGCTCCTGGTCTCGCTAAAGGGGTAGACTCAAAAGGCTTTGACATGACGTCGTAAGAAGTGACATGCTTGGCAACAAACTAACCACTTTGGATTCCAAAGATTGTTTAAAGTGGTAGAGGTGTAGGCGAAAAGTGGACTGGCTCCGATAGGACACCTTGGGACAAAATTGGGTTTAAGCGCTAAGATAATCCTGATCTTTAATCTTTGTCACGTTCATATTCACATCTTACTCTTCCTTATTTAACTAATAGGGTCGATTCTATAGTCGTTCTTTAGATATATAGAAGGGACCTCAGTTTTAGTGGGTTAGTACCCAATCCTTATGTGACGATCTATCTATTGATGCCTATTTACCCAATTTAAATGATAAAGATCGTTAAAAAGTTTAAGATGGATGGCGGTCTAATACTGTGCGATTCTCCCGGAACTTTCTACCACGTACTTCAGTTCAGTGGAATGGTTTGGCTGCAGGAGTATTTCCGGACGGCTACGACTTAGGGACCTTCAAGAGAAGAGCGTATTCTTTTTTAAAAAGGCCGGCAACACATTAGCGATCTCTCTGATTTCGCAGAACATCTGCGCAACATGGGCGGCGATGATTACTTTCCATCAGGTGACTCGCTTGCTTGTTTGTCCGCCTCTATCATAAAAAAAAGATAAAAAAAAAGAACGAGACTTAAGGTGACGGGTAGGGCACACTAGCGACGCCAATCGATTTTATTTTTTAGCTACTAAACCGGATCTATTTTAAATAATTTCTGGATTACAACCTCTCGGCAAACACTTATACTATTTATTAAATAACCTTGTATAAATGTTGGGTCCGTTTTTGTACGCGAAAAATTAATACACGCTAAAAGTGGCCGCTTATGGCAGTAATCGATTTTGTCGCGTACACGATGGACCCAACATTTGTACATGGTTATTTTATAAATAGTATAAGTGTTTGCCGAGAGGTTGTAAAACTGAAATTGTTTAAAATAGATCCGGATTAGTAGTTAACAATTTAAATCGATTGGTGTCGCTAGTTAGGGCTACCCGTCGCCTTAAGTAGCTAATAGGAGTACATAATTGTCACAAAGAGTCATAATTTTACTTCCAAAGCCATCTAATATAATAACAGTGACAAATCAAAGCCAGAATAAATATACGAGTAATCATTTTAGTTTCCTATTCAGTACTCGGTCAGTTATTATGTTCAATTAACTCTTGTATAACCTGCTTTAACTATTTTAGGTTGGTGCCTGGAACGATTTAATAGTAAACATAGGCAAGGAAGGTATGTATTTTAATTACATGTTTTTGGCTTCGCTATCGCTTAATCGAAAATGAAACTTCCCTCTCAAAATACCTACGTTCTCGTAGCAAATATAACTCGGATCGGTCTGAGAACGAAATCTTGCGGATCGCAGTGAAAAGATTCCGATTTTAATCTCCAATCACGGCTACACAGCGTTCCAGAACGCTGTTATAAGTGCGTTATAATGTCCAATCTGCTCGGGATTGGGAGTAAATTTTACGTCAAGTCCATTCCGACTGTCCCCGACGATTTTTTATTATTGGCTGAGCGAATTTAGTATCTGGGGAGATATAAAAGGAAATGAAGCTAAGCCCTTCGGAAATGTAAGAAATTGGTCTTTTTCTTCGAGTGCGTATGAGGACAATGGTACGACTCGGATTCGATGAAACTGAGCTACTTTCTTTGCTCTTGGGAACTGTTTTTACGATCGACTTCAAGATTTACGCTTTAATGGCTTTTCGAATACTTGAATATTATGGGTAACATATAACAATATTCTAAGCAACAATAATACCTACCTACATTATTTTGAACAGTTTAGTTAGGTTGGTTGATTTTTATTAGGTTAACATTTTGAAGCTGCTATTCAGCTAGGCTGGGCAGCATTTGGTAAACTTCGTCAAGTCTTCTCGTCACCCATCCCTCAAAGTCTTAAGTCGAAAGTCTTCGACCAGTACGTCCTTCCGGTCATAAATTACGGTGCCAAGACGTAAAAACTCACGGCTGGACTAGTCCAGCGGTTCAAAGTCGCTCAAAGAGCTATGGAAAGGACTATGCTCGGAGTATCTCTGAAGGACCGCATCAGAAATGAGGTAATCCGACAGAGAACCAGAGTCACCGACATAGCCCACCAAATTAGCAAACTGAAGTGACAGTGGGCTGGTCATATTAGCCGCAGAATTGACAAACGTTGGAGCCGTAAAGTCCTAGAGTGGAGACCGAGACTAAGCGTAGTGTTGGACGCCCTGTGACAAGATGGGATGATGACATTCAAAGGCTGGCTGGTGTGGTCTGGATGAGAGTGGCCGATAATCGGGAACAGTAGCGTGCATTAAGGGTGACCTTTGTTCAGCAGTGGACGAGTGTGGGTTGCTGATGATGATGAACATTTTGAAGATCATAAATATAAAACAGCAATAATATTAATATTGCTGAATTCACATATTAATTGTTCCATGACTTTTAATAAATTTTCCGAGTGTCAGCTCACTCGTTCCCTCTGGCGTTTGGACGTGAAAGTAAAAGTTTAAAACTAGATAATTTTAGTAAAATTCGTCTCCAGTGGACCTTGACATCGGCCGAGCTGGTTATTAACGCAGGTATAAGTGTAGTGGATCGCCCCCCGGGGCCCCATTGCCCCCGGCTAGGAGGACGCGGCTCTGCTCCAAGCGGGTAAATCGTGAGATCTAAAGCGAAATGAGGTCAACAAAATTATTCTCATCCTCATTTATAGCCGCTCTGAAACACTAATGACGGGGTAAATAACTTGAGCGGCTGACATTTTGTTTGAGGCTATGAACTAGACGTTATTACGCTACAAAAACATTTATTTGCTGTCATTCGAATACGGCAAGCCAGGTGAGTCAACAAAAATATCTGTACAAATTATATCATAGGTAATAGACACGATTGAAAAAACTGTCGATGTCATTAAAAGACGCAAGGCAATAACAAGCATATATTATATTAATTAAGTCCTTTATACTCACATAAACTTAAAAAAACAGTGTTTATTTTTGCTAGTACTGTTCCCTTGAACGACAAGCAACATTTAGAAAATCTTCAAACGCAGTAACATTACTTTTTACATTTAACCAGCGCTGTAGCAGCTTCGGCCACTGCAGCAAATGCTGAGGTTGGGCCTTGTTGGCTACAGAATTCGTCATACTTGTGTAATTTATGTCACTTATATTTGAGTTGTTCTGCGGCATATAAAGAAATCTTTAATCTTTACTTTTAAAGTTTGCTTTACTTAAAAAATGCTAAAATAAGGTTTAAACTTATCGTCCTTTTAAATATTTCACCTTTTTTTATACCCACTTACTTTTCCTAATCTTGTTAAGTTACAATTTTAAAAATGTACATTAGTACATATTTCAAATGTACCTAGGTCTACATCTGCATCTATACAGACTCATAACATGACCTTTTACCGTTTCACGCGTTCTGTCGCGAATGTTAGTTCATTTAAAACATTGCTAATTAAGCAACAAGTTGTAAAAGTTTCGTAATAAAATGCGCATTGTACACGAATAAGTTTACTCGTTAAACTCACAACTTTGGTGGAATATCAAAAATATGTTTATTGCATCGTAAACTTGATTCATCCACTTGATTTGAACATCGCATCCAATTATCATATTTCTAAAGCTGAATGAATTGAGGAGTGAAAGGTTGAACATAGTTCATTCTATTTAGTCCATACAAAACACTTATGCAAATGTAATCAATCATGCATTACACTTATGCAATACTGTTGCAAATGTAATTGGGTCGTTCTTCTTTTTTATCGACAATGAGCCAAACTTGTAATGTTATGTAATGTAAAGTGGACTCCTTTTTCCGCATTTAGACTCTCATTTGGTCCATTGTGCGTGTTGGGTCCTGGCTATTCTAGCCAGCCCTAACTCCGCCCAGAAGCGCAGAAGCTTCCTGGGAGCTTCACAGGCTTCGCGGAGTGACCCCGCCGATCCGAGGATTTCTTCGCTTTGTCTGGTTACCGCATCGCATTCTAGGACCACGTGTGTGACTGATTCCTCAGCGCTAAAGCATCCCTATGCATAGAGGGCTATCGGTAGTGCCTAGGGTGTAAAGGTGTTTATTTAGGGGACAGTGGCCCGTGATTGTCCTCATCATTATTCTGAGGTTTTTCCTACTGAGATTTAGAAGTTGTTTTTTAAGCCGCGGGTCTAATTTGAGTAGTGAGATTTTGGATTGCCTACAGTCTGTCGTTTCCATCCTATCGTTTGTTCTGTAGGTCAGTAGGATAACCGGCGGGTCCATGTTCGAATCAGCGAAAATGAAAGCGGTATAAGTGGACGTGGGCCGACCACTGTCGTTTCCGCTCCTCTTTTTGCCAACTGGTCCGCGGCGTCATTACCCAGTGATCCGCTATGCCCCTTTATCCATTGCAGGATGATGTGATTGTTTGAGCTGATTTCATTTAGAGCTTTGTGGCATTCAGTTTTTAGTTTACAAGTTTGTTAGTTTGTTGTCTAAAGCCATGAGGACAGATGCACTGTCTTATAAAAAAATCATGCAGTAGTCTCGGATGTCACGCCTGTGCACTGCTTTCGCGGCCTCCGTTATTGCCACACTTACAAATCAACATTTAACTTTTATATAACAGACTACAAATGATAAATAGTATATTATATCCTAAATATTCAGTTAATGTACTATTTTACATATGGACTATTTATTATATGATGTAAAATTTAATTGATAAAGAATACTTTTTGATTGAAATGAACACCTCCGTCACGTCCCCCGAAATTAGTGCCATTTTTACATAGGTTAAATCATGCTAAAGTACCTATGAGGTGAATAAAACTAATGTCATTATTTTATAGTAAATTAGGAATATCTTGATGGCGTAAGTAAATAAGTTACTGAGGACGGGCTCATTGTCGATAAAAACAAGAACGACTCAATTACAATCTTTTTTAACCATTCTGACTATAACATTAAAAAATATATTTCATGAAAGGGTTGTGGTAGAAATAGGGATAAGATTTTTTGCATTGCCTTTTAATTTCCAACTATATCTTCAGATGTAAAGTTAAATCTGAACTATTGCGACGTTGACATCGAATAACACATAGAATAACCTGAATATCATTATAGGACAATAGGTATGCGCATTTGCATGAAAAATAACCTCCAGTCCTTTAAGTATTACGTCATCAGCATAGTATCAGCCTATAAACTGTCCTACTGCAGGGCAAAGGCCTCCATCATAGATATCAAGTTATCGCTACTTTTATGGGATTAGGCTTAATGACCACGCTTGCCAAATGCGGATTGGTGATCACAAATCTGAGCTATGTTCGAAAAATTAGAAACGTACTTTTCGCTCGACCCCTGAATCGAACCCCGAGATCACAGTCCGGCACTTAAACCACTAGACTAACAGGGCAAAAAAAAACTAATAATAATGCCTAGAACCCCCTTCTCCCTGTCCAGTGATCCACATTGTTTGTAGGAGATTAGACGGGAATCGCACTACACAAACACAAAGTCTGGTAGATATTCTAAATGTACCTGCATTTGGTCAAAAGCGGTAAAGACGGAAGGCAGGACGACGTAAAATCCTAGATTTGTCCATAAATCCTTTTTTATATTCAGAAACTTTATTTCAGGAGCACAATGAACGCTGGATGAATTTTATAAAGCTGACTAAGAACGACTTTAGATTTATCGCTATCTTGAAGACCGTGCCCGAAATTCTCACAAGGAACGAAGAGACTATAATTTCTCGGCATATTAGAAGCGGGAGCTCACCTATGCTAAAATATGGAACTTTGTGCCTGGAGCACGGTCGGTTAATTGTAAAATTTGGAGTTTGATAACTTTACTTGGAACTTTTCGTCTGTGTTCAGGTGTGTAAATTTAATGCGGTGCACAAGAAGTTTTGACAGTTCGACCATCTCTATATACCACCCAGGAGGTCAGGACCCAGACAGTCTCCGAAGAACAATCGAATGAGTTAAAATTTATTTTCATTACTCTAGAATATTGAACCTGATATGCTTAAAGACTTGCTTTATTTAGTTATATTATCATTGTAAGTAACCAACAGCTGATGGTCACCGGCAAGGTGGATGGAAGGAGACCCAGAGGTCAGACGTAGCCCTATCAGATGGTCGGACCAAATACGTTCGACGCTGGACATCAAGCTGTATGACGCCCTCCACATTGCAAAAGACAGACATATATGGAGGTCTATTATAAAGAGCAAACTGGCCGCCCACGGGAGGAATCACGACCCTCAGTAATGAGGAAAACGACTAGAGGAGTAGGATAAGTAATCAAAATGTGAAAATGCAACAAATATTATTTTGTATTTACTGTTGATATTGTTATTTGTGTAGTAAAGTATCAGCCTATGACAGTTTATAGGCTGATACTTTACTGATACTTACCACTGCAGGGCAAAGGCCTCCATCATAGAAATCAAGTTATCGCTACAACGATGGGATTAGGCTTAATCACCACGCTTGCCAAATGCCGAGCTATGTTCAAAATATTCGAACATACTTTTCGCTCGAATCGGGAATCGAACCCAGGACCCCGAGATCACGGCCCGGTACTTAAACCACTAGACCAACAGGGCATTGTGTAGTGGTATTTCTTAATATATTTATGTGAAGATTTATATTTTACTATCCAAACTGGTAGAAATAAGTTGGTTGGTAGAAATTCAATTCATTTTATATTAATAACAACGTCATTATTTGCGTTCTGTTATGCGTTATAATATTAAGAATGACTTCAGATTAAGTTTTTTTTTTGGGATTCAATACACCTATAAATGTGGAAAAACTTTATATCGAAATAACAATTCGTCGCAACTTTTAAGTCGATTGCTTTATTAATAGGAATACAGTAAGTCGATATCGCAATTCCATGAAATGTATTCTAAGAGAAACATTGACAAAAGAAAAAATATAAGTAGAAAATCCTTTCTCTGAAAATATATTAATAAGTTAGATTAGAACTGGTGTCCACGTGCGCGCGAGCCGAGCGAGCAAAGCAAGCGTGCTGTATCAGTGGCCGGGGAAGGGCTTGAAATGGATACAAAACCATACTACATCTCATACATCATCGTATACATAATGACCCTCAGGACTTGTGTTACGGATATGAAACAGAGGAATTACAAATATAATACTTATCTAAATATATAATATTACCTACATTTAGACATTGAACAAACACAAGTGTTCATCATGGATGGGATGTTTGTCCAGGAAACTTTAAATCTGAAAACCTTTACTTTCATATCGACATTTTAAAACATACCTACTATTCCTACTTCAACAAAAGTTTGGACTTGATGAATAGGTTGAATAATGTACCTCGACGAAATCAAACTTTGGTAGAAATTGTTTCGATTAAATTTAGTATCGAGCAAATGTATCCTCAGACCCTCGGAGTACCGTTGAATTAAACTTTTGACATACACTAAACAATCCATGAATTGTAATTTGATGAAAAGTTTTTTGGAATGATGACGTAGTGAACTCAGGGTTGAATTGATCGCAGTACTATTATAAGGTACTTACTTTGTATTTTTTTCTTTCATAGAGATACACAAAATATGATGATTTAAATAAGTAAGTAGCACCAAAAACAGATGAATTGTGATTATCATTTTTTTTGTCAATGTTGAGCCCATTACTTGTTTATGTCAGTTACAAATTTATTACGTATGAACCCATCTTTTAATGGATTTGAAAAATAAAGAGTTATTTTAATTTCCCGTCCGAAACGGGCCGTTAGGTAATAAAATATTTACCCTCAAATAAAATACATTACTTTAAACGTGATGTTTTATATGCTCTGTAAATATTTTTAAACATAAAAGCATAGGTACTTTAAATCTAACAGGGTCTTATTTATTTTGTTCCTTGTTAATAAACCTAAGGTAAACATCAAATCAAATTCATTAAATGGTTTGAGTAAAGCTAAAAAGTAATAAATATAAAATATGATGAAAGGAAAGATGAAGTGTGTCAGTGATAGTGACGAATATGTTTCTACGTTTAAGAAATAATCCATAATAATTATATAAACGTGCAAAGGTGTGTGTGTCTCTCTGTTTGTCCGTCTTTCACGGCAAAACCGGGCGATGGATTGACGTAATTTTTTTAGTGGAGATAGCTGAAGGCACTTTCCCCCTCAACTATCTAAATAGTCTACATTTGTAAAGCAAGCGAAGCCGCTGACAAAAGCTAGTATAAAATAAATTTAGGTGAAAATTTAAAACACTCACAGTAAATCCTTTAAAATTAAGAATGTGTTTAACTTCATAGGGATAAAGGCACGTTAAGTGTAACACTGACCGTTATTTAATGCACTTGTAAAATAGCTCGCTTTATACTGTTACAACTATGTGCCCTTGCATGCTTATTTCGTGTGCTCCATGTCTCATATACCCAGTAACATTCTACCCGTTGATTCTATTGGAACGTAGTAGAAAGAAATGGAATAATGTCGAACTTTCTGGAAAAATTTACTGATCTCCAGATACCCTAGTCGCAGTATGCGGTCGAGAGATCTCTAGTAACAAGAATCTAGAAATTTCGATTTCGAGAACCTCTGGGAAGTTCGCACTAATGGAGAGCGCCAGTATAAAAGCGGGTTGTGTTAGCCCGTCGAGCAGTTCCGATTTGGAAAGCGAAGCAACTTAGTCTCCTGTGAATTAGGAGTGAAGAAGCGAATAACCTGCGAAGTATATAGACTTACTTACTTTAGAAATTGTATATTGTAAATTTAGTAAGATTAGCGTGTAATTGTTTCTCGTCAATAAAATTAATTGTCTTTTTGTGACATTGGAGTTTACTTTAATCAACGAACCCCGTACCCGCAACAATACTAAGAATGGTTTATGCGCACTAAAGGTCACCGCTTGACTTATCTGCCTCGACCTTTACTAAATTTAACCAAAGAACTATTTCAAACCGGCCCTGTATCTAGAATTAGTTTACTTCAATGTTGGCGAGAAGTTGTAAGAGAAAACTGTTGATTTAGGGCATTCTCTAAAACAAAGCTATAAATTTTGTGGTCTTTTGTTAACCTCAAGCTTCTTTGTGGCAACATTGCGTGCGATTACGTAGGTATGTTACAGTTTCTTGAACCCGTTCATGTGTTTGATTCTGTATATCTGTTATGTATACAGATACATAACAGATATACACAATTTAAGATTCTGTTATTCTACAGAGAATGTGTGATTTCTAGTCATTATAATCAACTGATTGCAAAAACGGACAGGGAATTTGGGAACAAGCGTTCACCAAATTGTTATTTATTAAAAAAAAATCTTCGTTCCACTGAAGTTCAAAGCCGAATTGTCTCCTTTATCTGTCATTAAAATATACTTAGCAAAGCGACCACACATCGAGCGACGTCTCAGTCTACGTTTCAATACAGACCTAACTCAAAGTGATTTTTTATTTATTGAAAGCAAGCCCTTTTTGTGAGGGACTAACAAGCAGACGCGTCATTAGGCGAGAGTTAATGAGAGCGCAACCTGGGCTCGACAAGGGACCTCCTTTCAGTGCGCTTAAGCAGCTAAGTCTACGAGTAGGTATACCTATTAGTGAAGGTAGCAGCTTAACCTTTACATAGTAGAAATTCAAAAATACCCCTTAAACTTAGTGCTTAGGTAACAAATCTTCTAATAACAGGTGTCGCTTAAAGTAAGTTTTTATTTATGTCTCAAACGAAAATAACAGGGAATCTCTATAACTTGTAAACTTTCAAATGTCGTAATCAGTACAATAAGTAAGTAAGTTATTTATCACCACTGCACATTTTTACAAGTATTACATTAAGCTGGTTCTCACTCACCCTAGGCTAAGCCTGTCCTGTGAGGAATAGTGAACGATTTCTAAGAGATTTTGTGACACATGTACATACATACATACCATGCAGGTTACAAAGAAAAAGTTATATTTTACCGTGGGAGAACTACGCTTCGGCATGAATAGACGGGCTCGACCGGAGTGATCACAGAAAACCGGCCCAATCCGGGGGGAAAGGGGGGTTAACAAGGGCAACGCACTTGTGACTCCACTGGAGTCGCGGGTGTCCATGGGCGGCGACGTCTGCTCGTCTGTCAACTATCACATAAAAATATATACATTAGAAAAAGTTTTTATGAGCTATAGACATAACATTTTACATACCTACTAGCAGATTAAATTATCACAATTTACAAACTAAATTTCAAAATTATTATTAAATTATCAAATCAAAAATAAATTTAACATCAGTCTCAAGCAATAGGGCATCCGCTGTTCTTTGCCTGTACACTTTATTTTCAAGCTCGCATTATGACTATTTAGTGGGAGTCGTATAGTGGTCGAATATATTAGTAATATATTAGTAGGTCGAAAATATAGAGAAAATATCAACCAAAATCAGTGGCGAAACCATCCAGGGTGATACTCAGGGTCAGAGGGATATTCGTCGTCTAGACTCTCTTTCTCCTCTAGCTTTTGTTAAAATTGAAAACGGGCCAACCTATATACAACCTGAGCGGATAAAGAATGGGATCAGAAATGGCGGCGCATCTATTCATTTCTCGCTCGCACACTATTCGCGTCTATACTCGCACTCGTGGGGTGCGAGTATAGACGCGTAGTACTTAAAACCTTTTTTAAATTGCATCTTAAAAATAACGTAGAAATAATATATAGTACTATATCTAACCTTAAATGACCGGGTTTTAATGAGCGGGTGTCTATGGGCGGCGGCAATCGCTTACCATCAAGCGATCCGTGATAAAAACTCAACATTAAAGGAAAAGCGAATTGATACTGGCTGCAAATATAACTAGAGACTATAATTAGCAGCTTTTAGAACTGATCAATGTTGTCCATCCGGCTGAGAATAACGTCGCTAACTAGGCCTAATTGGGAATCTAGGGTTAATCTGCACTTGAAAGCAAACCATTGTGATGTGCTGAACTACTTGTATTACAATATGCCTACATACAATATACTTGTATGACTGTCTCGGTGACGCAGTGGTTAGTGGGTCGCACTTTAAAACAACGACTGCGCTTGGAGTCCCGGGTTCGAACCCCGGGTCGGGCCAAAATTTGTACCTGAGTGTTTCTGTTAAGAAATCTTCAGTGACAGCCCGGTTTTGGAAGTTGGCGGTCTTGTACCCCCTGGGCATGCACAACCTTATAGACTTGTGACGTCACCTTTTTACGGTCTATTGAGATCGACAGGCCGGATGATAAGAACTATAAGCCTAATAAAATTTAAAAAACCACAATGAATCATGAAACGTGCGTGATTTGGAACGCAGCAAAGAGCATAGACGATATGCTGACATGTTAAGGACTTATGTCACATTTTTGACAACTTATTGCCATGCCCCATAACTTCGAACCCGCGTAGCGAGGCGTCTGTGGCGCTACTTAATGAGGGTGCTTAAATTTTTTTCAACCGCTAGATGGCGTAACGGGATTCAATAAATGTCACTTGAATGCTGTGACTACAAACCTTTTTGAATCGCTGGATCCGCGCTTGACCCCGTGCCTCAGAAAGCACGTTAAGCCGTTGGTCCTCCCATCGAAATATAAGGGTAAGGGAATAGAGAGTGCACTTGTGTCTGCGCAAACACTTGTGCACTATAATTATGTCTTGCACCGATGGACAATCTCTGAGATTGGCCGCCATGACCGAAATATCGGTTTGGAGTACATTATTATTATCACAATATGTACATACAAACTATATGTTGACCGCGAATAGCTACACAGGTAGCTATTTATAAATTGAACCCTATGTCAACGTGCGGTGATCGTCACCCAGACGGGCTGATGCTGATGTAGACATACTCGAATGAACTGGATAATAAGTAAGTAAGTAAGTAAGACATTTATTGACCACAAACACGAATAAAATAACAACAAGATGTTAACAATAAGACAGAAAGGAACAGATAATAAGTATGTCATCTGTTGCATGGAAGATTACCAAGATAAACCAAATGGTCAACATGAGGTCCAACCTCAGCATGTGCTGCAACTGCTTGAAGCCGCTGCAGCGCTGGTTTTCTGTTTGGACCTTGAGTGACGGGATTAATTGTCTAGTTGAACTAGTAGTGATCGTGTGACATTCGTATTAATGAATTATAAACATTCATACAAATATATATTTTTATTATTATGTGATAGGTGGCAGACGAATAATAAGAAATTAAAATAATAAGCAGTAATATAAATAATAAGAATAAAAGAAATAAAAACTAAACAAAGAAAAAAAAGTAACATATAAAAAAAAACAATTCAAGATTAACTGAACGTACAAACTCTGAGTAATCGTTTAGCAATGTCCTCCAAACCTATATTTCGGTTCAGGTTCAGGCAGCCAATCTCATTGATCAGCCATGGACGCAGGACATTTAGTGCACAAGAATTATTGTATTTTAGTTCTTTTACACCAGAACCCATTTTGTGTATGTAAACTATTTAGCTGTGGAAACTTTGCGGTTACGAGTATATGTGTTGGAGATGTGTGTTATGTAATTTTTGTGATCGGTATGTATGTTTCCCTTGAAAAGTAAATAAATATATAAAGTAATAGTGTTCGGTGTGTGTGCACTCACAAGTCCGCTCTCTTCTTTAACCTAATATTTCGATGGGACATCAGTGTGACACAGCCGAAGAGGGATCAAGTGCAAGACCAACGACCAGTTACAAATTTTCCCAAGCACAGCCGTCGTTTCTACCCGCTGCACCAATGAGGCCACATATAAGTACATTGTACACATATGGGACAGTAGTTGTCTCAGCTTAGAAGAAAGATATTTTAAGAGCAGGTTTATCAAATATAAGTACATAAATACAATTAAACGAAATAAATCGAATGCTTAAACCATAATGAAGTGATTCTATTAGTAGCAATTTGTGTTAAATAAACAAAAGTTTTGGCTTTACCTCTATATTTTTTGCCTTGGCCTAAGCATAACCTCCTACTTTAAATTGTCGGAGCCGAAGTCGTAGTCGGAGGTGTAATATAAATCGGCAGTTCCGGCTTTTCGAAACTGGTGTCGAAGCTCAGTAGAAATCCGGAACTCCATCACCAGCTAGAAATTGACATTCTGAATTAGCAGTACTGTGTTTGGTGTGTTTGTGGTACTTTTATTGATTTTAATACACATAAGTACAAATTTTGAATGTGACTTTACATAATGATTTTTTTTTAATCAGCCTATACACTGTCCCACTGCAGGGCAGAGGCCTCCATCATAGAAATCAAGTTATCGCTACTATGATGGGATTAGGCTTAATCACAACGCCTGCCAAATGCGATGCGATGGAACGCCCTGATGGTCTAGTGGGTTAAGTACCGGGCCGTGATCTCGGGGTCCTGGGTTCGATTCCCGGGTCGAGCGAAAAGTATGTTTCGAATTTTTCGAACATAGCTCGGGTTTGTGATCACCAATCCGCATTTGGCAAGCGTGGCGATTAAGCCTAATCCCATCATAGTAGCGATAACTTGATTTCTATGATGGAGGCCTTTGCCCTGCAGTGGGACAGTTTATAGGCTGATACTTTTTTACACATATGGGGATTTATCCATATATTATACACATCCCGATATGTATAAAACATACATATGGGGATGACTGACCGGATGGCGCAATTGGTAGTTACCCTGCCTCTTACGCCAAAGGTCGTGGGTTCAATCCCCACCCTGGACAAACATTTGTGCGATAAACATTTGTATTTGTTCAGTGTCTGGGTGTAATATATGTATTTAAGTATATATTTGTGTTCCTCTATTGTCTGATATCTGT
Organism: Marasmia exigua; assembly: GCA_019059595.1. Taxonomy (NCBI): domain Eukaryota; kingdom Metazoa; phylum Arthropoda; class Insecta; order Lepidoptera; family Crambidae; genus Marasmia; species Marasmia exigua. The sequence goes on along the minus strand of CM032475.1, from coordinate 10,942,964 downwards.
AACACAATTGCTTAAGCTACTTAGTACGGAATTAGGTCAACGTATGAGATGTCGTGAGATAATCAATTTATATTTGAAATGTTACATTAAACATATTCTTTATATAGTGCATTTATATATTGTGGCGATTGGACTGAATAGGTATCACGCTGGTATGGGGATGCCAATAAACCACGGATAATGAAAAATACTATATATTGTTTTCCACTTCAAGGGGTCTCACCAAAGAAATAAAGACAATCATCATAAAACAAAAAAATATATATACAGTCGAACATATAACCTTCTCCTTATTAGAAATCGGTAACAATAATATATCAAAACAGTGAAAAAGTATAAAACACAAACAATATAAAAAAGGCTGGTACAACCGTCGATCCTCAACATAAATAATATAAAAAAATATGTAGAAAATTTTTAACCCAACGCAACAGCGAGCGACAGAGAACCAGAGTCACCGACATAGCCCACCGAATTAGCAAACTGAAGTGGCAGTGGGCTGGTCATATTAGCCGCAGAACTGACAGCCGTTGGAGCCGTAAAGTCCTTGAGTGGAGACCGCGACTCGGTAAGCGTAGTGTAGGACGCCCTGCGACAAGATGGGATGATGACATTCGAAGGCTGGCTGGTGTGGGCTGGATGAGAGTGGCCAAAAATCGGCAGCAGTGGCGTGCATGTCCAGCAGTGGACGAGTATGGGATGATAATGATGATGAACAGCGAGCTAAAATCTCGCCGAGCGGCGTTAGTTGATTTGTAGGTATGTTACTAATATTCCGATTTTAGGCTAAATGAGGACAAATACGGAATTTCCACTACGCATCCAAGTATTCGCTATTGCACGCTGTTGGCAACACCGTGTGCAATCTATCTGGTCCGCAGCAGACAAATTTAATGTACCGGGAACCGTTCTGATCGATGTCATTGCGCGGTTTCTACAATCAGAGGAGCGCGAAGCTTTCGATGGACAAACTTGATATTTAGTGGGAATTTATATATATGATGTAAAGTAAGTAAGTAAGTATCAGCCTATATACTGTCCCACTGCAGGACAAAGGCCTCAATCATAGAAATCAAGACATCGATACTATGATGAGAATAGGCTTAATCAACACGATTGCCAAATGCGGATTGGTGATCACAATCCCGAGTTATGTTCGAATAATTCGAAACATATCTTTGCTCGACCCAGGAATCGAACCCAGGACCCCGAGTTCATGGACTGGTACTTAAACCACTAGACCAACAGGTTGATATATATGATGTGTTTGGTAAGATAGGTATATAAAATAAAATGACATATTTGAAATGTGCTGAAAAAGCTCTTTCATTTGATACCCCACACGGTACCGTCAAGCAATTTTTTTGAGAAATAATAAACAAGGCCACAGAATTTTTATTTGGCCACGCGCACAAACTTCTAATTTACTAACTAAACACCGGGAAATTGACATAGCCTTTAATTAACTGATTCATCTTCTTTACAACGCCAACTAATAATGTTAAAGAAAGCGTCAAGTCAATATCAACAATTAATTTTCCTTGTCCTTCTGATTTATACATTGCAAACTAATTTACTACCTCAGCCACGAAATCTGTAACTCATCACCATATTACGTTTTACAGCTTCAATACAAGCTCCTCAAAAATTATGTATTCAAGCTTCAATACTCAACATCATATATTATAACTTAACATGTAAAATAATACTTCATATTCTTTCATCGTGAAAATAGCCACTGTACGATTTGGCGCGAGTGCGCGACATGACAGCAACCGGCCATTTGCACCAATCAGAGAGCGCTATTCGATACTTGTGCCGAAGCCCTTATTTTCTTTTTCTTTTAATCACGTAATTATACGTGTTAATGTTTATTAATTACTTTTCTATAAATGATGATGTGTACTTGTTACAAGTACATGTTACACATATTAATACACAAATTGATTTGCATAAATAAATGGTTTTACTATGACTGTCCTTAATAGTTCTTCTTCTTCTTCATATTTGCGCATAATTCCCGGTTGAGTCCAAAGCTGGGCTTTGGAGCCCAGGGTACGCTTTGATCATGATTCAGGATTTGGGGAGCCTGGTAATTACAATGAAGCGACTGCCGTCTGACCTTCGCAACCCTTTGACAGAGGAACAAGACCAACTGAATCATGGTTACACGCTTCTGAAACTATCCCAAACGAGCAGGTTTCCCTTACGATGTTTTCCTTCACCGCCGAGGTAAATATAGAAATATGCACATAGATTTGAAAAATCTAGAGAAATCGACCCTCCGCATGGAGGGCGCGTTCGAAACCACTAGGTTACTATCGCTCTGGCTGACTGTCCTTAATAGTTCATGTGTAATACATAATAATAATATGTAGTGGCTTTAATTATACTATTTGATGACAATTTTAGGTACATTTAACAATCGATTAATGTAGGATGAGTTACATTTTATTCATACTAAATTATTCAATTAGAGGCTAATATTCTTACTATTTTGGTGTCATACATTAATACTTTAGAAGCTTCCTATTTGAATGCATACCACAAATTTAGATGCTAAAAAATAACCACTATGCTGAGTTATATTTACAGTGGCTTACATATAAGATAACTAGTGTCTGAGATACTATTATTAAGAAGCGCATTGGTTGTGGCCAACTTAGTAATTTAGAAGGTAACATATATTTTCTGAGGCGAATAATGCTATTAAAAAGAAACTTGTTTAATTAGTACCCAATTTTTTTTAGTGCCTTACTCTAAGTCCCCTAGAGGGCGCTGTACTAAATTTAACGTGACGCAATGTCACTTATAACTAAAAGAAAACCAAAACCTCATTTGTTCAAATATGATAACTTGTGTTACGGATATCAGACAGCAGAAAAATTACAAATTAATAGAAACGAAGACGAATTAGGTACACCAAAACCATTATTTTGAATAACTCAGGTTAGTCAATAAAGAATCTTTTTTTGAAAGTAATGCGCGTTGAATGGTGTCCAAACCTGCACTATTCAGTAAGTAACTACTTCCCATAATATTTGAATTTTTGAATCTAGGCAATTCATTTTGTCAGTGGGAAAGCCACGCCTAAGTATCAATGAAGAGGAGAGATGAACGTTCTCACAGAAAAACGCCGTCTGCGCTGGGTTTCGCCGAGTGAGTGAGAGTACCGAAGGCCTGATCCGAGGGGAGGGTTCAAACCCTCCCTTTAAAGGTTAACAGCGCACTTGTGACTCTTTTGGTGTTGCGGATGACCATGATCGGTGGCTCTCGCTTACCGTCAGGTTCTCCATTTACACACCAATCACATACATAAAAAAGGGTACTAATTAAACAAGCTTCTTTTTAATAGCATTATTCGCCTCAGAAAATATATGTTACCTTCTAAATTACTAAGTTGGCCACAACCAATGCGCTTCTTAATAATAGTATCTCAGACACTAGTTATCTTATATGTAAGCCACTGTAAATATAACTCAGCATAGTGGTTATTTTTTAGCATCTAAATTTCTGGTATGCATTCAAATAGGAAGCTTCTAAAGTATTAATATATGACACCAAAATAGTAAGAATATTAGCCTCTAATTGCATAATTTAGTATGAATAAAATGTAACTCATCCTACATTAATCGATTGTTAAATGTACCTAAAATTGTCATCAAATAGTATAATTAAAGCCACTATTAAAGACACATGAACTATTAAAGACAGTCAGTCAGAGCGATGGTAGCTTAGTGGTTTAGAACGCGCCCTCCATGCGGAGGGTCGATTTCTCTAGATTTTTCAAATCTATGTGCATATTGTAACCATGATTCAGTTGGTCTTGTTCCTCTGTCAAAGGGTTGCGAAGGTCAGACGGCAGTCGCTTCATTGTAATTACCAGGCTCCCCAAATCCTGAATCATGGTCAAAGCGTACCCTGGGCTCCAAAGCCCAGCTTTGGACTCAACCGGGAATTATACGCAAATATGAAGAAGAATAACTATTAAGGACAGTCATAGTAAAACCATTTATTTATGCAAATCAATTTGTGTATTAATATGTGTAACAAGTACAATCATTTATAGAAAAGTAATTAATAAACATTAACACCTATAATTATATGATTTAGGGCTGATTTTTCCATCGTCTGATAAAATTTAACAGATGGATAAAGTATTACCCGGAAAAATTAAATGATAGTAGTCTTATTGTTACTTACTTGCATGAATATGACTATTACCTTTAATGGTATTTCATTTTATCGATTTGTTAACTTTTAACGGACCATTGAAAAATCAGCCCTAAAACAAAAAGAAAATAAGGGCAGGCGGGCGGGCGGTGCAAATGGCCGGTTGCTGTCATGTCGCGCACTCGCGCCAAATCGTACAGTGGCTATTTTCACGATAAAAGAATATGAAGTATTATTTTACATGTTTAGTTATAATATATGATGTTGAGTATTGAAGCTTGAATACATATTTTTTGAGAAACTTGTATTGAAGCTGTAAAACGTAATATGGTGATGAGTTACAAATTTCGTGGCTGAGTTAGTAAATTAGTTTGCAATGTATAAATCAGAAGGACAAGGAAAATTAATTGTTGATATTGACTTGACGCTTTCTTTAACATTTTTAGTTGGCGTTGTAAAGAAGATGAATCAGTTAATTAAAGGCTATGTCAATTTCCCGGTGCTTAGTTAGTAAATCAGAAGTTTGCGCGCGTGGCCAAATAAAAATTCTGTGGCCTTGTTTATTATTTCTCCATAAAAAATATGTTTTATTTTTTCACATAGAAACGTTTAAAACGCACTGGTTCACGTAATCTGTCTGGCTTGCACCAGCCAAATGTAGCGCAAACTATTGTGATCGATGTCGCGTGCCGTATCGGCGATCCGGCGGAGTACAGCATCTCCCAATGGACACAAACTGAATATTTAGAGAGGAGTTTGCGGGTATAGTCAGCACGGTATTCACAAATTGTAGGTGTGGATAGTCGATTTTATTCAATCGACTCTCTCACCGTAGTTTCATACACATTTTTTTTATCAGCCTGTAAACTGTCTCCCTGCAGGGCAAAGGCCTCCATCATAAAAATTATGTTATCGCTACTATGATAGGATTAGGCTTAATCACCACACTTGCCTAATGCGGATTGGTGATCACAAACCCGAACTATGTCCGAAAAATTCAAAATATACTTTTCGCCCGGTCCGAGAATCGAACCCAGGAACCTGAGATCACGGCCAGGTACTTAAATCACTAGACCCACAGGGCGTTCCAACACCAACACATTTGGTTCAATATTAATAAAGGAAAAGATTAATTGATACAATGTATAGGTCTGTTTACGAAAGATGACCACAAATGGCCAGCGTCTACGCATGTTATCTCACGAAGAAAAGACTTAAGACAAAAAACATTTTAATTAAATGTAGAATGTGTTTACATAGTTTCAGTCCTTATAATGTGTCAAATTGAGAATGAGCCATTTCTTCGTGAGATTACATGCATAGACGTCGTAATTATTTTGTGGTCATCTTTCGTGAATCGACCTGTACTCGTAAAAACCCGACTTATGTCTGTATTTTTCTCACTCATAGATCAGCCTGACCCTCGGATATCTGACCGTGGGAGATCCACGCTTCGACATGAATGGGCTCGACCGAGGTGATACCATGGCCTCACAGAAAACCGCCGTGAAGCAGGACTGTGCTGTGTTTTGCGGCGTGAGTACCCTCACCTGAGGCCCAATCCGAAGGAAAGGGGGGTTTACAGGTTGGCAGCACACTTATGAGTCTACTGGTGTCGCGGGTGTCTATGGGCGGTGGCAATCGCTTACCATCAGGCGATCCGTGTTCTCGTCTGCCACCTACCACGCACTTATTTGCGAGAGACAATCTTTCGAATATAGTAAAAATAGAACATTTTTTTTTGATAACACAAAACTTGATCATAAGTTCCCTTTATTTATTTATTTACTTGCATTACATATCACCCAGATACTATATCATATACTGCTGTATGGCCGTGTGGTCCCGGCAGAGTAGAATAGGCCACCCTCACTCTTACCGAGGTGTCGTAAAAGGCGACTAAGGTAAAGCTGCTGGCATGATCATCAGCACCTAGAGAAGGAAAACTCTGCATTTATATCAAAACCCTCGCCATCCCGTCTGCCAAGCGTGGTGAGTATGGCAATTACCCCTCATGTGATTGAGGGAGGCCCGGGCCCCAGCAGTGGGGACTTAAATGGGCTGATGATGATGATGATGATGACTATAAGATATTGTAATGTGATGTTTTATGCAAAGTACCTAATATTAATTACTTTACATAAAACATCACGTACAATTTGCTAAGCTGAATAAGGTAACGGCTTTATTTCAGGCTCTGAGGTCTTTTAAAGCCAGGGAACAATTTCATAAACATTATATAAAATTGTAGTTACGTAACTACTTCTTTAAATATTCCTTTGAAAGAAGCCAAGTCTCGACTCGGGAAATGTAAATAAATAATAAAAGATGAGTTTCATGGTCAAAGGCGGCTGGATGAAACGAAAACAAAATTAATTGTTAAATGTCACAATAAATGCGAATTGAAGAAATGGCCCGCTATTACGTTAATTCAGCTGAAATCTGCCTTCCCGCAATGGGGGTGGCCAAATAGCCGGATTAAGCCGGACATAGCCAAAATTATACAATGAAAAATAAATAAGTATTTTGAGCTCGGTTTATTTTTCTCATCATTGAGGCTGTGACTTGAATTTTTTTGTTGCGGAATAGGCAGACGAGCTTGCGCCCCTTTGATAGTAAAATTATACCACCGATTATAGACATTGACAATATTTTGTTTGACATGAACACTATGTATTTTAGTATTTAGAAGAAAGTGTAGCGTGAATGTTGCCATAATAAATTTATCTAAGTATACCTACACCTTTTTTTAAGTTTTTGTGCCGAAATTTTTCTAACAGATTTTAATAAAGTCTTTTTAGTAAGGTGTAATGAAATTAGCAAAAAAAATGTATATATATATATATATATATATATAAGTTTATATTTTGCTAATTTCATCAGCTTTATAAGTATAAAACGGAAGGCCTATTTGACAATAACTAAGGTAACAGGAGCCCAATTCTCGGGCTCGTGACATTTTGAAAACATGGCGGATATCACTTGAAAACCATACAAAAAACTATGTTTTACTGATATATGTCGTATGATGATAAATGTCACGAGCCCGAGAATTGGGCTCCAGGTATTTTTGGTACGTTTTTTAAAATCAACACGTACTGTTTGTCCTGTAACAACCCAAAATAAGAATCTCATAGCCATAACACAAGTGCCTAAGCACTCGACGAAAATACCAGAAATAAATATTTAATTATTATAAACTCAGTCAGTGTGAAGCCAAAAGTAAGCCCTTCATAAATTAAAAAAGCTGATTAGGTATAGACGGCCGTCTGTACCTTATAAGTTTTTAAACATCGGGTTACCATATTCTGTCAAATCCTCAATCGAAATTGAACGAAACATGTTTGACATTAAAGTGAGGGAGAATCGACTGAAGAAATTTGACAAATTTGTTTACTTTGATGTGTGGCTTACTGTACAACACTCATTGCATGAAATGATGAAAACTTTTTTTACATTATGGCAGACAAACGGCTCACCTGATGGTAAGTTAATTACCGCCGCCCATGGACATCTGCAGCACATGGGGCATCACAGATGCGTAGCCGGCTCTTAAGGGATGAATAAGCTCTTTTCTTGAAGATCACTAGGTCGTATCTGTCCGGAAACACCATCGTTGGTAGGTGATTCCATAGTTTTTCTACGCACGATAGGAAATGGCGTGAGAAGCGCACTGTGGTGGAGTAAAATCCATCCAAGTGATGTAGGTGAATTTGGAATTCTGGTGTGATGTAAGATGGTGAAAATTAGACCGCGGAACTCAACTCTGTCAGATATTTCGACCCCAAGGATCCCGACTCTGTCAGAGAGATATAGGGGAGTTGTATCGAAGTGAGGCGATACGACGAATGGTGACTTTTTGGCGGTAAACGCGCATGCTTGTATCTTCGAGGGGTTAAATTTAAATAGATTTAGTCTCCCCCAGTCGGAGACTTTTCCTAGTATAGTCTCGATTTCAGACACAAACTTGTTTCGGTACTCGTTGACGTTTACTCGGGAAACATTTGCAGAGCCCTTGTATAAGTCATCGCCCGTGCTGTCATCTGCGTAGCAATGGATGCCACCATTATGGAGCATATCATTTATGTGTATCAGAAACAGCGTGGGCGATAGGACACAGCCCTGGGGCATACCATCGTTAACGGATTTAACGTCGGAGCATGCACCGTCGACCACGACTTAAATGTTACGATCCGTTAAAAAACTGGTGACCCAACTGCACAGTTTCTCCGAGCCCGTAGGATGGAAGTTTCGATAAAAACCCTTTGTGCTATACTCGATCAAAGGCCTTCGTTACGTCCTAGCTGACCGCCAACGCCTCTCCTTTGCTCTCAATTGTACTTGCCCATCTGTGAGTTAAGTACACTAGAAGGTCACCATTGGCAATCACTGATAAGCTGGTGGTCTTCCAGGTATTTTAACAGCTGGCAGTTTATAATGGATCCCATTATTTTGGAGAGAAGGGAATTGACGGCTATCGGTCTGTAATTAGACGGATTTGAGCAGTTTCCTTTTCTTGGGATCGGGTGCACCAAAGCAGTCTTCCATTTTTTCGGGACAATGCCTTTGGTGTAAGAGTGCCGAAACAGACGCGTTAGTGACGGTGCCAACTCCGGAGCACATATCTTTAGGACGATGGGTGGTATTCCGTCAAGCCTGCTCGACTTATGGATATCAAGAGGGGAAAGCGCTATCCGCACAGCCTTTTGTGTCAAATCCCATGTTTTGAAGGTGCAACGCCAGATATGCGTTGCACCTTCAAAACATGGGATGGAGCCTTTGTCATCCTGAGTCAAAAAAGACCCCAGAAGATCAGCTTTTGCATTATGGCCAGCGAGTCGTCCCCCTTGTTCAATGACTAATGACTAACTAAGTGGAAATCCTTAGAACGTGAAGCAGAGTTACAAAAGCGTCATCGGGACAGCTAAAATCATGTCCTGATACATCCCGTTCGTACCTAATAGCCAGGTAGTCCTACCCACAATGGGTAATTTTGCCTGCGTTGGATTTACAAAACATTGCCCCGTAAGCCGGTGCGGAATAATGTTTATTAGGAAAAATGTGTGTTTACGCGCACACCGCGTAACGCACGCCTATTACCATGATTAGAGTCGCTAACACGGGCTGGTTAGTTATTTGCATGAACCCGTTTTAATGTACAATGGTGTTGTCCAAAATTGTATGGAGGCATGGTTAAGACCTGGTACACTTGTTTAGAAATAATGACTTCGTTTTCTGGTGCAAAAATATGCGTAGGCAACATTTTTCCATAATGCGACAGTTGTGTTCATTTCTGATACTTATTGATTTTTTCCACCCTATTAAATCTCAATCTAAAGTTATTACCGTACTAAAGCTCATGCCATTCCCTTCCAACACGCAATGTTAAAACTAATCTTAGAACGCGTTGTGTAATAAGAAGGAGTTTTTTGTTAAAATTCATACAACTTTGACCAGACATTACTCGTATACCCAGACATTAAACAAACATAAGTGTTTATCATACGATTGTATGTCCAGTGTGAGGATCAAACCCATGACCTTTTACATATGAGACGGAGTCAGTACAAAATGCGCCATCGGGCCATAGTACAAACAGTTGACATTGATTGATTTGTAACAAAAACCCCTTCAATGATATATCGTTACGATGAATAAATAGAGAATGTATTTATTGGCTCTTTACAATAATCAACAATTTAATTTTGTCTTTCTCTGAGGCGAGTAAGTAAAGTAGAGTCAAGATCGATCGTTACGACCGATCGATCGTTTTGTGTATGGATGGGCATCATTTACTATGCAATCGTAATGTGAGCCAGACAGTAGGGCTCGGATGTCCCGATCCCCGAGAAATAGCCATTAGATAACTACATAGGTAACAAATTACAAAACAGAACCAGTTACAGAGAAATGATAGCTGATGACATCACAGCGTAGGTATTAATATTTTATTATTATCTGATCACGATCATTTGGCACTCGGCAAAAGTGGGATCTAATGAAAAACAGATGAAAATATCACTGAATGTCACCAGTGTAGCTAGACTTATCTTATAATATCTAGAGAGTCGGGCACGCTTATAGGGAACATTCTAATCCCATAAAAAACAAAACTTGAAAAAAAATCCAAGTCTCGCACTCAGTTGTTCGGCCGTGAAAAGTTGTGAGATCTATGTTACCCAGTCGGTTATTAACTTGGCAATCAGTTTCAAAAAAAAATCAAAATCAAATAATTCTTTATTTGCATAGGCTTGTACACAGCACTTACAAATCGTCATACATTTGAATGACTTAAAACTATTTATAAGTACTTATGTATAATTTACATGTTAATACACATATATGTTGATACATAAAATATACTAAAGAAATAAATAAACATAATGCGATTCTACCACCGGCTCGGAAAGTTGTTTCTGGTCGAGAAGATCCGGCAAGAAACTCGCCAGTTACTCTTTTTAATCGCCAACTTTTTTACAATGGTTTATTATCCTCATACCAAGTCATACAGTCTAATGCAACACAAAATAGAATGAAGCAAATTAAAAGCTAAATATGAGGTAAACCGAAGCGGACCAGTCCCCAAAGGTGGCACCTGTTCACAAGTATGACGTATGTGTCAGCCATCATTTCACTCAACCATATTAGAGGGAATGTAATGACCCGCCACATAACGCCGCCACCTCAGAGACATTTGAGTGAGCATGACTACTTAGGTTCTCCTCATAGGTCACAAAGAGTAGTAGTTACTTAATCTAATACTAATAAACTGCAGGACGAGGTGTACAATAGTAGGTGGTTAGCATCTTGTCAATTATTGAATAATCAATATAAATCAATTTTATACAGTAATAAATGCTGCTAAGCCTAATTTATTAAAATTCAGTAATTATATAATATTAATGATTTTTGTTAATATATATGAAAATGTTACAAGTGTGCAAGCATGGAGGTCATTATGTCCATGAATCCTTATCATTTAAGTAGTCTACAATTTTATACTATCCTTTACTCATTAAACAGGCTTTCACGTGAGATTTAAATTTATGCGTTGGTAGCTCAATAACATTTTGTGGCAACTTATTGTACATTTTAATACTTAGACCAACAAATGAATTATTAATTTTTTGAAGTTTCAGATTTGGAATCGCGAGCTTGTGTTTATTTCTAGTGTTAAAACCATGACAATCAGATTTTTTCGAAAAAATATCCATGTTCTTTCGCACGTACAAAATACAGTCTAAAATGTATTGAGAAGCTACGGTTAAGATGTTAATGCTCTTAAATAATTCTTTTAGCGAATCGCGAGGTCTAAGGTTGTATATGGAGCGGATGGTCCTCTTCTGCAATACAAATATAGTCTGTATATCAGCAGCAGACCCCCACAACAAGAGACCATAAGACATTACACTGTGAAAATAACTAAAATAAACCAATCTCGCGGTTTCAATATCGGTCAGATGTCTAATCTTCTTAACCGCATACGCGGCGGAACTAAGTCTTCCCGCCAAGGCTGCGACGTGGGGTCCCCATTGTAATTTGGCATCCATGGTAATGCCAAGGAAAACTGTTGAATCAATGACTTCAATACGTTCATTATTCATAGTGATGTTAGTATTGACCTGTCTTACATTGGGCATTGTGAATTTTACACATTTAGTTTTCTTAGCATTAAGAAGTAAGTTGTTAGTGGTAAACCAATGGAGAACTTGTGACAGAGTGTCATTTACATCGTCAAACGTACTTTTTCTTCGATCAACATTAAAGATCAACGAAGTGTCATCAGCAAATAGCACTACCTCACAAAGGTCTTGTGTAAAGTAAGGAAGGTCATTTATATATATCAGGAAAAGCAGGGGCCCCAATATCGATCCTTGGGGCACTCCCATCAATAGAGGAGTGCCTGAAGAATATGTCCCATTAATGTTTACTTTCTGAATTCTATCAGACAAGTAAGAATTTATCAAACTTAGTGAAATCTTGGACACACCATAATGAGCTAATTTTAACAACAATGTTTGGTGCGTAACGCAATCAAATGCTTTCGATAGGTCACAAAATACTCCAACAGCATCCTGCTTGTTTTCCCATGCATCAAAAATATGCTTGATAAGTGCAACTCCTGCATCAGTTGTTGACTTACCTTTAGTGAACCCAAATTGTTTATTATGAAGCAGGTCGTTAACTTTAAAATGAGACAGCAACTGAACGAATATGACTTTTTCAAAAATCTTACTCAGTGCTGGTAATATAGAAATAGGCCTAAAGTTAGAAGGATTACTTTTATCACCTGATTTGAATAACGGTATGATTTTGCTATACTTCATTAAGTTAGGAAATTGGCCTTCGTCAACACATCTGTTGAATATCATTGACAAATGGGGTGCGATATGCAGTATTATATTTTTTAAAATGTCTACGGATATTCCCCAAAGATCTTCAGTTTTTTTTATATTTAGATCTTTAAAAGTTTTTACTATTATTTCAGGTGTTACATGGGTAAATCTGAAAGGTGGTTTACATTCGTCAACTTTTGCTTTTAGCAAGGAGACAGCAAGATGTGAACTTGAGTTTAATGTACTTGTCGTTGTCACTGGTATATTAGTGAAAAAAGACTCAAATGCATTTGCCACATCAGCATCAGAGTCAAGTTGTTTGCCATTGATTTTTAGAGAGACCTTGTGTTTTGTTTTTACAAGTCTCTTTGTTTATGATATTCCATGTGATTTTAATTTTGTTAGTTGCTTTACTTATTTTGTTTTTAATGTAGTTTGATTTAGCAACAGCGCATACTTTCTTGAAGCATTTAGAATAGTTTTTTACATATTCTATTACTGTATGATCACATGAATTAGCCTTAATGTCATATAATTCAAACAATTTTCTTCTGCTTATGTATATACCTGTAGTGGCCCAGTCACTAAATTGATTTTTAGAATTATTTTTAATGGTCTTCTTTGTGAAGATGCCATTAAATTCCTTTTCAACAATTTCGAAAAGGCTTTCATATAATTCATCAACACTATTTTCAATACATGGAATTGAGGATATTTTATTACAAATATTCTTCTTGAACTTTTTTACACGCCCCTTAGTAATGGGCCTACATGTGAAACTAGTAGACGGAACAGTTCGATGACAGTCGATAACAGCCATCTGACCACTGTGATCAGAGTTTATAAAATTTATTATGGATTTTTCCCCTACATTACAATTACAGAATATGTTGTCCAAACACGTAGCTGAAGTGGAGGTGACTCTTGTAGGTTCATTGAAAAGGTGGTGTAAATTGAAAGACTTAAAAAGATTCAGAAACCTAATAGAGTTCTGTGAATCCTCTAGGATGTTAATATTAAAGTCACCGCACACAATAACTTTTTTACTTTTTGCACAAACTTTTCTCAAGACTTCTTCCATGCTAGTCTCAAATGAGTCATAAATTGCAGAAGGGGGTCTGTACACGCAGACAATGATACGCTGCTCCAGCTCTGCACACGAAATTTCAATAGTTCGTTCTATAGATAGTGCCTCAATGTCTTTACGTTGTTTACATTTAAGAGAATTTTTTAACAAAATGAGTGACCCTCCTCTTACTGCTGAGTCTCTCGTGAACGAACTGATAACTTTGTAATCATTAATACTAACAATTAATTGATGTTGATTTAACCAATGTTCAGTGAGATATAGTATATCAACATTCATTTCTTGTAAAAATTATTCTAGCTCTAATTCTTTACCAGGAAGCCCCTGTATATTCTGGTGAATAAGGTTTAAGATATTAAGATCCTGCTTGGTCAATATGTTGCTAGAGGCGTCCTCTATTGTCTTAAACTTAAATTTAAATTGCTTGGAATATTTTCCAAAGTCTGACTAAATATATTATTTATATTAAATGCTAACAAAGTAGCCAGTTCTTTTTTTACATTATAAGGCAAATAAAATGTTTTGCCAGTCACTATAAACTTATAATTAATAAATTTATTTGTGTCAAAAAACACAAAGTTGTCGCTATGACTAGTCACTAAATTATATAATGTAGTATTCAATATGTGAATACTGTTATTTTTTTCTGGTAAATAGTGCCTAGAAAATGGGAAGGCACAAACAACAATTTTCTTTACAGCAATCTCTTTTAAGAGCGAAAATCCTTTAATAATGTCTTTCTTATTTGAATCTAGCCCATTCCCCATCATTAATATAATGATAGAGTCCTTATTATAATTACAACTAAGTATGCTATCTATTATTTTGGTAAGCGATGCATTTGGCAAACAATAGTTCATTGTTTTACAATTGAGTTGCTTGTGCAAAAGGGGACCATAGCCAACTCCTGTTGAATCAGAGAATACTAGTACATTGTTTGTATTCTTAGTACTAGTAGTAGTGGTGGTGGTAGGCATTGTACAATCCGGTAAATCGCTATTAGTATCTAACAGGCTATTTGGCACTTGGTGCTGGGTAGGAAGGCTGCCACCCTGGCTGCACTTACCTTGGTCTGTGCCGCTACTCAAAGTGGGAACCTGGGGCTCGTCTGCCGCACCCAGATCGCAGCTGCACTGGGCCATGTACCTGTTTGCAGCGAGGATGTGCTCATGTATCTGTCGCTGGGCAGAGGTATAATTTCCAGTCATTACTACTAATGACCTCTCCAGACGCTGAAGCTGAGCCTGCAGTTCTTGAACATCGGTCTCGTACCTTAACCTACTTTCTTTTAATTTTAAGCTATACAATTCTAGACTATCAATAAAATCTATACGTTCCTTTCTTAGAACTAAGTTTTGGTTAAAACATTTCTTTCTTTTAATTAATTTATTGGTTTTCCTTATGTATTTATTTATTTTAATATATTTTTTAATTTTATTTTTACTACTTAACTTAGTATGATTATTAATTGAACAAGGATGATCGATAATATGAGACATTTCCCGTCCAGCTGGTGACCCTATCAACTCTTCATAGAGGCTGTGAGTGTGTAAAGCCTCTTGACATTGTTTGTCCTCTTCATGCAGTCTGATGGTCCTGTTTGCTTCACATAGCTCTACTTCGAGGTCCTGGATCCGAGTTAGGGCCTGCTCGTATGTGTTCCGACATTCATCAAAACTGCTGACTATGGTGAGTAGATGATCACGTTGAACAGTGACATCCATAAGCTGGGTGTGAATATCTGCCATTTCCGTTTTTAACTGGGTATTTATGTTTATTATTTTCATAGACTCCTCCTCATTTTCCTCACGTTCTCTAAGAAGTTGACTATTGTCCTCCCTTTGTTCCTTCAGTTCCTCAAGGGCACGTCTAAGTTTTATTTCCAGTTGTTGAGTGGTGGCCTTGCGAGTCATCATTTTAGCAATGTGTACTAATACTCAAACCTGGAATTATTTACAAAGACAAGTACAACAAATGTTTAGATAAGAATAAATAGGTTGTTGAAAGAATTTATTCTTTTCACTAAATTTGAAATTATTTATGACGTTATGTGAGAATAGTTCTGTACCTATGTATTGTAAAATTAATTGATTATAGGTAAGTCAATTGAGTGATATTTAAAGGGAAATAAAATATTTGTTGAGGTTAATGGAGGGTAGAACTCAAATATTTAAAGAAATTTGGGGAGATAAAGTTAATATATATTTTATTCAAAATGAATAAAATAGTATTTAGGTACTTGTAAGTACTAATCAAATAGGAAGCACAGTTTTGTTGACTGATTTACTTTGACATTCGGATGCATAACAGGTATTATGTAGGTACCTATATTTGTGATTATTTTGGGACAACAATAATTATTCAGAATGTCTGTTTAAGATGATAGTATTAAAATCATATATCAGCACTGAGCACTGTGAAATGTTTTAACAAGTAACAAAAGGGACAGTAAATAACCTGTTTGCAAACTCTTCGTAGGTAAGTATTTGAAGGTTATTGTTTGCATTAAGTTTATTCAAACATACAAGATTCCAGTTATATCGTTATACCATTGTAGAAATATGTAATTATAAGATTAAAAAACACTTATACTTCCCCGGTTTGTCCGTTGTAGGTTCGAATCACTTTGACAGATTGCCTCCGAACAATTTATCGGTATGAAATTCCAGGAATTATCCAAGCTACAGGTTTGCGCACACTTATCCTAATTATTTGGCAACTTAACTCAGTAATTGACTTAATTTTGATACAAAGTTTAGTGAATTACAGTTGTGTTTTCATGCAATGGCCGCGTCAAATATTCAATAACCGATTGCCAAGTTAATAACCGACTTAGTAACATAACTTTTCGCGGTAGAACAACTGAGTGCAAGACTTGGATTTTTTGACAAGTTTTGTTTTTTATGGGATATCATTTCTTTTTGAAAAGTTGTTAGGTCTATGTTACCCAGTCGGTTGTCAACTTGGCAATCAGTTGTGTTTTCATGTAATGGCCGAGTCGAATAGTCAATAACCGATTGCCAAGTTAATAACCGACTTCGTAACATAACTTTTCTCGGTAGAACAACTGAGTGCGAGACTTGGATTTTTGACAAGTTTTGTTTTTTATGGGATATCATTTCTTTTTGTAGTCCACCTACTTTTTTCTTTCCGGTACCTTTACCTTCAACTGCAAACGTAACTATTTAATCCTATACATTTATATTAGATTACAAAGTTATTCATGCAGTTGGTGTATTTAGAAAACTGGACCAAAATTACAAAAAGTTAAGTTTTCCCATGATTAAGACACTAAATTCTATTTGTATTCTAAATTTGAAGCTTCTATGTCTGCTAAAAGTGCCTTGGACTTATGATGATCGGTGAGTCAGTGAGTCAGAGAGTGAGTGACAAAATTCAGAAACTATAACAAATTGTCATTCTTAAGCTACTGGTTCTAATTGACTGAAAATTCAGGCTTCTTGTCTTATCCACAATCCAAAAAAAATAATCCACAACGAAATTACAGGGGGGTCGAAAATAGCCTGAATTGCTTTGAGAAAAGGATGGTACACTGTGCCGCTTTTTTTGCTTGACTTGGCGCTGCCGTGCCCCCAGATTAATTTGAAGTAAAAGAATTAACCAGGACAGTCAATAAAAATGTTAAGTACCTTTTACATGAATAGGTTATTTAAAATTCTTCTACGACTCTTCAAACTTGTCAGTTTATAGTATTCAAAGCGTGAAGCGTAAGTAGGAAGTTTTTTAGCTACCCCACTTTGGAAAGATATATGCCAGAGAAACCTCTTGAAGGCGTTTTTATGTAAAAGTAAAATAAGTATCAGCTTTAAACTGTGCAGGGCAAAGGCCTCCATCATAGAAATCAAGTTATCGCTACTATAATGGGATTAGGCCGCTTGCCAAATGCGAATCGGCGATCACAAACCCGAACTATGTTCGAAAAATTCGAAACATACGCTTCGCTCGACGAACGAGATTTCAGCCTGGTACTTAAACCACTAGACCAACAGGGCGTTGTGTTTTTCGCAGAAAAGGGCCCAAGCAACACTGCAGTACCTACATACTACAGCCCCTTACACAATTTACTATCTAAGTCCAGCTTTAATCGGTTGAGTGAGTTGAAGATCGCTATTTAGAAGTATTTTTAAAGTCCCGGCAATTATGAATCATGAAACCCAAAAGTTTAAGTACAATTTTTTGTTGCTAGCTTATCAACGTATGCTAGAACGAAGTTTCCTATCAATATACACCCCGAGGTCACGAATAACTTCCAATTCTTTTATGATTTGGTGGTTAATACTGTAGCCGTTTTGTAAGCAGACTTGTTGCGGGTGAAATGCATGAAGTTATATTTATCCACATCGAGTTCCAATTTTATTTATGTAATACGCACCAGTCTCAGAAACAGTCCAAATCATCCTGAAGTAGTCGCCAATCAGTATTTTTTTCAAGCTTTAACGCGATTTTCAAATCGTCGGCATATAAATATACCTGGGAATGAATAAAGCAATATGACACGTCGTTCATAACGATGTTAAAAAATGTGTGAACCTTGTGGAACTCCCGATGCACATACGCTATGATTCTTCGAAAAGTTCGTGCAAGCCCTTTAGCCGCCTAAAACCGCTGACTAAAATTAACGCCAATGTATTTTATTTGCTCGCTGGTAGACACCAATTACAGTCAGTGGTTGGCTCCGACCGTTTCGCAATTGGTTATAATTGAAACTCCTATACGAAGATATAATACGAAAACACCCTAGTTTTAAACTAAATGATCAGTGTGAACTAAGATGTCTGGCGCGTAATTATTTATTTATTAACGACTGAACAGCTTTGGGCTAAACGAACCGAATTGACTTTGAGCATCATTAGTTTTATGTTACGTTTAGTCGGGCAGGTATTCTAGGTCATAACGTTTAGTAGGTTTGTAGGCATCATAGGCTTGTGTATTTTGTTACGATTGATCAAAGGATCTCTTAAAAAAAACATTAGTAAAAGAATAACTCTGTCAGCTCGAAAACTCCGAGATACCACAACTCAAAAATCACATAAAAGACCTTTCCCAAAACCCTCCATACAAACAGCGACAATATACGTGACGTCACGACGTGTCGCTTAGTACAGTCAACAGCAAAAGTTGATGCACATATTTTCGCAGCTTGTGGAGTCACTGAAGTCACCGAAGAGCTTAAGAGTTTTATGCTCTTCGGAATAAGAACTACAAACTACGAAATATGTGCAGCTACTTCTGCTGTGGACTGTACGCACCGCGAGAGAACTTTGTTCGATAGCTATAATATTAAATAATCCGTTTATAAAAATGGTTCCATAGCAAAAGTTGCTTAAAATTGTATACGTTTTCGAATGTTATATAATTATTTAGTAACTTTAATACTTTTGAAATCGACTAGCCCATATATTTTTGAAGGCTTATAACAAAAAAATACTACCACGATCAAGCTGAAATTTTGTATAGAGTTCTTTTTTATCGTTATTTCTCCATTATCTTCATAAAATCTCCGACTTAGTATACGTAAGCCTATTATAACAAAGGCATAACAGCTATTTCTGTGCGAAAGACAAAAGAAGCTAATAATAGTAAACCAATTCATCTCGACTCACTTGCGGACAATACCTGTAACCGGCAGGTTTGTGTTTGTGTGAACCAGAACAAATTTCAGCAAGCCGAACCAGATTTAATGATTTATTAATACATGCCAACTGTTTGACAACTTCAAGGGGATTTGAGAATTTCCTAACGGTTTAATTTATACTTAAATCATTCATCACATCTCAAGTCCCAAAACAACGCTTAGAAAGGTAAGCAATTAATTAATAAACTTTCAGTGGGATTTCGCATCGAGTGGTCTCCCTTCAATTTGTCACGTTGGTGACGTAAAATTTGTTGGTGAAAATTATAAATTTCAAGGCATTCATAATAAGATAGATCTCGTTGAATCGAGCAAACTTAAAGATATGGCCCGGTTTTACCACTCTTGGATTTTTATAAATAGAATAAGTAATCATTTATTGTCAAACTGTATAACAAACCATTTAGTAGTGACCTTACCTCATACGCCAAAGGCCGTAGGTTGGATCCCCACCCTGGACAAATATTCTTGTGATGAGCACTTGCATTTATATATATTTTTTAATATTTATTAAATAGGTATGCCGTGTTGTCCCCGGCAGAGTAGAATAGGCCACCCTCACTCTTGCCGAGGTGTCGTAAAAGGCGACTAAGGTAAAGCTGCTGGCATGATCATCAGCACCTAGAGAAGGAAACTCTGCATTTATATCAAAACCCTCGCCAACCCGTCTGCCAAGCGTGGTGAGTAAGGCAATTACCCCTCATGTGATTGAGGGAGGCGCGTGCCCCAGCAGTGGGGGCTTCAATGGGCTGACGATGAAATAGGTTTGCACTTGACCTCATCTTACCTGATGGAAAGTGACAATAAGGTCTAAGATGTAGCGTGCTTACCTAGAAGAAACCTATTCACTCTCGACTTAAAGACACCCAAATTGTAGCTCTCTGGGAATACAGAAGCTGGCAAGTTATTCCATTCCTTAGCAGTTTGTACCAAGAAAGAAGAAGCGAAACGCTTAGTACGAGCTGGTGGAACTTCCACAGTGTTAAGGGTGGATTCCTGTCGTTTTCCGCAATGTCCGGTGGCAGAAACTGGTATTAGTCCAGTGTCTGCGTGTAATTACAAGTATATTTAAGTAATTATTTTTATAATACCTCTGTTGTCTGATATCCGTAACACAAGCTTCAGCTGATTGGTATGAACTTAGGTGAATGTATGAGATTTTGAATGAATTTATTAATAAAAGGACAAGTGGTTACAAGCATTTGTTTAGTACCTTTCCACAGTTGCTAAATGTGGGAGAGCCACGCTTAGGCATGAATGGGCCGGCTCGACCGGAGTGATACCACTGCCTCACAGAAGACCGGCGTGAAGCAGCGCCTGCGCTGTGTTTCAGCCGTGAGAGTGAGGTTACCGGAGGCCCAATGGGGGGGAAGGGGAAAAGGTTGGCAGTCCACTTGTGACTCCTCTGGCGTTGCGGGTGTCTATGGGCGGCGGAATTGCTTACCATCAGGTGATCCGTCTGCTCGTCTGATACCTCTCATATAAAAAAAAAGTTGCCCATTTCAGACGTTCAATGTTAGATTTATAGATTAATAGAAAAATCGTTTACAATTTATATGGATACGTAAGATCTAAGTTATAACGTTATAGAAACATTTGGATAACAACCATTCTTGATGTTAGTACACTGAGGGTAAAACGGTTTGTAATGAGGGTGCCGACCCAATTAAAAATTTCTATCGACCTTTGTGCAGGAGGACTTCTGGAGCAGTGAGTCGTCTTTTCAAAGTTTCGAGGATAGCTACCAGCTGATTCTGTTTATGCGCCTCACTTCGCAAACACATAAAGTAATATTAATTTTTATTTTATTTATTTGTATGCTTGTCAGATTGTGAGGTATTTACAATGGGCTTTTCATATTGAATCTGTTTCGTGTGGCCAGTATTAGGTCAAGCTCTATTTGTATACCATAGAGCCCAACTGTTCTGTGAAATTGGTTGCAAGGCTATACCTTGGAAACCAATTTAGTGCTGTTCGTGTATGCACAGTTAATATTACTAGGTAAAGGACTAGAGTGTGGTGACATCATCAATCCTGCTGTTTGGGCGTCAAATCACAGTTCAAATTGGCAGTTACAGAAATGTTGAGAGAGAGATAGGCGTCGCTTTCACGCCTAAACTAGATTGAGAGGGTAGGTAGGTTAACCGTATGGTTAACATAGGTTGAATCTATTTTCTTTATTCAAAAAGAGCACAATTAGCTCTACATAGCTGTCAAGGTGTTTACCAAAAATCCGGCATTGCTAGATAGTAGAAACTATAAACGTTAAAATATTATTTCTACATTATTAATCAATCGACTTTAGAACGATCGATTGATGGTGAAACAATATAATAGTTCTCGTCGAAATAGATGATGTCATTGTCAAGATCTATTGATTTTGTCGATTGCTAAGGAAAACCTTTGTATTTTACCACGACAATGAATGAGACGTTTTTTTAAGTTTTAAAGTGAGTCATCATCACCATCATATCAGCCTATCCATAAAGGGAATAGCTACCCAACTTTGCTTATTAAGGTGCTACATTGACGAAACTAGCGCTGCCAGCAGATTTAAATTGATTGTAGCGATTATGAGACATTATTTAAAAAGTACAACTTAAATGCTTGGAGGAATGTATACCGTATTAACGGTTTTTTGAGAGAAACTTATGAAAATGATTTCTTTCTACAAGTAACAATAATTTGATCATGATCTCAGCTGACGAGATCAAGAGCTCCCCCATCAGCTCCATTCTCGGGTTTATCCTGGAACTGGAGCTACATAAGGTGCTGTAATAGGTTACGGGGCTGCCACAATAGATCATCTACTGGTCGCAGTGGCTATGAGATGCAGGGCTCACCCCATTTCTATCAAATAATCAAACAATAATTTGCATTAATGCTAAAAGTGGCCATTCTTAGCAATTATGCCGATTACTGTTACTTGTCGCGTATAAAAATTAATGTTGTGCGTCTCAAAAAAAAACATTTTCTTTCCTCCAAGTATTTAAGATTGTACTTTTTTTTTAAATAATTTCCACAGTCAATTTAAATATACTGGCGGCGCTAGTGTCACCGATGTAACACCTTAACTCATTAACCAGCCAATTATAGTAATGTACAAAAAACAAAACTTTAAATAATAAACCAAAATCAAAATAATGAAAAGGAAAAAACAAACGTACGAGATAAGAATATATTGTACGTATAATATTTATTCCTTGATTACGAATCGGGGACGGCCAATATGAACAAGGATAAGGGTCGTGGAGATTCGAGAAGTCACATTAGTTAGACCATTCGTGTTATAGAGGATATTCCATTTGTCCGATACAGGGTATACTGCTGCTAGCGTGTGTTCATTGCCGTTGCAAAAACATCCTTAATGTGAAGACATACGGTTTAGTAACTTGTTGCTGTCTGTACATGTAAACAAAATTAATAGGAGTATAGGGAATATTACATAATACGTTTTCAGTTAGTGTGTTTATTACTTGCTGAAATGCTAATAAATATTGAATCGCGTGTTGATGTAATTTGATTTGGGAGATTTGATTAGGTAATTTTATTACGTTTTTGATTTCGGCATTAGTATTCAATCAATGACATTTGGACTTGTTTCATAACGTATTTGGTAAAGACCCAGTTTCATATGCCAAAGACATTGGGTTCGATTTCCACTCTCACAAACATTCGTGTGATGAACAACTGTACTGTGTTTGTACATTGACTGGATGTTCTATCTACATTTTTTAATATACCATCTGGATGGATGGCGGTCCTCCACCGCGTGCTTTAGCCGACATTTCCTGCTACGCACCTCTATCATTGTGGAATTAACTTAAGGTGACGGGTAGCGCACACTAGCGACGCCAATCGATTTTAATTTTTAGCTACTAAACTGGATATATTTTAACAATTTCGGGGTTACAACCTCTCGGCAAACACCTATACTATTTATTAAATAACTATGCACAAATGTTGGGTCCGTTTTTGTACGCAAAAAATTTGGGTCCAACGCGAACGCGAAAAATTGATTCACGAGCGGCCACTTTTGGCGTGAATAAATTTTTCTCGTACAAAAACGGACCCAGCATGGTAATTTAATAAATAGTATAAGTGTTTGACGAGAGGTTGTAACCCTGAAATTGTTTAAAATAGATCCAGTTTAGTAGCTAAAAATTAAAATCGATTGGCTTCGCTAGTGTGCCCTACCCGTCACCTTAACCGGTGCGACGTTGAAATCTTTAACAAATAAGCCTATATACACCTTTCTAAAAGATCACAACGTATCTGCTTCGCAGTCCTTCTAGCGTAGCTGATGTCCAAAGTTGTTGATACCTTGGCTGATTTTTAGGTGGCGTGTTTACTAAATACGGTATCGAGTCTGTCAAAATCTATAGTCATTATACAGAGTGTATCTGTGAACATTTACATCCCTTTAACCACGTGTTCTATCAAGCATTCTGAACAACATTTGTTTTTAGACTTTTGGAATTTCACATAAAAAAATGTCAACTTCTCATACACAGTCGGTCACGTGACTTGGTCACTTTGTATCGGGGAGTCGTAAAAATTTTCGAGTAATTTCGAAAAGTCTTTACGGCTTTTCGAAATAAGTCGAAATTTTTTACGAACTGTTACAAATGTTGTTCAAAATGGTTGGTAGAACACGTGGTTAAAGGTATATAAATGTCCAACAGATACAACCTGTATATGTAGGTAGTACGTTAAAAAAACTCACCATGAGAGGTTTTTAATGTCCTCCTCCCCTCAAAAAGGATTTACTCACTTTCACAACACTTTTATGTATGCTGGCTGGTGCCTTTATTTCAATACATTTTAATCCCTTGTAAACTTAATCCTTCCAATTATGTACCGTATACGGCTTTGCATTATTGAAATGTGCGTAAATTCATGCAATCATGCTTGGGCATGAATGGGCCGACTCGACCCGAGTGATACCACGGCCTTACACAGATGACCAGCGTGAAGCAGCACTGTGCTGTTTCGCTGCGTAAGTGAGGGTACCGGAGGCCCAATCCGGGGGAAATGGGGGTTTTAATCACTTACCATCAGGTGATCCGTCGGCTCGTCTGCCAACTATTACATAAAAAAATTCCTCCCCTCAAAGTCGATTACACATTTATTGGTTCGCTGGTGCCATTATTTTACTGAATATTAATTCCTTGGAAACTTAATCCTTCCAATTATTATGTACGGTACACGGCTTTACATGATTCATATGCGCGTAAATTCATTCAATAACGCATCGGCATGAATGGGTCGGCTCGAACGGAGTGATACCACGGCTTCTCAGAAAACCTGCGTGAAGCAGCACTGTGCTGTTTCGCTGCGTGAGTCAGGTTACCGGAGGTTGTGACTCCACTGATATCGCGGGTGTCCATGGGCGGCGGCAATTGCTTACCATCAGGTGATCCGTCTGCTCGTCTGCCACCTATCACATAAAAAAAGGTTTAAATAAGCACCTTTAAAGTGGTTTTTAGGGTAAATATTGTGGAGTAAAATGCCGAGAAGTGATAATACTCGTCATTCAAGAATAATTGAATTTTATATTTTTTACATTGCTATTAAGTTGTGACGTAAAAAGCTTGCTTTGGACTTAATAAGAGTCTTAAATCCGCCTGTACATCGATACAACGTTAAACTCGGGCTTTTCATTTAGTGAAATTAATAAATTATTTTTACATGACATTGGCAAACTACGCTCATATCACATTTTATGTGAGCGCAGAAAAAAGCAAAAAGCGCGATTAAGGATTAGACCCCTAGAAAAAAAGGCCCTTTGTCTATGTTATTTTCGAATAGAACATTATTCTCGCACTAATACTACCTGTTTTCTTATATAGGAAAACTGTTAAAAACAAAAAACTAATACAAAATCTGTTGTGTTTTGTATTACCAAATAATTTTCACTTTAAATCTTTTCAAGACGTTTTGAAAATGATCAAGCGAGTCCGTCCATGAAATTTTATGAAGGATGAAAGCCAGCCAAATTGAATAATGGGTATCTACCCATTTGCAGCTTTTGCGAGTTGCATACTGCCTCTATGGTATGCAACTCGCAAAAGCTGTGATGGTTTTTCCTAGTTACTAGGTTGTTTCAATGAAAATTGCATATTTTTGTAAATTACGTTTCCAGGAAACACAGGAGTGTCATTGAATTAATATCTCCAGGAACTGAAAGCTTTAATAAGTACTCGTATGATCTCCATTCTCCTGTCTTCATGTGTAATT
This sequence comes from Marasmia exigua, assembly GCA_019059595.1. Classification (NCBI taxonomy): domain Eukaryota; kingdom Metazoa; phylum Arthropoda; class Insecta; order Lepidoptera; family Crambidae; genus Marasmia; species Marasmia exigua. The sequence continues at coordinate 10,917,475 of CM032475.1, read as the reverse complement.
TTTTGACAAAGTTTAACATTATAGGTACGGATACCCGAACATTATGTTTACAAATTTATTTTTGTATTTGCCATAAGAACAAAAAATCAATACCTACCAAAAGATTTTAAAGCAAAGTCCTTGTTACTCTGGCAACAAACTTATGACGCAAAAAACGGGTTTGCTGTAGCGGTTTCATAATAAAAATAGGTATTAAACTACCTCTACTTCTCCCTCTTTTACATACATTTCCGGCTGTCAATCAAGTTTACATTTCCGGATTATATAGATTTCCGGTAACATACTATTATACATACATTCATAAATGTGTTTCATAAACAATATTATTTTGAGCGCAATTGCAAATCCCAACGTTGCGAAGACATATTTTCGCTCTATCACATTTCTGCAGCTTTCAAAAGTAATATCACAACTTTGCTTATTGCTTAGTTCTCGAGAGATCACAAACGAAGTTAATAAAACTAATATAAGTAGTGCATAGGTCTGGAGCAAAAAATCGAATTGAAAATAAGCAAACATTCCCAAATAAGAATTTCGTAAAAAACTACAAAGGAGGGACAGAATTTTAATATGTTCATGTTCAGAAATCCATAGAGTTGCAAATACCTAATATAGCCATGCGCTAAAGTATCCAAATCTGTATTTTTTTTACTCGACTTTCGCCCTAATGTCAAAACAAATTCGGTTCAATATTATTGAGGAAAATTTACAGATAACTAAACGTGTAGTCTGTACTATGGCGGTCAACGCTGCTTGATCACCATCAGGATCAGATTTTTTTTCCAATTCGTAAAATTAATCAGGTGTCGATGATATGCATAAGTGCACGTGTGTGCTTAATTCAATATAATGCTCATCATGTACTCGTAAGGTAAAGTTTTTATTTATTGATACGAACTACTTAACTTAACTATCTTATGGCATGATTGAGCCGGCTCGACCGTAGTGATACCACGACCTCATAGAAAACCGGCGTGAAGCAGTATTGTGATGTGTTTCGCTGCGTGTGTGAGGGTACCGGAGGCCCAATCCGGAGGAAAGGGAGGTAAAAAGGTTGGCAGCGCACTTGTAACTCCACTGGTATCACGGATCTCCATGGGCGGCGGCAATTGCTTCCTATCAGGTGATTCGTCTGCTCATGCAATTTCTTGTTTTTCAGCGGATCTCATCATAAATAATACGATAAGATATTCCGAACAAAGCCCTCTTGATCGCCCTTTAGGTCACTTGAACGTTGGTTCCATATTTATGCCATTACTGCTGTAGCTTCTCGAAGTTCCTACGGTTTGTCTTTCATGATTTTATGTCAACAGGAATTAGTCCAAATGGTGAATGTACCCTGGTCTCATGTTCGGAGGTCGTGGTTTCGATTTTCACTATAGATAAACATTCTTAGGATGACCGATCCTTGTACATTCAATATTGGGTTGATCGGTGCTTAAATTACTACTTGGGGTCAGGGCGATGTACGGTCATAGTACAAACGGTAAATGTAGCTTAACACTTTAGTACCATGTCAAATGAACTGTTCTGCTTATTATAGTCAGTTTCTAAGGGGTACGTAAAAATGTTACTTCGACATGGTACGCTACTTAACGTTACGTTACGTATGGTCTTAAGCTACTTTTGATGCTGACAGTACATTTGTGATGCTGTCTGGCTTACATTTATTATAACACTCACAAGGAGTATACGTGTTTTTTACTTTTTGATTGCATTGTTTTTCTTGATCGCATTGATCTGATCCAAGATATCGCATAGGTTAGTAGTTAATTGATATTGATTTCTTCTTGAAACCTCCACACGTTTTTGAAAAAGACGGACAGAATACTACAGCAAAACAACAATACGGGAACATTTCACGGCGTAACCGTTGAATTAAGCTTAACCCAATTTGGTTAAACAAGGAGTTTTCTTATCTGAACTCTAATTAGTGAGCACAAATAATCACGAAATCTCTTCCCACTTCCCGCGTTGAAACAAGAGAAACAATATATGCAATTATATATTCCGGGAGCGCGGGCAATTAACATGGAAATTCTCGTTAGCGTTTCGCAAAGGGAAACTTTTGATGTTAAGGAAGAGGGAAAAAAATTCAAGAGCTCCCGACCTCATTAACGAGCCTTTAATACTAGTGAGATGCTTCCGGGCAGCGGCTGCGTAATTTTAAGCTAGTTGCATTTTTTAAAGCGGACGTCCCGCACTGTCACAGGTTAATGGAGCCCGTAGCCACATAATATTTATACCCAAAAAGACGAAGTTAACATTGATTCCCAAGATTGAGCAGTTAATAAGAGAGAAATAAGAAGCCGTATTAATAAATGAAAAGAAAAAAAATACACATTTACTACCACAAGCGTCAAAATTTCTCAATCACATCAACCTGTATCTTAATTTGTTGTTCCTACTTTTTTTTTTAATTAATGTAAAATATCGTCTGTTAAGAGGATTTTTGCGTAGTGTTTACATACGTAAGGGTTTCAACCTAGCTCTTATATCATAAATATATGTTGTTATTCCTTTTTTTTTGTCGCTGTGAAAAATGCTGGCTTTATGCATACCCGAGATAGCGGGGGTCATCAGGGGTTATGTCGGGCTCTTCTCTAGGTATGCGCCCAGAGACATACCGACTAAAAAACACAGCGGCGTTCACTCATCGCCCAATTGGCGAAAGGTTATGGGTATCCGGCAAAGCCTTGGACTACCACGACCTCCCCCGGATATGTTGTTATTCCTATTGTAACCTGTTTTGTACCCTTATCTTAGCGCGTATTTCCCAGTTGCGTCCAAATCTGTCACTCTGGAGCCCGGTCTTGGACCATGATTCTTGATTTGGGGAGTCTGGTAATTACAATGAAGCGACTGCCGTCTGACCTTTTTTTTTTTTTTTTTGGTAACGCAGAGAGAATGCCGCCGGCTCAGAAGGAACCGACGTCGGCACCGTTGGTCGGCGCCGCCTTATGCACACCCGGCCGCTGGGAGTCGGCCGGGTAGTGTGGGGCTCTCCTAGGGGCATACCCACTAAACTCTCTGCGACAGTTTCCATCCCTCGCCCGGGAGAAACTCTCAGAGCGGGAACGCGGGCTATAGGACGAACCTTATCACCGCGAACCCGCTCAGGGCGAAAGAGGCTCGCCAGTACGGCCTCTTACCACACCCCGGTCCAACGGACCTAGGGCCTCTCCCACGGCCCACCAAACACCGCCCCCCGAATGGCGCCCACACTGCTGGCTGCAGTGCAAACACCACCGGGAGGAGGACTGCGAGTACCCTTCCCCACCCATACACTGCTGGCTGCAGTGCAGAGTGGGTTGGGGAAATAAAACCCACAGGCTTCAAAACGAAAAACGCCGCAAAACCCAACTCCGCTGGATGCGGAGCCGAGAAAATTGGCACCACCGGTCGACATTGAGCCATCCTGGCTAGACGGCCCAACGCCGGACCTCAAGCACATGGCCTTACGGCCGCTGAGCCCGAAGGCTCTCCACCCAGTGGGGCCCACGTCGAAAACGCTATCACGCGTAGCGTGACGCCGGACAGGGCCCCGGGCCCAGAACAAAAAAGGCCACAGGAGAGGGGTTTCCGATGCCCCAAACCGTGAGGCTGGTCCTAGGCCCCGGGGGGGCTCAACTGGGGGTCGACAGAACGACTCCGGGAGCCCTCCCGTGTGTGTGCAGCTGTTAGCCGTCGAGTAGCAATGGGCGATGCCGATTACTACCCGCCGTTGCCCAGGGACGCCAGGACCCTTTCGGTAGCAGCTCCAAACAGAGCAAAAATACTACTGAAAGGGCCACACGAGGAGGCCGCCGCACCGTACTCCCCACTGCCGTCTGACCTTCGCAACCCTTTTAACAAGGGGAACCCAACTGAATCATAATTACACGTTTCAGAAACTGTCCAAAACGTGCAGGTTTCTCACGGTTTTCCCTCACCGTCGAGTAATGGTAGAAATACGCACATAGATTTAAAAATCCTGAAACCTGATTTGTACACCAATAAATAAATATCGTATATGTCTCCCCCATACATCTGTCTCTGTCATTTGTGTCGAACCATACGGACATCACTGTATGTGTGCGTACGCTGTTTAGATCACGATATAGGCAGTTCTGTATCTAATTATTTTGTGCCATAGCGTATATATCGATATATTAAAACTCTTTAGACGTGTGTAACTTTTTACTGAAACGACTCAGTGATCCGACTCAGCCAAATGATACACTGTTCCGATTCTCTAATGTTCGCACCGAATGTATCATTCTCAAATGGATCTCGAGTCCGAGTAAGTCGAATGATCCGAAGAGCTGAATGATCCGAGTGAGCTGAATGATCCGAATGACCCGAGTGATCCGAATGAATTGAATGATCCGAGTGAGCCGAATAATCCGAATGAGTGGAATAATTCGAATTCACAGCGAAAAAATAAGCTGTGGGTTGTCCAGGGTGGTTAGGTAACCGTCTTTCCATGTATTAGGCGAGGAAAAGAGGTAAGCATATTACTTGGCACAGCAGGAGGGGATCGATTATTCATTCGTGACAAAATCAATTAATCACGGATCTATATGAGAGTTATGGATCTATATAGTAGCGCCGTGTGGTCCCCGGCAGAGTAGAATAGGCCACCCTCACTCTTACCGAGGTGTCGTAAAAGTCGACTAAGGTAAAGCTGCTGGCATGATCATCAGCACCCAGAGAAGGAAAACTCTTTTTTGTTTTTTTTTTTTTTTTTTTTCTTCTCGCTGGGGAATGCCGCCGGCCCGTAGTGCAATGGCCGACGTCGCCGCCTAGTGGCGGCGCCTTATGCATACCCTCCTGCTGGGGAGCAGGAGGGTTATGTCGGGCTCTCCTCTGGCGGGGGCTTCTCCTAACGAGAAGCCGGCCAGAGGCATACCGACTAAACCCCAGCGGTTTTCCCTCATCGCCCTTAAATGGGAAGGCGTCGTGGGCTGTAGGACGAACCTATTACCCATACGGGCACCACGACCCTCCCCGGGCGGTGCCCGCCTACACGGCGGGCCAGGCGGTTCCTCCCCCGGCTTGCTGGCCAGGAGAGGGGGTAGGGACGGCCGGGAAAACTGAGCCGTCCCTACCGGGCTGCTGAGGGAGCCCGTGCAATGCCGGCGCTGGTGACCCCCCACCATGCGCCAGCGGGCTCCCTCTGCGGAGAGGAGCGAGACGCGCATCTGTTCGGCGTCTCCTACCCCTCCTTGCCCTTCGGAGCGCGGGAGCGAGAGGATTTGCTTCGCGCTCGCGCTCCGCCGCCTCCTTCGCTGCCATTACGTGCTCGCAATAGTCAGCGAAGGCCTTCCAGGCCACCTCGCTCACTAGCATAGCTCTCACTATGCTAGGGAGCGAGAGGTCCTGGCCGACCTTCGCGACCAGCGCATCACGCTGCCGAGACCACGACACACACTCCGCCAGGGTGTGGTGTGCCGTGTCCTCGACAGCGCCGCACGCATGGCAGGAAGGCGTCTCCTCCCGTTTGATTAGGTGCAGGTAGTGACCGAAACAACCGTGCCCGGTCATTACCTGCGCCATTCGGAAGGAGACGTTGCCGTGGTGACGCTCAAGCCACAGGTCCAGGACCGGGGCGAGCGCGTCGAGGGTCCTACGGCCGTACGGAGCGGTGGTGAGATACTCGGACCACCGCCTCAGGAGGCTCTTCTGAGCCCTCCTCCGTACGGCTTCCCTCTCGACGGGGCAGAGGCGTTCCCCCTCTGCCCTACTGACCACCATTTTCTTGTAAACGGTGGTCAGCACCACGGCTTCTAACTCCCATGGAGGGGTCCCAGCGAGCAAGCAGGCCGCGTCAAAGCCTACCGTCCGGTAGGTTCGAGCGACCCGCTGCGCCATCACCCGCTGAGGCCCCCGCAGGAGGGGAGTGTTGTCCCGTCCTGCCAGGGAGTCGGCCCAGACTGGCGCTCCGTAGAGCGCCATGGAACGCAGGATGCCGGCGTAAAGACGCCGGCACCTCGAGCCTGGGCCTCCCAGGTTGGGCAGCATCCACGTCAGCGTGTCTGCTGCCTTTAGGAGTCTCGGTTGTAGTCCGCGAAAATGCGGGCCAAACTTCCACCGCGAGTCCAAGGTGAGGCCGAGATAGCGCATCTCGGCCTGAAGGCCGGGGACACCAGGGACACCAGGCCGGGGACACCAGGGACACCAGGGGGACACCAGGTTGAGGTGAACCTCAACCTGGTGTTCCCCCCACAGTGATAAGCGCACCGTGGGGGAACGGTTCCCGAGGCCCTTTAGGAAAGTAAAGGGCCTCGGTTTTCTCCAGCGCCACCTCAAGCCCGAGAAGGCGCATTCGGGATACGACTAGGTCGCCGCCGTGGGACGCCACGCGAGCAGCGTCCCTGTACGTTGACCCCCGGGAAGTGACTAAGGTATCATCTGCATAGCAGATGACACTCATTCCCGGGAGGAGTACACCGCGGAGGACCCAGTCGTACCCGATATTCCACAGGAGTGGTCCGAGGACCGACCCCTGTGGAACGCCTAGCTCGACCGGGCGGCGCTGGATCTCCCCATCCCGGTCCGCATACATGACCTCCCTCCCCTCGAGGTAGTTCTCGATGAGGAGTTTGAGGTACGGGGGCACTCGGAAATGTTCGAGTGCCTCCAGTATGACCGGGTGGGGGAGCGTATTAAACGCGTTTCGGATGTCGTAGCTGACAGCTACGACACCCTGGCTGCGTCGAGCAGCCTGGCGGGTCTCGTCCCGCAGGCGGGTCAGGGCGTCGACGGTGGACCGCCCCGACCTAAATCCGTACTGGGCCCCGGACAAATCGGGCCCAGTAGTCGCCATGTGCTCGACGAGGCGGGAAGCGATGATCTTCTCGAACAGCTTCCCTACCTCGTCGAGCAGGACGATCGGTCTGTAGGCCGACGGAGAGTCCGCCGGCCGACCCGCCTTTTGAAGCAGGACCAATTGGCCCTGCTTCCAGATTCTCGGGAACCTCCCGACCGCCATACAGCGGTCGAAGAGGTCCCGGAATCTCCCCTCCATCTCCCCGATGGCGATGGCGATGACTCTCGCCGGGACGCCATCGGGGCCGGGGGCAGTCCTCTTGGCGCGGAGTTTCAATTCTGCCGCGCCAAATTCCTCCGTGGAGATTGGGAGTGGCCCAACGTCCACGGGGGGGACCGCCCACGCAGGCGGGCGCATCCTGGGAGGGACGAAGTTGGTGCGGACAGGAAAAAGCGTCCGCACCACTCTCTCCAGGAGCTGAGGCTGGAGAGTCTCCGTGACCGGGGGGCCTATGGGGCGCAGTTTATTCCGCGCCGCCTTATAGGGCCTCCCCCAGGGGTCACGGTCGAGACTCTTCAGCATCTCGTCTCTCGCCGCGTCCTTGGCCCTGCCCACCTCATATTTGAGTGACCCTCTCGCCTGGCGGTATGCCAGGTAGAGGCGGTCCTCTAGGGCAGGGTCCCGCCTGCGCCTCCTCCTCGCCCGTTGGAAGGCCCTATGGGCCGCACGACACGCAGGCCCTGAGGGCCTCTAGGTCCGCCGACCACCAATAAACAGCGCGGCGGGGAACAGGGCGGCGTGACCGAGGCATGCTCGCGTTACATATCTCGGTCAGACTGGTGCGGAGGGCGGACGCAGAGAGGTCCACGTCATCCTCGCCCAGGACTGGGTAACACCAGTCCTGGACGAAGGCGGCCTCCTTGGCCCTCTCTCTGTCCAGCTTGGTGACAGCCCACCTGGGGAAGGGAGAGGGCCGCCTCCTGGCCGCCTGGGTGGACGCCGACGAGTTTCGGACCACAAACTTGATGTGTTTATGGTCCGAAAGGGTTTATTATGGTCCGAAAGGGTTTGAGAAGGAAAACTCTGCATTTATATCAAAAACCTCGCCAACCCGTCTGCCAAGCGTGGTGAGTATGGCAATCACCCCTCATGTGATTGAGGGAGGCCCCTGCCCCAGCAGTGGGGACTTAAATGGGCTGACGATGATTATATGAGAGTTAATGAACTCAGATCCGTGATGATTCAACATCTTTGCACTGATCCAGATGCAAATGTTCCAATCTTTTGAAAGATACGTTTTTGCCAGGTCTATCAGAGATGGAAAGACTGTCTGTCTTTATACTATGGTCCTGGTAACCGTTTCCCTCCTCTATTGTACCTATTAAACAATAACTGGAGATCTCAAACACGAAATGGCTTTGTTTGCATGGTACGCTAAAATGGAATATGAAAGAATTTGACTACAACATTGGAGCGCTTTTGATTAGAACAAACCAGCTGTCAGTATGCATGCGGTTGTTTTTATCACAAACATTTTTAGCGAATCAAAAATTTAAAGCTTCGGATGTTGCACTGGCATTTTTTAGACTAAATGGCAGTTTTTTTTATTTATCAGTTCATCCAGAGAGGACAAAAACATATATTGCCACACATATAAGAAGAAAGAGAGAAACCCATAAATGAGATCCTTCGGGGCATTGGTTGCGTAAGTGATGTTTAAGCCTTTAAATTTTAGAGCATTTGCATCTATTTTTTTGATGCTAGAGGCGACAAATGAGCAAGCGTGTCACCTGGAAAGTAATCGCCGCCGTCCATGAATATCCGCGAAATCAGAGAGATCTAATGTGTTACCCCTGCAACCATACCCTTCCACAGAAATGAGGTACGTGGTGGTTTCACAAAACAGCTAGCAAACAAAAAAAAACAACATAAATAATAAAATCCATATTAGTAGTTGGCGAGCTGCAATTTAAACTTTAAATTGAAATTCGCAGACAGTGAAGCACTAGAAGTATAGTGATGATATTATTCTCATAGAAGAATTTGAACCTAAGTATAACAATAGTAGAAGAACAAAATCAAATATTATCATGTTGTCACAAACCGTGTTATAACATATTGTGTGCTCTCAGGATTCTTAGATTGGAATAACTATAAGTACTAGGTAGTTTTAACAAAAGGAGATTTTGATCTGTGTGTGTAATAGCTATAAGAAAAACGATTTATCTTCTTTTAATTGAAAATCAGAAATGCCTCCCATTTTCATATTCCATCGCCGGGGGGTCGTAGTTCAAATCAGAGGATGTATCCTGTAGATTTCTACCATTAGCTCAGCGGTCAAGGAAAACATCGTGAAGAAACCTTATAAGAAAAAGATTTATCTTCTTTTAATTGAAAATCTGAATATCCTTCCCATCCATATTATAAGGTAATATTCCATCGCCAGGGGACGTAGTTTGAATCCTAGGACCTCTGGATTTCTTTACCATTAGCTCGGCAGTCAGGAAAACATCGCGAGGAAACCTTATAAGAATAACGATTTATCTACTTTTAATTGAAAATCTGACATTGATCCCATCCATCGTTAGTATTATAAGGTAATATTATTACATCGCCAGGGGACGTAGTTTAAACCTCTAGATTTTTCTACCATTAGCTTGGAAGTCAGGAAAAACATCGTAAGCAAACCTGCACGTCTCGGAGAGTTTCTCAAAAATGTGGACAACCTACAATGTTTGTAATAATGATTCTAAACGTGTAACCATGATCCAGTTGATTTGATTCCCTTGTCTTAGGATTGCGAAGGTCAGACCGTAGTCGCTTCATTGTTATTACCAAATTCCCGAATTCTCGATCATGGTCTAAGCGTACCTCGGGCTCAGGCGACAGCTTTGGACGCAACTGAGAATTACACGCTATCATGAGAAAATGAATATCAGAAAGGCCCAGTTTTAATTTGCTATTTATTTTTAAACTGACGAATATTGTCATTCATGGATTTAATGGTGATTATAAGGAAGTCAAGATAACAGGTTCTCCCAATAAATATTTAATTCAATATTGACAACAGTGCACCAAACTTTGGTCGTTACGTTAGCTCTTTAAGTGAAGTTTTATGAGTGAAATTACGAGCCAAATTTAATTAGGGTCGCAGCTTAAGCTGGAGGTAAACTTGTATAATCACAATGAGTCATTTGAGAAGTCAACTAAAACTACAACTTTCAGTGAGTAAAGATGTAAAATCGCCTTTACGAGGTAGATACTACGGATGTTACGGAGTTGATATTATCGGAACCGAAGTCGGAGTCGGAGTTTTTAAATTAAATGAGTTAAGCTGCGTGAGTGAGGGTACCGGAGGCCAAACACGGGGGAAAGTGGGGCTTAAAGGTCGGCAGCGCACTTGTGACTCCACTGGTGTCGCAGTCGGGGGTGTCCATGGGCGGCGGCAATCGCTTACCATCAGGTGATCCTTCTGCTCGTCTGCCACCTGTCACATGTAAAAAAAAGTTCGTCGGAGTCGAAGGCGGAACCGGAGTCGGAGTCGGAGGCAGAGATAGAAGAAAGATTTTTTTTAACTGTCTTTATTGTTTTAAGAGGCTTTTGTCATAATTTGACATGTTAGCCTCATCGTAACCAAAAATTTACAGATTCAACACACATACATAACAAAAAAACAAAATTAAAAGAGGTACTTAGTATAAAGAGGACGCACGGACGAAAAGGGTGTCAAAAATGGGAAACCACATCTACTAAACATTTTGCGAGTTCCGTAGTTGGCTCAGCTTAGAAGAAAGATATTTTAAGAAGCAGGTTTATCAAATATAAGTACATAAATACAATTAAACGAAATAAATCGAATGCTTAAACCATAATGAAGTGATTCTATTAGTAGCAATTTGTGTTAAATAAACAAAAGTTTTGGCTTTATCTCTATTTCTTTTGCCTTGGCCTAAGCATAACCTCCTACTTTAAATTGTCGGAGCCGAAGTCGTAGTCGGATGTATGATATAAATCGGTAGTTCCGCCTTTTCGAAACCGGTGTCGAAGCTCCGTAGAAACCATCACCAGCTAGAAATTGACATTCTGATTTAGCAGTGCTGTGTTTGGTGTGTTTGTGGTACTTTTATTGATTTTAATACATATAAGTACAAATTTTGAATGTGACTTTACATAATGATTTTTTTTTAATCAGCCTATACACTGTCCCACTGCAGGGCAGAGGATTAGGCTTAATCACCACGCCTGCCAAATGCGATGCGATAGAACGCCCTGTTGGTCTATTGGTTTAAGTACCGCGCCGTGATCTCAGGGTCCTGGGTTCGATTCCCGGGTCGAGCGAAAAGTATGTTTCGAATTTTTCGGACATAGCTCGGGTTTGTGATCACCAATTTTTATTTAACATCATTAAATTTGGTGTGTTTATCTTACTATCACATGTATGTAATATTATGAATATATTTGCTGTTGATAGAAAAACTTTATTCTAGCTATTCAATCAACAGCAGTATCCTGGGCAAAATATGTTTTTGAGGTGTAACAATATTTTTTACCTTTATGCAGCGACGTAGAATAGATGATAGTATTATATTAATATTTATAACTTTACTGCACAAATTTCTCTAGCATCTCCTATCTACCTTTGGGTTATGCTGAAAGTACAGTGGTACAGCGAAAGGAGAAGTATTTTTATTCATAAGCGGCAATATCATTCTAATTAACATTAAAACGTCGTAGGACAAAACGTTTAAAATTATGTTTATATCTTCAAACTGAAGGCCCAATTTTCAAGCTCCAAGTCGAAAATTCGTAAAGTTTGGACAGTGAGAAATCCACGAGAGCACAGCGGCTTGTTTATAATAATGCTCGTAATCTCTTTAGCGTTCCACCACCTGCTCCAACTGAGGCTGAGGTTTTATAAGGCTAACGGGAAGTTATGCTTGCCTTATTACACTTCAAATGATTTTAATTTATTCTTTAATTGAATGCCGTGATTCACATGAAAATTAGTTGTATTTCGTCTCCGCTTGAGTGGAGGTCGGCTACCGAAGGCGCCTAAAAGGTGTACCTATGGACCGTTAAAGTTTGCGGGAATTTCTTTAATACTTTGAGTTTGGAAACCATTAGGAGAGGGGGGGGGGGGCTATGGTCAGTAGTGGGCATCTTCGCTTGGTCACGCCCACTACTTACTAAGCAACCTCTAAAAGAGCTTTTTTTTATACTTCTGAATTTCATTGTTTGCTAAAGAACTGTTCCGTTTGATAAAACCAGCGTTTTTTATCCTCTTTTTTATTTGGAATATTTTTTTAATTACCATGTTCATAAAAACATAAAAGATACCAACGATATATTTTCCTAGCCAATCGTGATGCTGAATTACAAAGAGATCTGAACTGAATCAACTTTTATAGTATTCAAATGTGTTGAATCCATAAAGGTGAGGTTTTGAAAGAGATCTTGCCTGAGGTTAAATTCTCTCTGGATTCATTGAATGCAATAAAATTTTCTGCACAATTGAAAACCATTAAAGAGCGTCGTGGCTCCACGTTGAATGTTAATCACGGCTAGTGTGAATAGAACAATCACATTGCGGGAAAGACCTACTTTTTTCATTCAATTTTCAAAACAAAGAGCTTAGTGCGCTTGAGGTAGAATAAAGTAATCATTTGTTAAAAATCCTTTGCGTTTTGCGAGTCCGCAGAAAATATTATGAATATTTAATTAGTTCCATGAAACTAAAAAATGCGCTAGTGTATGCAGCATGCGCCATTTCTACGAAAATAGTCACGGAGTTAAAAAAAATATATTTCCCATCCAATCTTAGTGATAACTAAGATGAACAAGTTCTGGAGTGAGACCGGTTCTCAGAACGCGGCCAGACCAGGTGAAGGAACGATGTTCAAAATGGCGAGGATTTGGAGAGGCCTATGTTAAGTAGTGGATCGTGATAGGCTGATGAATAATGTTAATGAATCACTTAATCATAAAGACTGTGTTAGAGACACTGTTTTGCATTTACCGCTCGGATTTTTACTTCAAGGTGGACTCTTGTGCGTAATAAAACTTTTAATACTACGTCAACTTTACTCAATGGAAATTGACCAAACGTCAACGAGAGAATGGATTGAAAAACTTTGACAGATAAATAGTTGATAATTTTTATAGCAATCTTTTGAAATTTATTCTTAACCGCAAATTGTACAATTAAGTTTCTGTAATGCCAAGTTTTTTTAAGTTGTTTTTTTGTTGTGCAATAAAGTATCTATCTATCTATCTTAAGTAAATAACACACTTAAAAATTTCATCTCGTGTTCAGGCGGGAGGGACACCTGAACACGAGATGTAATTTTTAAGTGTGTTATTTGACAGATTAGTACCTATACATTGAAGTGTGGCTGTCCGTCCCTACACTTGAAAATAACACTGAATTTAAAACTTATTGATTATGGTGGATCCGTGCCTATCTAAACTCTGCCAAGATTTTTTTGTGTACGCAATTATTCCAATAAAAATTGTCCATAAAATATTTTGGTGTCCGCTATCGCTAATTGTTGAATATTAAATAAGAAACAAAGTATATGACGTGTCTCTCCGTTTTCTCGAAAGTGTTAATACAAAACACAAACTAGGCAAGGCACAGGCAAGCCTGATACTATCTGAGTAAACAATGATATTTAATTATAGCAGTTATCCTGGACGAAAATAGTTTTCGAGGAACGCGGGCGAAGTGTCTCCGCATCCACTGGTTGGGGAAATTTCTGTGGAAAGTAAAAACCTTATTTTCCCAGAGCTCTTTTGTCATTAGCCGGATAAATTGTTTTTCCTGGGCGAGAGTGACTTGGTCGGATCTAGATTAAGCGGCAAGCTTGGCTAATTCCCCACTCTTAGATGACTCTGTAGCCTATTAAGGGCTTAAGAAGCTACAAGTTCATCGCCACGGTAATTTTGCGCTTTAAGAGAAAATGAAGAAATTGCTTTATGAAAACCTCGCCTCCACAACTTTAATAAGGAAAAGAATTCTTACGCAAAAAGAATTTAATGCTGCCTAATACTGGCTTTTCCAGGCATGATTTAATTTACTTGATACATAAAATTGCTCATAGCTTTGCTTAAAACGATCTTCTTTAACTGCTTCAAAGCGAATTTGCATAAAAACCGAAAAAGAAAAACAAACCGTATCCATTTTTATAAACATCTTTCATGTCTAGAGAGGTCACTTATTAGAAAGAAACGTTTGAAATGCTTTTTAAAGAAAATTAAATAAATTAACTTTAATTAGCCAAAAATAAAAAGTATTTTCATTGATGTTTCAAAGATAATATTTTATCCGTAGACTTTATCATTGAAACAAAGGAACACTAAAATTTAATACAAAATTCAACTCGAAAAGATTCCTTTGACAAAATAAATTCGATTCTGTGCATTCAATAAGTAAATACCCAGCCGAATTCATACTGTAACCAGATAATACCGCTTTATGAATTTATTATTTGACGTGCTTATTTTGTTTACTTGTAACGTTTTTTAACTTTTTATCTAGGGAATAGGTACGATTTTAATAATTACTTATTAGAGTAATTTTAACGATGATTTATTTTTATTACTAGTAATTAGGACTTTTCGTGGATACTATATTTACATATTTTGGAAACATGCTCAAAATACGAATAAAAGTATACGATAATGACAAATAAAGACCAGACAATGCGATCAAATTGACCAATGATTATATATTAAAACTAAACTAATGCTGTTTTCTTAGGAAATCTTAGTAATTTTTATTGATATATAAATGCAGTACAACGTCAAAACGTAAAGGCGTGGCTAAAGCAGACTGATCCCGCTAAATAAACTTAGAGTCCGCGCGAAAGAAGTCCCGCGGAAAAACACGGAACTAAAATTTGAGATTCCTTGTCTCTATGAATATAAAGTTCAAATTTGAATGTTGATGGCAACTCAAGCGCGCTTTTCACGGGATTTCTTTTGTAGTACGGACTGTACATACTGTGACTGTACGATTTGAAAGGTGTACCTATCGTAGACTTTATCCAATAGCTAAAAAACAAGTTGACAAGACGGCTCCTAGCCCATTCGCAACAAATAGCCAACCGATTAATCCAAGGCGCGCCCCCGGCGTCACGAACACGATAAATGTCCCATGATCCCATCAGCCCAGTAACAGAATAAAATGAGTTTCGTTCATTTGTCGACCACGGCCTCACGTCCCCACAAAGGCTATCGGGGTGTAACATTTTTCGTAGGCCGGACTCAGGCGATTTTCCTTTCATAAATCAGAGGGGCACGTGACGTCACGTTCGACGGTCGATGTGTCGGTTGCCGACGTGACGAAACAGTTTACTGTTTATTTACCTATAGGTTCGCTATTAAGTGAGTTACTGACAGGTTTATGTACCTAACTTTACTAAGAGGGCGTCTGAAGAAGCGAGGATGTGTACCTACTATCTTCTTACTATTCAGTATGTTTACATAGGTTCACTGTGTACGGAGTTAGGATTCAGTATGTTGCTGCTGTATTGTTTACATATTCCTCGTTTGTATAGGATTTATTGCTGAAGAGGGTATGTGTATGTTCATATATTCTGAACAAAAGTATCACTAATGTTACGAAGGATACTACTATTCTTTCTTAAGTAAATAATGGGACCCAAACACGGTCGTGGGTCTGTGTCCCGTCCGAATGATGTGTCAAGGACTATTCAAGAGCATTCATCATCATCATCATCATCGTCAGCCCATTTAAGTCCCCACTGCTGGGGCACGGGCCTCCCTCAATCACATGAAGGCTAATTGCCATACTCACCACGCTTGGCAGACGGGTTGGCGAGGGTTTTGATATAAATGCAGAGTTTTCCTTCTCTGGGTGCTGATGATCGTGCCAGCAGCTTTACCTTAGTCGCCTTTTACGACACCTCGGTAAGAGTGAGGGTGGTCTATTCTACTCTGCCGGGGACCACACGGCATAGAAGAGCATTATTTACTTAAAAAGTTGCAAAGACATTTCAAAATAATAATAAAACGTAAGTGACTTATATTATATTTATTATTACTGATTTATTATAAATTTTCTGATGCTAACATCACTTTTCTGTTTTTCGATTATGTGAATTTCTATGTATAATAATCTGAGCACCTCAGGTCATGCCAGTTATAGCTATTCAAGAATTATTTTTCCTACGTCACAATCCAGTAAGATGCGAAGAATATAAAAGTGACTATTGCAGATATACCTAAGCAGGAGTTAATTAATTTGAATAAGTAAATTCCTCCCTACATTTTATTACTTACTGCTTGGCGTTTCTTTTCGCAACGACGAGGTCACAAGTAAACTCACTTAAACTTGATTACATTAATAGGATATCTCCTTATTTTATACAACATTTTGGTGGCATACAGATAAAAATGTATGTTTATGAGGAGAGTTCAATTTCATATGATTTAGTTGTAAGTAAAAATAGTTCCCAAGAGGCTCAATAGATGGCGTTGTGCATTTTTACAACGCGCGTGTAATATTTTTTTTTGATTCTATAAGACAAAACCTTAGTTCAATAAAAAGTGCTACCATCTTATGTCACCAACAGTTCAGTGGTTTTATTTAAATATCCATTCAATAAGATCAAGCAGAGGAGGTGCCAGTTCAATTCCCGTACGGTCTCGTACAAACTATTTAACTCAATATTCAGCGCAAGGACTCGCGGCAGACGGTAGAGTACTTATATTTTATTTTATTGCTTAACCACCGAATGTCACGTTTCACTTGCTTAAATATACACATTTTATGAAAATAGACTAAATGCTCTTCTAGTTACAGGTAAACACCGCATGCAAAAGATAAGTAATAAAGAAAATCTACATCTAAGTAAAATGTTATAAATGTACTTAAATTAACTGGCTTTTTATAAACATTCCTAAGCTATCCACATTTATTTATTTTTTATTTTATTTACTTTATTGGTTAACTAACGAAAGTAACATAATACTTGCTTAGAATATTATACACATTAATATATACTTAATGGCTAATCAAGTTATACAAGTTATTGAGTCTACATACATGCGTGTTTCTATGTATTATAAGTATGTATTTACAAAAGAAAAGTATTATATGTATATATTTGTAATTCCGCTGTTGGTTCTGATATCCGTAACACAGGTGCTTGAGCTACCTATCTCGGAGTCAGATCAATGTATGTGATGTTGTGAAATATTTATTATTTATTTATTTATTTATTATTACATACAGGAGAATTAGATCTTAGATCTACGGAAAGGAGCACTGAATAGCTTCGTAATAGGGTGTCTAGAATATCTGAAGGGCACTCTGAATTTAACTCTACTCAGCAGTTGGGGGCAGTCGATGTAACCTCGTACTAGTTTAAAAAAGAAAGTGAGGTCTAATTTATCTCTTCGATTCTCAAGGCTCTTCATATTGAAATGTTCCAATTTAAACTCGTCAATTAGACCACTGAGCGTGTTACTAAGTTGACGAAATTTGTAAGTGCTTGATTTGACATGAGCTGCCGATAGTCTCATCAATATTGTAGGTCTATTTACAATATCCAGTGGAAATATTATTACACATATTTGACCACCAGTTAAGATGAGACTGCTAAATCAATAGTTGATATTTTATGGCAATCTTTTGCAATTTATTCTTAAGTGTGTTATTTACTTAAGAATAAATTGCAAACGATTGCTTTAAAAAATATTAAACTCGTAGGTCCATCCAGCAATACGTTCAAAAATGCCAAGTGATTGAGAAATCTTTTACATATTTTATTAATTATACTAATGAATGATACGACAGTTAGGTTGTTTTGAATGGTCAGTAGGTTTAAAGGGAAGTACTGTTATACTGGAACCAAAGTCTCGTGTCCACCCGTGGTAGCGTAGTATCAAGCCACTGCTGGCCAAACAAAGGCCTCCATCATAGAAATCGAGTTATCGTTACTACAGTCGCGAGCAAACAAATCGACTCTGGGTCTAATTTTTATACAAACACAAATTTCAGAGGCCTAAAAATATAAAAGTATTTGTGATTTAGTGATAATTTTATTGTAAATCAATTTCAAAAGTCTTCAAATTTCAATTAATTATTTCAACAGATTACAGAAACGTGCCGATTTCTTCAAAAAAATTGTGATTGATTTTCGCATTCCATAATAATTGCATGGATGGACAAACAACTTGCTTGGTCCTTTTTTAAGAAAATTGACATATTTTTAGAGGCTTGTTAAACGATAACTAAAAGAATTTTGACATTGATTTACATTAAAATGATCACTAAAGCACATAATATAATTTTATAAATATAGACCTCTGAAGGTCCTGAGTTGATTTTTTTGCTCACGAGTTTATGATGGGATTAGGCTTAATCACCACGCTTGCCTAGTGCGTATTGGTAATCACAAACCCGAGCAATGTATGAAAAATTCGAAAGATACTTTTTGCTCGACCGAATCGAACCGAACCCAGGACCCCGAGATCACATCCCGCTACTTAAACCTAGACCAACAGGGCGTGGCAGTGTAGATGCCAAATTAATTCATGAAATAATAAATCGGATTCTGGTCAAAATTACCTGAGAGAATGAGAAACACCTATTTTAAATCAAAATCATTAGACTTTGGCCGGAATCATGTAACCCGGCGGAAGGGTGAATCACATGTGCGACCGTAAGCGCCGCCCCCATAAAATGGAGAAAAAATAAATTATATTATATACTTGAAAACGGGAACTGATTTGGAAAATAAAACTTAGAGTCTCTTTAAAAGAAGAAAAATAAAAAATGAATTAAACATTCAAAAATCCCCATCAACATTTAAAATTTTTGTCAGGGGTATTTTTAATTGTTAAACAATTTTTTCATACCTTGTTTAATTAAAGATTTTTTTGTGCTTAACCCCCTTGCACGGGTAGGGGGAAACTAACCCTTCTTGCTTCCCCCTAACCCTTCTTGCAATGCTAATGGGCAACATTTTGTAGTTTTTATTGTGTGAAAGTAAAAAAATTGTATGGCCAGTGTAGCATTCCAAATGTCAATTTCTAAAAAGAAAATTCTCTAGTAGATTCGGCGAAGGATACGAAGGCTCATATTTTATTTCTATACAAACCCTAAGTTTATGACGCAAACTCGACAGTTGATTGAGCCTGTCCTTAATATTTATTAACAAGTTACCTCCATTAATTTAAAAGTTCCTTTTCTAATCTGAAGAATCAAACATTGTTTCCAATAACAGCTAACTTTCACGGCAGCAGGTTTGTGAAGTAAACATTTATTTTTTAAATATTGTTAATTTACTTAATAATATCTACAATTATGACCATAATCAACATCCAAGGCAAACGGCCAAGTCAAATAAGGAAATGGCAGTAAATAATGAATGAATGAGTATTTTTATTCCAGATAGTGGCCCACCCTCACTTCGTATCGGGACATTAATTACACTACACAACGAAAACACTCCTGTTATTAGTATTATATTCTTCTAAAAAGAGCCTCCTCTCACAACACAGGGCGACCTTATGTAAGTGCAGTTCAAATATTACTATGTATCAGTGTTTCTTCAATAAACGATATTTTCATTTTCATTTTCACTTTATACCTACCAATAGATGGCGCTAGGTGTCGATTACATAGAGCAAGCGTTTCGTGTTCTCGGATTACCTATAAGCGTTGCTGCAGTCTGTAGGATTTACCTCTTTATAAATAGTGTAGATTTAAGCATCTATACACACAAATCCATATACAAAAAACTATATATAACTGCATCGTTGATAATGCGTCGCACTTTAAAGCGACGGCTGAGCTTGGGGTCCCGGGTTCGATCCCCTGGTTGGGCCAAAATTTCTTAACAAAAAAACTAGGTTTTCTGTTAAGAAATTATCAGTATCAGCCCGGAGTCTGGAAGTTGGCGGTCTTGTACCCCCGTGCCTCGGAAAGCACGTTATGCCGTTGGTCCTGCGCCCGATCCCTCTCCGGTCTTGTTACACTAGTGTCCCATCGGATTATGAGGGCAAGGGAATAGAGAGTGCACTAGTATTTGCGCACACAGTTGAGCACTATAATATATCCTGCGTAATTGGCTGATCGTTGAGATTGACCGCCTTAGCCGAAAACGGTTGGAGGATATTATTACACAAAGACTTGACATTGCTTAAAGATTTCGCTTCTTTTTATAGGGAATCAAGCAGCTTCATCGAGACTTGTCTCATTTTTACAGAATGTTTTGATGAGTTACGTTTAAGGTGACGGGTAGGGCACACTTGCGATGCCAATCGATTTTAATTTTTAGCTACTAAACCGGATCTATTTAAACCTCTCAGCAAACACTTATACTATTTATTAAATAACCATGCACAAATTTTGGGTCCAACGCGTACGCGAAAAACTTATTCGCGCCAAAAGCGGCCACTTTTGGCGTGAATCGATTTTTCGTGTTTGTACATGGACCCAACATTTGTGCATGGTTATTTAATAAATAGTATTAGTGTTTGCTCGGCAAACCCCGAAATTTTTTAAAATACTTAGATCCCGTTTAGTAGCTAAAAATTAAAATCGATTGGCGTCGCTAGTGTGCCCTACCCGTCACCTTAGAGGATGAAAGTATATCTCTTTTCAAAGCTTAGCTCCAGTATTTCCATTAACCAATTTATTCGGGTTACAACTAGACACTTTTTAATAAAAGAGAGTAACAAACTTGAACTACTTAACAAGCTATAATAATAGGAATTTAGTCCAATAAGGCGTTCAGGCTTAATTGCGTAACATGATAATCAAATTAATGTTTTCAATAAGTCTGCAAACTTCCTAAAGAGATCATAGGGCCGTAAAGTAAACATAAATCAAGTGGCACACGTACTTTTTAAGGTTATCGCAGCGGTATTTTTCGTCGTAAATTAAACTTGGGACGTGTTGGTTTCTTTTTCTCTTCTCATGTTTGTCTTAACTTTAACTAAAATGCTTTATTTTAACGCCTACTATTATATTGTGTAAAGGGAAAACACAATATAACTATAATATAATTAAATAATATAATTAATATCAAGTGAACAAACAGAAGTAAACTGTTTCTTTCGTTATGAACACGAACCAACACCAATTATTTGAAAGTAGATTCATATTTTTAATTTATCTTAAAATTGCCTTATATAGTTTAAAGACCATAGGTAAGTACTCCTTAAAATGTCGGCGACGCACTTGTTACTCCTTTGATGTTGCATGTGTCCAAGGGCGGCAGTTATCACTTACCATCAAGCGATACGTCTGCTTGGCTGCCCTGCCCTGCCTTATTTCATAAAAACAAAGAAATCATCATCGTAATGAGCCGGCAGCAGGCAGGGTATTACACCGGCCTCTCTAATTCATCGCTATTTCGACTGATAATTGGCTTCTATTATACAGCTTCTGCCTGCAATCATGCGCAAATCGTCTCTGCACCTGGCCTGAGGACCATGCTAATAAATTATCATTATGTTATATATGAGAAAAGATGCTATGTTTCTAATTGAATTGTCTGTAATTTGCTCATATGATACTTGCTATTGCGCATTAAGATGCACTAAATTAAACTTTATTCAAGTAATTCTTATAATAATAATGTAAAAAAAGTATCAGTCTATTTACTGTCCGACTGCAGGGCAAAGGCCTCCATCATAGAAATCAAGTCATCGTTACTATGATGGGATTAGGCTTAATCACCACACTTGCCAAATGCGGATTGGTGATCACAAACCCGAGCTATGTTCGAAAAATTCGAAACATACTTTTCGCTCGACCCGGAAATCGAACCCAGGACCCCGAGATCGCGGCCCGATACTTAAACCACTAGACCAACTGGGACCAAAAACAAAGGCTCTTTATCGGTTTGTATTATTTATACTTTAATTATTCGTAAAAAGGTCCCTGAACATTATCCTTATCCTTACTCCCCATACTCAGTCATAAAAAATAGTTATCGTCTTACCCTCAAAAGTACGAGACTTTAATTGTGAACTTTTATGTTTGTGGGTCGGCTGCAACATCACACTTCGCGGCATTCGGGTCAAGGCAATATTTTAGTTCAACGTGCGACTAATGGGAAAATAGAACTTATATTTATTACTTCTTTATTTCCCTTTATGGCTCGAATCGTGTTCTGGGACCTTCTGGGACACTATTGATTCTGCCAATATCAACTTTAGTATATTGGTTATGAGATTCTGGTGGTAGGATTCAAATAGGCTGATGCAATTCAAAGGGTAAATTAGTGTCTAGTGGTTTTAAGTGAACAAATTTGGTGTTTACTTGTACAATGAAGTGCCCGATATTAAGAATCGTTGAATTTTATCGTTTTCAACACTGCTAATGTGTGTCAAATGATTTGTCACGGACAACTTGCTTGGACCTAATAGAGTCTTATAACCCGCAGTTGTGTTTAGAGTGGTATCGGCAGAATCCGTAGGTCGATTACCGAACACCGGCGTTTTATTGAGTGGCTACTTAGACAATTAAGAGTGGCTATGATTTTGACTGTTGACTGCCCACTTATTCTCAATAAGTTACTTGACATTGTCAAGATATCATCGGGTAGAGCCATAACATTAAAAACAAAGTTAACATTTTTAATTTTGTAATGGATTCTTAAATAAAAGGGGAAAACTATTTACAATCAACTACAGAGTTAAAAGGAAACTTACGAGGGAGACAACGTCTAAGCGCGTAGGTCACCGAACTCTTTAATATTAGGTAAAGCCGTCCTTTTAGATATTTTGTGGTAAAGGGACCCTTTCCAACAGACAACATTCGCTCTGATTTTCACCAATCTGCAATAAACGCCTTGTCGTACTTTATTGCTATTTTATTTATATTGTGACCGCGACCGCGGTACCGCGTTTTGGGGGCAACAGATGTAACTTAATTATCTGATTGCCTACTTACTAGTGTATAAAAGTCGTATATTTGGGTTAATTAAATTAGCATAATGACCTATTTGAAAACACTTCGTTTATTCTTTCAAAAGGGTTTTAATTACATACTCATCATAACCTAGACGTGACATTCAAATATATAAAAATGGTTCAGCTGCATGAACTTCATTTTTATATTTCTATCTTTTTTTATATTTCAGGCGAGAGAGCGCACTTGTGTAAACGCATTGTGTGTCCAGTATACCTAAATACCTATGTAATATATTCTCCGACCGACTACGGCTACGGCAGCCAATCTCAACGATCAGCCAAGTACGCAGGATATATTTTAGTGCTCAAGCGTGTGCGCAAACACAAGTGCACTTTCTATTCTCTTACACTCATATTAAGATGGGACACCAGCGTGACACGACCGTAGAGGGATTAGGCGAAGGACCAACTGCTAAACGTACTTTCCGAGGCACGGGGGTAAAAGACGGCCAACTTCCAGACTCCAGGCTGACACGAAGAATTTCTTACCGAAAACTTGGGTACAATTTTTTTCGGGATCGAACCTGAGACCTCTTGCGCAGCCGTCGCTTTAGAGTGACGACCCACTAACTACTACGCCATCTAGGCAGTCAAATACCTATGTAAAAACAAGGCAACGGCGGCGTCCCAGTTCAAATCGCATTATGTTTATTTATTTCTTTAGTATATTTTACGTATCAACATATATATGTATTAACATATAAATTATACACAAGTACTTATAAGTAGTTTTAAGTCATTCAAATGTATGACGATTTGTAAATGCTGTGTACAAGCCTATACAAATAAAGAATTATTTGAGTTTTTTTTTTTGAAAAGAAAGGGAGCTGATAAAGGGCTGCGTTGTAATGTTGTTGTAGCGCTGTGCTGTGTTTCGCTGCGTAAGTGAGGGTTGGTACTTTGGCCCAATCTGGGGAGACGAGGGTTGAAAGGTTGGCACTTGTAACTTCACTGGTGGTGCGAGTGTCCATGGGCGGTGGCAATATCTTACCATCACGTAATCCGTCTGCTCGTATCACATAAAAAATATATCTTCCATGAACTTTTAAAACCTTCTCAACTCGACTAAACAAATAAACTATTGAATCTGCTTAGACGAAATTTAACACATTTATTTTAGATTGTATAAAATTAAAAATTTCATAAGCTAGGCTAACTATCAGATACGGGCCATTACAAAATATGTGGATAATTATTTTGTTATATTCAAACATTTACTTTCTTTATACCTGGCTAATCGTTAAAATAAGTCAGTCGTGTTGAAATTTCAGTCCGCGTGGCTGTTACCTACCTACTAACTTACATATGACTTACGGGTGGTTTTCTGTCTCTATCACAACCATTAGTGCTAAGGTTAGATACTCTCATTCTCACTCTGTAGCGGCGTACTGGACGGTGTTGTGCTATATGTTGCACAACGTGTAGTGTAACACCGCCAGGACATACGTGGCTTGATGGTTTTGCGCTGAAAGGCTTACACGAACTTTTTGAGAAATCGTATCGTATGCGTATCGTAAGCAATTTGTATGGAAACAGAAGATCTCCCGCTATAAGTATTTTACGTAATAGCATAACGTAGAAGAAGAGAAAGAAGAGATGCTTTCGAGCACAACTATCTTCTCTCAGACTTTGAATTTAACAAAGTATCGCATCCTTTACGCTTCAAATTCCTTGAATTTTTTTTTATGTGATAGGTGGCAGACAAGGAGACGGATCACCTGATGGTAAGCAATTGCCGCCGCCCATAGGTGTCCATGGAGCGACACCAGTGGAGTCAATTGAGCCTCTGGTACTCACTCATGAGATCGTGGTATCACTCCGGTCGAGCCGTTCACGCCAAAGCGTGGCTCTCTCACGGTCAACAAGGTTTTGAATGTTTACTAGCCCCTCCAATTTTCGATTCCATAAACGATGAGTCACTCTTCTTTTAACGCGAGCGGGCCGAGTTTTCCGAGTGCTACCAGTTAAGAACCTGTAACACTGGCGGCACGATACGGGAAAATTGATATAAAATTTGCTCGTAAAGCATAAAATTAAAACGTGGATCGCGGACGATGTTGCAACACGCTAAATACCTGTCGTATTTCAGGCGCCATCTGTCGGCGACGGCGCCGAGACTGCCGCTTTTAATTTATTAACCAATTTGCTGAACGCTCCGAACCGCGCTCGGCTGCCGGTATTTTGTTTCTTGACTTAATAAATTTGAAGTCATAATCCGTGAAAAATATTCCCGCAGCCGTGACACACAGTTAGTTACTAACGTTGCCGCCCATATTCCCAATATTTAACTCCCTGTCATATGCCGTTTTCCTTCTCTCCACAAAGAAGTACCATAAGTGTTTGTCATTTTTATATAAGTATGCAAATGTCAATCCAGAACTTGGATGCCATAGCTTTCATTATTTTTTTTAATAAAAATATATTTTCAAAACGAAATTGGACGAGTAGCCGTGTAAATGAAATGAGAGTTTTTGCAAATGAAACATTCGGTAGGTTGAGTATAATTGTAGACAAAGAATTCAACTCCAAAAGCATTGATTTATTGAATAACTTAAGCTTTTTTAAAATTTCATTTATATGTTTAAGTAGGTGTAGGAGTCTCCTTGAGTGATCGTATCAGAAATCATGAGATCTGCGGGAGAACTAAGTCACAGACATAGCCCAGAGGTTTGCATGCCTCAAGTGGCAATGGGTAGGGCACATAGCATGGAGAACAGAAGGCCGTTGGGGCGGAAAGATCCTCGAGTAAAGGCCACGTACAGGAAGTCGCAGTCGTGGCAGACCCTCCACAAGGTGGACCGGCGATCTGGTGATGGTCGCGGGAATCCATTGGATGCGGGCGGCGCAGGACCGATTTGTGTGGAGACCATTGAGGGAGGCCTATTTCCAGCTCCATAGCTGGAAATAGGCCTCCCTCTATTATCTATCTGATAGACGTCCATACGTCTATTGGCTGAAAATGATAATGATGATGATGAGGTGTAAGTGGCAAGTCGTTGGACATATTACTATTATTTGCTACACAAGGTTGCAGATGCGTTGAACATATACATAAGTTTGATTGTTTAGTCCTTTTGGTAGAAAAAATAATCTAACCCCATATCTCAACACTTATTATAAGAACCATACCAATATTTTTATCTGCGAAGTGTGCTTCTACCCGAGCCATTTTCCTTGTCCTTTTAACCTTGACGGCTGCCAAGTGGAAAATCGAAACTGTGGCTTTGTTTCCACAATCAGAATAATCCTTTAAATCCGCTCAAAGCGTCACGCTGGCTGCGTGTGTTTACTCACAGGAGCACCGAAGTTATCCCAAATACCAGATTTAAAAACTTTTTGTATAACCTACTTTGGATATAATTATGTAGCTCCCTTTTATTTTTTTGTAGTATGATTTTCGTGAAAAGAGAAATCTGCACATTTCGAATAGATTCTCAAATTATGGATCTTCAATAATTTCAAAATAGTCTTGGACAGAATATGGACTTATTGAAGAATAAATTGTGAGTAGACTATAGACATAAAGAAGTTTGTATTTGAAAAGTAGATACTAGGAATTACTTTATAAAAAGAAACAGTGACGTATATTTTTTCAGATAATAAGGTCGGTCCACACTAATAGCGTCGCGGCGCAGCTCTGCCTGCACGGCACGTCACATAGCCTCAAAAATAATTTGTATGAAATTGCATCGTATTAGAGCTGTGTGGCGCGTCGCGTCACTGCACGGCTCGGCAGAGTTGACGCCTGCTTGATGCGCCATGCACCGCGACGCTGTAGTACGGCCCTACCTTTAAGTCCGGAACTTATCTATCATGTATGTTTCGTCTCGATAATTTTCCGTTCCGCTTAACATCGACGACATTCAAAAGACCTACAATGTCTACTCCACGCACGACCTTTGCCCCTTGGGACATTTCTAAATTTTAACATCTTTATCCATGTGTTAAATAGTCTTGTACGCCCCGTTGGTCTAGTGGTTTAAGTAGGTACCGGGCCGTGATCTCGGAGTCCTGGATTCTGGATTTGGGGAGTATGGTAATTGCAATGAAGCGACTGACCAACTGAATATAAATATGTTTAGTATATTATATTAAGTATGTTTTGTAATTCTGATATACATTTGTAACACAAGTGCTTAAGCCGCTTTTTACGGAATCAGGTCGATGTATGAGATGTTGTATGGATTTTAAACCGTGGCAGAGCCATTCTTCGGCATGAATGGGCTCGCTTGACCGGAGTGATTCCACGGCCTCACAGAAAACCGGCGTGAAACAGCACTGTGCTGTGTTTCGCTGCATGAGTGAGGATACCCGAAACCCGATCCGGGGGAAAAAGGGGTTTAAAGGTTGGCAGCGCACTTGTGACTCCACTGGTGTCACGGATGTCTATCGGTGGCAATCGCTTACCATCAGGCGATCCGTCTGCCACCTATCACATTAAAAAATATATATATTTGTTTCGAATGTGACTTTATGTCGATTAGGCGAGAATCGCTCTCCTTTAGGTACTGTACTTAATAAGACCAGAAGAATTACATTAAGTTACTGAACCATTAGTCACTTTAACCTTTCTTAAGAAATTACTTGAAGGTTGTCTGAAAGAGATAGCCATTATTTAAGAAAGATTCTGGCGGTAGAAGTCAAACACTCCGCGTGGGCTGATGCAATTCAATGGTTTTAAATTAGTATCTACGAGTGGTTTTTAGTGAACAAATTTGGTATTTATTTGCCGCCAAATGACTTTGATGATAAAATAATATTTTTAACACTTAATACTCCTCAAATAACATTTTATAACAGTACACTCGAGAAAAGGTGTTACCAAAAAGGTGTTCTCGAGTGTACTGTTATAAAATGTTATTTAAAGGGTATGAAGTGTTAAAAATATTATTTTACACTTTTAGTTCGTGGTTTTTGAGGGTGGTTTTATTTTTTGTAGCGTATTTTTTTAACATTGCTATTATGTTGAGTGAGTGGTCATGGACAACTTGCTTGGACCTAATAGTCTTAAAACCCGCGATTATTTTTATAGTGGTATCGGCAGAATCAGTTGGTCCATAAAACGTAAAACACCGGCGTTATATTCAGAGATTTTGACTGACTTCGATTGTTAAATACCCACTTATTCTCAATAAATTACTTGACATTGGAAAGATATCTTCGGGTAGAGTCATAATATAAAAAAATAATTAGACCGAGTTTTTCATCTGAAAAATGAAAATGGTTACTGTCGCAAACATGTTGTCCCAAACATTTTTCAAAAAAATCACAGTCTAATTGTTAAATTATATCCATTGTGAGTGACGAGTTCGCTTCCCGGGTCGGGCTATTATAATACTTGAGTTTTTATGTGAAATCGCTGTCAATGTCCGGAACCTAAAAGTTGGTGGCCTGGTTTACAATGTTCACCCGTGTCTCGGAAAATGTTCAGCCATTGGTTCCGACCGATCCGACTTGAGTCCCATCACACTGGTGTCCCATTGATTGTATGAAGATGATCTACCATGCAACTACCTTCTACTACCATACCTATAGGGAGGGAGGGCTACCTATAGGGAGTGCACTTGTGTCACCTAATAATGTCCTCCAAACCGATATTTCGGTCATGGCGGCCAATCTTAGCGATCAGCCATCGACGCAGGACTTATTATAGTGCACAAGTATTTGCGCAGACACAAGTGCACTCTCTATTCCCGTACCCTCTTATTTCGATGGAACACTAGTGTGACACGACCGAAGAGGGATTAGACGCAGGACCAACGGCTTAACGTGCTTTCCGAGGCACGGGGGTAAAATACCGCCAACTTCCAGACTCCGGGCTAACACTGAGAATTTCACAACAGAAAAACTCAGGTACAAATTTTTGGCCTGACCCGGGGATTGAACCCGGGACCCCAGGCGCGACCGTCGCGTGTGTCATCTAGAAAGTATTATAAAACGAGATCTAAAGTTATTACCGTACTACTTATAAATATCATGTTAATTGTCGTCTTGAATAATTATAGTTACTATAGTATTAATAAAAGAAAAAAATCTCGTTAAAATAATAATTTTCGTTTAAATTTTTAAACTGAAGTAAATGTCTAACTGAAAAATATTCAGGAGTGTTCAGAATATCGTGAAGTACTTAAATATAAGATATTTAGAGTATTCTCTGGGTCTAAAATTAGATCAGTATTTTAATGAAGCAAAACTTATCAGTCTTAGTTATTTTTAGGTTTCATTAAAATATTCTTGAGTAGAAGATTTCATAGGACCTCTGTTTTTTTTTTGTGTCTAAGTACCAGACACAAAAAAAAATACAAAGATTTTGGTTCATTCACAAAGCGATACCAAAAATTTGGTCTGAAAATAAATTAAATAACACTAATCATCAATATCGAAATAAATAAATGTTTTGCTGTTCTGTTTTGAGGTTCTCGGACTCCACCTGAATTTATTCAAAGAAGTGGATTCTACAGGCGACCCTCTCTTTTCCCTTTATTTGCCAAAACATCTTACAAGTCGAGTTCATGCCGTGAATGTTTCGGTAGCATGAGAGTGTTTGTTTACCTTTCAAAATATTTGCAGCACACAAAGTCGCGAATGCATACCGTTTGCCGAGTAAGCCTCTGATAGAAATGCGCAACTGTTAAACCTGTAAATTTTTTACGGGGACTTTCAGTGAAACGGAACGTTTTATTTTTAATAAAGAATCAAATGCTCTCCAGTATTGGTAGCTTTTAGCATAGGTACAGATAGCTTCAATTTAATATGGAATTATTATATTATATTTAATATGGATTTAGATTTTAATATGGTTCTATCCAAATATATTTCGCCAATGTCAAGTTACTTATTGACAATAAGTAGGTAGTCAACAGTCGAAGTCAGTCAATGTCACATTCATTCAATAAAACGCCGGTGTTTTAAAAGGTCCAAGCAAGTTGTCAGGAGACAACTCACTCGACACCCGACACTGAGCATTTGACAAAAGTATCTTTTAGCACAATACCTTAAGCTACTTTCGTTTCGAAGTGTCTTCTCAGTAGGAATCGACATTCCGAACCAGCGGTAGATGATGTGTACCTATATTGACATTCATAAGTGTTCTGTATGGACCTAAATTGAATAAAGATTTTTTTTTATCTTTTTATCTTTATGTTGTGATTTGTTATCGAACAATAAATGAAAGTGCACTTTGGCTTATACTAACATACAGTTGTCTTTTGTCATTTGCTCAGATATTTTGGGATGATTGGGCACTCAGATATTTTTGAAGATGCCTGTACCATGATATTGGCCCTCTTCGAAATCAAAAATTGGTCTCCTAAAATGAGTTATGTATACAAATAATAAACTTGCTCATGGCTTCATACTGAAGCCTAGAGTCGCTAAACTATTTGTAATTATCTAGCATACATACTGTTGAATTTAGCTATGTTATTTGTCTAATTTACGACCGACCAAAATTAAGCGATTTAGCTACAGGGTCTCCCATTTCTGAGTTAATGCAGCTTTAACGCCTTAGACCGTTAAAACCCGTGTTGACCTAATAAAAGCTGCAGGTTTCAATTTAACATAGGATTACAAGTGGTTCCTTTGGTAGTCTATAGAAAATAAATATTCCCAAAGAAATAATATAAACCCTCATTATTAGAGGAAAGTGACCAAATATGAAATAGTATCCAAATATGGAATACCTAAATTTCTCTAAAACTTTAAGTATGAAACACAACATTCAACCATCTTCTGTTTCATTTGGTCTACTAACTATCACACTCAAACCATCGAGTCAGTTGCGCGAACACTTCACGTGTGGCAGGGGTGTTTTGTTGTCGTGAAGAAACTTTAAAGGTAAGTAATAAATGATCTGTTACGTTTGTATACATAAGTGTTATACTTTTCAGTATATCGGTGTTATGTTTACTTCACCATTTTGTGATCTTTTGTCATTAAAATATTGTAACTTGTAAAAAATATTTAGAAGAGTTTGAACTATGTAGTAAATGTGTCCAATTATGGGGGAATATTGAAGTTGATGGATCAAGTACCTCCTGACTCTGCTGATGCAGAATGTATGTTCTGTTTAAGACTTTTTTCCTTGGATAAAAGTGGAGAAAGCTAGATTAAATGCTTGATGTGTGGGCTCTGGGCACATTATGAATAATGAATATTGAATATTAAAAAAGTCACACTTTTGCGAATAATTATGTTACTTCTTTAATTTATCACATTATGTTATATTCATTGATCTCAAATATATCAATGTCCATTTTTGTTATTGTTATGTTGATTTCGCATATATTCCTTTTATGGGTATCTATGCCATGTTTGGTTATTCATTAGTGATTTTGGTTTTTGTGTCAGATTTAATTTGAGAATAAATATATTTCATTACAGGGTGTTAATTACTACATATACCGGCTGACCGGATGGCACATTGGTAGTGACCCTGCCTCTTACGCCAAAGGTCGTGGGTTCGATCCCCACCCTGGACAAACATTCGTGCGATGAACACTTGTGTTTGTTCGGTGTCTGGGTGTAATATATGTATTTAAGTATATATTTGTGTTCCTCTGTTGTCTGATATCTGTAACGCTACTTAGTACGGAATCAGGTCAATGTATGAAATGTTGTGAGAATATAAATGTATGACTGGTTAGTAAAATCATTAATCTGATTTAATTTATATGTAGTTTTTTTATATCCCAAAAACAAAATGGTATTCCATATTTGGTGACATTCCTCTACTACCCACGTGCTTACGTGGTATCATCACCCGAGTGTTGACGCGCGAATGTGTGTATACTTTCTTCATGTCAATTATAAACCTACCCAAGGCTACCAAAGAATGAGGAAAGATTTATTACCACTTAATCACTGTCTATGGGCGCCGTCTGCTAATCGCCCCATACGTCTGAAACTTGAGACTGAAGACGCGTTTGGCAGTTTTACGACTTGTAATATTAGGGGATACGTTTAATAAATTTCGCCGTCTCGTTCAAACTCCCACATAAATTAAAATGTAACGACATGAATGCTAATGTTGTTTTCAGACTTTATGCCTTTAAGGAACAAATTCATTTTAAATGCTATCAACGGTGCGTTCATTTTGATTTACGTTTCGTTTTGAGCTCCCGGAGCGCTTTAAGTAAAATTTAATGAGATACATTTAAATTTTGTTTCGTTCAGACATGTTTCGTATCAAGAATACTCCGATGCATAAATTATACACTGTAACAGAATGTTTACAAATAATGAAAGCGTTCTTTACAAACCCAGCGGCTTTGGACGCAGCCGAGACATGATGACAATTGAAAAAAAATGTCTACTAAATAACCGTGGTACAGCCACACTTCGGCATGAATGGGCCGTCTCGACCGGGTCATACCGGTATCATTACCACGACCTTACAGAAAACCGGCGTGAAGCAGCACTGTGCTATTGTTCGCTGCGTGAGTGTGAGTACCGGGGGCTAAATCCGGGCAAGGGGGGGTTTAAAGGTTGGAACCGCACTTGTGACTCCACTGGTGTCGCGAGTGTCCATGGGCGGCAGCAGTCACTTACCATCAGGTAATCCATCTGCTCGTCTGCCACCTATAATATAAAAAACTCCTTTAAGACGCTATTCAACCATTCTTTATCCATGGATAAATCTATGGTATAACTTCAGATTTATATAAAATGACAGCGCCATGCCCATAGATTTAGTATTGGATTAAAATTGATCGAATCAAGCCTAAGTTGTTTTAAGTTACTCTCAAAAGCTACTTCATTTGTACATTAAGAAAACCTTCTCTTTACATGCGTTGCCTTAAACGCTTCATAATCTGCAATTCCAA
Source organism: Marasmia exigua (assembly GCA_019059595.1). NCBI lineage: Eukaryota > Metazoa > Arthropoda > Insecta > Lepidoptera > Crambidae > Marasmia > Marasmia exigua. Next base: position 10,884,946 of record CM032475.1, on the reverse strand, counting down.
AATAAGTCTGAACTTTGAGAAGCTTTATGTCTAAATAGAGTACCCAACTTGCCATTTGTCAAACTTCATAAATCCCCGAGCTCTCTCCGCTCTTTAATGAATTATTTAATAGTTAATTAAAAGCCTTACGAAACTAGTTTACTGTTGTATTTTGCAAGATGAATGTGAGAGTGGCCAGAAAATTCTTAAGAGAGTGAACGTAAACGCTGCTGGAATGGCCCATGAAGAATTCTTTCGCATTTAAGCGTGTCTCTCGGAGCATGAAAATGTACAGCGAGGACTATGAAACTTTGCCACTTATTTGCGCATCAGTTCGCGCCTTAAATGGCTTCGAGGAACGGGTTTTGACGTGGAGAGCCCGCCTAGAAAACTTCAAATAGAGGATTTTTATGGCTTTCATATTGTTTTACTTTGTACAGGTCCTATAACAATGTAGCTAATAATTACAATTAGATAGGTATCTACTGTCTTTATCTCTTATATTACGCTTGGGCAATGATACAGGAGCTAGTGAGTAATTCTCTACTTACTATGTAGTTGTACGGTAATAGTAGGCAATGTTTTGTAGACATGGGCTGTTATAAAAAAAGATAAATGTGAACCGCACTTGTAAGATGATTTTATACTTTTTATATTAAAAAATCGTCCCATTGCAGGGCAAAGGCCTCCATCATAGAAATCAAGTCATCGCTACTATGATGGGATTAGGCTTAGTTACCACGCTTGCCTAATGCGGATTGGTAATCACAAACCCGAGCTATGTTCGAAAAATTCGTAACATAGGTAGGTATTTTTTGCTCGCCCCGGGAATCAAACCCAGGACCCGAGATTACGCCCGGTACTTAAACCACTAGACCAATAGGGCGTTAGTCATATTATAGTCATCTAATTTACTATTTTCTTCTTTGGGTGTCTCTTCAATCCTGAAGATAATTTTATCATTAAGCCTTTCATTTATAAAACAGTCACGGGCCCCAAGGAGATAGATGCCGCGCCGATGGTCTAGCAATTAAAAAGAAGTGACTGACCTTCTCAACTCGGCAGTGGAATCGAGTCATGGTTACACGTTCGATACTGAACGATTTGTTCTGAGCGATGGTACTGATTGATTCTTCCAACAACTGTAATTGCAAATTATTATGTAAATATTATATTAGAGCATTGCACCGCCCTTGACCTTTTTAAAACTGTCTCTAAGCTACTCTAGGTAATCTGTAACAGGTTGTCTGGAAGATTTCGCTCATAGTGATCTTTGTACATTACTCCTTTATTAACTAGTTTCTTAGTTTTCATACCTATGATTTCTGTGCAATAAAGTATAGTCAATAGTTGATATATTTTATAGCAATTGTTTGCAATTTATTCAAAAGCAAATTCGAGTTCCGCCTGAACACGAGAGGATTTTTTTAACTGTGTCATTTACTTAAAAGTATAGTCACTAATTCATCGTATGTCTAGCTCACTCGCAGAGTTAATGACAGATATACGCACATAGACTTGAAGAATCATGTTTATAAATGTGGGAGAGCCACGCTTCAGCATAAACGAGCCTGCTCGACCTGAGTCAGTCAGACTCTCAGAAAACCGGCGTGAAGCAGCAATGTGCTGTGTTTCGTTGCATGAGTGAGGGACCGGAGGCCCAATCCGGGGGGCAGGGGGGTTTAAAGTTGACAGCGCGCACTTGTGACTCCACCGGTGTCGCAGGTGTCCAGCTTAGCTTCAGGTGATCCGTCTGCTCGTCGGCTCACATAAAAATATCGTTTGCAATTTATTCATAAGTAAGTACCAGTCCCGCCTGATGACGAGATGAAAATTTTAAGTGTGTTATTTATATAAAAGTATAGTCATTCATTTATTGTAAGTCCATCCAGTCCGCAGAACCGACAACCGATGGGGTAAACGAGTTCTAGAGGGAGACCGCGTCTTGGCAAACGTAATGTAGGGCGCCCTCTGGCTAGGTGGGGGGACGATCTGCGCAGGAAGCCATGGATAGATCACAGTGGCGAACAATTGGAGAGGCCTACGTCCAGCAGTGGACTGCGATAGGCTGATGATGATGATGTTGATGGTAATATTCATCCTAATCGCTGAGCAAATGACACATTACGCACTTAGACTTGAAGAATAGATAGGTAGATATACTTTATTGCACAAAAAACACAACTTTAAAAAACTAGGCATTACAGAAACTAAAGGCGCTGATGCGTGCTCGGATAATGCATGCTAAGATTCGAACCTACGACCTCCCGTATGTAAGACGCGTTCTTATCCACTAAGCTTCGCTAGCTCTCTATCTTCGCTTAAAAAGTCAACACCAGACGAAATCTAAACGCATTTAATGGTCGAGTTAACCTAATAGCCGAAAGCACTCAATGCTTACAAAGTCGCGGCAACCTCTTTATGGGCCCACTAACTGTTAATTTCCTACATTACGTTACAGGAAATTCGTTCCTAAGGAAAATATAACCACTATGCTATGTTTTTTGGCGTCATGCAACAGTAATGGCTCAGATTCTTGTTGGTGTCTTTTGAGTAGAAATCAATATGCCGGACCTGCAGTAAATAAGAATGTTTAACCTATTTCATTATCATCATCATCATCAGCCCATTTAAGTCCCCACTGCTGGGGCACGGGCCTCCCTCAGTCACATGAGGGGTAGTTGCCATACTCACCACGCTTGGCAGACCGGTTGGCGAGGGTTTTGATATAAATGCAGTTTTCCTTCTGATGATCATGCCAGCAGCTTTACCTTAGTCGCCTTTTACCACACCTCGGTAAGAATGAGGGTGGCATATTCTACTCTGCCGGGGACCACACGGCGTTAACCTATTTATCATTCATTAATACTATTGAAGTGCAACTGCGATGTTCGCACACGTGCACAATGAATAAATATAGGATGCAGAAGAATCACTTCCGACACTGCCGCAATAAAATACATATCTTCACCGCACGGCAATAAGGTCTAAAAACAGCATGTTCCTGCGCGCTTGCCTACCGCGATCGCGAGGTGCGTTTCTATTGTAACTCGACCTTTTCGCTGAAGATTCACGGTCTAATGTGATCTAACTACGCACCGCACGCGGCAGCTACTCATACGTACGTGTGCATCTAAATTATCTTTGGAGGCAACCGACTAAATATTAACAGTGCAGCGGTGTGCGGCCCGTAGGTGAACAACTCGGCTGTATCGCAAAGTGAACCACGCCTGGTGTGGCGCCGCATCGCCTCGCTGAAGCACCGCAGGCGCGGGAGCCCCAACGCCATCCTGAGCGTGCTCAGCCAGAAGCAGTCCCGTGCTGCGGCACTAGTGGCCAAATTTAAAGCCATCCCATTTCGGCCTTGGGAGAGCTACGCTTCGGCACGAATGGGCTGACGTGACCAGGGTGATACCACGGCCTCACAGAAAACCGGCGTGAAGCAGCACTGTGCTCTGTTTCGCTGCGTGAGTGAGGGTACCGGAGGCCCAATCAAAAGAAAATACCTGTTACATCCAAACAAAGGCGACACACGGCGCGTGAGAAAGAGAGCAAAAATCTGATTCGGTCGTAACGTCTGCTTTAAATTAGACCTTCTGGCTCCAAGTGCATGTGCGCTTGGCCGGGGTCGCAGCGCGGCAGATACCCAAAATTATCAGTTTTACTAACATAGTTTTTAAGTATTTTTGAATATTTTTTTTTAATATACTACAAATTCTACGGACACTGGTTCCGTGCCTTTTTTGTGCTTATTTTATTTTTAAAGGGTTACATAATTTGAAAAATTGCTCAGCGATATAAATTTAAATTAAATAAAATTACAATAGCTTAAGTTTAGGCAGTCGTGCATGATTATTGTTAGTAGGTTTAATTTGAATTTAGTGTTATTGTAAGTAGGGTGTTTTTTTTTGTATACTAATATTATTATGGACGAAGCCTGAAATAAATCTATATTATTTTATTTTTATTAATGTTTTATATGGACCTATTTGTTTATTAACTAAATACACATACCAACCTACGGCTTATATCTTTTATCTTAATGTTAATAACCACTCCTAGACGTTTACCACAAATGTTGGGTCCGTGCACATACGCGAAAAATTGATTCACGCTAAAAGTGGCCGCTTTTGGCGGTAATCAATTTTCCGCGTACAAAGTAAGATGGTAGGTACATATTACTTAAAAAGTATTTCTACAGGTATTTTAGAAAGAAAGAGTAACTGGTGATTTACTCGTATATTTCTGGAGGAACACACATAAACATTTGGCACTAGCTAGAAAAGTGTAGTAAAGTCGTTATTTTACCTTTTTACCGATTCTTTGTCGGCCCATCTTTTTTTTTTGTATGTGATAGGTGATGCAGCGCAACACAGCACAGTGCTGCTTCACGCCGGTTTTCTGTGAGGCCGTGGTATCACTAGATTTTTTTATCATCATCAGCCCATTTAAGTCCCCACTGCTGGGGCACAGGCCTCCCTCCACATGAGGGGGAATTGCCATACTCACCACGCTTGGCAGACGGGTTGGCGAGGGTTTTGATATAAATGCAGATTTTTCCTTCTCTGGGTGCTGATGATCATGCTAGCAGCTTTACCTTAGTCGCCTTTTACGACACCTCGTTAAGAGTGAGGGTGGCCTATTCTACTCTGCCGGGCACCACACGGCACTAGATCTTTTACCACTGCCTATAATCTGTTATTCTTATAATATATCGCTATAATAACACTTTCTGACTAATTTGCATGCGTCTACGCGTCTGATCGTTATTAAACTTTTTATCTAATTCTCAACTGTCTGTTTTTAACTGGAGGTATCGACGAGGCGTTCACAAGTATAAATAATCTCATCCCCAACATTAAGTACTTACATATTTTGAAGTTGGTGTATAGAAAAACCTTTGATGTTAGTCCAGACGAGTAGTCGGCGACCTTTCAACCTGTAAGAATTGTAAACAATTCAGTACAAAAGCCTGCTTTGTTTCAGTAGCGTTAGCTAAGCCCAACGAATGGGCGAGGTCGTTTATGGAATCCCCATAGTTATAGTCGAACCATCTCGACCGATAGTTGATACCTTATAGTCCGTAAAATGTAGCTTGATTATAATGACAGCCATTGGTGTTCCAAGAAAATTATCTTTAGGTCTATAGTAATTAAAATCTCTTGAATGAAACTTGGTTTAAATGATAAACCTTATGTGTATTAAAATAAAGGTCAAGTGACAATTGTTATTCTATTCAAGCTCGTTTTTACGGAGTGCAGCTCTATTTTTTCCATCGTCAGATACAAACTAACAGACCAATAAAGTTCAGCATTACTGGTAGTAAGTACTTGGATAATTTAATTTGTTTTAAATTTTAGTAAAATAACATGACATATGTATGTATATAGAGTGACTTTTACTATAACGGTGTTTAACGATGGTTAATATAAAGTGTACTTCGTTGAACTCTTCAATTTTAAAGTTCAATTTACGTCATTATTTTAACATCTACTTTATTTAATAGTTAGTGGCCCGCCCTCATTTAGTTTCAGGACAATAGTTTCACTTTTTATCAATAGATGACGCTAGGTTTAGATTAAATTCATGATTAATAATTTTATGTGATAAGTGACAGACGAGTGGACGGTTCACCTGATGGTAAGCGATTGCCGCCGCCCATAGACACCGGCGACACCAGTGGAGTCACAAGTGCGCTGCCAGTACTAATCATCTTCCCCCGGACCCACTCTCGCGCAAGTAAGCGCTGTTTCACGCCGGTTTTCTGTGAGGCCGTGCTATCACTCCAGTCAAGCCATCCCATTTATGCCAAAGCGTGTCTCTATCACGGTAGGTAGTTCCTATATACATATCATTATTTTCGTTCATCATCATCATCATCAGCTCATTCAAGTCGCCATTGCTGGGGCACGGGCCTCCCTCAATCACATGAGGGGTAATTGTCATACTTCGTCAACATGGGTTGGCGAGGGTTTTGATATAAATGCAGAGTTTTCCTTCTCTGGGTGCTGATGATCATGCCAGTGCAGCTTTACCTTAGTTGCCTTTTACGACACCGCGGTAAGAGTGAGAGTGGCCTATTCTACTCTGCCTGGGACCACATGGCACTTTCTTATTTCGTTACATAACCTCCTCCTTATCTTAGCTTGTAATTCCGGGTTGCGTCCAAAGCTGTAGCTATGGAGGCCGGGGTACACTTAGACCATGATTCAGCATTTGCGAAGACGGTCATTTTCAAGATTTTTTTTTTGCATACAAATACAAAAATATCTGATCTTTATTTAATATACACCTTGAAATATAGTCTTAACTCAAAACAAAATTATAGCATGGTGACTTTTTGCTTATTAAAGGAGTTGTACATCTTATTTTTGTCTATAAAAAGAACGTTTCAAACCAATTTCATAGCTAAATACCTATTATTAATAGCAGCACACCGAACAGGCACCAAAGCTTAGTATAATCGTGGAGTTAAAGTTCAGATGGTAATTCAAATTCGAATGGGGATTTTTTAAGTGATAATGTAAGCCATTTAGTCATCATTTCAGCAATAGACGTCCACTGCTGGAAATAGGCCTCCCCAATGATCTCCACACAGATCGGCCATGTGCCGCCCGCATCCAATGGATTCCCGCGACCTTCACCAGATCGTCGGTCCATCTTGTGGGGGGCCTGCCACGGCTGCGACTTCCTGTACGTGACTTCCACTCGAGGACCTTTTCGACCCAACGGCCGTCTGTTCTCCTTTAGTAACATCAAATATTGGTTTGCAAAAAACACATTGATTAAAATGTTTGAAGCAAGTACAAAAAATGGAGTGCAAATAACTATCCCCTGATTCCGTTGAACAAATACACTATTGAACACTATAAATTGGAACGACGCTTGCACACGGGCACATCTATCATACGTCTTATCCATGATTGGTTTAAGGTCTGGAATCGTTTGTGCTGACAGCATAACGCAATGCAACAGATTGAATTTCATCCCACAGTTCGTTCCGACACTCGAGGCTCGCGTCGGGTCACAAATTGTAAGCGATTTAGTTTCAAATGCCACTACTGTATATACGTTCATAGCGCTGTGTATACGTACATAACGCTGTATATTGTACTATGAGGCTGGGAGCTCTCCATATTGGTTCAAGTCCAAAACCACTTTTTATAACTAATAGGCATTTTGCTGAAATGTTTTTACTAATGTTCGCCTAAGTAGAAACAATAATTCCAAATATTCCACAATGTTTTTTCAGCGAATCATTCTCGGTTGAAACCAAAGCCGTTGCTTGGACCACGATCACGGATATGGTTGTTTTATCTTCATCGTCATCTTAGTTTGTTTTTCCCGATTGCGGCCAGAACTGCCGCTTTAGGATCTACGGTACGCTTGGACCATGATTCAGGATTTGGGGAGTCTGGTTATTATAGTAAGATGACTACTGACTGATCTTCGCATTATTTTAACAGAGGAAGGAATCATGGTTAGATGTTTTACAAACTATCCGATACGTGTTGTTTGCCTAGCGATAATTTTCCTTACTGTAACTGTACTCATAGTGTACTATATTCATTTGGCACTGTCTGGACATGATTGAATACCTGTAGTTTTGTTTTTTTTCTTCCTTTTGTTTTATTTATATGTATTTATAATTGTTTTATGTTTTGTTTTCTGTTTGTGCCAAATTGTGTTCTGTTTACAACTGCTATAAGTTCTGTGTTGTGATAACTATAATAATAAATATTTTCTTTCTTTCTTTTATTTACTGAGTTACCATCGCCGAAGTCTGGTAATACCATAATTTAGTAATAGACTGGCTGGTAATGCCATTGTATAAGTATGTGGTATCTTAACTAAGGTCTACCTAATCTGATAAGATACCTAAAGTTTTTTTTTATGTGATAGGTGGCAGAAGCAGACGGATCACCTGATGGTAAGCGATTGCCGCCGCCCATGGACACTCGCGACACCAGTGGAGTCACAAGTGTGCTGTCAACTTTTAAACTCTCCTTTCCCCCGGATTGGGCCTCCATACCCTCGCTCACGTAGTGAAACACAGCACAGTGCTGCTTCACGCCGGTTTTCTGTCTTATATATCACTCCGGTCAAGCCGGCCCATTCATGGCGAAGCGTGGCTCTCCCACGGTCAAAGGAGTTATATGGAAGATAAGTATGTTTACATTACACATTTGGCCATTTAATGATAAATTAGTTGGTATTATTAGTTTGTCCTTAAACACATTTATTACCCAAGTGGTTTGTTTCAGAATATAATTGTTCTTGGAAGCTATAATAACATTAGTTAAATGTTTAATTAAACTTTCGTTGTAATGTTTCAGGGTTCTAGGGTCTTTTTACATAATACCGATGACTTTCATAATTAACAAGACACAGCGGACGTGACGAGGGTAATCCGTCCCTCGTCATGACACTATACTCTAACTGCAAAATGTATAATTTCCTTGATTTCATGGCTATTGATTCTTGCTCGACTTTTTGACACTTTATACCAATTACTGTCAGATGAAAAATATCCCATTTTATAAAAACATTTTTCAGTGTACGTTTTGTTTGTTTTAGGTGCTGTTTAATAATAACCCAAACTCAATTAATTGAAGAGAACCAGCTTATTACTCAACCAATTTTCTAAGGAACGTGTCTCTTTAATCACTTGAAACTCTGTAACATCATCAATATTTGAAAGAAAGAGTAACTATTGAGTTTCTTGCTGGTGTCTTCTCAGTAGAAATCGACATTCCGAACCAGCGGTAGATAATATGTACTATTGTGACATTCATAAGTGTTCTGTGTGGACCTAAATTGAATAAAGAATTTTTTATCTTTTTTTATCTTTATCTTTTTTACTTGACATTGGCAAAGTTGTCTCGTAAGAGTAACAGCAAGCCATTAAAAAAACATTTTTAATTCTGGCGGTAGACGAAACACTTATTATTACTTATTCAAATGAAATTTAAAGGTTTGAATTTAGTTTTTCGTGGTGCACAAATTTGGTGTTTTTTGTGCAATGAACTGCCGCGAAGTGATCCCAGTAATAAGAATCGTTGAATTGTATCGCTTTAAACACTCCTGTGTCGAGTGTGTTATCACGGGACAACTTGCTTGGACCTAATAGAGTCTTAAAACCCGCGATTATGTTTGGTGGTATCGTCAGAATCCATAGGTCGATAAAACGTAAAACACCGGATTTTTATTGAGTGACTATGACTTTGACTGACTTCGACTGTTGACTACCCACTTATATCAATATGTTACTTGACATTGGCAAGATATTAGTTTGACTACGCGGAAGGAAGGATCTTCGGGTAGAACCATAATATATAAAAAAAAAGCATTTTAAATGTAACCTATTTTAGAAGGAATGGGTTGCTATTTTATTCATGAGAAGTTTAAAATGCGTTCCTGTATTAATAAAATGCGACAACTAATTCACACTGATCATCTAGTCGCAATGGGAAGATGACGAAACTCAGTCTCAACACACCCTGACATGATATAATATAGAAAAGGACGTTATTTTTAATTAGACTTACCTACTGGTAATCGAACTACGAACCATCCGAACTTGCGAGCATATCACAAAATCTAAGACACCGCGCTATTCAGGGTATTTTTTATTATAAGCGTATGTAAAATATTTTTCATTATAATACGCTAATCCTTGCAATATCGGTAAAGTGATTATAATCATCATCATCATCATCAGCCAATTTAAGTCCCCACTGCAGGGGCACGGGCCTCCCTCAATCACATGAGGGGTAATTGCCATACTCACCACGCTTGGCAGACGGGTTGGCGAGGGTTTTGATATAAATGCAGAGTTTTCCTTCTCTGGGTGCTGATGATCATGCCAGCAGCTTTACCTTAGTCGCCTTTTACGACACCTCGGTAAGAGTGAGGGTGGCCTATTCTACTCTGCCGGGGACCACACGGCGTGATTATAATATTAAGACTTAAAATACGATACCTCATATTTTGGTACTTATGCTTAGAATTTTTAATGTATATTTCACGCTCACTACAGTGTCACACTAAACGTACAAGTACCTTACAACTTCGTATTTCTTATCCTAGAAAACAAACACACGGTCATTCATGGACAAGTACGAAATTTCTCGCCGTCAAACCGCGAAAATTTATGGCAATTTACGGGTCCGTTTGTGGTCACTGAATCGCCACAAGACGTTTATGTACTGCACGCAGGTAACCGGGTAGATTAATTCTGCAGAGACACCCTCTAGTTTTGATGAGACTGAATGAGAAATAACTAAGTAAGGGAAGAAATAGCTTGTTGATGAACAACAAATTTGACTTTTTAACTTGCCAGCGGGCGAGGGCCAAAAGATTCGAAAGCTTTCTCTGTTTTCATTACTTCTCACAATATCTCATATGTTGACCTGATTCCGTACTAAGTAGCTTAAGCACTTGTGTTACGGATATTAGGCAACAGAGGAACACAAATATATACTTAAATACATATATTACACCCAGACACTGAGCCAACACAAGTGTTCATCACACGAATGTTTGTCCAGGGTGAGGATCGAACCCACGACCTTTTGCGCAAGAGCCAGGGTCACTACGGATTGCGCCATCCGGTCAGTCAGCTTTGAATGTCATTCGATACAATCTTTGCTCTTAATAACGCCTCGGCGGGTGACTAACTGACAGACGGACTGATCTATCAACAAACAGTCGAAACAATTAGACCGAAAATGATGGAATTTGAAACAGAGGTAATTTTTATTATTTATTCGAGAACTAAGAAGGGGTTTTTAAAAATTTTACAGGGATGGGAAAAGGGGGGTTAATATTAGTATGTATGTCTGTAACTGCAGCACTCAGAGACGTCAATTAAACTAATGTTTATTAACTTAATTGTATTGTAGTGTGTATTTTTTTCCTTAAGTGACCATTAATGTTAATTGACGTCTCTGAGTGCGGCTGTAATTTTGATGATAGAGATTTGAAAATTGGAATTATGTTTATTTATCAAAAATAAAAATGTACGGTTTGCTTTGTTTTCTTAAATTCACTAACCGACGCCTGTTTGTGTATTAATTCCCATTGTGTACCTATACAGCAAAGGTCGCCGGTTGGTATCACACACATCACATTCATAGTAAAAGTCCAGAAAGGGCACTTACGTGTTAGCTCTGGCCCGACGCAGGCCTCCCAAAAATCCGGGACATAATTGCCCGAGGTTATGGATCGAATAACATACATAATAATAACTATGGGGCTTCGACATGTTGGTTTTGGCCCTGCCGAACAAAGGTTTAAGATATAAATTGCCCATGGTTATGTGACGAAAATCAAATAGTAAAATGTATATAGGAACTACCCACCGCCACCTACCCCTTCTCTACTATTAAATGTCCTTTACCCGAAGGTTGTCTGGTACAAATCTATCTATCTGACTACCGTGGTAGAGTTACGCTTCGGCATGAATGGGACAACATTATTTTTGATAAATAAAAAAAAAGACATCACATACATTGTCCTGGTCCCAAACTATGGTTTTCCCTTGTACTATGGAAACCAGGAACAACGAAGGTGCCATAAACACAATTATCTGTTTCATCAACTAACATTTGTGTTGGGAATCGAACCTGCGACCCTTGAGTCTCTGCCGGCGCGCACAAACCACTGCGCTAAACGGGTCAAAGTTGGTGTTGGTTGGGAATACCCAGTTTCCCCCAAATGGGGGAAATTGCAAAATTTGGTTGCAGTTTTCCCCAAATTCAGAATTGGGGGAAACTGCAACAAAAAATCCCAGTGTCTCCCAAATTACAATTTATTTAATTTGGGAACTAAAATAAACTTCACTCAATAGGTTTAATAAAATAAACTTCGAGTTTTTTAGTGAAAATATTAGAACAAAGTTACTTTTCATTTTACGACAGACAAGCTTAGCCGGCCTGCTGAACCTGAATTATATTATCATCATCAACAACTAATCTTCCTGTTTTATTTTCAAGGTTTAACGGGAATTTTTCAAGGTTTAAGTACCAGGAAAACATAGATTACAAATACAAATACAAACCATTTATTGCATTCATGTTGTGAATCACAGGTGTTGAAAATAATTAAAGTTCAACATGAACCCTGTTAGGGCCTGTAGCCTATAAGTAGTTTTTAAGATATTGCTGTCAATATCTTAAAAACTACTTATACCTTAATATACTTATTATTAAAAACAATAATTTCTATATACAATTTAACAAATAATTTACAATTTTTAAATAACACTATAATAACATTTATCACAATATTAATTACAAACTATTTAGGTTATATCAAAAAACTCCGACAGCGAATAATAACTATTTTCTATTAAATCTGTAATAAAAAAGGCCTTTAGGCTAATTCGAAACTTATTTTCATTTGCTTCTGATTTGATATAATTGGGAATTTTGTTATAGATTTTAACAGCCATGCCGAATGGACCCAATTTAACTAATTCTAGTGTAGTTATTGGCGGAGCTAGTTTGACCCGAGGTCGTAGGTTTTCGGGCCTTGAATAGACAGGAAAAAGGATTTTATGTTTTCGGACAAACATGTACACTTCTAAAATATATATTACAATGAGGGTTAAAAAAAATCCCTTCGAAAATATGATTTGCAGCTTGCCATGAAATCTATATTAACAATTATACGGAGACATATTTTTTGCAATATGAATAGCTTACATGCATCTGTACTGTTCCCCCATAGTACTATTCCGTATTGCAACCGATTTATAGCAGGTAGGTGGAAGGTGCATAAATACTCGTGAGTAAAATCGTTTTCTAAGACGATAATACTAACGAAAATGACTTTTCAATTTTGTATTCATTTATCTTTTTGCAAGTTCACAAACAAATATTTGATTCAAATTCATAGAATAGTAGTTACTACATACGGGTAATTAAGAGTATCGCGGGTAATTTATTTGTATGCGTCTGATGGACCTCCTATAAATCTATGTTTTCCTGGTACTTTGATGTTTAACCTTGAAAATAATCAGAAAGATTACTTGTTGATGATGATAATATAATTCAGATTCAGCAGGCAGGCTACGCTTGTCTGTCGTAAAATGAAAAGGGATGAAGTAACTTTGTTCTAATTTTTTCTCTCAAAAACTCGAAGTTTATTTTATTAAACCTATTGAGTGAAGTTTTAGTTCCCAAATTAAATAAATTGTAGTTTGGGAGACACTGGGATTTTTTTTGTTGCAGTTTCCCCCAATTCTGAATTTGGGGGAAACTGCACCAAAATTTTTCAGTTTCCCCCATTTGGGGGAAAGCATTTGGGAGAAACTGGGAATACACTCAAAGTTATGTTGTTGTATTTTACTCAAGTCTCAGATTGGGACAGAAAAGTTATGCCAGTAAAAGATTTGAATGCTTAAATTAACATAGAAACCGTAACAAATATATTCTTCCAAAATAAAATAATTTCTTCCAAATATAATAAGTCTAATATTATACACATTTCGCCAAGTCATGGCTTATGTAAGTAATCGTGTAGAAACCCGCAAAATTTTCCTGTTGCCTTTTTTCCTTAAAACTGACTTAACCACTTCCTCGTGTGGAAATGTTCACCGATATTATACTTACTTTAACCCTCGAAATAAATAATAATATCTTTCCAAACGAAATTTGTATACTATATTTTTCCACCTATTTTTTCAGAGGTTAATTGACAGCCTCGGTGGCGCAGTGGTTAGTGGGTTGCACTATAAAGCGACGGCTGCGCAAGAGGTCCCGGGTTCGATCCCCGGGTCGTGCCAAAAATTTGTAGCTAAGTTTTCGGTAAGAAATTGTTAGTGGCAGCCCGGAGTCTGTAAGTAGGCAGTCTTGTACCCCCATGCCTCGAAAAGCACTTTAAGCCGATGGTCCTGCGCCCGATCCCTCTCCGGTTGTGCCACAATAGTGTTCCATCGGAATATAGGGTAAGGGAATAGAGAGTGCACTTGTGTTTGCGCACAAACTTGAGCACTATAATATATCCTGCGTACGTGCTGATCGTTAAGATTGGCCGCCATAGCTGTTAGAAGGTACGCGACCCGACACAACGTGATATGACTCCTTCTCATCTCGGCGTGCAATTCCCAGTTGCGTCCAAAGCTCTCGCTTCGGTCCAGGGTACGCTTGGACCATTACAATGAAGCCACTGCCGTCTGACCTTCGCAACCCCTTACACAAGGGAGCCAGACCAATTGGGTTATGGTTACACGTTCGGAATCATCATCACAAATATTGTAGGCACTTTCACATCCATAACTTTGAGAAACTATCCGAGACGTCCAGGTTTCCTTACGATGTTCTCCCTTATGGTAGAAAAATGAATAGATTAGAAAAATCCAGAGATGAGTGTTCGGATTCGAATCACGACCCCTGTGTGGAAGGTGCGTGCTTATCTGCTGTGGTACCATAGCTCTGACGGAATTTGGGCAGGTAAATATGAATGTTTTTATTCTTTGAGAGCAAAATTACTTATAATTTGAAATCAGCAAACAAACTATGTAACTAGCAAAAAAAGGCACGGACCTAGAGTCTGTGGTGTGCAATAAAACCAATAAAAAAGTCTAAAAAGTTATTTACTGCTATTTCTTTATAGATTAGATTGCAACTCTTTATGCACATTTACCTACTTGTTGACACATCCAAGTCAACGGTCAAGTCATAGTCAACCATTATCATCATTTCAGCCAATAGACGTCCACTGCTGCATATAGCCCTCACCCAATGTTCTCCACACAGATCGGTCCTGTGCCGCTCGCATCCAATGGATTCCCGCGATCTTCACCAGATCGTGGTCTACCTTGTAGGAGGCCTGCCACGGCTGCGACTTCCTGCACGTGGTCTCCACTCGAGGACCTTCCGCCCCAACGATCGTCTCCTCGCTATGTGCCCTGCCCATTGCCACTTGAGGCATGCAATCCGCTATGTCTGTAACCCTAGTTCTTCTGCGGATCTCATCATTTCTGATACGGTCACGCAGGGAGACTCCGAGCATAGCTCTCTCCATTGCTCTCTGAGTGACATTGAGCCTCCTTAATCGG
Source organism: Marasmia exigua (assembly GCA_019059595.1). Lineage (NCBI taxonomy): Eukaryota > Metazoa > Arthropoda > Insecta > Lepidoptera > Crambidae > Marasmia > Marasmia exigua. Next base: position 10,869,903 of record CM032475.1, on the reverse strand, counting down.
CACATTGTAAGCGGCCACGTTTCGGTTCCGTTGTCATCACTGGCAAAACACACGCATTAAAGACTTTTATTTGAGACACTGCGGTAGAAGGGCCGAAAATATGCTGCGTAGCTTCCCGGACGCTGCCCAGCCGAGTTAGATTCGTCGATCGACCTCTTTCTAGAAGTTGAATTTACCAAGCTGGACTTTTTGTACGAGGTAGATGTACTCCACAGCTTGTAGTGTAGAGCTTCTAACCTTTACAAGAGTGGGTAAAGTCATGAGAATTAGAAATAATTTTCCAAGTCATATAATAATAAAGAAATCGCATTTAAGAACCTATATAGCTTATTAGGTGACTTTAAGTTTCATTCTTCTAAAACTATTCAAAGGTCCAAATACTGACATGAAAATAAGCGGAAATGGTTTCAGAAAAGGTAGTACGGCAGTGTTTGCTTGCTCAATTTGGTGGAGGCACTGCCCAGATAGCTACATATACATACATATATTACCAATCCAAAGCTATTTCAAATTTCGGTGCGGTACAAGTAAACCCAAACGTGCCCGTTTGCAGTTTTTAATTGGATCCTTATTAATTATTAGAGATACGTTTATTTGGTACATCCAGAAGGAGCAGTGGTAGTGAACGCTGCCTTTGGTGTCCTTGCGGGATCGATCCCCGCACAGTACAAACATTTTTGTGCATGAACTGTTTGTACTGGTCTGGGTATTTTCTATGTACCTATCATAAATATGTATTAACAAAAAAAAAGTATTACGTATATATTTGTAGTCCCACTATTGAATCTGATATACATTACACAGGTGCTTGAGCTACCTATCTCGGAATCCGATCGATGTTTGTGATGTTCTGAACCATTTATTTATCTATATAATATTTACTATACGAATATTATAATGCACTCATTATCATTTTTGATAGCTCTGTGATTCTACATTAGGGTACGAATTTAATGCATATATTTTACTTGTGTAAGTTTTACCTAAATTGAATTTTATGTATGTGCACCATGCACTACATGCACATCATACTGGTATATGTTGGCTGCATTTCAATATTAGATAGATACAAATATACAAGTACACACTTACTTTATGATATTAAGTTGAGTTACTATTAATTTAAAAAATTGTTGTTCAGCCGAAAACTTATTTTAAATGTCTGTGAATAGTCTCTAATTCTCATTTTTCATATTTAAAAAAAAAAGTCTACATATTTGTCTATTCAGTTTTTTCTCACAATTGCCTTTTCAAATAAGTTTAGGGCTCTGTTATTTTAATCCTCTACTCTACACCTACATTAGTAAGTTTATCTCTTTGATTTGCGTGGAAAGCCAGTCAGCCAGATGGAAAAGTATCTCAACTGCGTCTAATTCTGTCATTTTATCCAATTTGACGAAATCCGTCTCTCCCTAAATCCACCCGACAACACGCATTGTCTTGATGTTGGGCTCATTTAAATCTGTTGAATTAAGCTCGCTTTACAAAATAAATACTCCTTTTGGAGACATTTGGTACCGTTTGAATCATTGAAGCGAAACTTTGTAACCCCTGGAATAGATAACTAGTTAAAAAAAAATCGAATCTGATATTAAAAATAACATTCAGTATTCAAAGTTAAATAATCTCTCACCGGGGCGTGAGGGTTTATCTTATTTTTTAGTTAAAAGAGCGGTGGCACAACACTTCAAAGGGATGACCTTCGCCTCAGGTCAGGTTAGAGGTTGCGGTTTGATCCTGGGTTTGCTGTAAAGAGTTTTTCGGGTACTTATTAACATTAATAATTATGTGGATACATATAAGTACTTATTTACTGCAGGGTCTAATGTGATTAATTTGAAAATACTTCGTTATAAGAGATAGGAGTTAAAATATGTTATACCCCCGTACGTATGTACACATAGAGTAACTTAAGGTGACGGGTAGGGCACACTAGCGACGCCAATCGATTTTAATTTTTAGCTACTAAACCGAATCTATTTTAAACAATTTCGGGGTTACAACCTCTCGGCAAACACTTATACTATTTTTTAAATAACCATGCGCAAATGTTGGGTCCAACGTGTACGCGAAAAATTGATTTACGCCAAAAGCGGCCACTTTTGGCGTGAATCTATTTTTCTCTGACAAAAACGGACCCAAAATTTGTGCATGGTTATTTAATAAATAGTACAAGATTTTGCCGAGAGATTGTAACTCCGAAATTGTTTAAAATATGTAGATCCGGTTTAGTAGCTAAAAATTATAATCGATTGGCGTCGCTAGTGTGCCCTACCCGTCACCTTAAAAGTTAATCCAATCGATACCGTATTAGATGGGATAGCAATTCAAATAGAACTCGAAACTATATTTGGCAATTACTTCCTGATGTAATCCAAGTACTTATTGATATTACATTTCGAATCCCTCGTGTTATAATTTAGACAAAGAATGCTTCAACTAAGGGGTTGCCTCAAGTAGAGTGCGTGATAAGATAACTTTTAAGTGATATCAAAATCTTATTTAGGATACCTAACCTAGGTATATAACATAAAATAAAATAATTGAGCTCCAAGGTGGAGGTGTTCAAAGTATCGTTTTTTTTTCAAAGTGTTTGTTATAAAATATTAGCACGATACAATTTTATAAATAATGTGAAATATTTTGGCTAAAACATGTCAAGCTAAATTATATTTTATTACTAACAATTTATAACTTTAGTTACAATCTGATAAACTAATTTCTTCCATATTTTAAAACTGTGGTTTGAGAAAACCTCAATTTTGCAAATAATATTTAGAATAAAAGTTCGTATTTTAAATCGACCGATACGGGTTTTCCTGAACAATTTTAGACCGCGTTCACTAGAAAGTTTATAATATAATTAATTTATTTATTCTCTCTTAAACAAGGTTAAATTATTTAAAATCTACACAGTCTAGGATCGACACAGAAAAATTTATAAGTACTTTTTATATTGTGACCAATATTACAAATAATAGGTACAATAGGCAAGCCCTAGTGCATACAAAAATTTTGCCGCAACAATACCAATCTGAAAGAGCTCCACTTGGTCGATATACTACAGGGTATGTTTTCAGATATTGGCAGCTACGCAATTTTGGCAGAGGAGGACTAATGACCAACAGCTGCTGCTCTCGCCCTATTGGAATTGTGTTTCTGACGCCATTGTAAGTGATCTGGTAATATATTCCATGTACCTATTCGTCGAAATTCAATTTCGCTTAGGAAGTCTTGGCGAGTAGGTAAATCTTGCGAAGTATTGGCGAGTTGACTGAGAAACTTTTCACTCTTCCACAGCGATTTCAGTTTCGGGCAAGTATAAATGTAAAAAGTGACAAAATTTTGCATGTCTATTCTCATCTGTCTACCCATTCTTCTTTTGTCTTGGATTAAAACTTTAAAATGACTCCATATTAGGCGAAAACGGCTTAACAAAATTTTTGAAAAAAAAAAAACCTATGAACTCTTTTTGAACCCATGACTCCTCCCCACTTAAGAGTGATAAGGGAAAACCGCTGGGGTTTAGTCGGTATGCCTCTGGCCGGCTTCTGCAGAAGCCCCCGCTAGAGGAGAGCCCGACATAACCCTCCTTTTTTTTTTTTTTTTTTTGCGTTGGTTGGGGGAATGCCGCCGGCCCGATGTTCAATTGGCCGACGTCGCCACCTTTCGGCGGCGCCTTATGCATACCCGTCTGCCGGGGGGCGGACGGGTTATGTCGGGCTCTCCTCCAGTAAAACTGAAGGCCTACTGACTAAACCCCCAACGACGCTCCCTCTTCGCCAGAGTGGGAAGGAGACATGTGTACTAGTTAATGAACTCTGACTACACGTTCCTTCCCAGGCGTTGGCCCGCTTACAGCGCGGACCCTTCTATGCCTCCCCCAGATGGATTGGGGGGGAAATAGGGACAGCCGGGAGCGCCGAGCTGTCCCTACCAAGCTGAGGAGGAGGCCCGTGTAACGCCAGCGTTAGTACCCCCGTACCGCGCGCTGGCTGGCCTCTCACAGTGGGGCGGCGCGCATCTGGTTGGCGCCTCCTCCCCCTCCTCGCCCTTCTGCGAGCACTTGCGAGGGGATCCTCCTCCCGCTGTCGCTCGGCTGCCTCTTTCTGTGACATAACATCCTCACAGAAAGAGGCAAAGGCCGTGAAGGCTTGTTCAGTGGCGACCATCGCCCGGACAATAGTTGGGAGTGAAAGATCACTCCCAACTGCGTGCACTAATACCTGGCGCTGTTGGTCCCAGGTGCTGCAGACGGCTAGGGTATGTTCGGCCGTGTCCTCGTCTGCCCCGCAAGCATGGCAACGCGGGGTCTCCTCTCGCCCGATACGGTGCAGGAACTTTCCGAAACAGCCATGACCTGTCATGACCTGCACCATACGAAACGAGAGGAACCCATGGGGTCCTCTCTACCCACCGGTCCAGGACTGGGGCTAGCGCGTCCGTGGTCCACCGGCCAAACTCAGCATTGCCGAGGCTGGCCGACCATCTGCGGACGAGGTCAATATGCACCTCCTTGCGCTTTGCCTCGCGCTCTTGTAAGCAGTAGGGTTCGCCCGCCTGCTTTTTGGCCACCGTCCAGTCGTACACGGCGGCCAGCACCTTTGCCTCCTCCTCCCAAGGAGGGGTCCCTGCCAGCGCGCAGGCCGCCGAGAAGCTTACTGTTTTATAAGCTCTGGCGACCCGCTGCGCTATTGCCTTCTGGGAAGTTCTCAAGGCGGAGGCATTTACCCGTCTTGAGACTTTATCCGCCCAAATAGGGGCCCCGTATAACGCCATCGAGCGTAAGATGCCAGCATAAAGCTGCCGACATTTTGGGCTGGGTCCACCCAGATTGGGCAGGAGCCAACTAAGGGCGCTCGCTGACTTCAAGAGGCGCGGCAGCAATGCCCGGAAGTGGGAACCAAAATTCCACCGCGCATCTAATATCAGACCGAGATATTTCATCTCCGTCTTAACTTCCACCCGACAGCCTTCGACGGAGATGAACGCGTCGGGGGGAAAGCGACGACGGGGCGGCGGGAAATAGATGGCCTCTGTTTTGTGGAGGGCCACCTGCAGGCCGAGCAGCCTAATTCTCTCGACTACCAAACCAACGCCGTAGGACGCCGTTTCCGCAGCAACTGCAAAAGACTTCTCCCGGGCTATGACCAGAGTATCATCAGCGTAGCAGATGACGCTCATACCCGGGAGAAGATGTCCGCGCAGGATCCAGTCAAATCCGACGTTCCAAAGGAAGGGCCCTAGAACGGAGCCTTGTGGAACACCGGATTCGACAACATGACGCATCAAAGTACCCTCTTTGTTGACGTAGAGGACTTGGCGGTCCTCCAAATAACTCTTCAGGAGCCGCTGAAGGTAAGTAGGCACTCGGAAGAAACGCAGTGCCTCCATTATAACTGAATGAGGGAGGGAATTAAAAGCATTTTGGATGTCCAGTGACACCGCCAGAACACCTTCTCCCTGCACACCAGCCTCTTCCGTGAACCGCCTTAGACGAGAAAGGGCATCAATGGTTGACCGCCCTGTCCTAAATCCGAACTGGGCGTCCGAAAAGTCACCGTTTTCGGCGATGTGCTCGATGAGACGGGAAACCACGATCCTCTCAAAAGTCTTCCCGACCTCATCCAGCAAAATAATCGGCCGATAGGCCGACGGGGAATCGGCCGGACGCCCGTCCTTCCTAAGAAGACAAAGTTGTCCCTCCTTCCACTGTTTAGGAAATCTCCCGATCGAAAAACATCGGTCATAGAGTCCCCTTATTCGCGGCTCCAGCTCTGAGCACGCAATTGCCAGTACTCTTGCTGGAACCCCATCTGGACCTGGCGCTGTTCTTTTGGAGCGAAGGCGAAGCTCAGCTGCGCCGAACTCCGATGTCGAGATGGGAAGAGGTGGTTCCTCCGAACAGACCACCCCCGGCGGCGGAGCCATCGACGGAGGTGCAAAGGAAGGGTCCCGGGCCGGGAATAGACCATGTACAACCGCTTCCAACAAGGCAGGCTCGAGTGTCTCTGTTATAGGGGGACCTACAGGGCGCAACTTTTTTCGCGCCGCCTTGTAAGGACGCCCCCATGGGTCTCGGTCTAAACTCTCGAGCATTTCTTCGCGAGCCCTATCTTTTGCTTGGCCGATGGCTGCCTTTAAGGTCCGTCTGGCCTCTCGGTAGACCTCATACAGGTGGGCCTCATTCTCGGGGTCCCGTCTTCGCCGGCGCCGGCTATTGGTGTATGCCCTCCGAGACCTAAAACAGGCTGTCCGGAGGCCCGCAATTTCGTCCGTCCACCAGAAGACTGCTTTCCGAGGATCAGGGCGGCGGGATCGGGGCATGCTATAGTCACAAACCCCAGTCAGGGACTCTTTTAGCTGCAAGGCAGCCATATCAAGATCTTCGCTAAGAGGCGGGCTTAGCCAATCGGCCAGGAAAGAGGCCTCCTTTGCCAACCCTATCCAGGCGCGTCAATGCCCAGCGTGGGAAAGGAGACGGTCTGCAAACTAGTTGTTCAATGCCGGAAAGGCCCTGTGGCCGCAGGCCGAAACGGATGTATCTGTGATCCGACAAGGATTCGGTCAAATCGACCCGCCAGTCGGTCACACGCGCTGCCAGAGCAGGGGTGGCGAAAGTGACATCAACCACAGACCCCCCTTGCTGACGAACACATGTTTGAACTGTACCCCTGTTAAGGAGGCACAGTCCACTTGCTATGGCCCAAGCTTGCACAATTCTACCCCTAATATTCGAGGCAGGGTTTCCCCATGCCACCGACTTTGCATTTAGGTCTCCTGCGAGTAGGACCTGTCGTGGGGCCAGCCGACCCGTAAGTGCCAAAAGAGAGTTCAAGAACTCCTCAAACTCGGATCGAGGGCGGTTTGGGGAAAAATAGACACCTACAATAGCTAGGGGTCCCCACGACGCAGCAACGTATCCTGAGCCCCTCTCTATGAGAGAGAGAGCAGAAATGTCAGTCTGAGGCCGACAAAATATGGCTACCACACCATCCTCATCTCCTAACCACCGGTCGGGAATATAATAGGGTTCTGCGATTATACTCAAGTCCACTGCCCACTCGGCCACCACTTGTAGCCACAAGTCTTGGGCAGCGCGGCAGTGATTGAGGTTCCCTTGCATTATAGCGCGATGTCTGGGCACCTGGGCCATTATTCAGACATCGCACCTTCGTCGCACGCCACTGGAGGGGCCTCCAGGACGCCAGAAACTGCCGTCTAACTAGAGGCGGTAGTTTGCCCTTCTTTGGGGGAGGGTTACATTTCCTCCCGCCCATGCTATGACCCTGCAGGTATTTTGGCCTCTTCGCAAACCGGACAATGCGGCTTGGCCGTGCAGGTTGCAGCCTTGTGTCCCCCTCGCCACAGCGGTAGCAGAGCTCTGTTCTGCTTGTGGTCGAAGGACAGCCCACGCTGGTGTGACCTAGTGCCAAAGCATTTAAAACAACGCAAGGGACGGTCTTCCAGGGCTCGGACGGTAGCAGAACACCAGCCTACGAGAAAACGACCTCCGTTCAACACTGCTTTGGCCGTCAACATGGGGCATTCAAGGCGTAACTCTGGTTCACTCTAAGATTCCCGGCCTTGACTTGGTCTGGGGGCAGCCACCAATAGACGCTATTTTGGCAACGACCTCTTCTTTAGTTACTGAGTCGTCGAGGTCAGACACCATTAATGTGACGCGTCTGACCGGACGCACGACTCTGGCAACATCGGAAATTGCCAACCGAACTTTTTTAGCAAACGTATCCGCCCGCGCTGAACTCTCCTCCCCCGGGAACTCAAAAATTCGAGCTCCTGTTCGGGTTTGGCGACACTTGGCCTTGGCTGCCTGGATCGTTGCTTCATCCATTGAGTCCCGAGCCTTTTTCAGGACTTTATCGTAGGTCTCCCCCTGTTTGATAGCATCGGCGGTCAGTGTGATAACGACCGCCGCAATCTTAGGCGGGACCAGATTCCTCTTCTTGGGAACAGTGGCCGGCTTATTTGGTTCCGGCTCCCTTTCTGAGTTTTTGCTGCCTCTTGTTCGCCTCTCCGTCAGATTTGACGTTAGCGACGGTGCTAAGGCCTCAAGCAGAGGCTACAGCTTTTGTTGCCTTTGTCTTTCTTCGACTGACAGCCAGCCACTCATTCGCTGGTGTAGTAGCTTGGCAAAAGAACATCGTCAGCCGCAGCAGATGACGTCGACGCCGCAACTGCACTGTAAGTGCGAGGAGCCGGAGTATCCAAAGGGCTGGGAGTCAAAGGGCTGAACCCTTAGACTTTTTGCCCACGCCTTTGCCCTTGGGGGGCGGTGGGGACCTTAAAAAACTTCAGGTGTAGGCTCTGTCAATTTGTTTCGTGCGTCTGCCGCAAGTGCGGACGCAACCTCTTCTCAGGGAGAAGACGGTCTTGCATTCCCGCGATACAAGCACGGGTGAAGAACCGATCTTCCGATGACTTTTTATCAAGCATTGCTGTTATAAGCGGCACGATGCGCTCCTCAAGCGCCTCGACAATGGGATTGAGGGCTGCGCAAGAAGCTACTGATTTGCGGCCAGCTGGGATAAAAGTTGGCCACTGTTCATTCTGGGCGGTGAGACTGGGGCAGCCTTGCCCGCCTTAAGCTGTTTTAGCTCCTCCTGCACCTCTTGGAGCTCTTCAGTGAGCCGCCGCACCGTCCGCCTGGAGGGCGGCGGTTTCTTCGGTGGCGGTTCTTTTGGCCATTTCAGCCGTGACCGCCAGGAGGGAACAGGTCCTGTCCTTAAGGGTCTTAATAAAGTCACCTTTAAGGCTACCAGACTTGTTGGCTGCAGCTATTACCTCTGGCGGCATCTTGATCGGCGGTCTCTTGGAGGTCCGCCAACGACATTTGCTCGTAGTTAAGCACTTGCACCACTCCGTAGCCATACTTAACAACGGTGTTTACGGGTAGCGCCTTCCTTCTCCTGCAGTTCTGGCTCTAGGTTAGCCTTCGCCTCCAGATGTTTGGCTGTAGCTGCTGCTGTTTTCGTGGTAGCCAGGGTGACATGTCCCGAAATGGGTGGTCGCCCACGGCCGCGTTTCGCTACCGATTTACGGGTGGCTGCCGTTTTCTGGGAGTCCGAGTTAGAGGCCGACTCTACCGCTGCAGACCCGCTTGCGTGATGAGCGCAGGTATTTCTCTCGCTCTGTCGGATACTGTATAAAGGCATCGAGATTAATGAATCGGCGTCCGACATCCCTTTGAGGTTATCGGCCCTCCGAGTCAGATACACGAAATCACCATTGACGGAAGAATTTGCTTCCGTCATGGGATAATCTTGCGGACGGTCCGTTGCTACATACATCTTCAGCTTTGAGCCCCTATTGGGTACTGGTTTTTGTAGGATCGCAGATTTCTGCGAACCATCTATTTCCATGCCAAGATCCTCGGCAGGGGTGTCGACCAAAGCCGAACACTTAAAAATCAGATCATCAAGGTCCGATACTGCTGGAGTCTCGGCGACTACAATCGCGCCAGAGTCTTCGGTACCTTTGAAACAAGCCGATGTGGTGGGTCTATCCTCAGAAGGACTGGACCCAGCTAATTTAGAGGACCTCGTCCTAGACGACATTCTCAAAATACAAGAATACCGCTGAAATTCGCAAGTACGTGCAAACACAGAGAGTGCAGTTCGACCCGGCCAGGAGAAGCCCCTCAACTGGAACCGGGGAGGCTTAGAACGCTCTGGAAAACACGCTAAAAACAAAGGAAAACAGTGATCGCTCAAATTCACAGCTTCTCTCAGCCGCCGCCCTGCCACTTCCGTTACGGGTGGTCAGGGTCGGCGTTGCCCGGGGAGTACGAACTCCCCAGCAGGAGGGTATGCATAAGGCGCCGCCCAAATTGGCGATGGCGACGTCGGCCCATTGCTCTTTGGGCCGGTGGCATTTCCCCAGCAGGAGGGTATGCATAAGGCGCCGCCCAAATTGGCGATGGCGACGTCGGCCCATTGCTCTTTGGGCCGGTGGCATTACCCAGCGACAAAAAAAAAGATGTTCATGCAGACTGTGACGTCACGTTATAACGCGAGTTATAAAGCTCGCGAGTGGTCTGAGCGAGTGCTTCGATGTAAAGTGACGGTGATGACGTCACAGACGTATACATCGAAGTCATATGTGGCATTTATTTTATTTATTTGATAAGGCACACCAACAACACATTACAAAAGCATTTTTTCCTCTTATACTCGTACATATACCAATTTATAGATGTACACAACATTGACAATAACACGTAATAACAACAATTTTGAAATGTGTCCATGACCGGCTTCAATTGAAAACCGGTCAGGTGAGCGGTCTGCTCCTCGTCAATCGTCTGCCACCTATCACATAAAAAAACATCTCCGAAATTACACGACATATCATAATTTTTCGACATATCGTAATTTTTCACCGTGTGGTCCCCGGCAGAGTAGAATAGGCCACCCTTACTCTTACCGAGGTGTCGTAAAAGGCGACTAAGGTAAAGCTGCTGGCATGATCATCCACTGGGTGGATGATCATGCCAGCAGCTTTACCTTAGAAGGAAAACTCTGCATTTATATCAAAACCCTCGCCAACCCGTCTGCCAAGTGTGGTGAGTATGGCATTACCCCTCATGTGATTGAGGGAGGCCCGTGCCCCAGCAGTGGGGACTTAAATAGGCTGACGATGATCTTAATTTACTGAACCCAGTTTACGGAGAGTTACAAGATAAAATAAGCGAGCATTCTCCATTATAGGTAAGCAAAAGCTTGCTCATATTTAAATTTAAGGTTCAAATTTTCTAATTGAACCTTCCTGATATATTATTTTAAACCATGGAGTTCTCGTAATTACGTGCCTTCCCAGCCAAATTTCACAGGCGGAAGAAATTCCGAATGATACGACTTTGCATATTAGAATGTTAGAAGACGTACTTTACGGGAATCGATATTTGGAAACTTCTGAGAGATGTCCCGATAACTCCTCAATATTTTCTTGGTACTTATTCACAAAAGTTTTACGATCCGTATTGAAATTCGTATTTTATCAAAAGTCGATGGTTAAAATAATGGGATGAGGGGTAAATATGTTTTCGTTTGGTGGCCCAGTGACGGAACATCGGGTTGTATGTACACAGGATTACTTTATAAACATAACACCCTGTGAAGGATAAGCTTTGCCCAAAATTTACTTGGTTTGTGAGGTAAGAGTTATAAGTAGGTACATGTAAGTGCTTTGTCAATGACGTAACAGTTATAAATTCACTTACTACGAAATACCTTGTATTGTACAATTTTGGTATGTTTCTTGTTACTATTTTTAACCGACTTCAAAAAAAGGGGGGTTCTCAATTTGAATAATTGAATGTTGTATTAAATTACAATATAGGTGACACCTTTTCTCGAGTGTACTGTTGTAAAATGTTACTTGAAGTGTATAAAGTGTTAAAATATTATTTTACACTTTTTAGTTCGTGGTTTTTGGAGGCGTTTTTTTTCGCATAAAATTTTATAATACTTTGCTGATTTTGATCCACATAGGAAATGTTTCATAAAAAAAATATGTGTATATTTTATGCGATAGTAAGGCAAACGAGCCAGCGGATCGCCTGATTGTAAATGATCACTGCCGTCCATATACATCGGCTACTCTAGAAGAAGTGCAAAGGCGTTTTCGGCCTTTTAGGCAGGAGTAAGCTCGTTTTATGTCTTACCGGTTCGGAATACTGCTGCCGGTACTTAAACAGTAATAACAAATAAAATACTTTTAAATATACACCTCAACTGTTTCTCGGGATATTGCAAAAATACCGTTGACATTCTTAGGTTAAATAAATATATATAACTCAAAAACTACGTTACCGATTTCAATTTTTTTTTCACGGTTACAATGATAAATTATATACTATTATAAAAATGTAGTTACTTGGGGAAAACTTCTTATTCCTACGGGAGAATATCAATCATTCCAGGTGGGCCATAAATATTTAATAAAAAAATTAAAAAGGCTAATTATTGATATCGCACTGGCGCTCGATAGCCAATAATCTCTTAACAGAGTGGCCCGCCTAAAATGATTGATGTTTCTCACAGGAATTATAAGAGGATTCGTCAGTGAAGTTCTAACACCACGTAAGTCATTTTAGGCGGTTGACATTTTGATGTCATTCGCTAGAGAATCGATAAACGCGTCACTTCGCCCAATCAGAATCGAGATACGACCAATAAAAACCTTTAAAATTACGAAAAAGTAACAGCACGGAAGTCATATAATGACCTACGCTTTGAGATGACCACGCTAAGTCACAATGTAGTTTTTTATTTTTTTACTAATTTGCTGGTGGTGGTTATGACATTTTGATGCCATTAGTTAGAGACTTGGAAGATGGATCGTTTTTATCAATCACAATTCAGTTGCGGCCATCGAAAAACCTTTTAAATGTTGAAAAGGTAACAGAACGGAAATCAAAGAACGGAAGTCAACAATTGAATTCTAATGGAAATAGCACGTAAGCAAAACTGATCGGACAGTTCAGTTTTTTGCTTTCCTGAAAAGTTGCTTAAAATGACTTACGTGGTGTTAGAACTTTACGGAAGTAATGTATTTTTTGAAATCGGTTACGTAGTTTTTGATTTACACATATTAATACTCAATATGTCAAAACAGTTATTTCTTTAATAGACAAAGTTGAGATGTGCCCTTGTGAAGATTAATTGTGGAAATATTATTATGCTTACTGGCAGGCATGTACAAACTCAGAATAATAAGATACTGCGTACAAGTATATTCAAGCCGCCAACATTAGGTGATTGAACCTCATACGAGCATTCAAGTCTCATAGTTCAATCACAACTTCAAGTCTCCAGCGGTTGAGAAGCTATGTGATGCGACACGACGTGATGTTTCAGGAACTGAAACAAGAGAAACGGGAAAGGCTGGTTTACATAGTACGAGCTAGCGTACGGACAGTCTGCCCCTTAGCTGCACTGAGATGAAATGAAATGAAAATAGTACCTATATTAAAAAAGGAGTGTTATGGTTATTAAGGGGTCGGCAGCGCGTATGCAGCTCCTCTGGAGTTGCAAACGTCTATAGGCTGCGGTAATCGCTTACCATCAGGCGAGCCGCAAGCTTGTTTGCCATCGACGTAGTATATAAAAAAACACAATTTAGGTCCATACAGAACACTTATGAATGTCAACATGTATACCACTGGTTCGGAATGTAGTTTTCTGCCAAGAAGACACAAAGAAGAAGAAACTTAGCAGTTACTCTTTTAAAAAATAGGTTTTAAAAACCCCTAGCTAAAAAATAAAGTACAATTTTTGTGTTACTTATATGTGTCTGAATTTTTTAGCCTTTTTTCATTAAACAGTTTTTTATATACAATTTATACTTATGTGTGGGCAAGTCAATAATAATCTGAGGTAACTTATTAAGCATTTTTATGTTCAATCCTTTAAACGAACTGCCGGCTCTATATAGCCTGATATTTGGAACGGCAAGCCTGTGCTTATTTCTGGTGTTAAAGCTATGACAGTCAGACTTTTTCGAGAACAGATGGAGATTCTTAGTCGAGATCAGATGGAGATTCTCACTGCAGTAACTCGCACTATTTAGACGTTACTTACTAATTATTATTTTTGACCGCGGAAGCGCTATGCTTCGGAATGAATGGGCCGGCTCGACCGGAGTGCTACCATGGCCTCACAGAAAACCGGCGTGAAGGAGCGTTGTGCTGTATTTCACTACGTGAGTGAGTGTACCGGAGGCTCAATACGTGGGAAAGGAAGGTTTAAAAGTTCGCAACGCACTTGTGACTCTACTGGTGTTGTGGGTATCCATGGGCAGCGGCAATTACTTACCATCAGGTGATCCATCTGCTTGTCTGCCACCTATTACACAAAAAATCATACCTGCGATATGGACATGCTAGTTACTTTAAAACGTTTTTATTTTTATTTTTAGGTGTCCATGGGCGGTAATCGCTTACCATCAGGTGATCCGTCGGCTCGTCTGCCACCTATATCATAAAAAAACCCTTTCCCCCAGATTGGGCCTCCCGTACCCTCACTCACACAGCATAGTGCTGCTTCACGCCGGTTTTCTGTGAGGCCGTGGTATCACTCCGGTCGAGCCGGCCCATTCATGCCAAAGCGTGGCTCTCCCACAGTAAAAAATGTATGTGAGTATTTGTGAGCATCGTAAGCGTGACAAAAAAAAAACATCAGTTCAACCAACACACCGAGATCACCGTATGTGTGCAGTATGTGTTAAGCTCGCGATGTAGACAACCTGAGTTCGAGGTCTAATTATTTTGTGCTTCATGGCAGGCTTTAGTCCGATCACGTACATTTGACACTCGGCAAAAGTGGGAAGTAATGAAAAACAGATTAAAAATATCACCGAAAGTCACTAGCCTGTCTTTCATCCAAATATTTCTATTAAGTAGAAACGGGTAGGGCACACTAGCGACGCCAATCGATTTTAATTTTTTAGCTACTGAACCGGATCTATTTTAAACAATCTCGGGGTACAACCTTTCTGCAAACACTTATACTATTTATTAAATAACCATGCACAAATGTTGGGTCCGTTTTTGTACACGAAAAATTGATTCACGCCAAAAGTGGCCGCTTTTGGAGTGAATCAATTTTTCGCGTACGCGTTGGACCCAATATTTTTGCATGGATATTTAATAAATAGTATAAGTCTTTGCCGAAAGGTTGTAACCCCGAAATTGTTTAAAATAGATCCGGTTTAGTAGCTAAAATTAAAATCGATTGGCGTCTCTAGTGTGCCCTACACCACCTTAAAGGACTTACTATTTTAGCGAACTATTTTTAATTAATATTTATAAAAAATATGAATTTAAAAAAGTCTAAATATTTACAGTAAATAACTGTATGTCTAGCAGTGGGCGTCCATTGGCTGAAACGATGATGATGATGGCAAAATATGCGCGTCGTAACTGCGCCAAGCGGAGGTAGATTCCATAGGTAACGAGAAATAATGTTATTGGTTTTATATTTTTACTGAGGTTGTCACTGATTCAGGAAAGTGTTGCATAGTGTGTAAAATTTATTTGTGAACAAAACTGGCTGCGTTGCACCAGCAAATTATCATTTTCTTTAATTAGTTTAAGTATCTCATTTTAAGTGAACTGTAAGCTCTTATGGGAAATAAATGTCTTTAAACCTAAAATTTTTTACTAAGTCCTTTTTCAGAAAATTAGGTCTGAAACAAATATGCTGAAATTCATCTGATCTATACATTAATGCAAAGAGGTTATTTCAAATTATATAGAACAACTGTCTTTACTATCACAATTTTGTAAAAAAATTAAAAGGTTTAAATACCAACGTAAAGTATTTTTGTTTTAGTGGTAACTAAGTTGCGACATTGCCGCCCCCCTGTCAATGTCACTGAGGTGACTTCTGATCTTGGTCGGTACCGAGCCCAATTCTCGTGCTCGTGATATTTTGAAAACATGGCGGATATCACCTGAAAACCATACAAAAGAACTATGTTTTAGTAATATAAGTCGTATGATAATAAATGTCACGAGCACGAGAATTGGGCTCCTGGTTTGACTCATCGAAATTTTTTCGAACATAATGACCAAATCACGTGACCAACTTTGTTTGAAAAGTTGAAATTTTTTCATGCGAATTTCCAAAAGTGATAGAACAAATGTCGTTCATAATGTTTACTAGAACACGTGGTTAAAGGGATGTAAATGTTCACAGATACAGCCTGTATTATTTTATCCATTGCTAGTTTTGAGGATTACGAGGCGAATTTAACCAGAAGCTCAAGTGTCGGGGAGCGGCGTGTCACGTGACAGCGCCCGCGCAGTGAGTGACAAGATAAGCGGTGGATGGCGTCCGTCGCACGCGAGCCCCAGCGCCCCCTCGGCTCTAATCTTGTAAACTAAGACGTTAACGTCGAGTTTGCTGCGTTGTTTATTCAAATGTTAAATTTTTTTGTCCGATTGTCTTGACCTCGTTAAAACATGCGCCTGAAGAAGGTAACTTTACGAATTTATTAATACAGTAAGGGTATTTATGTTTTGAAAAATAAACGTGAAATTTCCTATTTCTTGGGTGTAAGTATTATTGTCTTGCTGTGCACACTCATGACTCCACCGGTGTTGTAGGTAGTTCATAGGCTGCGGCTCAATCATATAAAGAACTGCCGACCTTATAGAGTCTGATTTTATTTCTGGTGTTAAAGCTGTGACAGTCAGACTTCTTCAAGAACAGATGGAGATTCTTAGTCGAGAACAGATGGAGATTCTCACTGCAGTAACTTGCACTATTTAGACGTTACTTACTAGTAATTATTTTTGACCGTGGGATAGCTATGCTTCGGCATGAGGAGTGATACCATGACCTCACAGAAAACCGGCGTGAAGCAGCGTTGTGCTGTATTTCACTACGTGAGTGAGTGTTCTGGAGGCTCAAACGGGGGAAACTCTAACTCATGACTCCACTGGTGTTGCGGGTGTTCATGGGCGACGGTGATCGCTTAGTATCAGGTAATCAGTCTGCTCACCTGCCACCTATCACAAAAATGTTTCTACTTAGTACTGGAATCAGATCAATGTATGAGAGGTTCTATTCATACTTAAATATCTTATAAATTGACGACATGTCGAATTTCACAAATCGGTAACAATGAAATATGAATTCTAGTAGCTACGAGTAAATAAGAGGCTTTATAATTAATTTAAAACAATAAATTATATAAATTGATAATTTATAATGACAAAAACAGCATTATACTTGACGATGAATGAACAATACCTACACCGAAACAATAGGAAGACTTGTGGTTACTCGTGCTTACTGTTCCCATTCATTCCCAATAATCGCTGTCCGCCTATTACGATCGATGTGAACCATACTTAAGTGCTCTAATTATAGCAGACTCAGCTCATCCGAAAGCGCAATTACTAATGCATATTGGAATGACATCTCTTCACTCTGTAATTTGGTTTGATGGAGTCAAAAATAGCCATTTCATTGCACGACTGTATATATACATACAGAAATGTTAGCTCAGTCTAAATCCAGAAAGAGGAAGATAAGCGCGTAACGCTAGCAAATAAATCCCTCGCGTCGGAGAAGACGTCGCTGAGGCCGTCCTGATGGTGCGTCTTAGAGGGACTGCTCTGCGCCCTGTGGCTAGAGCCGTTTAAGAATATTGCCAAGGTTTTCCCGGCCTATCGTAAGAGGCGACTAAACGGGCTTTTGGAGTAGGTGAGCGTATTCACTGCTTGGGAGTGGCTTGCTCAGCAAACGGCTCCGCGGAGGACGACATTACTGGGTGTCTTGGTAGGTCGTACAGCGTTGAAGGGCTGTATTGCGCCAGATAGGGGTGAAGCGGCGAGCGCGATTAGCGGTACGGTCTAGTCCCGGCTGTGGGGTTTCCGACCGCGTTGCGCGGAGATGGACACCCCAGGGGTTTTAGTTAGGGTTTGAGTCCCACACACCACCTTGTTCCCTGCATATAGCAAAGTGACGGCCATGATGGTTTCCCCTGGAAAAAAAAGTGTATATAAGTTACTCTATGATGTTAGTTACGTCTCGTTGCGGTTTGTACAGTCGTAGCATTTTGTGGTGTCGCCATAGCGCCCTGAATCGTAGCGCTTCGTAGAATCGTAGCAATTCGGGGAATCGTAATGCTTATTCTTCGTAGCTTTTCGTAGTATGACACTGCAAAGAGCTACGACTCTACAAAACACGTCGAAAAGTTGTAACACTTCGTAGTCACGTTCATTACTGTATTACATTGTTTTACGAATTTTCAAAAATATGATCTACTTGCACGCTCAAAAGGTAAATGCCTGAGAGTTACGAGTAATATTACAAAATCACTATTCACTTAACATTAAACTCCCTCCCACCCATCACTTGTAAAAACATTTCGCTATCGCAGCACATCGTATTTTAAAAGAAAACAAACCTTTTGAACGATTGCTTCATTCGAAGCAGCTACAATTTTCAAACACAAATAGTAATCGAGAACAATTTAAATTCAACACCGCACTTGGCTGCAATTATTTATACAACGACTCTACACTATCCTCAAATCTGTATACATATTCATAAAACTGTTATAAGAGACTTTTGCGCTCTTGCACGGCGAGGATATGATGGCGACGAAACCCAGATTTTCTTATGTAAATACGTGTTCATAGTGCATTTTTAGTATTTTTTTAATAACTGCACTACCATCTTCTATTCTCTCTCTCTCTCTCTCTCAATTCTCTAATTTAATAGCGTAGCTCTTGTCGGTAGAGAAGTTCCATACTCCATAATTTTGGAAATGTTTGTGTGGTAGTTGCCTCTATTCTACCATGGACTGAATTCTATTATCCAATGTCCTTTTCCTGGTGGTCATTTTGTAGAAGTCGCTTTCAGCAATAATATGATATTGTGGACAATATGTGTATAAGTACCGTTCGAGTTCATCAAGTTTGATATTTTTGTCCACGTCTATAAACTTTTTTACCTATAAAAATAATTGAAAATACAAACTCATCATAATATTATATTGAAATTAGTACCTACAAAGCTTACTTTGAAAAATTATCCCTAGAGAGGCGTCACACGCATTCAAAAAAGACGATAAAATAAATTGGCGTAACATTAGTTTCAAAAGAGGCACAAGCAAAGTCGGGGCAAAAAAAGGTTAGGCCATCCTCTGAAATCCTAAGAGGTTTGAATAGAATCGTTTCAAAGTTATATCGTAACATTTTATGTTTGAATACACAAGACACGACGCGACATTAAATTGCGGCGTTATAGTTGCCTTCAACGGTTTTTCCAAACGGTTTTCTGAAAGAGACCGCTGAGATTGTATTTGCCAGTGACCATAGCAATAAGTTCTGTAAAATTATTTGCAATAAAGAGTATCTATCTTGATAGGTTCGTTATTATCTATCAAAATCATATGCTCCACAGTTTTCTAGGTATCATCATCATCATCATCATCATCAGCCCATTTAAGTCCCCACTGCTGGGGCACGGGTCCTCCCTCAATCACATGAGGGGTAATTGCCATACTCACCACGCTTGGCAGACGGGTTGGCGAGGGTTTTGATATAAATGCAGAGTTTTCCTTCTCTGGTTCTAGGTATCACTCTGGATACAAAATTGCATTAGAGCCTTCACATTGCTGCTTGGCAGGAAGACTTAGTTCAGCTGCATATGCAGTTAGGAAGATAAGAAATATGACTGATATCGGGACAGTGATACTGGTTTATTTTAGCTAATTTTATATATTCTGATGTCATATGGTCTACTACTGTGGGGGTCCGATACTGACTTACAAGCCATCTTCATTTTGAAGAAGAGGGCCACCCGTGCCATCTACGGTCTTAGATCACGTGGCTGACTCATGACTTGAAGACAATTTTTAACCGTATCATCTCAATACATTTTTGATTGTATTATGTTTGTACGCAAGTAACTTGAACCTTTACTCGACAATATCAGATTTACATAGCTTTAACACACGAAATAAACATAAGCTGGCTGTCCCAAATCTTAGACTTCATAAAATTGGAATTTCATTTGTAGGAATTCAGCATTAGATTGTTTAATAAGTTACCTCAAAAAACTAATGATTTACCGGTACATAAGTTTAAGTTGCATGTAAAAAACTGCCTAGTACAGAAAGCTTAATAAAGTAGTCTTCGCCTGTCCTCTAATGCATAATTTCATTTCATAATTTTACTTTGACGATTTATCTAAACGATACTGATTATAAGCATTACGTCATACTGTCACTGTAATCATAATTTGTATAAGAATGAAAATTGTAATTACCATATTATTTGAAAAGAGTAGCTACTGAGTTTCTTGCTGATTCTTTTCCGTACAAATTGACATTCCGAATCAGCGGTAGATTACATAATATTTTACATTCATAAATGTTGTGTATGAACTTAAATTGAATAAAGATATTTTTAAGTTAGATTTTTTTTCTGGACATTTGAAAATAAAGATATTTATTGTTTTCAATGGTTAATAAAGAAAATGACTTGTACTTTCAAGTTTTTTCAGTAAAAACAAAAGAGTTTCCCTATATCTTCAGGCATGCCAGCGTATAAAAACCTGTCTTTACAACTATGAAACTGTAGCCCATAGTTAATAGTTCACCAAGTTTGCTCGTAATTCCTGAAAATTACACGTCATACTTAGTTATAAATAATGGGAATTTGTCATTAAAATAGTACAGGAAGTCGGATTTAAATTGGGGCAATATTTAACTCGGCGTTTACACATGAGACCGCAAGTGACAAGGGTCTGAGACAGACAGGGATTGTTTGTGTTGCAAAACTTAATTTTAATAACTTCGATGTTTGTATGTTTTAGTAGGTAGATCACTTAGATAATAATGAATAAGGAGCTTATACTAGAAACTAAAATAATATTAGTAGTAGCCTCGTAATGCATACCTTATGAACGCATGTGATGTAGTATTGAGATATCCATAAGCAAACCGAAAGGTTAACCAACCTGCTTAACAAACCTGATTAATTTAAGGCGACTGTGTAGCCCTAACTAGCGACACCATTCGTTTTTAATTGTTAGCTACTAAACCGGATCTATTTTAAACAATTTTGGGGTTACAACCTCTTGGCAAACACTTATACTATTTATTAATAAAACAATCCCCACAAATGTTGGGTCTGTTTTTGTACGCGAAAAATTGATTACCGCCAAAAGCGGCCACTTTAAGCGTGAATAAATTTTTCGCGTACAAATGTTGGGTCCGCATTTGTGCATTGTTCTTTAATAAATAGTATAAGTATTTGTCGAGAGGCTGTAATCCCGAAATTGTTTAAAATAGATCCGGTTTAGTAGCTAACAATTAAAATCGATTGGCGTCGCTAGTGTACCCTACCCGTCACCTTAAGATCTTATGTCTACCACATGATGCAATAAAGAATATGACTATGACTAAAGTATTAAAACATTTGCAAGAGGATTTATTTAATTCGGGAATTAGTATATGGATGCCTGTAATCACTTACCATGAGGTCCTCACATCTCTCCCTATTTCATAAAAAATGTGTATAACGCGTTGGATTGACGTGCTCTATAATAAAGTTGGCTCATCATGATTGAATATTTCAACATAAGTTGGGTTTGGTTAGACGCCGCAAAGAACAAGTAAATAATAATAATAATAAAGCTACGATTTTAAACACATGCCGTATAACACGGAACGTTTTAACTTTCGGGGCTAACAGCCCTTCACCCTGTTATGCTTGATTAAGGTCCGTGGAACAGGTTTTTATTCCTACTCCTTGTAGCAGGAGGGAGAAAGTGAAAACTTAAACATAAAAATAATAATAATTCATTTATTTCAGGCAACAGGATACATTCAAAATATTTAATTGGCCCATAAATACCTTACAGTCTGACATACATAATAAAATAAAATTCATTTTTTTTTACAAATGTCTACGTGCGGCACGTAGAGTCAGCTGGTAGCCATCCTCGAAACTTCGGAAAGACGACTCCCTGCGGCAGGAAGTCCTCCCTAATAAAGGTCACCAAGGAATGGGTTAAAGCGAAACTAACCCAATGCATCATAGTGCACAAGTGTTTGCGCAGATACAAGTGCACTCTCTATTCCGTACGGGAATAGAGGGACACCAATGTGACACGACCGAAGAGGGATTAGGCGCAGGACTAACGACTAACTGTTTTCCGAGGCACGAGGGTACAAGACCGCCAACTTCCAGACTCCGGGCTGACACCGAAAATTTCTTAACAGAAAAACTCAGGTACAAATTTTGGCCCGACCCGGGGATTGAACCCGGGAACCCAAGCGCAGCCGTCGCTTTAAAGTGCGACCCACCAACCACTGCGCCACCGAGGCAGTATTAATATAAAGACACATGATAC
This sequence comes from Marasmia exigua, assembly GCA_019059595.1. Lineage (NCBI taxonomy): Eukaryota > Metazoa > Arthropoda > Insecta > Lepidoptera > Crambidae > Marasmia > Marasmia exigua. Next base: position 10,848,001 of record CM032475.1, on the reverse strand, counting down.
ATACCCATCTAGCGAGATGCCGATGATGAGGGAGTAGCAACCTGCTGATCGACACGACTGGAGGCTTCGTTGCAAACCATAGAGTAAGGTAATAACACTGGTGCAACCTTAAGTTCGAGACTTCGAGGTACAGCGACTTTCTGAACTGGCCTCTAAGCGCGATAAGGTAAAAACATCATCATTTCAGACAATAGACGTCCACTGCTTGCCATAGGCCTCACCCACATAGATCGGTCAGGTGCCGCGCGCATGCAATGGATTTCTGCAACCTTCACTAGATCATCGGTCCATCTTGTGGGGGGCCTGCCTCGGCTGCGACTTCTGGTATTTAGCCTCCACTCGAGAACCTTTCCGCCCCAACGGCCGTCTGTTCTTCTCGCTATGTGCCCTATCCATTGCCACTTGAGACATACAATCCTTTGGGCTATGTCTGGGCTGGGCTGTGACCTTAGTTCTCCTGCGTATCTCATCATTTCTGATACGACCACGCAAGGAGACTCCGAGCATAGCCCTCTCCATTGCTCTCTGGGTAACTTTGAGCCTCCTTAATTAACACATTGTAAGCGGCTACGATTCGGTTCCGTATGTCATCACACACACACGCACTAAAGACTTTTTTGTCTTGAGACACTGCGGTAGATGGGCCGAAAATATGCTGCGTAGCTTTTCGAACGCTGCCCAGCCGAGTTGGATTCGTCAATCGACCTCTTTCTAGAAGTTGGATTTACCAAGCTAAACTTTTTGCCTTAGGTAGATGTACTCGTCCACAACTTCCAGTGTAGAGCTTCCAACCTGTACAAGAGTGAGTACGAAATAAGAATTCGACATAATTTTTGTCTTGTCCATATTCATTTTCAGACCCACTTGTTGGGTGAATCTACTGAAGTAGTCGAGTATTGTGCCTAAAGTCTTCCAAGGTCTCAGCCATGACTACAAGCTCGTCTGCGAATGTACTCGCTATTTATATTGATGCCAGACTATTAAGTATAATTATATTGACGGTATGCTCACATGCTACGTAAGCAACATGTGAGCCCACGAAGCTCAGCTGGACAGGAGTCGAAACAATCGCCGTGGTAAAAATCAGCCGGACTCCATCATCATTAATCTTACCTTCCACATTTTAGTGACCGCACTCCACATGACTCTCATCCACCGAGACATATAAAGACCCTTATTAATCTACGTGATCTGCAAAGAAAATATAAATCCACTTATCGCTGCCAAGATAAATCTTTAGCATCCATTAATCTCCTCATGCAACGGTTATGGCCGCTCCTCACGTACCACATTTGCATTTTACGATGCAATAAATGCAAAATCGATTTTTTGTGTTAGTCCCCGCGCGGAGGAATTTAAATACATAAGTTATGATCGCGATAGAGATTCATATCATTATCTATTGGCCAGCAACATTTTTCACTCGGTATTTCGAAATCCATGTGCATTTTTCCTATGAGATGTTTTTTTATTATTAACGTGCGTTGGCTCTAATTTATCGTTCATATATTATCTTTACTGTCTCTACCAAACAGGAAAAGGAAGACCCCATATTCTACGAAGTCACGTATGGCCCTCACATCAGTGCTATCAATTTCTTAGTAGTCTTTATTCAACCACAATAGGAGACCCCTAGAACCGTTTTAAAATTTCAATGACATAGACAATAGGTACGTACAACTACTTCATTTACGCTTCAAGATAATTAACTCGTACGTTAATATCTTTATTTTTCTCTTTAATTCAGTTACTACAAAACAGTATATACAAAACTGACCCTTTTCACCGAAACCGCAAAGTCCTTTCCACGTCTACCTGACGCCCGAAATCAAAACACCGAAATCGTAAGAATCGTGACCTCTGCTAACGACTCGGGGCTGTTTATCTGAGAATCTGTTTCAGTGTACCTAAGGGGTTCGGCCAAATAAGGGTCTCCGAAGGTGTCCTGCTAAGCAGATTGGGGGGCACGTGACGTGAGAGCCAAGTGCCCGCTAATCATTGCCTCAAGCTACCCTTGGCGTGTTATTTACACGCGCCCACGACTTCAGGGATTGAGCTTTGCTTACTGTCTAATTTTAAACATGGAATGTAGGTACCTCCACAAACGGTGATTACGGAACGGGACATGATCAAAAATACTTGTGTGAAGTTGTGTGTCAGATACCTACCCACACTTCAAAGATATAGGTATGCATGAATTGTCATCGCCATTAAATTTTCTGATAAAACATGCGTTTTAAATAATAGAAAACTTAAATATTTTTAAAAAAGTTTCGACAGTCTTCGGTTGGAACCCACGATCTTTTGCTATCCGACCGGCAACTGCTTCACCGACTTAGCTACTGGAGACCTTGGTATGTCGACGAATTTTGTAAGTGCTTATTGCTTCACCGTGAGCCGTGAAGTGCATTACTTACGAATAAATTGCAAAAAATTGCTATACCCAAAAATATTTACAGTTATTAAAGAACTTTTTAAAAATTATATTTTAACTAAATAATAAATAAATATTTCATAACATCACATACATTGAGCTGATCCCTGAGATAGAAAGCTCAAGCACCTTTGTTACGGATATCAGAATCAACAGTGGAATTACAAATATATACATATAATACTTTTCTTTTAATAAATAAATACATACTTATAATACATAGATAAGACCCAGACCAATACAAACAGATATTTTCATGCACACAAACGTTTGTACTGTGCGGGGATCGAGCCCGCAACCCTTACCAGAGGCAGCGTTCACTACCACTGTTCCAAACGGGTCGTCTAAAGATGATAATAACTATTTTGTTTATACCAGTATCTTTCAAATGAGAAATTTTGTATCTATTGTCTATTCTTGAATAACAACTCGAGGTTAGACAACAGCTAATTAAGTAATAGTAAAATAAATATATTTCAAGTCTATTCAATGTCGTAAAGTTGTAGACAAGCGTATAATAAAGTTTGTTTAATGCAGAGCAATAGTCCCGAGTATGTTTACAGATATGCATTTGTTATTTTATTTTCGAATATAGAATATCATTTAAGCTCTATAATGTATTAAAAGTATCAACACGAGTTATTTTCATGGATTTAGTATTACCGACATCCATCGACCAATCAATGACTACTTCAATACTGTATTATAATCAATTACGATACTGAAATCATATAATAGTAGTATTATAGTCACAATATTAATTTAGTAATGTAAATAATTACATATAATTATTTATTTATATTTTGATGTAATTGGAAACTGTGAGTATAGGTGTTATGAAAATATTATAAGAAGATTGATGTATTGACAACTGAAAAGGGCAACCACGTGGTACTTGAATAGTCTTGCTTCGGTTCGGTAAAACCGGGAGTCTAATGGTTGGAAGCCACTTTTTTATGGCAGTAGAATAGAACGGTATTATGAGACTAGATAAAGCTGTAACCTAGGAATTGTGCTAAGTTATTGGTGAAAATACTAAGGAGTGTCTGGATTCTACAGCTAAGTATAATTATGTAATCCTAGCTTGCCTTTCTCCTAATAGGTCTAGAAATTGTTAATAATATACGGTAGTTATACAGTTTAAAAGAATAGGTACTGTATTTGTGTTGTTGAATATTGATGAAATCCGAGTTTCTTGTTGGTTCTTCTCGGTAGTAGGTAGGTATTCCGAACCAATGGTAGATTACTAAAATAATTGACAAGAAATAATAATTGATAAAATATTAGCAAATGCATTTTGTGTCAAATAAATAATGATGCAAAGTTGTTCAACGTTTTATTTCCTCGATCCTATTAAATGACCTCTAACATAGCTAACATCCATGTAGGTAGATACACACCTAATGTATCACTTGTATGAGATACAAATAGTACACTACTACACCCTAATAGGCAGATCTATCTTAAATACATAGATGTTTAATATAAGTTTACATAGCTTCATATTCACAAATGATGCTTTTACTGAAAACCTATACTTACCTACACTAGTATCTAACATATATATAAACAAAATCTTACACTTTCAATAGTTATGAGAATCGGACACCGGTAGAGTCAATAGTGGGCTGCCAACCTTTAAAGCCCTCTTTCCCCCAGATTGGGCCGCCGGTACCCTCACTCACGCAGCGAATCACAGCACAGTGCTGCCTCACGCCGGTTTTCTGTGTGGTCGTGGTATCACTCCGGTCGAGACGGCCCATTCATGCCGCAGCGTGGCTCTCCCACGGTGATATTAGCGAGTCCTCCTCAATTTTTACGGGTAAGTTGCGGTTACGTCCAAAACTGCCGTTTTGGAGCCCAGGATACGCTTAGACCATGATTAAGGATTTGGGGATTCCGGTTATTACAATGAAGCGACTGCCATCTGACCTTCGCAACTGTTTAACAAGGGAAACAGACCAAATGAATCATGATAACACGTTTCAGGAACTAACTGAAACTTACAGGTTTCATCACGATGTTGCCCTCGCCGCCGAGCTAATGGTAGAAATGCGCACATAGATTAGAAAAATCCGGTTTATGGTCGGATTCAAAAACTACGATCCCCTCATATGAAAAGTGCGTTCTTATCCAATGAACTACTATCGCTCTTAGCTCGTCCGATATAAGCGAGTATCTTACAATACAATATCAGCATAAAGATGACGAAAATCAAGGCAAAGTGAGTTTCCAGTGGATTGGTAAACTTAAAAAATTACGAATTTCCAATAGTCAAGTTCAGAATGCATGGTAGAAGTGATTGATGGTTAAAGGGATATAACTGTTACCGATACATCCTGCCGTGTACTATCGTCAGTAACTTGTTTTTTTTCTGTGACAGGTGGCAGACGAGCAAAGCGATTGCCGCCGCCCATGAACATCCGAGACACCAATGGAGAAACAAGTACGCTGCCAACCTTTAAATCCTCCTGGGCCTCCGGTACCCACACTCACGCAGCGAAACACAGCACAGTGCTGCTTCACGCCGTTTTGTGTGAGTCGAGCCCGCCCATTCATGCATAATGAGTACTAGTATTAAATTATCATTTGTGTGCAAGAACTTGTGTGTTTGTATTGGTCTGGGTGTTTTCTATGTATTATAAATATGTATTTACAAAAGGAAAGTATCAAATGTACATATTTGTAATTTCGCTGTTGGTTCTGATATCTGTAACACAGGTGCTTGAGCTACCTATCTGGGATTCAGATCAATGTATGTGATGTTGTCTTAACCACGCCGTTCCTTTGGGTGTCATTATTTGACGTCGCAAACACCTTATCAAATGCAATTAATACACCCCACCTTTAAGGTAACAAAATGTTCAACATTATAAGTAAATAAATTAGTGGTATCAATTTAATCAAAACTGTACCCATTCTCTTGGAACATAATCGAACCCAGTTATCCGTTGTTACTACGCACGCGATTTTCAATTTACCAGATAATCTTATTTCTTCGCCTAGCCCTGAATTCCATTTCTATGTGAAGTACTCTTAGACAACGGTCAGAGATCTCGCGTGTCTAGTAACTTTAATTACATAAATATACTTGCCATCTGACCTTTTAAACCCTTAATTAGGTGAAACCATGTTCAACGTTTAATTTTAAAGAATAATATAACCAGCGGTTTTGCAACGGTACCTATTTTTTTACGCCTAATTGACCGACCTAGGTATCGCTGAGAAGACGTTGTCGAGCCTGATCTGCGAGAACTTCAAGTCATTGAATGGCAATAAGTAGTACAGTATCGAACAAAGGCGCTCTCTTGTTTCAGAGGCCAAGACTCGGTTCGGGTCATTGAGCCAGCGATGTAAGTAAAGTAATAGTAAAGTAAAGTAATAATTTATTTGGCAAAATAAAGATACAAGCTTAACATGCAAAATAAAAGGATCGGATAAATACAATACAGTACAAGATATGAAACTTATAACTCATTACTGCCAAATAGGCGCCCGCTCAGCATATTACCCTGGTCTTCCTGATCTGGCCGGCCAGGGCGCTGATTTTCAGCGGGACCCACTTTAGGAGCCGCGCACCAGCTCCAAACTGACAATATCAGCAGGAAGCAGACCCGCAACTCAATTAGTACCATATAATAGTGTTAAGGAATGCATCTGTCAAGTATTAAGTAAAGTAATATTACCACCTAAATACACAATCATCATTTAATCAAGACAAACTCAACAATTTGTGAGAGAAAAACGGAATCCAACCTAATTCATTACATCAGATACAAAAGCGGCGTAAAACCTGCTCCGAATATTAGATATTGCCCGTTTTATTAGCTACACCAACGACATAACTCCCAATCAATAAACAACTCTCATCCGAGCTGACAAACAGTTCCGTAACAAAATTATGATAATAAACGATTCATCCCCAAAGTTTGCCAACTACATATTCCGCCGTTATCCTGGGACAAAATCACTTTGAACGAAGTAGTAATCGCCGAGGTACCTGAATGAGTAATGAACTGGGGTTAGTTTAAGCTAGTTATAGTTTGAATCACACTCTCTTGCTAATCCCCGCATCAATTATGGACGGAATACGAATGTGACAGCCGACGAAAACCGAAACGTGGCTACTGCCATTAACATTCGGGGTGCGATCGTCAACTCGGTAGCCGTCTTGCGATTGCGTAACTTTACTGAGTTATGCCTCAACTGACATGCAATTTGGTGCCAAATTGTATGTGAAATGATACCAGTGTAGTCCATGGAATAAAGTAAAGGTTGGAGCAAAGTGGGATTTGTTAGAGGAGGAAATAGTTTGAGGAAAGAAATTGGATTATGTATATGAACAAGTGGAAAGGATTCATGAAGGCTTCTTATGTACCTAGTTGGTCGAAGAAAGCTTGATATGACAAATGCGTGCAACAAGCTGTACCGCGAATGAATGAATGAATGAATGAAAATTAGTTTATTCAATTTAGGTCCATACAGAACACTTATGAATGTGAACACTTATGAATGATATATGGCATATAATTAATGTCCCACTGGGAACGACCCTGTATCATATCTCTACATGATTTTTTCCTCTCAATATGGGAAATAGTTGACATATCTGAGAAGTCAGTATTCATTCTGATTTTCACTCTAGCTCTAGCTTATTAGTTTCACTGTATAACTTGTACCTATATATATGACGTACGCGCTCCGCTACAAATATTAAGTGCACCTCTTTTCTTCAAGTCTATAAGACTAGCAAATCTCGTAGGAAGCGCTTTTATTTATACGTAGTGAGGATATGAGACGGGAAGTTTTAATAACATTGAGAAATATCTTAATGTTAAAACATGTCTAATAATTTTAAAAATTACAAAAGTTATGAAATGTTTATTGAGATTATATTTGAACATCATTTCAATTAATATTACATATTCTACGTTATATTGTTTTAAACTTTCATGGTCACTAACAATAGAATAGTTATGAGTTTCTGATATTACTCCGATGAGTTACTCCGTGACCATGGCGCTTGCAACAGTGCAGAAATATCGGAAATTCAAAAATAAGGTACATGGTAGAAATCTCGTAAATAACTATTCTAATATTCTACGTTGACTTAAAATGGGTCATTTGGTTCAAAGAACATCAAAATTTGCCCCAAATTACAAATCCCGAAACTAACCAACACAACTTCGTAAGTAGAAAGCTGCAATAAAAACAGAATTCACGGCAAACACCGCTCGAAGTTTACGTGAGACAAATGAGCGTGGCTAATCTATCAAAACTCGACGAGACTCACGGCTAATCAAGTTTCTGTGTAGAGAGCGGCGAACACGAGCAGCCGATGCTCGGAGCTGGCCGCAGCAACATGCGAATCTGTCTGCAAATTGAATTAACCTATCTGATCCGTGTGGAAAACAGCATAACTATAGGGAGCAAAAATTCGTTGCCTAATATTTACGACTACGCTTTCTTAGGTGACGGGTAGGGCACTGTAGCGACGCCAATCGATTATAATTTTTAGCTACAAAACCGTATGTATTTCAAACAATTTCGGCAAGCAAACACTTTTACTATTTATCAAATAACCATGCACAAATGTTGGGTCCGTTTTTGTACGCGAAAAATTTATTCACGCCAAAAGTGGCCGCTTTTGGCGTGTTTTTGCCGAGAGGTTGTAACTCCGAAATTGTTTAAAATAGATCCGGTTTAGTAGCTAAAAATTAAAATCGACTGGCGTCGCTAGTGAGCCCTACCCGTTACCTTAACCGCACTCGCACCGAACATGGCGCTGAAACATTAACCAATAAGAAATTGTAATTTTTGGCGCTTGTAAATGAGCGCAGTGATTGGTTAAGATTTTGCCGCAGTTTTCGAAAATAAGACTTCTGGACAGCTACATAGGCGGAACTTATGAAATTGGTATAACTGTACCATGTAGTAACCGATTACCGTTTCGGCAGCCAATCTCAACGGCGGCAGGATATATTATAGTGCTCAATGTGTGAAAACACAAGTGCACTCTCTTTTCCCTTACCCTCATAATCCGATAGGGCACTAGTGCGACACGACCGAAGAGGGACCGGGCGCAGGACCAACGGTTTAACGTGTTTTCCGAGGCACGAGGATACAAGACCGCCAACTTCCAGACTCCGGGCTAGCACTAAGAATTTTTTACCGAACTCAAACTCAAATAGTTTATTGCATTCATGAATGTAAAACAAGATGTTATGCAAGGTTTCCTGTACATCGATGTTACGTTTTTGGGCAAAGCATAATATATTAAAGTGAAATGGACACTTCTGTTGTTATCACTTAATATTAATAACGTAGGTACATATTTTTGGCCCGAACCGGGAGTTGGTTAGTATACAATATTCCTAACTGAACACCCACGTGGACAGTAGGTGGTTTGATCGTAATGAAATTCCTAACCAACCACCTAAGGTGGATTGAGTGGTCCGTTGATAATAGAGGGATCGAACCCGGGACCTCTTGCGCAGCCGTCGTCGTAAACCGTTTGGTACGTATTGCCGGTATTTCTACCACATAAGGGTGGTATCCCATCATAGTAGCGATGACTTAATTTCTATGATGGAGGCCTTAGCCCTGCAGCGATGAAGGGTGGTAACCCTTCTCCGTCTTGTGTCCAGATAAAGAAAGGGGGCAATTCCTTCGCACATTCTTCGAAACGCAACCGTCCGACAAAAAGTCCGGCGTCGCCAACAATCCTTTTAACTCGGTTTTCGATCGATTCTAATGCAGTCAGCTGGTATTTGGCAGATCCATCCGAAAGGTGACAGCAGTACTCCATGCAAGTTTTTCACCACCGCACATCACGTCAGAACGCCAAATTCCATCCACATCATTTGGATGGATTTATATCGACTACAGTGCGTTTCTCACGTCATTTCCTACCACGCACAGTAAAACTGTGGAACCAGCTGTCATCCATGGTGTTTCCGAACAGATACGACTTGGTGACCTTCAAGAAAAGGGTGTACTCCTTTCTTAAGAGCCGGCAACGCATATGTGATACCTCAGGTGTTGCAGATGTCCATGGGCGGCGGTGATCACTTTCCATCAGGTGTGCCGTCTGCTCGTTTGTCCGCTATAATGTAAAAAAAAAACAAAAAAAAAAAGTTCGTACTTGAGCTTGGTAAAGTTGTAGAAGCCGCTCCGGTGTGAAGTACCCCCGGACCTTCGAGAGAATACCAAGTTTTTTGGCTGCTGTTTGGGCTATGGATTCGATGTACTGGCCGAAGTCTATACTCAATATAAACGGTTATGAAACTATGGCGTCATATGTTATCATTTCCATATATTGAAGCGAGAACTTTGTTCGACAGCTGTGTTAGGTAATGCTTTCATAATAATGGTTTCTTAACAAATGTATATTAAAATAATTATACTTTAAAATAGACTCCACGCTAACTTGTAGGACTCATAAAAAAAGCCTAAATTAACAAGATGGAATGTAGTTCTTATTTACCTTAATTTATTTATTTTATTCAAAAATTCTGCCAATCTCAGTGAGTGTTCGCCGCCTTCGAAACGACTGCCATTAAGATGAACGGTTTGAGAAAAAGTTTTATTTCTTTTTTAGGGTTCCGTACCCAAACGGTAAACACGGTACCGTATTACTGAGACTTCGACATCCGTCTGTCTCCAAGCTGTATCTCAAGAACCGCCATAACTATACAGATGAAATTTTGTCAAATTAAGCTTTTCTGTTGCCGCTATAATAACAAAAACTTATAAAAAACGCAACGCACGATTTTTTTACCGCTTTTCCTCGATATCAATAATGACAAGAGGTAGGCACAAAATACTTCATTGTATTAAAAATATATAATAAATACAATGGTACGGAACCCTTCGTGTGCGAGTCAGACTTTTTAAACATCTCATACATTGACCTGATTCCATGCTAAGTAGCATAAGCACTTGTGTTATATATTATATACTACGCCCAGACACTGAACAAACGCAAGTGTTCATCACTCGAATATTTGTCCAGGGTGCGGATCGAACTCACGACCTTTGGCGTATAAGTTTCATTCAGATTCCGCTAAGGAATGGAACTCCTAGCCAAGGTCTGTTTTTCCGGACCACTATAATCTGGACATCTTTAAGGCAAGAGTGAACAGGCATCTTCTAGGCAAACGCGTTACACCCTAGACCTCATCGTCACTTTCCATCAGGTGAGATTTGGTCAAGCGTTAGCCTATTTTTCACTTCGTTCATAAAAAAAATTGCGCAGAATAGAGATGCGCTCTTTGGGAGAGGCCTAATATTCTGCAGTGGACGGCGATTGACTGAAAACTACTTTTTACTAAAGATTTTACTAAAAAGTTTTCCTTTCAACATGTCTGATGTATCCTAACTCAAAGGAACTACTGCGGCTAATCAAGTTTCTATCTAAAGCATTCTGGAATGCTGCGCGACACGAGAAAAGTTACCGAAGCTCGGGATCTAACTACTATAACATGTTAATCTGTCTAAGCATTTATATAATTATACAACTGCAAATCCCGTAGCGTGGGATAAAATGTCAGCGGAATGGACAACATTTCAAAATTGCTAAGCTCTGAAACAAAAAATACCAATTCTTTGTTTACTTTTCCGCTGCTCGAATATATATTTATTCATTTTTTATATTGCTTATTTACTGAGAAAAAAATTAAAAACTAAAAAACGTAAGATGACGTCATCGGACGGCAGAATGTAAAATATTTCTTTGCTTAGCACATTATAGTTTTAAATTTACGAAATGCCAAACCCATGACATGTAACTGTCAAAAAAAAAGACAACTTGTCAACATTGAATGTATGAATGACGTTGACAATGTTGACACTAGTATTATTTACCTTTGACAGTAGTACCTTTTTTTTATTAAAACAATGATAAGCAAAGGAATATCGCTGTATTCAGCCGTTCGATGACGTCATTTGGCGCTTACGTCTATTTAGAATAAAAAGAATTTCAATAATTATTTTATGCATGAAAATGGACAAATTTTGAAAAAAGAAAAAATATGGGTCTGTTCATTTTATGTCTATTTTCATATAAAAAAACAATATGGACATGTTAAAAATATGAAATGTTGTCCATTATCGTTGACGCTTTAGTGGCACTGTATTTGATCATTCTCGACTTCCATAGCGCAGTGGCTATGGTGTTGTGTTGTACCTACTCAAACACTATAAGTTCCGGTTAAATGCCGGGTTTGCTTTTCAATCGGACTGATTTAAAAAAATAAAATTTAAAAACTAAAACCCGACTACCAAAAAAACAGATGAACAACCATACATACATACAGGTCAAAATCATAACCCTCCTTTTTGCGTCCTCGTAGTCGGGTAAAAAGTACATTTATAATTTGGTTTTGGTCTGGTTGTGACATACTATCGTCATCTTCTCATGATTTTTTATTACTCGTCAAATGTTTGTAAGTATCTTTTACCAAAACTAAATCAGTGATTACTGATCATAATGACCCATTCCGGGTCGTGGCTAGAATCAGGGCTAAAATTGGAATGGGTAATATGCCTCTACAGTTTCATACTACTCGTCCTTCAAATCCTAGGCCATGAGTTTGCAAAATGACTAATCTTTCATCTGCAGGACTAAATATCTTGATGGTGAACGACTGCACTAGTCCTTCGCCTTCCATTTCCAACGAAATCTTTTTTTTTTAGATTTCGGTTGCTGTGCATTTGGTATATCCACCGTTCATCAAAGTGGATAAAAATCGTTACATACGATTATCTTCATTAATTTATAAATTCAACTTTAGGTTCTTCTTACCGCAGTCTAGTACCTAATAGCACAAATAGAACAACTGAAAACACGCAAAAGTGTAGATAAGTACCTTTTTTAATAAAACAGAAATTAAACACGCTATACTAAAACCTTAAAAAAATACGCCGGCACCCACGAGGACATTCTACAGACAAATCACAGCCTTTCATTATTATGACTTCATGTAATATATTATGATGACACATTTTTTGATAAATAAAAATAGCTTAATGTATAAATATCTTTATAATATTATCAGGAATGATGAGATCCGCAGGAAAACCAAGGTCAAAGACATAGCAGGAGATCAGATGGCCGGAGGGACAGAAAGGTCCTCGAGTGGAGGCCGCGTATGCCCCCCATAAGGTGGAACGACGATCTGTTAAAGGTCGAGGAATTCCCTTGGATGCGGGCGGCACAGGACCGATCTGTGTGGAGATCATTGGGGGACGCCTATGTCCAGCAGTGGATGTGTATTAGCTGAAATGATGATGATGATCTGTATCTTTGTTTAATCTCAATTTCATCTTTCAATAAACAAATACGTTGCCTCGATAAACAAGGCAAGGTTGGTAACATATTAGAAACTGGCTCAAAGCATTTTGCCAATTTTACTCACAATATCTAAGTGAATATCTTGTACACGCCCGAGGCCCAAACATCTAGTCTCAGAGTAAAGACCGTTGAACTCGATGGCTAGGTACGCGAAATTGCATTTTGCTCTCTCTATTTTAATGTTCGTGAATTTTTAAATTAATATCATTTATCTCGAGAAAATTATTAACTGGTGTGCATTTCAACTGTAATTTCTTCACGGCGAAGATTAAATTGAAAAAGTTATTTGGTGAACCATCACAAAGAAAGTACTATTTTGATTGAGATTCTAAAATATGTACTTTACTTAGTATTTTATGTTCAAATGACACTCTGACAATAAATGACACTCTGGGATAGTGATGAATTACAATGACTAAGGTTAAGATAAGAGCAACGTGTACCTACAAAATAAGTGACAAAAATTACAAACTTTTTTTTCCAATAGGTTTAATATCTAAATTCATCATATTCATTATTTTAGTGTACAAATTTGGTGTTTATTTGTGCAGTGAAGTGCCGTAAAGTGATCCTAATAATAAGAATAAGAATAGTTGGATTGCATCGTTTTACTGTCTAATAGTCTTAAAGCCCGAGATTACTTTTAGAGTGATATCCGCTGAATCCGTAGGTCGATAAAACGTAAAAACACTGGCGTTTTATTGAGTGACTGTGACTTTGACTGACTACGACTGTTGATTACCTACTTATTCTCAATAAGTTACTTGACATTGGCAAATTATTTTCGAGTAGAGCCATATTAATAAAAAAAAAGTTTATTGAATATATAGCTTTATCGTGCATACATGCGTATCCTACGCATGTATACATTTTTTATAAATAAAAAGCTTCATTCAATAGTTTCTATTTTAAAGTTGACGGTGAGCTGTCTTTATACAAATTGTATTATATTATTGTCACTATGAAAAACCATTGACGTAAATAACAGTCGGTAAAGCGCAAACAAATATTTTCAGCTAGACTTGCTTTTAAAATGAAATTCTTCACCAATGTTAGGAACAAGGGTGGTGGCGTAGAAATGGATTCAATTGATTTGTTGATTCTTTTATAAGATTATAAAGAAATCTTCATCGTCTTAGCGTGTCGTGTCGTTAAAATAAAATGAAATATTAGAATAGTTCGTAACGTTATTTTACTACTATCTGCCGGCAAAAGGGCACTTCGTCAATTTTTTTAGATTTTTGCATTTTGAATTTGATTAGGACATTTTGATCATGATAAAAGTGATAGGTATTTTAGTAATTTCAATCGCTCTCCTATCAAGAGTGAACTAGGTTATCTGTCGAAAAGTTCTACAAAGTAATATTTCTATAATGTATCAAGACGGGAATTAACACGATATTTATTATGTGAAACAACATTGTGTACTCACATATTTGGCTCGACGTTTCGGCTACGTTACAGCAGCCGTGGTCACGAGCGGCGATCAGTCCGCTCGTGACCACGGCTGCTGTAATGCTGTGTTAATTCCCGTCTTGATACATTATAGTGATAATGCAACGCGAAAATCTAAAAAGAGTAATATTTTATTGGCTTTTTTTGGACGCAGGTTATTTTAACAATGTCACGTGATTAAGGAGATATGTTTCTTTGATGACACTTGGTCCGATAATGAGCTGGTTCTTTTTAATTAATTGAGTTTTTACTACATCTTATGATTTGAACACCATCTAAATTATACACTGTACACAAATTAGATAACACAAATTTATTGATTGCGAGATTCTCAGTAACAAACTGCCCCATATCGCTTTATATTACATAAAAACCTACGACAGCAAAGAGCTGTTGCCTTGACCCGGCCGCCAATTGACATACTTTCACTACTTTTCTGCGGTCATATGACTAAGATTTTTATTTATTAAGCTAGCATTTACCTCTGACGTCATCCTAGCTATAGTACTTTGTTTCTTGTCAAGTTTAAAGTTGTTCGCAGTTATAAATATAAATGTTCATCCCCCCATTTCAACCATACCAGCTTTATTTATTCATACTCGTATTAGGTTAAGACACTAAACTACTTTCGAATTTTATATTTTGAAAGAATTTAAAATATAATACCCGCGTACAACCTGTGCGGATAAAGAATGGGATCAGAAATGGCGGCGCATCTATTCACTTCTCGCTCGCATACCCACGAGTGCGAGTATAGACGCAAATAGTGTGCGAGCGAGAAGTGAATCCCATTCTTTATCCGCACAGGTTGTAAATATACGTATCATAAATATACACATACACCGACATCGCTCACCGGATTAGAAAGCTTAAGTGGCAGTGGGCTGGCCATATTAGACGCAGGAACCGACAACCGATGGGGTAAACGAGTTCTGGAGTGGAGACCGCGTCTTAGCAAACGTAATGTAGGGCGCCCTCTGGCTAGGTGGGGGGACGATCTGCGCAGGATGGCTGGCAAGAGCTGGATGCGAAAAGCCATGGATAGATCACAGTGGCGAACAACTGGAGAGGCCTACGTCCAGCAGTGGACTGCGATAGGCTGATGATGATGATGATGATGAAATATACATACCGTGATTGTCCCATTGTTTAAGCATATTTACTCGTTTACCTAAGTAAGAATGGAAGTGAAGTGGAATGGAGTCATAAAAAAAATATGACTACTCATAGCTACATTTTGTGCAGGTTTCCTCACGATGTTATCCCTCACCGCTGAGTTAATTGTAGAAATTATAATCATAATCCAATAAAGTCATTATGTCAATAGCCAAATAGAAGCCCAGAAAAAGCTGCAATAAATCATCTGGAAAGAGTAATGGCCTGTCTAACATTAACGTCCGAGGCAGATTAGAAAATCGTGCGGCGAGAGATATGGCTCCTCATTCGTATTAGAGTACATTAGTAATTAAGATACAGCGGTCGATATGGCCCTCCAATAGATCCATTATTGTCTTTAACGACCTATAATTGCTTCGGAGAGCATTATGTGGGATTTGCGAAAAATATACCGCAGTTATAAATTTCGCGAGTTGCGGTGTTGAAGATTGTATTATTTATTGAGTATTTTTGGTGAGGTTATTAATTGGGTATAAAAGCTTGGTTTATTAATATTAAGCTTTCTTATAGGTGAAACCAAAAATGTGTTAGGTAGGTAGCAGGAGTTTTTGTAACTTTATAGTTACTTTAATAATTACTAGACAGCCTACGCTTTGTGTTATTATCTGTGAACTTTCACATCCGATTCTTCTTCTTCATCATCCGATTCTCATCTGTATATCCACTCTATAAAAGTTAGAATCGTATGAAGAAACCTTACCTAAATCTAAACAAAAAATCAAATGCGCGTTTTTTTTATATACTACGTCGCTGGCAAACAAGCGTGCGGCTTACTTGATGGTAAGCAATTACCGCAGCCTATGAACGTTTGCAACTCCAGTGGACCTGCATATGCGCTGCCGACGCCTTGAAAACCTTAACACACCTTTTTTGAAGAACTTCATGCTATATTACCCCGGGAAAACCTCTGATGGCAGCTCATTCCATAGCCGGAACACACACAGCGAGTATTTGAAAATTAACTTTAACCAACCGGTCGATTGTTCTAACCCCCTAAGCTATTAGAGAAGTCCCTTACTTCATCATCATCATCATTTCAGCCAATAGACGTCCACTGTTGGACATAGGCCTCCCCCAATGTTCTCCACACAGATCGGCCCTGTGCCACCCGCATCCAATGGATTCCCACGATCTTCACCAGATCGTCGGTCCACCTTGTGGGGGGCCTGCCACGGGTGCGACTTCCTGTACGTGGCCTCCACTCGAGGAACTTTCCGCCCCGACGGCCGTCTGTTCTACTCGCTATGTGCCCTGCCCAACTTGCCTTACTTCAACTCAGCAAAATTGATCGGTGTTCCTTAGCATCAGGAAAATATGGTATCGCCCCCACTCATCTTAGCGTGTAGTTCTCAGTTGCGTCCAAAGCTGTCGCTTTAGAGACTAGGGTAGGTATCCTGGGCTTGGATTATGATTGGTGAATGAGAGTCTGTTTTGGAATCTGGAATTACAATGAAGCGACTACAGTCTGACCTTCGCAATTATTTTAACAGAGAACCAAGCATTATGGTTTCGTCTCGACAATAGAAGGAAAGAAATATGGTGACAATTTTTTCCTCACTTATTTTATACCTACACGTTACATTTGTTGTAGAAAGTGTCGAGTCACAATAGAGAGGTCATGCCCACATGCCCTTTCATCTTAGATTAAATTTTGGTTTAATCTACGTTTTTCATACTATTTGGTACAGCAGCGTCTGTCACAATGCATCACGGGACATAATGTAACTTGCCCCTGCTTGCCCCTTACAGCTCATGAATATTCCTTTACATGTGTCTTCATTTACATGATAGTAATAGATGCATATGTCGCGCGGTCTGTGCAGCTCGCCAATTTACACTTTGTTGAATGTCACGAGTAGCGGAAATTTCACCACTGACCATGTCGACTGTAAAATTGATTTAGCATTTTGATTAAATCCTACTAATATTATGAACGCGAAATTTAGTGAGTACTTTTTTTGTGAGGGAGGCAAACAAGATCCTGCTCGTTTGCTTACAAAAAAAGGGTGATAAACCACACACAAAACCTCACAAAAAAACGGTGATACCCGCTTGGGTATCGCCGCCGCTCATGGATAACCGCTACACCAAAAGGAGTGCAGATGCGTTGCCGGCGTTTTAGAAAGGAGTGGATTTGTTTTTTAATGATTTCAATGTCGTACTCATTTAGAAATACCGTTGCGGAAAATTGATTCCACAATGAGGAGGTGCGTGGCAGAAATATCGAGTAAAGCGCATGGTGGTGGACCGCTACCCATCCAGATAGTGCGGGTGGAATCCTAGTTTACGGCGTGTAGTACGATGGTGAAATTCAGTAGCGGGTATCTAAAATGATTTGAAATTTTCAATTTGCTCATAGGATTGGTCAATCAGGTACTTATAATAAGTCATCATCATCATCATCATCAGCCTATCGCAGTCCACTGCTGGACGTAGGCCTCTCCAATTGTTCGCCACTGTGATCTATCCATGGCTTCTCGCATCCAGCTCTTGCCAGCCATCCTGCGCAGATCGTCCCCCCACCTAGCCAGAGGGCGCCCTACATTACGTTTGCCAACACGCGGTCTCCACTCAAGAACTTGTTTACCCCATCGGTTGTCGGTTCTGCGGCTAATATGGCCAGCCCACTGCCACTTAAGCTTGCTTATCCGGTGAGCAATGTCGATAACTTTGGTTCTCTGCCGGATCACCTCATTTCGGATTCGATTTCGGAAAGAGACGCCGAGCATTGCTCGTTCCATAGCCCGCTGAGCGACCATTAACTTGTGGACCCGCCGTACCGTAAGTGTCCACGTTTCGGCTCCGTATGTCATGACGGGTAGGACGCACTGATAATAAGTAACTACATGTAATAATTAATAACCACATGGTTTGCAATTATTGAGAACATAGCTAATAAGATGTTAAGTTGGCTAATAGACCAACTAAAAGTCTGAATATCGCGATAGCGTTTACTTCCCCGTAGTTGTGTAAATTGTTTAAAGATAAAGCATACCCTTAGCTATATTTGAATAATCTAAAAGTGTATTATTGAGGCTCCCTAATTAATTGCAATCGGCGCTCAACAAAGAACCCCACCATCCTCAAGAGGTTAAATGCCCTCGATCTTTAAGTCAGCTAGAATGATTAAGTAGGAACAAACTTCCTGCTGGCCTTGTCGACTTGAGTTTTGAAGTAGGATCAACTTGATCAAAGAAAGTATGATAGGGAAATCGTATTATAAATGTTTTCAAAAGAGACAATTTAATATAGCGTTCAAAATCTACCTTAAATATTGTTAAGCATTTCACAAAAGCTGTATGCCAAGGTGCATTATCTTTTGTCGTTCCAGAACAAACAACAACAAACACCTTAAAAGTATTTTTTGTCAAATGTCAGATATTATTGGTAGGTTCGAACACTAAGACTATTTCAATGATGACTTTAATAGCTTTAGGTTTCTCTGTCTGTCTAGACACAGTACATAACAAAAATGAATTAAGTTGTAGTCTTACAAAATGATGCTGAGGGCACAATCTTTAAAATACAGCTAGCAAGATTTAAACATCAGATTGTTGACGGCAAAATCCGATAGAGATCATAGAACAACGGTCTAATAGTTCAATCCGCGTGGAGATAGCCGTTCCCCACAAAAGGAGTGCTGACACAAAAGGAATCCGGCTTTTGTACTTCGTTTACGTGCATGGTAAATTGCTGTCCATAATCCAAGGAGTCAACGTCTGCGGGCCCCGGGGCGATCACCAAATTGTAGCAAATGAGGAGCCGCCGGGGATTTCTTCCATGCCCATAGCCTCTCCTAGGCAACATTTCTAGCTAAACCAATGCCCCTCTAACGGTTGCGAATGTCAGACGGCAATCGCTTCATTTAAATTACAAGACTTTTTTTATAAGAAAGGGAGGCAAACGAGCAAGTGAGTCACCTGATGGTAAGCGATCACTGCCGCTCCATGGACATCAGCCACACCAGAGGGAGTGGAGATGCGTTGCCGGCCTTTTAGGAAGGTTTGAAGTTGATTCCACAATGAGGAAGTGCGTGGCAAAAAAAGACATGTAAAGCGCACGGTGGTCCCCGGCAGAGTAGAATAGGCCACCCTCACTCTTACCGAGGTGTCGTAAAAGGTGACTAAGGTAAAGCTGCTGGCATGATCATCAGCATCCAGAGATGGAAAACTCTGCATTTATATAAAAACCCTCGCCAACCCGTCTGCCAAGCGTGGTAAGTATGGCAATTACCCCTCATGTGATTGACCCGCAGTGGGGACTTAAATGGGCTGATGATGATGTGATAGCGCAAGGCAGTGAACCTCTATCCATCCAGATGACTTCCGGAATCCTGGATCATGATCCTACCCCGGGCTCCGAAGCGACAGTTTTAGACGCATGTGGGAATCACACGCTAAGATGAGGAATAGTTTGATCCGGGTATGTAGATAGCCGTATCCCACAAAAGGGGTGCCGACACAATACACACACGTAAACGACTACAAAGGCAATAGGCTCCTCCGGCAATCGCCTTTGTAGTTCGTTTGCGTGCATTGTACAGTAGGTAAGTATCGGTTTATTGCTGTCTATAATCTAAGGGTCTCTCTGTCCTATAGGCTCGGACCGATCGCTGAATCAATATTTGAGATAGTGCCTATGATGTACATAGAATGAACATATTGATTGACGTGGCTATCACATTTTTTCTATTTAGTAAATAAATATAAATATTTCACAACATCGCATACATTGATCTGACTCCGAAATAGGTAGCTCAAGCACCTGTGTTACGGATATCAGAATCAACAGGGGGATTACAAATGTATACATATACTTATTACTTTTCTTTTGTAAATAAATACTTATGATACATAGAAAACACCCAGATCAATACAAACAGACATGTTCATGCACAAATGTTTGTACTGTGCGGGGATTGAACCCGCAACCCTTGGACCAAAGGCAGCGTTCACTACCATTGTTTCAAACAGTTATCAATTTGAGTGTGAAACTAACGACATTATGGACATTAGGAGAATATTTCATTCATCAATCATAAATTATATATTTTGACGTATAAGTTGTTCAAAATAGTCGGTAGGTAAACGAAGTAAATATGATTTTTTTGGGTATAGCATTTCTTTGCAATTTAATCTTACGTAAATAATGCACTTAAAAAAATATCGACAGTCTTCGGGTGGAACTCGAACCTACGATGTTTTGCTAACTGGGATTTACCAATTATGCTACCGGAGACCTTGGTAAGCTGACGAATAGCCGGGCATTATTTACATACAAAGTAAATGTTTTACTTGAGTCAAAGATTCGTGATAGTCAATTTCATATTTCATTCATAATTAATTTAATGGATGAATACTATACCGTCTGCCGGAAGTACTGCATGTGAATGATAATATCACTTTTTTCATTGAGTAAAAAAAACGTGTGGGCTTCGTGCCCTCTCCGCAGATGTTACCAGCGGGTGGTTACCACAGATCACTATATTACTACGTGACGCTGTCAGTTGTCAAATGCCAGTTATGCCAACATTAAAAATAAAACCAATGTTCATGCCGTGTGGTTGATAATGATCTGCGGAACAAACTCGAGCTCAGACCAATGTATGGAGTGGAGTCTCTTAAAGCAGATTGATTATATACTCTCTGGATGCTACTATGCCTGGGGCATAGTTTAGGAAAACACAAGCTTGCCCACCACTTATACCACTCTCTCGGCCTCGGTGACTGGACCCACAGGAATGACGAGTCGCTACGTGTGGAGTCAGTTGGACTACAGGTGCTTGACGCTTTGATCGTGCTCATAATCGTGATCCGTTTGCTTGTCTGCCACCTATCACTTCTTACATATAAAAGACACGCTCATACCAACCACAGATCACTATACAATACCAACACAATACAAGTGTCTGTCAAATTAGGTATGATTTATATGTCAGTTGCCATATGTACTTTTATTTTCTTCTGGAGTTATGCACGTCTTTTTTGTGCTTAAGAATCCATCTGTTTTTATTCATTCCGTCATTAATAGTACACTAGTTGCAGACGCTTATTTTCGTTTCAGTTCGTATCGAAGATAATGCACTAAAGTCATGCAACTTAATGCCATCTACATAGTAACACTAAATTCAGTATTTAATGGTCTCTAAAAGAGAAACAAACATTCATACTGTTGAACATAGAACCTCCTCTTTTATTTGAAGTCGGTTAGACTAAATATGTTAAAATCCAAATGAGAAGGTATTCCATTCTACGAATATATGAGCATAATAAAACATTTAATTTTGGCATATTTTTTTTTATAATGAGTTAATCCAAATTCGTCGAATTCATACTAGCCCATGTCAGACCCGTCCTGAAACAGCCAATTATGTTCCAAAACAAACTCAAGCGCAGATCAAGATGGCGTTAAATTCGGTGCAGGTGGCACTCAAGACAAAAAGATTGAGGGTTCAAAGAGGAGAAACTCGCACGCCCATCTTGAGGACTACCTACCTACTGAGCTGCTTTGAGGTACATCAATGGAGCTCTTAATCGTGGAAAGCCTTAACGACTGACTTCGATCGTTGTTAAGGACTCACTTAAATACTCGACGGCCCAATATCAAAGGCCTGAAGTTTTTTCGCTTCTGAGTTTTACATTTTTTTTTTTACAACACTGTCAAAGGAAGTGTGAAGGCTCTTTGCCAAACGACACTGCAATATTGGTGTAACAATTTTGTCAAGGCTCTTATTATTTCCAAGGCTAACAAAAGTTTTGCTAATTTAACTGCATACTTTTTTTATTTTAAGGGAAAAATAAAATTACAAATTCGAACCAAAGAAACATTTGATTTTCATTTAAGCTACCTGAAATATCACAACTTAAAAATCACATTATTTTGGGCAAACCCGAAACGCTCCATACAAATGGCTACTTTGATGTGACGTCACACCTAAGTATTTTGTATGCATTTCATTTGATTTGTGTCGTTATGTCAATGGTTCTATTATAATGGTTGGTATAATTTGTATGGGTTATTCAATGGTATAATTATTTTTTTAATAATTTCATACTACTAATGAATGCCCATGAATCTTTGAATGACCATAAAACCGGCTAGACGTTATATTTTTATTGAGATTTTTTGCACTTGGCACATATTTACCTATATTTTGATAAAAATATTTATATTTTGTAAAATCTCGAGCTTAGTCAAATACCCTATTTCTATATTTTTTTAGCAGCAAAATACGAGGTACGAATGCTACGGGATGAAATATTTCATTTTTTTCAGATTTTTTATCATAGGTGCCAGACGAGCAGACGGATCTCCTGACGGTAAGCGATTGCCGCCGCCCATGGACACCCGCTACACCAGTGGAGTCACAAGTGCGCTGCCAACCTTTAAACCCCCTTTCCCCAGGATGGGCCTCTGGTACCCTCACTCACGCAGCGAAACACAGCACAGTGCTGCTTCACGCCGGTTTTCTGTGAGGCCGTGGTAACACTCCGGTCGAGCCGGCCCATTCATGCCGAAGCGTGGCTCTCCCACGGTAAAATGATATGATTGAGAATTCATTTTTCAACATAATTGCTTATTTTATGACATTGTTTTTCTATATCAATAGTCAAGTGATCGGACTATCGCGCACGGTTATTTGGCTCGTGGCAAAAGTCGGAACTAATGCTGTTTTGATATTTTCGCGTAAAAAAATGTTGTACAACGCCCTCTTGTCAACGTCTTTGAAGTGCCTTTTGATCATGGGCGGTCACGGCAGCGTACCCCGGTATTTCAGGAAATTGACCACTTTGAAAATTACCTTTATTAATAATAAACTGGCCCTAAATAATTATAATTACCTTAATTGCTCCGATCGAACATTTATGTTGACTGTATTGTTTGATACGTTAGGTTGGCGGGAAAACCACATCAAGTAGCTTTGCATATGAAACATGTACCTATTTAATAATTAAGTCCGCATCTTGCAAAGACGATTAGCCGTTTCTCGTAATTTGTAATTAGCGCGTTGACATTAGCTCAAAGCATCGGAGTTAAACTGTTTGGTGAAAATTAGCTATGCATAAACATGCATGGATGATTGGGAATAACTAATTGGGGAAAATGGATACGTGACTTTTATTTTAGCAACCGCCTGAACTAATACTAACTTTCATGGAGTAAATATTGGTTTACAGTTTGTTCGGTCGCCAAATAGCTAATAAAATCCTGAATCTGATTGAGCTACGGCAGCGACTTGCAAGTTGAGATCACTCAACGAGTAGTCATGAACTCAGGATCTATTTGTATATACCTCGATACCACGGCCTCACATAAAACCGACGCTAAGCAGCGTCTGTTTCGTTGCGTGAATGAGGGTACCGGAGCACCAATCTGGGGAAAAAGGGGGGTTTGAAACTTGGCAGCGCACTTGTATTTCCACTGGTGTTGCAAATGTTCATGCGCCACCCAATCACTTACCATCTGGTGAAAAGTCTGCTCGTCTGCCACCTATCACTTCAAAAAAATATATACAAATGTGTACGCAACTCTATTTCCTCACCCTCATATTCATGATTATGAGGGTAAGGGAATGGACAGTGCCATTGTATCGAGATTGGCTGTCGTAACCGTAATAGATACGACCTGAAAACCCTCAAGAAAAGAGCGTACTCCCTTTTTAAAAAGCCGGCAGCGCACCTGCCGTGGTGGTAAACGCTTACCATCAGGTGATAGGTCTGTTCGTCAACCCCTTATATCATAAAAAAATAGCTTGGAGGATATTATTATTATAAAAAATACATTAACAAATATTAAAATTTATCTCATGAAAGTATCAGCGTAATTGAGCATATTTTACGGATAAGCAAGATTAAACTAATGAAAACGACATTTTTGTTGCGCGTCGTTATCTCGGGAATTAAGAGTACATTTTTTTGCCAACTGTTGAAAATGTTTTATCTCTAACCTTTGTAGGTCGGTTTGAGTCAAATAAAACTTCCATGTTACTCGACAAATGGAATTTGGTTACTTTATTATTCATAACAGACGGCCGTTGGGGCGGAAAGGTCCTCGAGTGGAGGCCACTTACAGGAAGTCGCAGCCGTGACAGGCCCCCCACAAGGTGGACCGACGATGTGGTGAAGATCGTGGGAATCCATTGGATGCGGGCGGCACAGGACCGATCTGTGTGGAGAACATTGGGGGAGGCCTATGTCCAGCAGTGAACGTCTATTGGCTGAAATGATGATGATGATGATTACTCATAACTATTTTTTTGTTGTAATAGGGTTTGACGGCCCTGGGTTCTAGCCCTTTTAAAAATAACAAACGTTAGACTCAAACCACTTATTACAAATCGTGAACTAAGGATAGTCCCGGAACAAAATTCAGGCCAGCCCTTTTTAACATTGCGTGTTGGAACGGGATGACATAAGCTTTAGTACGGTAATAACTTTAGATTGTGATTTATAATAAGGTGGAAAAATGCTGGAACCCAGGGCCGTAAAACCCTATTAAAAAAAAGATTTTCTAGAGTCACTTGTCCACAAACTTTGGCTGTAGGTAGCGTGATAATGGTAGAAGACTTATTTACCCCCCACAGGTAAAATCAGCCTAGTATGTCGCAAAAATAGAAGGCTCAGTATGATGGGATTATGCTTAATCTTCTTCATCTTAGCGTGTAATTCCCGGTTGCGTGCAAAGCTGTCGCTTTGGAGCCCAGGGTACGCTTAGACCATGATTCAGGATTGGGGGGGATCTGGTAATTGCATTGAAGCGACCGCTGTCTGACCTTCGCAACCCTTTGACAGGGGAACCAGACCAACTGAATCTTGGTTACACGTTTCAGAAACTTTATCTGTAACGTGCAGGTTTCCTCACGATGTTTTCCTCACCGCCGAGCAGATGGTAATGGTGAAAATACGCACATAGATTTGAAAAAACCATTGGTGCATACTTGGATTCGAACCTCGACCACCTGCGTGGAAGGCGTGTTCGTATCCATTGAGTTACCATCGCTCATTATGCTTAATCACCTAGCCAAATGCAGATTGGTGATAACAAACCCGAGCTATGTTCAAAACAAAATTTTTGCTCGCTCTGGGAACCAAGGACTCTAGAGTGATCTCAGGGTCCTACATTTGGTCTAGTTGGGATTGGTCTAGTAGTGTAAGTACCGGACCGTGATCGGTCCGGTACTTAAACCACTTGACCAACAGGATCTCCGGCTTCTTACCTCTAAATTTTTGCAGCCATCCTTCGCAGCTTCGCCTAGCTGGAGAGTGTCATATTAGCTCGGCGGTGAGGGAGAACATTGCAAGGATCCAGATCAACTGAATCATAGTTACAAGTTACAGAAAGTATCCGAAACGTGCAGGTTACGTTTCGGATACTTTCTGTAACGTGTAACTATGATTCAATTGATCTGGATCCCCTGTTAGAGGACCCGAAGGTCGGACGGCAGTCGCTTCAGTGTAATCACCGGACTCCCCAAACGAGTCAATACTTAAGATTTGCGACACATATTGCGAACTTTATTATATTATATATCTGTATTATGCACCAATATGATTATGATTATTTATTGCATCACATTTCCATCGGGTGTAACCCAATCAGTCATGGAAACATGCAGAAAGTGGTCGTCGTAGTTTACAAGTAAAGTTGTGAATTATCCAATACCATACTATTTCCAAAAAGTATTGGATAGCCGCCACCAATCGCAAAACCATAAATAAACAAACAGAAAACAGAATAGGCACCTATGAGCTTCCCTTTTTGCAAATTAAACGTAAACTAAAACTAAATAGGTTATATGAGTATTTTAGGCTATAGGCAAACTCGTAAAGCCTGATACATAATCAGGCATAAAAAATACGACAAAGAAAATCAAGACAAAATTACAATTATTTATATAATTAGGACTATTACTTTTGAGTATTTACTACCTAGTCTGTACGCTTTTGTGTGGTTCATATGCAGCACCAGGGCACAGTATAACATGATGGTTGTTATACTGTGTCAGGGGTATGTGCATGTGCTATTAAGTGACCTCAATCCAAAAGTGAGAGAGCATTTTGCCGCCTGCAATCCGCTTACGAGAGCAAATTCCGCGGTTTCCCCATTACAACCATTTGTTGTTCCACTAACGATATTATAAGCGGACAGTGTGCAACACAGCATGAAGATACTCAGTAGCAAGGCAGAACGTGTTGATGAGGGCCAAACTATTATTGCACTATACGACCGTTATAATCCGATCCAAATCCTTGAATATACAGACATTCCAGAATGTAGACGTAGAACCACGATTATTAAATCTGTGCGTAGAACTATTAATAGATACGCAGAAAATCCGTTTTCCACAATCCGATGATATCCATTATACGCTATTTCTGAGTAACCAATGAAATAACTTACATCATAAGTTAATCCCTAAACTGCTTGCTTATGAATCAAAAGAATTGCTAAAGAATAATCGAATTTGCTTTTGTGGGTCGGTATTTTGACAGAGCTGATTCCGTACTAAGGGCCAATTCGACCAATCTTTATCCGAGGATAAATTTATGGTATTAACAGTATTACGCTGTGATACCATACGTTTCGTAGCGTTATATGATCGATCGAATCGGTCCTAAGAGCTCATGCACAAATGTTAACGGATATCAGACAATAGAGGGAACACTTCCATTAAACATGTCCATGTTAAATTGAAGTGGATGTTTCTATGTATGTCGTATGACATACATATAACGGTGTATGTATATACACCGTTATTTTTTTATCGTTAACATTGCGAAAACCTCATTATAGGTTTCGTGAATTAAAGTCCATTTAGCATTTTAGATCAACAAAATAAGCGAAAAAAAACAGCTGTTCCATACAAAATAAAATATCCACCCGACAATAATGTATGGAACAGCTGATTTTTTTTCGCTTGTTGTGTTGTGTTGATGTTGATCTGACATGCTAATTGGACTTTATTCACGATACCTACTATAATATGGTTTTCGGGATGTAAATGATAAAAAGAAGAAGAAGAAGCCAATAGAAGAATTCAGCTAGGCTAGGCAGCATTTGATAAACTTCGTCAAGTGTTCTCGTCGTCCATCCAAAGTCTTAAATCGAAAGTCTTCGACCAGTGCTGTCCTCACGGTCATGACTTACGGTACCGAGACGTGGACACTCACGGATGGACTAGTCCACTGGTTCAAAGTCGCTCAAAGAGCTATGGAAAGGGCTATGCTCGGAGTATCTCTGAAGGACCGCATCAGAAATGATGTAATCAGACAGAGAACCAGAGTCACCGACATAGCCCACCGAATTAAGCAAACTGAAGTGGCAGTGGGCTGGTCACATTAGCCGCAGAACTGACAGCCGTTGGAACCGTTAAGTCCTTGAGTGGAGACCGCGACTCGGTAAGCGTAGTGTTGGACGCCCTGTGACAAGATGGGATGATGACATTCGAAAGCTGGCTGGTGTGGGCTGGATGAGAGTGGCCGAAAATCGGGATCAGTGGCGTTCATTAGGGGAGACCTATGGCCAGCAGTGGACGAGTGTGGGTTGCTGATGATGATGATTGATGATGATGAAATTTAAAAAAAATAACGGAGTATAAGTTGAGCCACTGTAAATCTTTCTACTATAATGGTTCCAGAGTGGCTAGGAGCTGTTAATTTCGTTAAATTAAAAAATCTTCTGCTCCATGTGCAAATAGTGCTAGCGACAATTTTCTCCTTCTAGCAACATTTGGCGCCTCGTTTAGAAAATTAACCTAAGTTGCAGTAGTTTCCAGAAGTTTCTGCAACACTGGCCACAGTCCGCGCCATGAAATAATTCCCGTGAAAAGCGCGCTTCAGTCGCCAACAATACCCAAATTTGAGCTTTATGGCTTTAGACGTAAGGAATCTCAAATTTTAGTTCCGTGTTCTTGCGCGAGACTTCTTTCCTGGCGCGGACTCTATGTAACGCGTTTTGTTTACCCACATCAAAATGTTAACATATTATGAAACAACATTGTTACTTAAAAGTTAATAAAACAAGCTACAACGTTGTTTAAATTATGCAGGTACTATTACTAGAACTTTCATCGAGCGTTTAAAAAACTTGTAACATTAATTAACTAACAAAATGCAGTTATAATTAACTATTCCCGCTATTTAACGATAGAATGGGGTTATTATTTGAATAAATTAACATTTTTTACATACGTCTGCAAGATTTTGTCTAATATTAGCAAGCTAGTTATTTTGCAATATCTATCATCATCATCATCATCAGCCCATTTAAGTCCCCACTGCTGGGGCACGGGCCTCCCTCAATCACATGAGGGGTAATTGCCATACTCACCACGCTTGGCAGACGGGTTGGCGAGGGTTTTGAAATGCAGAGTTTTCCTTCTCTGGGTGCTGATAATCATGCCAGCAGCTTTACCTTAGTCGCCTTTTACGACACCTCGGTAAGAGTGAGGGTGGCCTATTCTACTCTGCCGGGGACCACACGGCCATATATTGCAATATCTATGGTTTGACGCATATGGCACAGGAATGTTCATGACGAGAAGGTAAAGCCAGTTTTATTTCAGTAAATAAAATATTTAAATATTTTAAAAATTATATAAAATAATACAATATTAGACAAAAGATCGTTTATTGACCTGGTCCAAAGTAAGTGTTATGTGTATCAAAATCAACGAAGGAACCAAATAAAAACATAATATTTTAATAGATATCCAGGTGGCTTACAAAGAACCCGTCCCGTAACGAACGAGAATATACCTACCTGTCGCATCTAAACAAAGGAGACACACGGGTGAAAGGGCGGGTAACTCCGATTCGGTCGTAACGTCAGGGGCCTTAGCGCGAAGACGTCCCGTAACGAGTACCTGTCGCATCTAAACAAAAGGGACACACAACGCGTGTCCAAAGGAGGGTAACTTCAGACTTACCCTCCCTTTGACATGCGTTGTTTGTTGACCGAATCAGTTCGGTCGCAACGTCAGGGGCCTTAGCGCATGCCCCAGAAGGCGATAGCACAGCAGGTTGCCAGGGCTTACAAAACTGTAAGCTTTGCAGCAGCCTGCGCGCTAGCGAGAGGAAGAGGCTAAGGTTTTGGCTGCCGTCTATAAGCTTATAGACGGCAGCCATAAAGCAGGCAGGCGAGCCTTTCTGCTCGGTTGAGCGAGAGGCAGTACGCAAGGAGGCGTACCAGGACCTGGTCCGGAGGTAGTCCGCCAGCCTGGGCTCTGCCGAGTTTGGCCGCTGGACCACAGAGGCTCTTGCCCCAGTTTTGGACCAATGGCTGAAAAGGCCACATGGGTTCCTGACGTAGAGGATGGTGCAGGTGATGACAGGTCATGGCTGTTTTGGCGATTTCCTGCATCGAATCCAGCATGAAGGGGACCCACACTGCCACGAGTGTGGCGCCGCTGAGGACTCAGCATATCACACCCTAGTGTCGCAGAGTGTCAGTCTTGGACAGTTCAGCGCGCCGCGAAAGTTGGAAGGAAATCTCGCTCCACAGCATAGTCCAAGCTATGCTGGTGAGCGAGGAGTCCTGGATCGCCTTTGCATCCAGGTGGAAATCCATCCTCGCCAGGTGGAAAGCCCCACATAACCCGTCTGCCCCCCGGTGGAAGGGTATGCATAAGGAGGTCAGCCCATTGCACATAGGGCTGGCAGCATTTCCCCAACAAAAAAAAAAGGGGCCTTAGCGCGAAGACGTCCCGTAACGAATGACAATATACCTGTCGCATCTAAGCAAAGGGGACACACAACGCGAGCCAAAAAAGGAGGGTAACTCCGATTCGGTCGTAACGTCAGGAGCCTTAGCTCAAAGACGTCCCGTTACGAATGACGATATATCTGTCTCATCCAAACAAAGGCGACACACAGCGCGTGTTAAAGGGAAGGTAACTCTGATTCGGTCGTAACGTAAGGGGCCTTAGCGCGAAGACGTCCTGTAACGAATGACAATATACCTGTCTCATCCAAACAAAGGAGACACACAGCTCATGTTAAAGGGAGGGTAACTCTGATTCGGTCGTAACGTCATGGGCCTTAGCACGAAGACGTCCTGTAACGAATGACAATATACCTGTCTCATCCAAACAAAGGCGACACACAGCGCGTGTTAAAGGGAAGGTAACTCTGATTCGGTCGTAACATCAGGGGCCTTAGCGCGAAGGCGTCCCGCAACGAATGACAATAAACCTGTCGCATCTAAACAAAGGGGACACACAACGCGAGTCAAAAGGAGGGTAACTTCGATTCGGTCGTAACGTCAGGGGCCTTAGCGCAAAGACGTCCCGTTACGAATGACAATATACCTGTATCATCCAAACAAAGGAGACACACAGCGCGTGTTAAAGGGAAGGTAACTCGGATTCGGTCGTGACATCAGGGGCCCTAGCGCGAAGGCGTCCCGCAACGAATGACAATATACCTGCCTCATCCAAACAAAAGAGACACACAGCGCGTGTTAAAGAGAGGGTAACTCTGATTCGGTCGTAACGTCAGGGGCCTTAGCGCAAAGACGTCCCGTAACGAATGACAATATACCTGTCGCATCTAAACAAAGGGGACACACAACGCGAGTCAAAAGGAGGGTAACTTCGATTCGGTCGTAACGTCAGGGGCCTTAGCGCAAAGACGTCCCGTTACGAATGACAATATACCTGTATCATCCAAACAAAGGAGACACACAGCGCGTGTTAAAGGGAAGGTAACTCTGATTCGGTCGTAACATCAGGGGCCTTAGCGCGAAGGCGTCCCTCAACGAATGACAATATACCTGCCTCATCCAAACAAAGAAGACACACAGCGCGTGTTAAAGGGAGGGTAACTCTGATTCGGTCGTAACGTCAGGGGCCTTAGCGCAAAAACGTCCCGTAACGAATGACAATATACCTGTCGCATCTAAACAAAGGGGACACACAACGCGAGTCAAAAGGAGGGTAACTCCGATTCGGTCGTAACGTCAAGGGCCTTAGCGCAAAGACGTCCCGTTACGAATGACAATATACCTGTATCATCCAAACAAAGGAGACACACAGCACGTGTTAAAGGGAGGATAACTCTGATTCGGTCGTAACGTTAGGGGCCTTAGCGCGAAGACGTCCCGTAACGAATGACAATATACCTGTCTTATCCAAACAAAAGAGACACACAGCGCGTGTTAAAGGGAGGGTAACTCTGATTCGGTCGTAACGTTAGGGGCCTTAGCGCGAAGACGTCCCGTAACGAATGACAATATACCTGTCTCATCCAAACAAAAGAGACACACAGCGCGTGTTAAAGGGAGGGTAACTCTGATTCAGTCGTAACGTCAGGGGCCTTAGCGCGAAGACGTCCCGTAACGAATGGCAAGAAATGTCGCATCTAAACAAAGGCAAGACACAGCACGTGTCAAAGGGAGGGGAACTCTGATTCGGTCGTAACGTCGGGTTCGCGCTAAAGCCCCAGGTTCGTTGTAGGTTGACCAGGTACTGAGTAAACACTCGAACCCACGATGTTTGAAGTATGAGGCAGGGTCACTAACAAATGCGCCATTGGGCTAGTAAATTTTAATTAAAAGTGTCTAAAATTACCGCGTTTATTAAAATTTCTCACACATTCATTATGTGAGGGTTTGATGTTAAAAGGTCCTTGGGTACAGGAGATGGCCGTCGCTTACTAACAATGGGCTCCCCGGCTTTGTGTCCAAAAACCTATATTAAAACCTACTTTACACCTTCTAACGCCTCATCAGAGATTGTACAAGTTAATACATGACTTCCGAAAAGATGCGACCGAAAAATGACACTAAGAAGCATGAAAAAAAATTCTACGAAAAAAAAACGCCTACAATTAACATGAACTAAAAAGTGTATGTACCTAAAATAATATTTTTAACACTTCATAACATGATTTTATAACAGTACACTCGAGAAAAAATGTTACCAAAGTCGGCGCCAAATCCCTGTTGACTGTTGTTTTACAAGATAGAGTAAGAGGTGTTAAAAGAATTATTTCACACTTTTTAGTTCGTGGTTTTTGAAGGCGATTTGTTTGTTAAGTCGAACAATACAAACTACAGACTTCCTATTTAAATCGAATATAATTTTGAATGCAACTAGATTTCAAAAAGTTCTGCTTATTTCCATGTTACGCGTATGAATATTCATCTGATTCTTTTGGTTTTTGTGATAGGTGACAGATGATAGGATTACCTAATGGTAAGCGATTGCAGCCGCCAATGAACATCCGCAACACCGGGGGGTTACAAGTTCACTTCCAAGAATTAAACCCCCTTCCTCCTAGATTGAACCGGAAATAAATTGATGCATTCACGCTTTTCGGTAAGGGCGTAATATCACTACGATCGAGCCGACCCATTGATGCACAAGGGTGGCTCACCCACGCTTGAAATGTGTATCAAAATAAATCTTTAATAGATATATCGGTACCCAGACAATGGAAAAACAATACACGAATGTTTGTTCGGAATCGAACCCACAATCCTTAAGTAATTACAGCCCTGCCTGATTGTAGGCCAATAATTACCCAGCCACATTTAGTAATTATTTCATTACACTCTGCGTTGGAAATTTTACGAAGGTCGGTCGATACCGTTTTTTCTAATTTCTCATGTCGCACGGCACTCACATAGTTACAAAGACTTGAAATAAGTGATACGTTATATCTTTACATCAAATATCTGTACCTGTCCTTCTTTGAAGTTAAATCTTCATCAATAATATTTTCTTTTTCGATTTGAAAATATATTCTGTAGGTAATTTCCAAGCCTGCAAATTTTCCTCTGGTAAGCCTATAAACAAAATCATTGGACGAGAATAA
The DNA here is from genome assembly GCA_019059595.1 of Marasmia exigua. Classification (NCBI taxonomy): domain Eukaryota; kingdom Metazoa; phylum Arthropoda; class Insecta; order Lepidoptera; family Crambidae; genus Marasmia; species Marasmia exigua. The sequence continues at coordinate 10,814,766 of CM032475.1, read as the reverse complement.
AACGGAGCGGGAGAGCAAATATACCTATTTAACCTTTCGTTATGTTTAATTTTACGTATTATGCTCAAAGTAAAAATATTAGAATTTTGTAAAGTAATCGTGTTCTTTAGCCCTCGTTAAATCCTACGTTGCAATTAAGAAAAGGGTACTCCTGAGTAGCGGGCAAACTGATTATGCTTAAAATGAAGCGGTAACACCCGGCATTACCTCCCTCATTTACATAAATAAATGTTATTTTGGAACGGTGGAAATGTTTATTTCCATCACGACTGCGAAATTCAGTGATGTCTTCAAGATTTTTTCTCATAAACAAAGTATTTTCAGGCCTTTGAAGATTTTTTTAAGCTCTTGTCATTATATTTTAGTGGTTCACTCCCATATTACGATCTACGAAATATTCCGGATCTAATCTCTTTTAATATAACCTGTTTGAACGATTGCATGAGCTTTAGTAAACGTACGAGAATAACTTAAGAAGAAGTGTTTTGTAATAAGTTGGTTACGGTTTAGTGGGCAGTGCCCTGTGGAGGGGCGGTAAAGAATACTGCCAAGGTGTTTCCGATTAGTCGTAAGAGGCGACTAAACGGACCTTCGGAGTACGTGAGCGTACTCACTGCTGGGGAGTGACTAGCTCAGCATATGACTCCTCTGAGGACGATGTTACCGGGTGTCCTGGTAGGTCATATAGCAATGAAGCGGCGAGCGCGATCAGCGGTGCGGTCTAGGCTGTGGGGTTTCCAACTGCTAATGCGCAGAGATGGACACCCCAGGGGTTTGGTTAGGGTTAGAGTCCCATACACCACCTTGTTCCCTACACGTAGCAAGGTGATGGCCATGAGGGTTTCCTCTGGAAAAAATAAAAAAAGAAAGGTTTAATAGGTACATTTTCTGTCAAAATTGGAATCAGGACAAAATAGTATGAAGGGGTTGTAAAATTCAATCGTATTAAACTGGAGAGCCATAGCATGGAATAGACAATAAGAAGACCAGCGCCATGCCGATTATCGTCACCCCAAAGTTCACTAGAATCCTTTTCTATCTCATTTTTTCAGTATCAATTACTGACATTACACTCACTCTTACCGAGGTGTCGTAAAAGGCGACTAAGGTAAAGCTGCTGGCATGATCATCAGCACCCAGAGAAGGAAAACTCTGCATTTATATCAAAACCCTCGCCAACCCGTCTGCCAAGCGTGGTGAGTATGGCAATTACCCCTCATGTGATTGAGGGAGGCCCGTGCCCCAGCAGTGGGGACTTAAATGGGCTGATGATGATGATGATACTGACATTATATTGACAAGAATATTTAATATTGTAAAGCAATATACATTTGATTTACTTAATTTTAATCAAATTAATAAACGAGAGGTCCCAAATTCATTAAATTAATAATTATTACCATTTTATTATTTAACTCTCTACTCGATTTTAAATTCGCGGAACGACCATAGCTTGCATTGTTTGCGCGTTTTAAAAAAACTGCTGTATGTGTGGTTCCTTACGTCACACTTGTAAACCAAAAGTATGACATTTATTTTGGTCCCGATCATTATTCAAATTACGTGAAAAGCGTCAAGGGACGTCAGTCACGCATTTTATTCATTATCGCAACATTTGCATTGGGTAGAGCGTGACCGGCAATCGTGTTCTTTTATATAGTTTAAACTGTTCATTCCTATTTCTAGTTTATTGTTTATCAGCAAATAGATGTAGATACTTATCTATGGTCAAAGGTTGATAACATTATTTCAATATGTTATTAATAATCTTGGAAAAAAAGAGGGACGATCCGTTTGGAAAAATGGTAGTGAACGCTGCCTTTGGTCCAAGGGTTGTGGGTTTGATCCCCGCACAATACAAACATTTGTGTGCATGAACATGTCTGTTTGTATTGGTCTGGGTGTTTTGTATATATTATAAGTATGTATTTTCAAAAGAAAAGTATTATATGTATATATTTGTAATCCCTCCCTCTGTTGATTCTGATATCCGTAACACCGGTGTTTGAGCTACCTATCTCGGAGTTCAATCAAAGTATCAATGTATGTGACGTTGTGAAATGTTTATTTTATTTATTTATTTGACCCTGACTGCGTCAAGTACAAGATTTCATTTAGTGTTGGCCTAGTACAGCCTACATAAGATTTTCCATCAAAACGCAATTCGTTAAATCAAAACCTTTTTGCTAAGATCTTTTCCCAAATGAAAGTCTCCTAACTTTTTTATCTATCTATTCATAAATGAGAAATTAAATAGTTCTTAAGTGAAGGAATTGCTAAAGCAATGCCAAGTTCTGAAATACTCAGAAACAAGACATAGTAAATTGAACGAAAATGTCACTGCTGGCACCTGAAGAACAAAGCAATTCCGAGCATAACGAGGATCAAATACAAATTAGAGGCTACAAGTGTCAAATACGCACAACGTCCGCGGCGCATTTGTATTCGTCACAGCGAGTCGGGGTAATCTATATGATAATAGAGGCGGCCAAAGGACATAATTGCACGCCCAATTGAATGCCGCGTCGGCGCTTACAAGATGCCTCGAGTTTGCGGAGTAGACAGTTAACGGGGGGATTAAGGGACGTATACGCTGACCCACGGACTAAAACAGTTACGGTATGCGGTTAGGTTACCGGTATAAAAATATATGTACCATAAAAAACAAAGGTAAAAGCTATACCATTATTTTACCTTTGCTCTACCGAAAAACATAGATTTTCCGTTGCGGGACTGAGGAGTGTGCGTGCCAGTGAACCCATTAGAACTATATCGTTCATAAACTTAATATAGGTATTTATTAAGGTATAAAATACCGCTACTGTTCCGAAATGTTTGTATAGAAAAAAGACAATTTAAAGATAATATAATTAATTGCAGAGTTTTCCTTCTTTGGGTGCTGATGATCATGCCAGCAGCTTTACCTTAGTCGCCTTTTACGACACCTCGGTAAGAGTGAGGGTGGCCTATTCTACTCTGCCGGGGACCACACGGCCATTCTGCATTTATATCAAAACCCTCGCCAACCGTTTGCCAAGCGTGGTGAGTATGCCAATTATCCCTCATGTAATTGAGGGAGGCCCGTGCCCCAGCAGTGGGGACTTAAATGGGCTGATGATGATAATGATAATTAATTGTATATAATTTTTTGGTAATTCTACATGTAGGGTAAATAAACCAAAAATTACGTCATTGCCTTGCCGTCACAAACTTGTGAGAAAATGCATGAAGCAAAGGCGTTCTAATCATAAACTAGTACAGTTGAACACTTACCTACCTTGCTTGTGTGAGTGAGAAAAGACAATGTAGGGTTACTGTGAGGTAACTGGTGGGTGGCTGGGAAGGCAGGAAAGGTCCATAATGTACGCAGTATGTACTCATTATGCCATGCGTATAATGTGAAAACCAAGCTTGAAGACGTCACTTGTACCTCCACCTTTACATGTAAGGAGGGAGGGGGAGGGGGGAGGGAGGCGTATATGTTATATAGAAAAGCGTCAAAAACAGTGTCACAGATACGATACTATTGCTTTACCAGTTAAGTTCTGTAAAATTTGGTGCAATAAAGAGCATCTACTCGTATCTATCTATGCTTCCTAAGAAGACAACATTGTTTCCAATGTTTACTTCCAATGCAACATTATACCAAAATAGACTTGTCACATTCTACACGGCTTGAAAGTATCACAGGCCATAAGATAGAAACGCTTTTTATCAATCATAAACTTTAATCTCTACTTATCAATCATAAACTTTAATCTAACCAGACATACGATTCACAAAGCTTTATCAGTAGGTATTTAAAAACTGTAAAATAGCCATGCCAATACGAAAGTTGTAATAAAATGTTGTTTATAGCGAACAACGGCGACAGTATTATACGCCGGCGGCGTCCCCCGCAAATGGTTCCGGCCGTCTGTTTGCCGCACTTCGTCCGGGAAATAAAATTGGAAACGAATATTCTTCTGCAAACTTACAAAATTGCATTATTAGATAGAAAATAAGGCCGCTCACAGAAACCGGGTCTGCAAGAGGCGAACGAGCGAGGTCGCCTGATGGTAGTGATTGCCGCTCCCACTGCTCATTGGTAACCGAAACACAAAAGTTATATATATCTACCTACAACTATAATTGTAGTGTCTTGTTAGGGGAGATCGAGCTGAATTGTGACAGAGGTTAAAGTTCGTGGCTTCTGAGCTGTTGGCATTTAATGACAAAGAACTAACGACTAGTCTACCAAATTAGCATACTGAAACGGCAGTAGGTAGGCTTGCTTTATTTGTCGAAGAAATAACAGCCGTTAGGTAAGTAGCCGTTAAGGTAGACAAGAGCTACTCGGTAATCGTATCGTAAGATGCCTGGTTATCATTAAATGACGATGCAAAAGACTGCTGATACAGACTGACGTCAGCCGAAAACCAAGAAATTGCAACCGTGGGGGGGGCCTTTGTCCAATAATTAACTGAACCAAGCTGACACTGATGAGTTTAAAGTGACAATTGCGCATGGTCATTTGTAGATACTTAAGTTTTCCAGTTAAGAAAATCTTGTTGTGAAACCGGAGTTTGAAAGTATACGGTCTTCCCTCGTACGTAGGAATGCATGCAAAGCCAATCCAATCAAATCCAATCCAATTCTTTATTCGTGTCACTCTAGTATTGCATCAGAACATAAGATTAAGAGAATAGAGAGTGCACCTGTGTTTACGCACAGTCTTACAAGCCTAAGTGAGCAGTTAACTTGGTTTATCGTTACGAAGGACCGACGTAGCCAAAATATTTCGTATTTTTATATAGACTAAATGGTTTCGTATTTTAATCAAAATTATTCAGTAACTGAATTGTAAATACTTATTACAGGCCGTATAATATGTTAAAATAAAAAGCCAGCGCTGCGTTGTTTGCCGGAGGCTTTTCCGCCCGCAAATGGTTGCATCTTTATGCCAGCTCGGCCCAGAAAATAATATTGGGAACAAATATTTCAGTTCAATCTTACATTTCGACGATAAACTCTTACATTTGGAATATTTGAACTTGTTTAATTATTTAATAAAAGAATAAGTATTAAATAAAGTAACTTTATCGATCACATTCCTTTACGAATACAAATCTCTGCAAAGGAGTGCTATTTTTTTTTTATATTGACCATTGATTCCGAACAACTGATTAGGCTTTCGATAAAATCGGTCAGTCACTAAATAATGCATATAGTTTCCTTCCTTTTATTTGCTAACTTAAAAAAAAACGTTCACCAGAGTACTTGCATAGAATAAGTGATACGGCGTGGATAATAAAATAACCAAATGTTTGTGTAATAAGCTGTAAGTAGAAATCCTTAAAAATATTAGTGCAAATTTTAAAATACATATACGTTCACGAGTATAAAAAAAGCATTTCAACCTATAGAAGCCGTATAGGTACTAACACTTATTAATTCTGCTATGTAGTAATCCTGTATTGTTAAACAGGGGATGTGGCATCCGTTGACAGCGTCCGCGCCGCAAATGGATCCGGCCGTCTCTCCCCACTCACGAAATAAAAATAGGGTCATTAAATATTTAACTTCAAACTTACAATAGTTGATATTTTGTATAGCAATCTTTTGCAATTTATTCTTAAGTATATAACACACTTAAAAATTTCATCTCGCGTTCAGGCAGGACTCGCACCCACACCTTGCACAATCCGGAAGGATGTTATACCAATTAGACCACTGAACGAGCTACTAAGCCGACGAAATTTGTAAGTGCAAGCACTTACAAATTTCGTCAAATCGAATCAAGATTCGACATGAGCTATGGATAGTCTTATGAATATTGTAGGTATATTTACAATATACAGTGGAAATAATATTACAAATATTTGACCACCAGTTTAAGATGAGACTGCTAAATCAATAGTTGATATTTTTTATAGCAATCTTTTGCAATTTATTCTTAAGTAAATAACACGCTTAAAAACTTGTGGAAGGTGTGGGTTCGAGTCCTGCCTGACCACGAGATGAAATTACTCAAACTTACATTTCAAAAATATATGTATTATGAACTAGTGGCCAACCCTCGCTTTATTTTGGGATATGTGTTTCAAATTCTACCAAAAGATGACGCTGGAAGTCAATTACATTGCGCAAGTGTTTTGAGTTTTAGATTTTATTAAAAGAAACCTTCTCATTGTCTATACAATTTACATCTTTGTTAATAACTGGCTTCCACCCGCGGCGTTGCCCGCGTAATATTCCTTTTGTATATCTCACAGAAACCGGTTTTTTTTCAGGATAAAAATAGTAGTACTTGTCCGTCCCCTGGTTTAAAGTTACCTCACTAGCAATTTTAGCCAAACCTGTCCATCTGTTCTTGAGTTATAAATATGGTAACTAACACGACTTTCTTTTTAAGATGCATATGTGGCTAGGCAATTAAAACAACTGGCTGCTGTCAATTGTTTTAACTGCCAGTTGACTGACTAAACGGCCGATTTTTACACCTTACCCAGAACTTTCTTTCATTGCTGATTGCTCCAACATTATTTTATGGATTTTTTTAAATTCTGGGTAGGAATGGATGGATGGATGGGATGGGATCATTTGGTTTAGGGGCTTACAGGGGGGAATAAAGTTTAATTTAATTTAATTTAAGTTATTTAGGGGACTAGAAATATGTACTAACATAGTTTGTAAGGTGATATTGTTACTAACACCTATGAACTCTGTGACTTGAATATATATTTTTTAATTATTAGTTTGTTATTTTATGAAATAAAAAAATCAGTTGTATTCTTAAATAATTTAATTCAAATAATGTGGATATTATATTATTTCTAACAATATTTATGTTTATAAATTCTGGGTTCGAGCATATTATGCTTTATATACGGTGTGTCATTACCTGTAAAAGCCAATACTCACCATCCATGTATATAGTTGCTACATTCATACTAATATAATAAATGTGAAAGTGTGTTTGATCGTCTTATGTAGCGACGGATTGACGTGAATTTGTAGAGAATATAGTATAAGGGATGGAGAGTAGTGTAGACTATTACCTCTTTCTAATGCGAGCAAAGTCGTAAGCAAAAGCTAGTAACTAAATAAATGAGACACATAGGTAAGGCGTCCCTAATAAAATGTGGCATATCAAACAATGCCGGCGAGTCATACGCCGCCGGGCGTCACCCACAAAGCATCGGGTTGTCCATTCATCGCACTTCGCAAATGCAATAATAAAATATTCTGCAGCAGATTTTCGAAATTTCGTACAATAAATACAATACAATTCACAATTGTATTTAGATTCATAAAGTTTACCATACCATGATTCACTTGATCTGGTCTCCTATCTTGGGAAAGTCAGACGGCAATCCCTTCAATGTAATTTCTCGACTTTCCATTAAACATAGGTATAACGTGCCAAAAAAGTCCATGGCATAAAGTATTGTATAGAATACAGATTGTATTCTATACAATACTTAGTAGAAAGTTAAAAAAAATTAACTCTAAAAATAAATATAACACTTTGTAACTTGATTGTAACCTTTAACGACAAATAAGCGTCTTCGTCTAGGACAATATAATTCCATATTGTACAAATTTATTTAATTTTAACACTAAAACTTTTCACCATACATAATTATTCAATCTCGTTTCCCCTCTTTATCATTGTCCCCATTTATAAATAAAAGCGTGTTACATTTAATACAACACAACATTTTCCTCAAGCTATCACAATGTAACACGCTTTCATTTATAAATGGGGACTATGATAAAGAGGGGGGACGAGATTGAATAATTATGTATGGTGAAAAGTTTTAGTGTTAAAATTAAATAAATTTGTACAATATGGAATTATTTTGTCCTAGACGAAGACGCTTATTTGTCGTTAAAGGTTACAATCAAGTTACAAAGTGTTATATTTATTTTTAGAGTTAATTTTTTTTTAACTTTTTAGTTCATTTTATAAACAAATAATAAAAGCTTGTTTTTAAAAAGGTTTTTTTTTCTTTAATTTTATTTTATATTGACCATTGATTCCAAACAACCGATTAGGCTTTCGATAAAATCGGTGAGTCACTAAATAATGCATATAGTTTCCTTCTTTTTATTTGCTAACTTAAAAAAAAACGTTCACCAGAGTACTTGCATAGAATAAGTAATAGGGAGTGGATAATAAAATAACCAAATTTTTGTGTAATAAGCTGTAAGTAGAAATCCTTAGAAAATATTAGTGCAAATTTTAAAATACATATACGTTCACGAGTATAATTAAAAAGCATTTCAACCTATAGAAGCCGTATAGGTACTAACACTTATTAATTCTGCTATGTAGTAATTTAACAATACAGGGGATGTGGCATCCGCTGACAGCGTCCGCGCCGCAAATGGATCCGACCGTCTCTCCCCACTCACGAAATAAAAATAGGGTCATTAAATATTTAACTTCAAACTTACAATAGTTGATATTTTGAATAGCAATCTTTTACAATTTATTCTTAAGTAAATAACACACTTAAAAATTTCATCTCGCGTTCAGGCAGGACTCGCACTTACACCTTCCACAATCCGGAAGGATGTTATACCAATTAGACCACTGAACGAGCTACTAAGCCGACGAAATTTGTAAGTGCAAGCACTTACAAATTTCGTCAAATCGAATCAAGATTCGACATGAGCTGTGGATAGTCTCATGAATATTGTAGGTATATTTACAATATACAGTGGAAATAATATTACAAATATTTGACCACCAGTTTAAGATGAGACTGCTAAATCAATAGTTGATATTTTTTATAGCAATCCATTGCGATTTATTCTTAAGTAAATAACACGCTTAAAAACTTGTGGAAGGTGTGGGTTCGAGTCCTGCCTGACCACGAGATGAAATTACTCAAACTTACATTTCAAAAATATATGTATTATGAACTAGTGGCCAACCCTCGCTTTATTTTGGGATATGTGTTTCAAATTCTGCCAAAAGATGACGCTGGAAGTCAATTACATTGCGCAAGTGTTTTGAGTTTTAGATTTTATTAAAAGAAACCTTCTCATTGTCTATACAATTTACATCTTTGTTAATAACTGGCTTCCACCCGCGGCGTTGCCCGCGTAATATTCCTTTTGTATATCTCACAGAAACCGGTTTTTTTTCAGGATAAAATAGCAGTACTTGTCCGTCCCCTGGTTTAAAGTTACCTCACTAGCAATTTTTAGCCAAACCTGTCCATCTGTTCTTGAGTTATAAATATGGTAACTAACACGACTTTCTTTTTAAGATGCATATGTGGCTAGGCAATTAAAACAATTGGCTGCTGCCAATTGTTTTAACTATGCAATAGAAGGCACCTATTACATCAGAGTCAATTTCATACAAATTATACTTTGACGCTACGTGACGTGAAATGCTGCGCCGTGTCGCAACTTGGTAGTTAACCACCAGTATTTTTCAGTTGGATTAGTAAAATTGCTTGAAATGCAGACCCCGATATCCGAAGCGATAGCTTGGGACGCAAACGGGACAAAACGCTAAGATGATGAGAATGATGTCTAATTGCTTGTACATTCTTATACGATAAGTAGATTAAAACCAAAAGACATTCATTTCGACATTTTACAATAACCTTTTTAAAACCGAAATGATTTAATAAAACTTGCAGGCAACCAGTTTGAAAAAACAAATTTGCTTTAAAATTAATTTGAGTGAAAGGTGTACAAACACGGAATGGGGAACCATCGCGAGCGCACGCGCCCACAGTGCTGCAGCGCCCATTGTGAGTTTAAAACAGGATTTTATTAGAAAACTCCTTCGCCACTCCGAATCCTGGAGTCAGTGGATTGAGTGTACTATCTTTTAGAGCTTTCATTTGCTGTGATGAATGTCTTTGCCCAGGTAATAAAATTCTCTCATTTTGAAATCAAAGAATTAGTCATAACATCTGAGTCCGAATTTCACTTTTCATCAGGTGAGATTTTGGCTAAGGGTAAACCTAAACATAGACAATAAAAGTGTTACAGTTCTAAAAGTGACATACTTTCAATGTACGTACTCTGTATTTATCGACTTCAGCAATGTTTTTACAATATCGACCTCTTAAAAAAACAAAAGTCGAGTATATCCGAATTCGCGTCGCGGTGTAAGTATGTTGGGGTATTACTGAATTCCGAATATGATATCATGTCATATGGGTAAGATTACCCCTTGTACCCATTAAAGGATACCATTATTATAAAAAGCGTGGTTTTTTTATAATTGATTGAGTGTGTAAAGTAAAATTGGAAGTAAAGCTTTATATCAAAGACTTTATTTTCGATATGTAGCCTACTATGTAAGTAGCTATTACTACTACAAAAAGATAAGAATTGGAGCGTAAGGGTTTTTTTAGTGATACAACACAAATACGACACCAGATTTTCTGCTTTGATCAGATTCCTTTACAAGGCTTAGAGAACCTAAGGAAAGCTATTCGCAACATTTTCTTTTGGTGGTAGGTATACACGACCTTTTCGACTCAGCGTTTTAATATAAGTAAAGGACCCACTGATATTTGCATTATTTATAAACTGAATTTCGGAATGTTTGTGACGAAAAAATTAAATAAAAACTACTGAATGGATTTGATTTTTATTTTACCAGTAGAAAACTACGTTATCTTTGTGTATGAAATGATGCAGTATATTTAATATTATGAGAATTCGTCTCATTACTACGCAAAAACAACAATTTTAGTTACAAGCCCGAATAACTATGCAATTGGAAGTCTTGTCACAAAAATACTTATAACCAGGATCACTGGTTAAATACTGAAATAAGATTAAGTTATATGCCAGTTAAGTATAAATTAAACACATGTTTCATTTGTCAATTTATAATTCCAATAACAACAAAATACAATTTAAAAAAAAGCCCAACTTTGTCTTCAGTGCCCAACTTGTGCACATATCTCCTAGGAACAAAGAATATACAGCACTTAAGGAGCCAGTAAAATAAATTGCACACATTCTTTTAAGTATTGAAAGCAGCTCATGGCCATTAGAGTTCCCCTGGCTTGCACGATTCGCAACTAAACGATATTCTCCTTTGTACTAAGGATTTTATTAAAAACTCCTTCCCAGCAAAGTAGTGCTGCGCAAAATATTTGTTTTCTACGAAATTTCTGGAAAGGTTTAAAATAGAAGGTTCCCGAAATACCTTAATATCCTCCGTCACCCCGTTGGTCTAGTGGTATAAGTACCAGGCCCTGATCTCGGGGTCCTATGTTCGATTCCCGGGTTGAGCAAAGGTATGTTTCGAATTTTTCGAACATAGTTCGGGATTGTGATCACCAATCCGCATTAGCCAAGCGTTGTGATTAAGCCTAATCCCATCATAGTAGCGAAGACTTGATATAATATATAATGGAGTCCTTTGCCCTGCAGTGGGATATTATATAGGCTGATACTTTACTTTAATATCCTCCAACCGATTACGGTTACGGCCAATCTCAACAATCGGCCACGTACACAGGATAAATTATAGTGCTCAAATGTGTCCGCAAACACTAAGTGCACACTGTATTCCCTTAACCTCATAATCCGATGGGACACCCGTGTGACACGACCGGACAGGGATCAGGCGCTGGACCAATGGCTTAACATGCTCTCCTGAAGCACAGGGGTACAAGACAAGACCGCCAACTTCCAGACTCCGGGCTGACATTAAGAATTTCTTACCAAAAACTTAGGTACTTACAATTTTTTGGCCCGACCCGGGAATTGGACCCGGGACCTCTGACGCAGCCGTGGCCTTAAAGTGCGACCCACTGCGCCATCGAGGCAGGCAACCATAAAGTCAGACCTTAATATACCAAACTCGTAATATCAAGTCAACATTACTCACAATTTACTTAAGTACATATGTATAATATTGGCAAAAGTATTTATTTTTGCCAAATGCCCAAATACTAATCCGACTGGCCTGCAACGTTTAATTCAAAATCCAGAATAAAAATGAACACCGCAGACAACATTTAAAATTACTAATGTTGTCTTATGCCAAGACTCAATTAAGTAAACAAATTAAATTTTCAAGGCATCTTATTAATAAGTGTTCATCACTCTCGCTGAGTAATAAAATGGAACAAATACGACATATAACCTCGGGCAGCCTTAAGAGCAATGTCTGTGCTAATGCTCAGTAATTTGAGCGTTACAAGTTTACGACTTAATTTGAACTCGTAATCAGTTTAGCAAGCACCTCCCGGCGGAGATTACCTCGCGAAAACAAACGACTCCAACATAAATCTTGCCGTTCTACATACTATCGCGTTTTTAACTTTACTGTTCTGATGGTTTTGCTATAGCGTTCGTGGCGAAGGGGCATTAGTTGAGCGTTTTATGCAAAGCAGGCTTTAAATTTTTAGATAGGTTCACCCGAAAATGCTGCTTTTAAGTTAGGTGCGACGCATCGAACTACTAAGGATATTTTAGTCGCTCTAATCTACGGGTACCACATGCTACAAATGACGTTTTTATCTATCCGCTTCTTTAATGGCGCAGACGTAAGTACTGATACCTACGTAAAATCTTTGACAAGAATATCAGCGCAATATCAAATTTCCTTTTCTGAAATTGAACTCATCACAATTGCTTAAAAAAGAAAACGGTCGCGAGCGATTTTTTTATATACATTTTTATATTGTCTTCTTTGATTGTTATAGATATTCTTATATGTATAGGTATATAATGTGTTAGGTAACACAAGTGTTCTTACTTTAGGATCAGGTCGATCCTTTTGACGTTGTTTGATATTATGTTTTTTATTTATACCTACCAGATCCATCCATAAAGTGTGTATCAATAAACAAATAAATTATTGTAAGCACTTATTCTCGTTATTTGGAACAACTTGTGTAATTTTTTTTTAAATCGATATTTTATTTCCGAGTTTTCTTTGTATCGTTCTCTTCAGTCATTTTGTATGGGGATTCCCAAAATTGTTTCAGACAAAAGTTTTTTTTAAATAACGATTAAAATTCGTATTTAGAAAGATGTAAGTACTTCTTGTTTATCGATAAACCCTGTAGCTATATTAAACACTGTGATATTTTGAATACCCGACAAACTTCTCGAGGGCATTACACTTATGAAAATAAACATATTTCCCCAAGGGTCTAATCTTATAAAGAAAATTCGCCTTCTCGTACTAATTGCAACAACCAGCCTATCACTTCTGTATGGGAAGGTAGTTTTATTTTAGATTCCTCCTCATCTTAGCGTATAATTCCCGGTTACGTCCAAAGACGTCGTTTTGGAGCCCAAGGTATACTTAGACCATGATTTACGATTTGGAGAGTTTGGTAATTACAATGAAGCGACTGCTGTCTGATATTCGCAATCCTTTAAATGGTTCCCCTAACCATCACACTTTTTTAGATAACATCCAAAAATGTTTTTTGCATGAGTATAATGTTCTCAAGAAATTCCTTGCGGTATTCAAAAAACACGGTGTATAGTTTACTTCTAATCATTGATTCTATAAATACCCATCATTCAACAGAAGACGACACAAATAAAAAAATTAAGTATAAAGTAAAGATTTGATGGAAAAAATCAAGTGTACCTTGTAAGTAATTTCGAATAACTCCAGAGCAAACTATCCCCGTGACACGTATAAAGTGCAAACCAAATTAACATAAGCGTGACAAACAATGTTCAAGCGTGTAACCGAAAGTTGGAAAATCAGCGAAGTAAGTAACAAGACTGCTTAAAACTTAAATGCGGCGCCTGGTCGTTAGGCACATACATTATGCAGTTTGTGGTAGGCATCCCCTGTTTCTTGCCGAGCCAGATCACTCGTTTTTGTCGGCATCTCGAAGAAGGCAGGGCTGTATACAAAATTAGTCTTGAAAATGGCAAAATTTGTTCAACTTTAACGATATTGGAGGAGCGGTTCTAAGACGCTGGAATAAGATTACTATGGAAAATTTAATTCTTTGCCCTTTCTTATAACTCAAATCAACTCCAATAATTCTTTATTTGCATAGGCTTGTACACAGCACTTACAAATCGTCATACATTTGAATGCTTTAAAACTATTTATAAGTATGTACCTATGTATAATAATATTTTTATATGCTAAAACATATATATGTTGATACATAAAAAATATACTAAAAAAATAAATATAATGCGATTCTACCACCGGCTCGGAAAGTTGTCGAGAAGATCTGGCAAGAAACTCGCCAGTTACTCTTGTAATGCCAAACTTTCATACAACGTTGTCATCATAGAGCGATATCGTTATAATACCTTATCTGCAGGGTGTTGTAGTAGTATCTTTGATCAAAAAAATAAAATAAAAAACAACCAAGATGTAAAACAAGTCAAAAACATAGACAAATTGACACATTTACCTTGAGGGGTATGGTAGTTTATAAATATAAATAAATATTTCACAACATCACATACATTGATCTGACTCCGAGATAGGTAGCTCAAGCACCTGTGTTATGGATATCAAAATCAACAGTTCGATTACAAATATATACATATAATACTTTTCTTTTGAAAATACATACTTATAATACATAGCAAACACCCAGACCAATACAAACAAACATGTTCATGCACACAAATGTTTTTACTGTGCGGGGATCGAACCCGCAACCCTTGTATCAGAGGCAGCGTTCACTACCACTGTTCCAATCGGGTCGTCGAACCGTGACGAGTTTGAAACGTGTTCTAGGTAAGTTATCGGAGACTTGTCTAATAGTGGCAAGGTGAAACCGAGGTATCTCTCTCTTTGTCTTATATTTTTGTGTTTACAATTTAATAGCTTTAATAAGTCAACAAATGCGATGTAGAGTACTTACGCGAAAAGGTAGTTTTAAAAACATAATTTCACATCACATTGTTTTGAATACAAGTAATAGTTTTGTGAAACGGTTTGGCTGCAGGAGTGTTTCCCGGCGGCTACGAGTTAGGGACCTTCGAAGGTAGAGCGTATACTCCTTTTAAAGGGCGATAACGCATTAAATATCTCTATGATTTCGCAGATGTTCATGGGCGGTGTTCATTACTTACCATCGGGTGATCTACTTGCCTGTTTGTCGCTTCTAGCATTAAAAAAAAGTAAGGAGTAAACATCATTAAAATTCTTAAGTTTAGGAGGTTCAAAGTTATAACTTTTTAATAAAAAAACATCAAAAAGGTAACAAAATATTTAATGCACATTATTTATGAAAATCTACGCACTAGGGATGGCCGATACAATCATACCTATATAGTTCTATAGATCCGATATTGCATCATTATCGTGATATCCGATATCGGTTCGTATCAAAACTATATATTTAGTGAAACACGATTCACTGTATCGATGACAACATACAATATTGATGAGACTATCGACATCTCATGTCGAATCAAGCACATACAAATTTCGTCGGCATAGTAACGCGTTCAGTGGTCTAATTGGTAGATCATTCACCCGGATTGTGGAAGGTGTGGGTTCGATCCCGCCTGAACACGAGGTGAAATTTTTAACTGTGTTATTTATTTATGATGAGTTTCGATTTATAACATTTTACTGTATGACATCGCAATACTTCTGATCCAGGGTTTTTATAGGAGTTCTTGTGGGGGGCTTTTGTTTTCGTACGGGGGCAAAAATTGGATTTTGGAATGGTCATACTTTGGTATGTGGGGGGAACCCCCACGGATCCACTTAAGGAACTCTCTCTACGGAAACACTTAAAGAACCCCCTTCAGAACCCCCTAAGGAACTCCCTCGGATCCACCTAAAGACCCTCCCAAATGGATTCAACTAGGGAACCCCCCATGAATCTACCTAGGGAACTCCATACGGAACCCTCTAAGGAATCCCCTATGGAACCCCTTTCGGAACCCCCTACAGAACCCCTTACAGAAACCCTTAAGGAACTCCCCTCGGATCCGCCTAAAGACCCCCCCAAATGGATTCAACTAGGGAACCCCCATGAATCTACCTAGGGAAATCCCTACGGAACCCTCTAAGGAATCCCCTATGGAACCCCTTAAGGAACCCCTTTCGGAACCCCCTACAGAACCCCTTACAGAAACCCTTAAGGAACTTCCATGGATCCACCTAAGGACCTCCCCACCGATCCACCTAAGGAACCCCCCAAGGATCCACCTAGGGACCTCCCCACCGATCCACCTAAGGAACCCCTCATGGATCCAGCTAGGGACCTCCCCACCGATCCACCTAAGGAACCCCCCATGGATCCACCTAGGGACCTCCCCACCGATCCACCTAAGGAACCCCCCATGGACCACCTAGGGACCTCCCCACCGATCCACCTAAGGAACCCCCCATGGATCCACCTAGGGACCTTCCCACCGATCCACCTAAGGAATCCCCCCATGATCCACCTAGGGACCTCTCCACCGATCCACCTAAGGAACCCCCCATGGATCCACCTAGGGACCTCCCCACCGATCCACCTAAGGGACCCCCATGGATCCACTTTAGGAACCTCCAAGAAAACTACCACCAATTAATCTAAATACAAAAGCTAACTGTACTCACTATACCAAGAATCAATAATATCACTTTGCAACACGGACATATAGTTTAAAATTAAAAACACATCAATTCAATAGTACTGAATATAGACCGATTTGCCAATATGGAGTTTCAAAATTAAAATCCAATATCGATGTATAGAGTCGATTCGATATTGCATAAACTCGATATTACCCACCGCTAATACGCACGAAAGAAAAAAGTATCGAATACGATCCTCCAAAATAACTTAACGCAGAAAGTAGCCCCAATCCGATTTTATCGAAACAATTCTCGATTCAACCTTAACGCAATCCGAAATTCATACATCACATGCATTAACCGTAAAACTTTAGCATCTCGATTCAACCTTAACGCAATCCGAAATTCATACATCACATGCATTAACCGTAAAACTTTTAGCCTGTATAAGTGCTATCTGGCCGACTAAACCCAGTTGTACATTGCTAATACCGCCCCGAGCGTGAAGTTGGAGGCCGCGGGACTCGAGACACTTGCAGTGTGTGCACGATCCTTAACTGAGTGCAGCAGGTGCCGTGGCCATGAATATTAACACACATGAATATTCCGAGTGTGTTTGCACATTTCTTGCATGATTCCATGTCACACTTTCCCAGCAAGGAAGGCTTGAAGCGGAAATAACTCGACAAAAAAGGTTTACGCGAACAGGCATCGCGGCTTTTACGAGAGACCGCTACTCTTCATAATTGCTCTTTTTAATGACGTTGTCTTTTGTTTTTATCATGAAAACACAACGGGCGGCAAATGGAAGCCGTGTTCGCGGAATAAACATATAAATTAATTTTATATATACAAGGCTTATTTCTTTTTATTTCAATTTTACTGTCTTGCTTGCTTTCTGGGACCAGTCTACACTAACTTATAACTTCATTATCATCAGCCCATTTAAGCCCCCACTGCTGGGGCACGGGCCTCCCTCAATCACATGAGGGGTAGTTGCCATACTCACCACGCTTGGCAGACGGGTTGGCGAGGGTTTTGATATAAATGCAGAGTTTTCCTTCTCTGGGTGCTGATGATCATGCCAGCAGCTTTACCTTAGTCGCCTTTTACGACACCTCCGACACCGACACCGACGAACTTATAACTTGATAGGACTTTTTAACAAGCTGTCTTGCCTGACATTAAACATTTTGCATTAGCTCCTATGACTTGTGAGGGACTTTGAGACAGTATAAATAAACATTTCAGTTCCGCAGTTAAGGAACTGAAAAAATAATGTAAGCTTAAAATTATTCAACCGTGAACAGTATAAAGACGGAAACTATAAAATTTTCTCTTACATAAACAATAATGTGGCCGTAAAGTCAATGAAGCATCATTAGATAAAATTTATCACCCTACAGGAATTTTAGGAAATATTTTTGGTAGTAACTCGAGTTAACTCAGGTGGCTTATACCTTCTCTGAAAACATGGTTTCTAAGAAAGCGATAAAGGAGTCATCATCTTTTTTTGTTCTTGTGCTGGCCAGATTATTTTTTTGCTTTATTTGGTAGGACTTGTCCCCTTGAGTATTTATTACTATGACACCAAAAGCTGTAGAGGCATTATCCTTGGTTTGATTTGAGTTCAAAAATCAACATCTTCATAATCATAATATTTATTGCTTCATAATGGTATATACAGGTCCTAAATACATTTTCAGAGAATCATTTAACAAAATATTTTTTCGGTATTCCAAATCTTTACATTTAAACACCAGGGGACAAGTCCTAACAAAATAGAGCAAATTTTTCTTTGGCCGGCTCTTTCTTATTTGGACCAAAAAAGTATGAAAGTCCGAAGATCGCCAGTTTCCGGAAAATCAACTACTTAATATATCTGTTTTCATTATTTTTACGGAAAAAACGTGGACCTATCTACGTGTTGGAGAAACCAAAGTTATATGAACACATTTGTAGTTACACAACGTGGTCATATAAATCGGACAGTATGGGGAAGTCTGAAACTACAAATATTAAGATTTATTGTTACAAACCATGTCATCAAGTATAAAAAACTCATGCATTAAAAAAATCTACTTACATCTTGTTTCAACTACTAGCTGCAATAGTATTGCATTTTGTGTTTTCATGTTGTGAATTTTTGTTGAAAAAATTGCATCTTATTCATTTTGGACGTCATGTTTCATAGACAAATTTACTGCTTAAGACCTCAAGAGAAGATTAAATACAAATAGTGAAAGATTGTTTTTTCAAAACCCTGTGGGGTTTCTTTCCTCAGCTAAGCACAGATTTTTAATGTAAGAATGCAGATTTTCTTTTTCTTGAAATCAATGACATGGCAAAGTTCCTAAAAAGAAATCTTCGTATTATATTAACAATTTCTGACTTCTCCATTCTGACTGATTTACTCGTATATGGTGGTTCATTTCCTTCGGTTCCTGTTTATAGTACCTACAAATACTAACATCAAAAAAGTCCTGTCAACACAATGAGACACTGAGCTAATTTATTCTCACTTTCATAACATTGAACTAAATCATCGTCATCGTCAGCCCATTTAAGTCCCCACTGCTGGGGCACGGGCCTCCCTCAATCGCATGAGGGGTAAGTGCCATACTCGCCACGCTTGGCAGACGGGTTGGCCAGGGTTTTGATATAAATGCAGAGTTTTCCTTCCCTGGGTGCTGATGATCATGCCAGCAGCTTTACCATAGTCGCCTTTTACGACACCTCGGTAAGAGTGAGGGTGGCCTATTCTACTCTGCCGGGGACCACACGGCCTAAATTGAACTGACCTATATACCGGACCAGAATACCAGGTACCGCAGGCCTAATTTGGGAGGAAGTGCACTTTTAAATACAGTGTCGCGAGTATCTATGAGCATAACTACATGTGATCCGTCTGCTCGTCTCTGTTCTACCACCTATCACATTTTTTTTAAATATTCTATGAGAAGAATATTGAAATTGATTTAAATTGTCATACAGATTTAGTTGCTAGTGTAGTATATACAATCTGTAATAAAAGCAACGTGACGTCATATACAAAAATTATACAGGGTATATCGGTGAACATTTAGCTACATCCCTTTAATCACGTGTTTTACCAACCATTATGAACAATATTTGTTCCACGACTTTTGGAAATTCGCATAAAAAAATTAAACATTTCATACAAAGTCGGACACGTGACTTGGTCATTTTGTATTAGAAGTTTAAAAAAAATCGACGAATTAAGCAAACTCGTAGAACAAAATGTTGTTCAGAATGGTCGATAAAATACGTGGTTAATGGGATGCAACATGATCACAGAAACATCCTGTATGTCTAAAAAGATACAAATAAAACAATACTATGTAACATAGTCATATTTAGAGTTACTGCGTACAATATATTTATAACCAAGTTTATTACGTTTCAATGTAAAATTTGGTGTGAAATCATATACAATATACTGCACACGTCGCTCAGGCAATAAATTATTCTTTATGGGCAATTAAACTCCCGTTATACTGAAAAACATACTTTAAAGCCTTAATGTCTGTGTAAAACACATACAGGCAGCAAAAATATTCTTTCACACCTGGCTCGGTGGGCTAGTAAGGCTCATTTAAGTTTTTCCACTATCAATCACCCACTTAAGCCATAAATGATTTTAGATGTTGAGTTTCTAAAAGGCGTATTATTATAATGATTGACTGGTCCAATGGATTTGGTAGTGACCCCACCTCATACTTCAATGACTCACTTTGTACAAACATTCGTGTGATATTCTATATAAGTACATTTATGTTTGTTTAGTATCTGAATGATAATATAATATTTAAGTATTATGTTTGTAGTTCCTGCATTCTGTGGCAGAACGGCATTTCATTATAACATGGGGCTTTCTTGTGACAGTTTTGTCGAAATAATATAGGTAAAAGTGATGGTAGCTTATATCATAAAATCAATGTGCATATTTCTACCATTAGCTCCGTGGTGGGGGAAAACATAGTGATACCTGCACGTTTCGAATCGTTTCTGAGAAGTATCACACGCAATCGGGAATCAATCCCTGAGATTGGTAGAAATTTTGTGATGTAAACAGCTGCCTACGGTTTTTATAATATTATATAATATAATATATGTATGGTAGGATTCAGCAGGTAGGTAGCAGAATAGTTAATATAAAATATCGAAAAAATAAGGCGGCATAACATTAGGATCAACGAAGCCTTTGAATTGCACCATTCGATGCTTTATCCAGTCATCAACAGAATCCCGTGTGTCAGCCTTTCAATCGAGAAAAAAGACCGTTGCTGTCACGTCATGTTGAGAAATGAAAATGTGTCTTTTGTCTATTCTGCCATCTTGAAAATTCTCGTAATAAAAGTAATATCAAATCAGCCGAGGAATTGCAGTAACTTGGCCTGTTTCTGTGACGTCGAACAAAAGGCTTAGAGGAGCGTCTAGCGCCTTGGTCTGCTTGCCGCGGCCGACAAAGCACAAAGCCGTTACGGGATAAGAGGCCTCAAGCCTGTCACAGACATAGGCGTTTTATTAACACGCTTCATGAGGTTCGACAGACACTTTTTCCCTGTGGTTTTCATAGCGTTCCAGATTATTTGACTTGTTGACTGCCTCGGTGCTGGCTCGGCGGTTACTTAGTTGGTTTCACCCAGATTGTAGAAACGGTTTGGCTCAGGCGGGGCTCGATCCCCTGATCGATCAAAATTTGTATTTGTTAATTTAGCAGTTTGCACTAATCAAAAGCCAAGGCGGTTTAATAATAAAAGCCATTATGAATAATTTTCCCTAAACGGTCGCCTTAGCAAACAATGAAATGGTGGCAAGACTGTTGTGTCCGTACCCATTGCTTTGGACCTCGGGGTACGATTGGACCATGATCCAGAATTTGGTGAGTCTGGTCCCAAACACAATGGACTGCCGTCTGACCTGTGGTGCAACCCTCAGATAGAGGAACCAGACCAACTGAACCATGGTTACGTTTCTGAAATAAATCTGAGCTAATGGACTGACCGGATGGCGCAATTGGTAGTGACCCTGCCTCTTACGCCAAAGGTCGTGGGTTCGATCCCCACCCTGGACAAACATTCGTGCGATAAATACTTATGTTTGTTCGGTGTCTGGGTGTAATATATGTATTTAAGTATATATTTGTGTTCCTCTGTTGTCTGATATCTGTAAGACAAGTGCTTAAGCTACTTAGTACGGAATCAGGTCAACGTATGAGATGTTGTGAGAATTATTATTATTATTAAATATGCACAAGGATTAGAAAGATTTAAAGCTGCATTTTGAAGCTACGAGGCTCACGTCCTTAGCCACCGTACTACCATTTTTTTATTTGATAGAAAGTGAGCCTTGCGTCTCATAGCCACTGCGACCAGTAGATGATCTATTGTGGCAGCCCCATAACCTATTACAGCACCTCATGTAGCTCCAGTTCCAGGATAAACCCGAGAATGGAGCTGATGGGGGAGCTCTTAATCTCGTCTGCTGAGATCATGTGTGCTCCCAGGTGCCGGCTTCTGCAGCGGTGCAGCGCTATGCACTCGCCGAGGACGTGGATAATCGTTTCCTCGTCCTCGCGACAGAACATACTACCTTTGCTCTTGTATTATTATAATCTGCATAGGTTAGTTAATTAAATACTTTTCACATGAAACAATATTTAAGCACAAAATGTTTATTTGGTTTATCTTAATATTCAACAGTTTTCCGTTGTTTTCTCCGCGAACCGTTGAATTCTCCATGGCATTGCTTGATATTTTCTCTTTCAAAGCGCAGGCACGATAAGTGGAAAGGAAAACGGTGAAATTGTAAGAAAGGGTACAATAACGGTATAAAAAGGAGCTCGTTTACAATCATCTCTATTCATTGGTGTAATCGTGAAATACAATTTCCCCGTGGTATTACTGTATTATCTACTGGTGAAATTTTAGCGATTGCTCTGCGTTTATGGCGCGTTATGTTTATTTTCATGACGCTTTAAGAAATATTGTACCGTACCCTTCTGGAATCGAGATATGCTCATACATTTTGTACACCATGAAATTTGGATTGTTTTTTTATTTCACCTATATAGATAATACAAAGACCATACAATAGGGTATATGACTAAGCTCAAGATTTTACAAAATATAAATATTTTATCAAAATATAGGTCAATATGTGCCAATGGCGAAAATTCTCAATTAAAAATATAACGTCTAGCCGGTTTTATGGTTTTTCAAAAATTCATGGGCAAGTCCATTTTAAAAGTATGAAATTATTAAAAAATAATTATACCATTGGATAACCCATACAATTTGCACCAATTATTATAATAGAACCATTGACATAAAAGAAACTTTTGATATAGCTACCATACAAAATTCAAATGAAATGCATACAAAATACTTAGGTGTGACGTCACATCTAAGTAGCCATTTGTATGGAGCGTTTTGGGTTTGCTCAAAATAATGTGATTTTAAAGTTGTGATATCTCAGGTAGTTTAAATGAGAATCAAGTGATTCTTTCAACGATGTTTCTACTATTGAGAGGTCTTTTGATTGCGAAAATAAAAAAAATAGTCATACACCGTATTCTAGAATTATCTGCTAATAACTAGGGCAGGCATTCTGAATAATACTTCCATTCACTTTATTTATTTATTTAAAATAGGTACATACACAAACGGATTACTGTCCATTACACAGCCACAAAATGTTTGTCTTTCTAAATCTATGTCGGACATAGCTCGGGTTTGTGATCACCAATCCGCATTTGGCAAGCGTGGTGATTAAGCCTAATCCCATCATAGTAGCGATATCTTGATTTCTATGATGGAGGTCTTCGCCATGCATTGGGACAGTTTATAGGCTGATACTTTACTTTAACTTTACTACGTCTTTCTCAGTCCCTCCTCATGTGTTAAATAATTATGTAGATACAAAAATTTGCTGTAAGGAGCTGTGTATGGTTCCAGCTGAAAACTGATGTAACCTCCATACCTAAAAGTATAGATGTTACTAACCACAATCGTTTAAAAATTTGAATTAGATTAAGTGTTTCTCTGCACATAAAACCTCCCAGCTATTTTCGTGAAAACTTTTAACCCGAACCGAAACAAATAAGGAAATTATATTATCTCGTGCTAAAGTTTCTCGCGGGGAGAACCAAATTTACAACAATTGCTTAACAATCTTGAAAAGGAGTGGGAAGAGCTTTTTTATTTACTGAGATAGCGTCCTGTAGGTTTATGTAAAAGGCTTTCGTATAGATTGAACAGTTAATAAAAGTAAAGAAGGGAGTATGTGAAGGGTTACTTTTAAACCTAAAATAAATAAAGTGTATGGAATTCATTCCAAAATGAGTCGTATTGTAGATAATGTTAAAGGTTTTCGTATAGAGTGCACGGTAAATAAAAGTAAAGAAGTAATTTTAAAATTAAGATAAATAAATGTTAGAATTCATTCCAAATTAAGTGTGTGATTTAAAGAAGTTTTATTTTGTAACAACTACGCATTAGTTATACCATCTGTGAATTATGTATCTTCGTAGAATTATTGCGAATTGATAGAAATGATAACTTATATTGCACGTGCACGAAAATTAAATATAAGTAATAATTTCCACTGAAATGTCATTATAAGTACGATTAAAATCATTTGGATAGATCTTCGTAACTGAATGTGTAGGTACATTCGAACCTTATTTTGAAATCTATTTTTTAATATAAATCAATATTAGATACTGTATTGAGTAAAACAGGCCAGCGACATTGCCTGAAGGTCCTTAGGCGGCCAGATGAATTACTAAGAATATACTCATAATATGTCTCCCGTTATTTAAAAATAATAAAAAACTTATGAAGGTACCATGATTATTTAAAATTCTAATTGGAATAATGCAACTGAATACGAATAAAATCATAGGTATTAGAAAAAAAAACAAAAGAAGACTTTGGCGCAACAGAATGTTGTTGTCGATTTTCCTGTTCATTTCATTGTACATAGTACTACATATCTGTAATATGTACCTATAATACGGTATTTGACTGTTTTTTTTTTCATTTTTGTAATCAAAGGAACTCTCAATTATAGAATCATCGTTGAAAGAATTACATGATTCTCATCTAAACTCCCAAAACGCTCCATACAAATGGCGACTGGCATGTATGAAAGTATTTTGTATGCATTTCATTTGAATTTTGAATGGTTAGGTGCTATATCAATGTTTTGTTTATGACAATGGTTCTATTATAGGAATATTTCGTGCAAATTATATGGTCAGTCAATTATACTTTTAAAATGGACTTGTCCATGAATCTTTGAATGACCATAAAACCGGCCAGACGTTACATTTTTAATTGAGAATTTTTGCTATTGGCACAATTTTTTTTTAGCACAAATAATCCCACTGCTGGGCAAAGGCCTCCCCAGCGTTTGCCAGTTACCAATTAGTTTAATAGAGAGCGCTAAACAAATGTTTTCCATCTCGTTTCTAGGGCACCTAGCCAAACAAGAATCCCTCATAATTACATTACCTACCTGTTCTGACCCTCATGTTATCCCCATAAACTCGTCAGATAAATAATAATGTGCCAGTGGCCGGTATGTAAATGTTTCTATAACTCGTACGGGAAAATTGTAAATGGACTCGGTTCCTTTCGCTTGGGGCGGTTGGGTAAAATTTGTAACATTTACAATTAAATGTTAGGATCAACCTATTATTTGAACAATCATACACCACAAAATTTATTTGCGTTATTTGAAATCATAATGACTGACCGAGAGATCACACTATATGATCTGTGGACTGGCCCGATGGGGTAGGTACCTATTTGGTAAGGTTAAGGTCATGCCCCAAGGGATCGCTCCCCAGTCTAGTAAACATTCGTGTAATTAACACGTTGGTTTTTTCAGTGTCTGGGTGTAATATATTTGTATATAATTAAGTATTTTCGTAAGTTCCTCTTGCGTATGATATCTGTAAACTTAATTTATTTCATTTGGTTTCAACCCTATCTCAACTGCACAAAGTTCAAAATCGGGTGGTCTCGTATAATCCATTGCCTGGTCAAACTTACTGGTACTTAAAATAGGATCAGGTCATTATGTATGAGAATGTTGTATGAATTTTTAAGTTCAATTTATTCCGATCACAATCTATAGGTTTATTACTGAAACTTGTTGAAAAATTGTAGCAGTGGGTTCTTTCTACTCATTTGATTAGAAGAGAGTTAATTATTTAAGCCTCTCATACTAAATCGAATTGAAAACTTTTGCCCAAAAGGCCAATCAACTTTCAAAGTAATCCTGTTATTTCGATTCAATCCAAGTAAAAGCAACTATTACCTACTTTGTTAATATGCATACATTTTTCAAATTATTAATTTCACAAAATATTTTTTATGAGCGAGTTTTTATTATTTTGATCTTTATACAAGAACACTACGTCACTAACTCACTAAGTACAGATTTATATCTGTTATATACATACTGTTATCACAATACCACTACTTAGTGACATAGTGATAACAGTATGTATATAACAGTATACAGATACACATACCTATCTGTACTGTAAATATTTAAAGCATCGAAATCGTAACCTTTTAAGGTATCAAAATAATTAAGGTAACACAGAGTAAAAGAAGCACTTGAACTTGTTCATTAAAGACGTTGCTATTGGAAAATAACCACTTTCCAAATTAACCTAGAGATTTTAGAACCCTGCTTTTGTTTCAAAATAAAATTTGTTATCAGACATGATTTTCGCGTTCTTTTCTCTACTACAGAGAAAGGTTCGTAAGGAAAAATAAAATATTACCCAATATACTCCTTTCGCTATATCATGATATCGGTGACAGCAGGACAGAGTTATACGTGAGTCACACGTTAGAAAGAGACTAACGTGAAAAATGTACAGATTTTGACATCTGTCACCCATATCATACTAAAACGAAAGGAGTATAGTGGAACTAAGATGATCAACCAAAACCGTTGAAAAAAAAATCATAATTTTTTCTTTTAAAAATACAAGTAATATTGACAGAATTTTAAAACATATGTAGGTGCCGGCTCACAGCTATTAAAATGATGCGATTGGCTATACGCCAAATCGATTTGTAACTGCCACAGAAAGAGCAATAAAAGCTGGACATGCATATACGATAAGGCTGGAAAAATAACCGCATCCGTCATAATGCACTGCATCCGTGATAACTCTGTGCGCTCACTAAACTGTAAACCAAGCCTCAATTTATGACTGTCCTGTGGTTATTTACACAATTGATGGGACATATATTGTGGGTTTACTATTATTTAAAACAAGCTGCGGAAAATACGTGTAAACACATTTTTAAAAGCGCGCATAAGCTCGCCTTTTATCACATAACGACAGGCGACAAGGGTCGGCGCCTATAAGCTTGTCAACTGGAGGCCCGATCCGGGGAAATCGGAAAAAGATGACAGCGCACTCGATTGCCACACCAGTGGAGTCAAAGTGGATTCGTTCCCCATGCAGTGATCCGTCTGCTTGTCTGCCAGACAGCAACAGGTTTCATTTTAACCCTGAATAACATGCGTGATAGCCCATAATAACGACCGTGGGAGAGCCACGCTCACAGAAAACCAGTTTGAAGCAGAACTGCGCTGTGTTTCGTTGCGTGAGTGAGGGTACCGGAGGCCCAAAGCGGGGGAAAGGGGGGTTTAAAGGTGCAGCGCACTTGTTACTCCACTGGTGTCGCGGGTGTCTATGGACGGGGGCGATCGCTTACCATCAGGCGATCCATCTGCTCGTCTGCCACCTATAACATAAAAATAAAATATGCCAAAACAAGCGTAAATTATGAATAAAACCACATACCGTAGTATAATGAAGTGGCGAGTAGTGGAAGGGACATAGATATTTTTAACGCAAATTTCGCTCAATATAAAAAGTCTGTGACGAATTTCGTGAAAGCCCAGCATTCCTCTTTTCCTTAATTCCCACTAAGCGGTGATAGATTGTTAGTATTTAAGAGTAATGTTATTGTTTGTTTTTGATGTTTTAAGCGTGCTGTGTACACTTTTTTTTGGATTATTGTCTAGTCTATGTTATTTGTGCCATGTTTGCTGTTATGCAGCGATAATAATCTGTATGTGTACCTATAAATAATAAAAATAAAAATAAGTAAATAAATACCCCTCCTCTACTATTAAAATATGTCCTTTGCCCGACGGTTGTCTGGAACAAATCACTTTCTGCAGTAAAACCGCCGAAATTGTACACCAAATTTATGTAATGTCTAGGACTTAAGTTGTGTATGTATTTTATACAAAAAAAATATATATATGTCGAATTGAGAACCTCTTTTTTTAAGTCAGATAATAAGGTACAAAACAGATGTGACAAAGTAGTTTTTTTAATCATTACTTTAGTAAGTAAGCTTAAACTAATTGCAATAATTTTAATGTACTACAAACAAATGCAGCTTGAATTATTGAAACATTTCACAAATGAAATTGCGAACTTAAAACGACACGCTCCGGTTTCGCTCGTGTTTCAATTCAAACACACATATTCTAAACTTGACAACATAAATGCATTTTAACCACGGAGTATACAGTGTATGAAACTAAGGTTTAATTACAGTGGCATTATTAGTTCCATCAAGCATACAGTTCACAAGTATAGCGTAACAACCACCGCATGTGGACATGTACTGTATATATACATAAGTAAGTAGACTAATGATTTGAACGGAAATCTAATGTTTTTTTTTTTTATAGTAGCTCAGTGTATTGGCTCTCCTCAGCCTGATGGTAAGCAAGAGAAGAGCCTAAGTTGCAATTACAACGGAAGCGACATCAAGGCATCACCTCCGTTGACACCGCCATACTGGCCCGCGAGATGCTTCTTCACGCTTCGTTTGAAGGAATTCGTATTGTAGGAAGGATGAAACCCATGCGCCGGCAACGAGTTCCATTTCTTGATGGTGCGGCAGAAATAGGAACTGCCAATTTTTTTAGTCCGTGATGGAATGTTTTCCACTGTCAAGCAGTAACAGCTTTGTCCGGCGTGTGTAGTTCTGTGACGGAATAGGGCAGGTAGGATTTTTTTGTGATAAGTGGCAGACGAGCAGACGGATCACTTAATAATAAATGATTTCCGCCGCCACACCAGTGGAGTCACAAACCCCCCAGATTGGGCCTCCAGTACTCTTACTGCACACTGCTTCACGCCGGTTTTCTGTGAGCCCGTGGCCACTCCGGTCGAGCCGGCCCATTCATGCCGAAGCAGCAGACGAGCAGACGATAATTAAATATAATATTTCGATTTGAAGCGTGGCTCTTAATGCGGTGAAATAAGGTCTAAAAGCGTCCTACTGGGAACTTTGTCAGATGTACAGTGTGTGAGATGTGGAAATGAGCAGGATACCTGACAAGGCGTGAAGATGATAGTTGGATATATGGTTTAAATATTAAAAGTGGCCCCTTTTGGAGTGAATCAATTTTTCGCCTACGCGTTAGACCCAACATTTTTTCATGGTTATTTAATAAATAGTATAAGTTTTTGCCGAGAGGTTGTAATCCCGAAATTGTTTAAAATAGATCCGGCTAAGTAGCTAAAAATTAAAATCGATTGGCGTCGCTAGTGTGCCCTACCCGTCACCTTAAGTTACACTTTCTTACACACATACACTTGTCTCCTCTATCGAACAGTGTCTAAAAGAAATTGCGACTAGCAATAAGACTACCGTATTTTTTTACGATCTGTTGAGGCTTTGTCTCCGTGCTTTATCGAGTGAACGAAATATTCACCGTGTTTATTTTTAACTTTAATCAAGTTCATCATTCAAGAAAACTAATATAACCAACTAGTTCACTTTAAACTTTTTAGCAACAACGCCCGACAATATCTTAGTGCCTAAATAAGATTTTCCTAGCAAACTCCCTAGGTGAAAGAACATTTGTGTCAAAGACGAAACTAATTTTGAACAAGAAATTGGAGTTTCAGGTAGACCGGAATAAGCCCAGCGGCCGCGCCATGATGAATAGGCCTGGGCTTGGACGTGGGGCGGGTGCCAACTACTGTTCTGTAACTACAACATTACCTTAGGATAGTACCCACTTCACTAAATGCCCTTCACACAAATATCAACTATAATACCTTAACCACTGAGTCCAGTCGGTGAAACTCGAAGTGAAGGGGCTTTATAAACGAGTTACAATAACAATGCAGTAATAGGGACCACCTATCAAAACAGTCGCAAGATCCAAGTTGTATGAAGTGCTTGCATCGAAATACGGAAGTGGCTACACAGTCATTTACATACATGATATAATAATGAAATTTGCATCTAATTCTAATTGCTAATGTGACGAAATATGTATCTACTACCTATCTGTTTGAGTGTATTTAGCATACCTACTTAAAACATGAAATGAAAATATCTCACATTTTCTTATGTTGCCTGCGGGTATGGATGATAAAAGCCGTTTTGTGCTTGTTAATAAATCACATAGATCTTTGTTCTCCGCTTCCGTAAGTAATAAAACATATTTGGAGCCGAAAACAAACGTACATATCATTGGCCTAGAACATACACGTGGTTGACTTATTATCTTTACTTTACGCAACTTTACAAACACCGTTAATGACTTTACTCCATTTTCATGTTTGTGTAAATAAAGCCGAGAAATAAAGAGAAATAAATATGTAGGCATCATACAGTGTAGTTAAATAGCATTCGTTTATTATCATAGAAATATCTGTGACTACACGGAGCCCAATTCTCGTGCTCGTGATATTTAGAAAACATGGCGGATATCACCTGAAAACCATACAAAAAAACTATGTTTTAGTGATATATGTCGTATAAAAATAAATGTCACGAGCACGAGAATTGGGGTCCTGTGGTGCAGAAGCTATTGGTTCGCACTTTAATTGCACTTGGATTTCGATATCCCCAGTCCCTATTTTAATTAGGTACTGAAAATATCTCATGATTATTGGGGTGATGCCCGACTCTGCGTAGTCTGTATATTCATGTGCCTCGGATAGCTCGTTAAGCCCTTGATTTTGCGCCCAAACCTCACCCGATAAATCCGGTAATGTCACGTTGGTGACTCATCGAAATATGCTGGTAAAAATAATTAAGAGTGCCCCTCTATTTGCGCATACTTACACACTATAAATGTTCCGCATACTGGCTTATTTTCAGGATGGAGATAGATTTATTTGAGAGGGAATTCACTCAGCATAAACCTTAAGACACTACAGAGCTCCCAAGCCCATTGTTGTTACATTACCTTAGCCAACAAATCTATTTCGCTCGGTCCACATTCGGCTACAGGCGCATCGATTCCGACTGAATGCTCTTCCGATAGTGCTCGATTAATCAGGATCTCGATTCTAGTTCAATTGACATCAATATTGGAACTAGCTGTCTTGCTCCGTCGTAGAAAGAGGGAAAGAGAAGGCTCAGCTTGCCTAGACTTCAGGCGCATTGCTACGCGCTACGATGATTCCGAGAATTCGTGTACCTTCCAATTTATGAGTGTTAGTTTATTGCTGAGCTCAATTACACAAAAAATAAAGTTTACAAACTAAAACCCGACTACCAAAAAACACACTTACAAAAGTACGAGCCGTGTGAGTGAGGTTACCGGAGGCCCAATGGGGGGGGGAAGGGGAAAAGGTTGGCAGCGCACTTGTGACCCCACTGGTGTTGCGGGTGTCCATGGGCGACGGAATTGCTTACCATCAGGTTATCCGTCTGCTCGTCTGCCACCTCTCATATAAAATAAAAGTACGAAACAAGAACATTGTCTCTGCTGAAATTATTATGCCGCATCACCGTGGTCGTATGCCACATTGATTTTATTTTTTATTTTGCTACAGTAGGTGGCATACGACCACGGCGATACGGCATAATAATTTCAGCAGAAACAATTTTCTTGTTTCGTACTTTTGAAAGCGTGTATTTTAGTAGTCGGGTTTGAGTTTGTAAATTTTATTTTTATTTCACATATTTTTAGCTATGGAAATACATATTCGAAATGTGCTAAAAAGCTCTTTCATTCAATACCCCACACGGTATCGTCAAGCAAACATTTTTTTTTTAGCACCTTACTCTAAGTTCCCTAGAGGGCGCTGTAGAACACAATCAAGACGCTTCTGACGACACTTAAATTTGTTTAAATATGATATCTAGTTTAGAAGTTATGAGGGAACAGATGAACAACCATACATACATACAGGTAAAAATCATAACCCTCCTTTTTGCTTCGCCGAAGTCGGGTAAAAGTGGAGTGGAAATATCTTATATAATATATAATATCAATTATATTACGAGTTTAATCTTCGTGAATCATTAGTTTACTCAAATGTGAATCTAGTTTCATAGAAACTAAATACCACAAATACCAACTAACCAAGTAACTTGTTTTAAACTTTCATGATCACTAACATAAGAATAGTTATTTACGGGATTTCTACCATGTACCTTATTTTTGAGTTTCCGATATCTCGGCACATGGTAGAAATCTTGTAAATAACTATTCTAAACCAAGTACTTTTTACCTATCTACGTATTGAACTTTTTATAAAATAATAATTGACATTTTTATAGCTATTTTTGGCAACAAAGTGTAAAAAATTAATGATATTTTTATCCAAATTATATTTAGATAGCTGACATTTAACTCTTCCATATTTTTAATAGTTAGTTGATCCGTATTATTATTACCTTAGTGTGAGTATATGAGTTACATACAGAACAAGAATCAATGATTCTAAACATTTTTATCTGTCTGTTCACGGTTATCTCGGAAACTACGGTTTGAATGAATCTTTTTTATTGTTTAGCTGTAAAGCTTGGGCAATATATAGGATATAATTTATTTTTGAAAAAAAAAACATTTAGAAACTTCTAACTAACTAATACCTCCACGCGCGCGGAGCTGCGGGCGTCCACATCACAAATATGCAGACTGGGGATCGAACCCACGACCTGCGCAGCAAGGTAGCTACAAATTGTGCCACATCAACGTGCCACAATTGTGTCACGGCCTAGTTCAACGGGAATAAGGCCACCACAATATTTATATAGCTAAATTAAAACCGTGTTAGTACTTAAACCCTAACCAATGATTAACAGCATTCACAGCCATGATAAACCAATACTTTGCATATGGCGGGAACCGTAAATACTCGTAAATAATTTAATCCCACCTCTCTTCATTTACTGGCACGAAATTGGTAAACTAATTAATAACGTTTATAGGGATTTAATTAAACAAATTATGTAAAAGTAACGATAGTATGACATGGAAATGTGGATCAAATAACAACTTAATTATTTATAATTTGCATTTTGTTCCGCTCGATGTTTATTGGGACAACGAATGTTTTTAACAACATAGTTATGTAATCGAATGTAACATATTTCTGCCGGGTGTGTTATCAATATAATATAAAACAAAATTATACCTAATTATCTGGTAAAGGTACAGGGTGCTATATACGGATGTTATTTTTTATGCTAGAAGGCGACAATGGAGCAATAGGGTCACCTGATGGTAAGTGGTCAGTTCCTGTCACTTTTAGAAATGCCCATCACTTAAGGTGATGGGTAGGGCACACTAGCGACGCCCATAGATTTTATTTTTTATATACTAAACCGGTTCTATTTTAAACTTCGGGGTTAAAAGCTCTCGGCAAATACTTATACTACCTACCTATTTATTAAATAACAATGCACAAATGTTGGGTCCGTTTTTGTACGCGAAAAATTGATTACCGCCAAAAGCGGCCACTTATAGCGTGAATCAATTTTTCGCATACAAAAACGGACCTACCCGTCACCTTAAATAAAAAGTCCCTTAGCCATAACTATTCCACAAAACTTAAGTGCGTGATAGAAACACATTGTACTATCATCTGGATGTTATGATTTATATATTTTACCTCATATAAAATTAAACTATTGTTTGTATGAAGTTATTTCAATGTATTTGATCGATATGTTGCCTGATTTTATTATTTTGATTTTTTTTTTATATATTGGAGGTGGCAGACGAGCAGACGGATCACATGATGGTAAGCAATTCCGCCGCCCATGTAATTAAAGTTAGTTTATAATGTTTGAATGAAGTTTATAATATTTTGCTGTGTAGGTACAATTTTCTTAAATTATTTTATATAAATTCTAAAAGTATGTTGCAGATTTACTACAATAAGAATACATTGTTCCCCTGTTTTTAGCACCAGAGGAACAAGCAAATTTTTAATGATTTAATAATAATTTCTGAAACTTGTAGTTTTTTATGAGAATAAGATTCTTTGAAACTACTAGCCCGCTATTATCTACATAGATCATGAAAATGAATAGCTTCCGTGTGGAATAAAAACATAGATGACAATGACATGCCAGCGTTGTTTCTATTTTAAAAAATCGTACAACATTTCATTTATTGAACTGTTTCCGCTCTGAATAGCTGTAGCACTTGTGTTATAGATATCAGACAACAGAAAAATTACAATTACACCCAGACACAGAACCAATACAAGTGTTCATCACAGGAATGTTTGCACCGGGTGGGGACCGAACACCTGACCTTTGGCGTATGAGGCAGAGTCACTACCTACCAAATGTACCATCGCGACAATCTATTGATTGATTAAAACAATGGATTCAGGTTAAGTACGGCAGATGCAAATTATAAAAAACGTACTTGGTACGTTTCTAATTCTAATTCGTAAGTTTTATTAGCACCTATCAGTAAATACAGCTAAACATATTGCTGGTTTTTTTCGCTTGGTTGATGCGTAGTATCTTCTTCTTAGTTTGTGCTTGGTTGGTAGAAATCGACATTCCGAACCATCGGTAGCTTTACATATTATTTGACATATATAAATCTTCTATCACTTGTTTTATTCTACAATTATTGTGACTCCACTGGTTTTGCGGGTGACCATGCGCGGCGACAATCGCTTGCCATCAGGTGGCAGACGAGCAGATAGATGTCTGCTCGTCTGCCACCTATGTCATAAAAAACAATAATATCCCTTTGAACAGCAGGTACATATTCTGAGCACATTTCATGTTCTTTAAAAGCTAGATTTCCACTTGATAGCTTAATCGTGGGCGTCAGACTCAGCCGCTGCAAAATTGGCTCATTTCAGCTGTCACGTCGCAAACCACTTGCATGGCCCATTACAGGAGCTGCAGCAGCGAATGAAATATTGCCGATATATGACCACTTTGACCTTTCACTACGGAATATTTAAGGTTTTCTTTTATTTTATTTAAATTATACTTAATAAATAAATAAATACCACATACATTACATTGTTAACATTATGTTTGCCCTGAATTGTTCTAGAGGATTTATTGAAAATCCTTTCAAATTTGGGTAAATCAGAGGCGGATTTACCAATAGGCTAAGAGGCTGGAGCCTAGGGCAGCAGATTTTAGGGGGCGGCAAATTTGTAAGATTTTTTCTGAAAAAAGTGTAGGTATCACCCTCGTCCACCCGTCTGCCAAGCGAGGTGAGTAAGGCAATTACCCCTCATGTTATTGAGGGAGGCCCGTGCCCCAGCAGTGGGGACTTAAATGGGCTGACGATGATACATTTATTATAGAAGTTAAGGGGGGGGGGGGGGGGGGGGGACACAATTTAACACTTTGGGAGCGTCTCTTGCGCAAAGTTTTGTGTGTAGAAATAAATGATGTTAAAAACCTCAATATCATTTTAAAGACCTATCCATAGACACCCCACACGTATAGGTTTGATGAAAAAAAATATTTGAGTTTCAGTTTGAAGTATGGAGACCCCCCAATTTTTTTATTGTTTCCAATTTTTATGTAAAAATCGTAATGCGGCTAACAAAATACATCTATTTACCAAGTTTTTTTTTTTTTTTTTTAAATATTTCACAACATCACATACATTGATCTGACTCCGAGATAGGTAGCTCAAGCACCTGTGTTACGGATATCAGAATCAACAGTGGGATTACAAATATATACATATAATACTTTTCTTTTGTAAATACATACTTATAATACATAGCAAACACCCAGACCAATACAAACAAACATGTTCACGCACACAAATGTTTGTACTGTGCGGGGATCGAACCCGCAACCCTTGTATCAGAGGCAGCGTTCACTACCACTGTTCCAATCGGGTCGTCTTTTTTCATTCAGTTTCAATAGTATAGTTCTTATAGTTTCGGAGAAACACACATGACAGACATGACGAATTTACAAGGGTTCCGTTTTTTGCCATTTGGCCACGGAACCCTACAAAGTCATGAAATGAACACAGGGGATACAAAGAATACAAATAACCCGCTTAACGATAGTTTGATTGAGATAAAGATTAACGGATATGATGTCGTGCCAACGCGTCCGTTGTAACTGCATAATTGCAGCGTTGGTTCCCCTTTTGCATACCATCATGCTTAGGTCAGCCAATATATAAAAAGCGGCTAAGTGCGAGTCTGACTCGCGCACCGAAGGTTCCGCCGTACATTTCATTTTATTAAAATATTTTGATTATATTATATAATTTAAAAAATGAGATTTTCGAAACTTTTCCTATATTTGCATTATATGACAATGCTTCATGCCAAATTTCAAGATTCTGAGTTTACGGGAAGTACCCTATACGGTTTTGATTCCTTTGCGAGTGTCGAAAATTTGTTGAAAATATCGACATAATCGGCTGTATCTTTTGATTGGCTTGGCTTAGAAGTTTGGTATTTTCACAGCTTAAAGAGACAGTAAACTTGAGTATTTCATGTAAATTTCAGTTTGATACGTCCACGCGTTCTTGAGATAAAGGGTCTTGACGGACAGGCAGACAGACAGACGGACAACAAAGTGATCCTATAAGGGTTCCGTTTTTTACTTTTGAGGTACGGAACCCTAAAAAGGAACATGGAACATCCTAAATTCAATCTGCAGATAGCTTATTTCCAAAAACACATTATAAATATAAATTCATAAAGTATAAACGTTGATTTACTAACTTACTCGTATGTAGTTACGCCCTTTTTCTCACGCCTTTTGCGGCAAATCATCGTGAATCGGATATTCTGTAACTTTACCCATCTGCAAAGAGGCGCAAATAAACTACAACTCGTGTTATAAATCCGTCAGTGGCAGCAAACGCTTCTCTAAGCTGCAATCTGTCATAGTGCAGCGTTGTGGGAGGATGCCGCGAATTATCAAATGTTAACTAACCGCTGACCGTCCTTTGTCTCTCTCAGTCTGATTAGGATTGGTCTACTTTTTATCTTTGTCTTACATAAGAAAAAGTTTTCTTGGATTTTACAAGTTCCTACACTGGAAATTAAACTTTCATATTCTTTTACAGTTTTTCTTTAACCTCCGCGTGAAAACCATAATTTCCATTTAAAGAACTAGGAACTTAAAGGACTAATAAACGAATTAGTTATTTCTTAAACGCTTTACACGACATTTTTTGCCACGCAATTCCTCAATGTGGAATCAACTTCCAGCAGCGGTATTTCGTACCGGTCTCAATGTCGTACCGCTTCGAAAGAACCGGTACGACATTGAGATCTTCAAAAAACGCGCCTATACCTTCCTAAAAGGCCGGCAACGCATCTCCACTCCTGGTGTGGCTGATGTCCATGGCCATCAGGTGACTCGCTTGATCGTTTGCCTCCCTTTCTCATATAAAAAAACAGGCAAATAAGTTAATATTATGATAAAAACTTATTTATACCAATATATAGTTACGTAAAAAGATTACGAGGCTGATATGGTGATTTTCTAACAATCATCCTTAAATAAAATAGAAAATAAATATTTTACAGCTTTTCAAAACTTGACACTATCTTGACAATATAGTTAAACTTTGACATTAAATTACTTCAGTCCAAATACAATCCATTTCCTTATACTATTAAATTAATTGGTGTTTAAATCTATGTCCAATGAGTTTTATTACAATTAATTTCATAAATTATGTAGGTATGACTATGGTATGCTTAAAGAGGTAATTGTCCGAACTATGCTATATGTAAGATTTGTATTTTTTTTTTGTACCATCACATTTTTACAATAAAGTTTTTACTTACTTACGACATACCTTAGCAAGCTTTACAATATCAAAATAGAATATAAAATTCGCTAAGTACCAACTTCACTAGGTATAATTAAAATGTATGTAAGCTTTAGTAAAAGTAGTAAATCAGTCAGAAGCAGCGCGCTAAGCCGCAATGTATAATACAATGTGCAACTCTCTACAAATTATAACCCTAGGCCAATGTTTAATCTAGTCGTAAACTAAGAAGTATTACTGATTTTAGGATTTCATAAGAATTAAAAAATAACATATAAACCATAGGGAACAGCCGCACAGTGGTAAATCAGTCACCAAGAAGCACGCTCTAAAGCTATGCATGTTCTTCTGCTTCTTATTTTATTTATGGCAATCCACTTCTCGACTGAGAATTACTGCTGCCATTATCATGTTTTAGATTTGGGCGTTAAGGTGACGGGTAGGGCAATCGATTTTAATTTTTAGCTACTAAACCGGATCTATTTTAAACCATTTTGGGTTACAACTTCTCGGCAAACACTTATACTATTTATTAAATAACCATGTACAAATGTTGGGTCCGTTTTTGTAGGAAAAAAATTGATTCACGCCAAAAGTGGTCGCTTTTGGCGGTAATTTAAATTTCGAGTACTAAAGCAGACTCAAAAGCTAAGTATAGTTATTTAATAAATAGTATAAGTGTTTGCCGAGAGGTTGTATTCCCGAAATTGTTTAAATTAGATCCAGTTTAGTAGCTAAAAATTAAAATCGATTGGCGTCGCTAGTGTGCCCTACCCGTCACCTTAAGCGAGACAACTTGTCAGGAAAAATTCAAGTGATATTTTGACAAAGGGCGTAGTCAACAGTCGAAGTCAGTCAAAGTTTCAGTCACTCAATAAAACGGAGGTGTTAGCGTTTAGAGTCTGCCGAGACTACTCTTAACGAAATCGCAGGTTTTAAGACCATATTAGGTCCAAGCAAGTTGTTCACGACAACTCACTCAGCACACAATAGCAGTATTAAAAACGATACAATTGCACTATTCTTATATAATACTTTGCGGGTGTTCACTGCACAAAACAACACCAAATTTGTACACTAAAAATCACTAAATACTAATTTAAAACCTTTGCATTGCATCAACCGATACGACTCGTTCTACTACCCTCCGCAGACCCCGCTCTGTATGTTATTCGTCATAGCGCGGAGCGATAGCTGCTTTTTTTTTAATATGAGAGGTGGTAGACGAACAGACGGATCACCTGATCTGCCCATG
This sequence comes from Marasmia exigua, assembly GCA_019059595.1. Lineage (NCBI taxonomy): Eukaryota > Metazoa > Arthropoda > Insecta > Lepidoptera > Crambidae > Marasmia > Marasmia exigua. Next base: position 10,775,935 of record CM032475.1, on the reverse strand, counting down.
GACACCCGCAACACCAGTGGACCAGTGGTGTCACCACTATTAAAAAAAACGAGTTCATTAAGGCGACGGGTACTAGCGACACCAAATTGATTTAAATTGTTAGCTACTAAAGCAGAAAGGGAGTCTCTAAGCAAACATTTATACCATTTATTTAATAATGCACTACTTTTTGACCTGTTTTTCCACTCGAAATTTGAATTAACGCCATAAGTGGCCATTTTTAGGGATATTCAAATTTCGAATACAAAAGCAGACCCAAAAGTTAAGTAATATAGTAGAGTTAAGTATTAAACAAATAGTTTAAGTGTTTCCCAAGAGGCTGTTACAGCTTCGAAATTTTTAAAATATATCCGGTTTATTTGCTAAATATTTAAATTAAGAGGCGTGCCCTACCCGTCACCTTAACTAGTCCGCGTGTTATAATATTTAAAGCAATGTCTATACATATAAGGATTTAAGGTTGGTATTACTGATTCGGTTTCAAATTGTCATGTTGGTAATACATATAAAAACTTTTGTCTATGTTTTCTTGTTCGGTGAAAAATACTTGTAACGGTGTGTCAGTACTAGGAGAATAAAACGGCTTGTTAATTACATATAAACTTTTTCATTTACTCAGAAATAACTTGAGGTTATGGGCCCAGGCACATAATCCTACATCGCGAGTTAACTATTTTCAAGGAAAAGTCAGACGTTAGCAGTTACTCTGGTGGAAAAGAAAGTGAGGTTAAGTCTCACGGCAGCGTGGGAACTACGGCGTCAAACCTAGTCAGCGGAAAGAAAACTTGTTCTCAAAAACTTCGAGTTGTGGGTGAACAAGGCAGGAATATGGAGAGTAACAGTGTGAACGTGATCAAGCTGGAAGGTTGTAGAAACTGGAATGTTTGGAAATTTCAAACTATGGTGTTATTGAGGGGACAAGGTTTGCTGGATGTTGTGGAGGGAAAATGTGTAAAACCTGAAGCGGCTGTTGAAATAACCATTTGGGAAGGAAAAGATGCTAAGGCTCAAACGCTGTTGGTTACACGGATGGCTGAAGAGGCTATGCTACACATCATCACATGCACGAGTTCTGCTGAAATGTGGCGCAAACTTCAGAGCGTATACGAACAGAAAACGGAGACTAGTATACACATGATACAACAAAGATTCTTTCAATACAAATACGAAAAGGGCAGTGATATGTCAGTCTTCTTATCCAAGATTCAAGAGATGCGTAATAATTTAAAACAAATGGGCGAAGATATCTCCGATAAATTTGTTATCACGAAGGTGTTGATGTCGTTGCCTGACGAATATAAACATTTTGTGTCGGCGTGGGAGTCGGCGCCTGATAATAAGCAAACTTTAGATAATTTGATGGCTCGCTTACTGATTGAAGAAGAAAGGATGAAAGGCAAGTTAGATGAGTCTCAGCAAACATCATCTGCGTTCGTGGCGAAAAATAAAGGACAAATAAAGTGTTATAAATGTGGCAGAACAGGACATTTTCAAAGTGATTGTAGAAGTAATAAAACTGGCAGTGCTGATAACGCAAATAATAACTGTTACTATTGTGGAAAGCCCGGTCATTTTAAAGCGCAGTGCAGGTTTAGGAAACAAAAAGTGAATAAAACGAAGAGCAATGCGTTCGTAGTGTCTACTTCGGGTAATGAACAACATACATCAAAATGGCTAGTGGACTCTGGTGCTAGTGAGCATATGTGCAGAAGCCGCGCATTGTTTACATCGTTTACAAGATCAAAAGAACAATCAGTGATCGTCGGTAACGGTGCAACAATTAGTGTCCTCGGCTGCGGACAGGTGGCGGTACAAGTTTCCAACGGAACCGAATGGATTGATACAGTCATAGACAACGTTCTGTACGTTCCTGACTTGAATAATAATCTGTTCTCTGTCATTCGCGCCACAGACAAAGATTACACCATAGTGACAGATGACAGATTTTGCAAATTTTTTAGAGAAAACCAAATTTGCGCCATTGCGGAGAGAATCGGTGATTCATATTATTTAGAAATGCGGTATAAATACAATGAATACGAAACTGCAAACACTGCAACAGTATTACAAAGTGATTTAAACGATTGGCATAGAAAACTAGCGCATCAAAACTTTACGTACGTAAAAGATATCCTTCAGAAACACAATGTTGATGTCAAACAAACCACTAAACCTGAGTGTGAGAGTTGTTTAGTTGGGAAGATCCATCGTTTGCCATTCAGTAAAAGTGAGAACGTTACTACAAGTACTTGTGATCTAATCCATGCTGATACGTGTGGTCCCATGGAGGAAGTTTCTGTTGGCGGGTCAAGATATTTTGTCATACTAAAAGACGACTATTCCAACTATAGGACTGTGTTCTTTGTTAAAACAAAAGATGAAATCAAACATTGTATCGAAGACTTTGTCAATAAAGCGGAGAACATGACAGGGAATAAAGTGAAGGTATTGAGATCTGACAATGGTACTGAGTTTGTGAACAAGGAAGTGAAAAGCTTGTTTTCGAAACGTGGGATAACTCACCAAACATCAGTACCCTACACGCCAGAACAAAATGGAAAGGCAGAACGAGAAATCAGAACATTAGTAGAAGCTGCACGCACAATGCTACATGAACAAAGCCTTCCAAAGAAATTGTGGGCAGAAGCAATAAATACCGCAGTATTTGTCTTGAACAGAACAGGAAAAAGTCATGAAAATGGAAGATCTCCTTTTGAAGTATGGACAAATAAGAAGTTCAACATTCACCAGTTAAAAGTCTTCGGCTCTGAGGTCTACGTTCATATTCCACAGGAATACAGAAAGAAATGGGATAAGAAAGGTAACAAAGGGTTAATGGTGGGTTATGATGATAATGTGAAGGGATATCGCATTTACTTCCCTAAAACGAATGTGGTAGAGGTGAAGAGAGATGTTGTGTTCCTAAATGAAAAAGGCAAAAAGGAGAAACTTGCTGTGAAGGAAGGTGAAGAAAAGGAGTCTGCAATATCAGTAATCCTCAAAGAAGAGAACAACCCTGGGATTGAGTCTAATCCTGTGAATGAAGTACTTAACACAGACGAAACATTAGAAGCAACCCACACCAGTAGTTCAGGAGATGACTCAGAGAATGAATGTGACAGTGAGTACTTACCATGCAGTGACGAGGAGCAAGCAATAGAAGAAAGCGGTTCATCTATACAGGGAAGGAGCAAGCGTGCTAGAAAGCAAACATCCTTCTATAAGTGCAATAATGTGAGGTTAGGTGAAAGTGAGTGCTAACCTCTTACATACACTGAGGCTATGAACAGAAGTGATGCGTGTAAGTGGAGTGAAGCAATTGCTGCAGAACTAAAGACACTACAGGACAATGATACTTGGGACATCTGTGATGCACCAAAAGATGTGAAAGTTATTAGCAGTAAGTGGGTATTTAAAATTAAAAATGTAAATAATAATGTACAATATAAAGCTAGGCTTGTTGCCCGAGGGTTTGAACAACAGGATTCATTTGATTGGTGTGATATTTATGCTCCCGTTGCCAAGTTATCCACATTCAGATTATTTGTTGCTGTAGCCACTAAATTAAATGTGTCCATCTATCAAATGGATGTAACAGGGGCCTTCTTATATGGGGACATAAAAGAAGATGTATATATATGTTTACCTAAAGGTGCCTATACTACAAATAATAATATAGTTAAATTAAAGAAGTCATTGTATGGGTTAAAGCGCTCCCCTAAGTGTTGGAATGAAAAATTTAATACAGTAATAATTAATGAAGGATTCGTTCGATCAAAGTGTGACTCATGTCTGTATACAAAAACGAATGGCACAGATAAAATGTATGTTTTGATTTATGTAGACGATTTACTAATTTTTGGGACAAATGAACAAAATATTAAAGAATTAAAGAGTGTGTTAAATTATGAATTTAAAATGAAGGATCTAGGGTTCATTTCAGAATTTTTGGGTATAAATGTTAAACAAAATTTGCAAAATGGCACAACTATATTGTCACAGAAAAACTATCTTGTAAATGTAATCAAGAGATTCAATATGGAAAATTGTAAGCCTATGTTGACTCCCATGGACCTTAATTTTAATAGTAAAATACTTGAGTCTGATGTGATATGTGATAAAAACTTAGAGCAAACTTGTAGACAAATAATAGGCTGTCTTATGTACGCTGTTTCAGGCACCAGGCCTGATCTTTGTTTTGCCATTTCAATGTTGAGCAGATTCCAGTCATCTGCTAACAGTGCATTATTGAGTGCACTAAAAAGGGTATTGCGCTATGTGAAGCATACCATTGACTACAATTTAGTATACAAATGTGATGATACAATGCTGCAGGGATTCTGTGATGCTGATTGGGCAGGTGATCTAAGAGATAGAAAGTCTACATCAGGATACTTATTCACCTTTGCAAATTGCTTAATTGTGTGGTGTTCTAAAAAGCAAGTATCTGTAAGTTTGTCTTCAACAGAATCTGAATATATATCTATGAGCATGGCTGCGAGTGAAGCATGTTGGCTGATAAATTTGTTACAAGATTTTGAATTTAATAATATTTGTCCAGTAAATTTGTTTTGTGATAATAATTCTGCTATATTAAGTGCAAGCACTGAGTCACTGAAACGCTTGAAACATGTAGATATCAGATACCATTTTGTAAAAGATTTAATTAAAGATAATAAGATTAATGTTAGGTACATATGTACTTCCCAACAACCAGCTGATATGTTGACTAAATCTCTAAGCAAATAATTAATTGTTAAATATCTGAAAGAATGTGGAATAGGTAATATAAATTAAAGCTTATGTACTTGTTGGTTGTTAATAAACCTTTGTTTTCAGTTTGACTAAAGTAGGTATTAAATGTTCAGTACATATAGTATGATTAAATCAAAATCAAATAATTCTTTGTTTGCATAGGCTTGTACACAGCACTTACAAATCGTCATACATTTGAATGACTTAAAACTATTTATAAGTACTTATGTATAATTTACATGTTAATACATAAATATGTTGATACATAAAATATGCTTAAGAAGTAAGTAAACATAATGCGATTCTGCCACCGGCTCGGAAGGTTGTTTCTGATCGAGGATATATAGGTATGTTATGTATGGTAGATGTATGACATTGAGGAGGGGTGTTATAATATTTAAAGCAATGTCTATACATATAAGGATTTAAGGTTGGTATTACTGATTCGGTTTCAAATTGTCATGTTGGTAATACATATAAAAACTTTTGTCTATGTTTTCTTGTTCGGTGAAAAATACTTGTAACGGTGTGTCAGTACTAGGAGAATAAAACGGCTTGTTAATTACATATAAACTTTTTCATTTACTCAGAAATAACTTGACCGCGCCACGAAAGAAGTCTAGCGGAAAAATGCGGAACTAAAATTTAAGAATATAAAATATAGAAAATAAAATGAACATAAAAGTCAAATTTGAATGTTTATGTCGACTCACGCACTTTATAATGCGAATTTACATTTCTTTAATCCTATGCAAATGTGGTAAGCAGTATCGGCACATAGAAAGCGTAAAAAATAACATAGAAACAAAAGCAAGCTGCATAAAAGTTATAAATCAGTCAGCAGCAGCGCAATAGCTCTAAGCTGCTATTTGGCATAGAGCGGCGATGGCGGGCAGCGCTCAGATTAAAGATTTGTTAATTAGCCACTTACATACGTTGTCTTCGGCACGCCACGCTGCAAATTATACTGATTATTAATCGAATAGCTAAGGTGCGTGTAACTTAAAACTTATTAAATAGTAGGCAGTATCAGCACATAGTAAGCGTAAAAAATAACATAGAAACAAAACCAAGCTGCATAGAAGTTGTAAATCAGTCGACAGCAGCGCACTAGCTCTAAGCTGCTATTTGTCATAGAGCGGCGATGGCGGGCAGCGCGCGGATTAAAATGTTAACTAACCGCTAACCGCGCTTTGTCTTTACCACGGCAAAGCGCTGTTATTCCGTCTAATGTGCGATTTCAAGCTCTGATTGTGCTGCGATTGCGTGTTTTTACCAGTGTTTGCTTCATAAAATCTGAGCTCATTTATTAGATGGAAAAGTTTAACTATATCTACCTATGCTAATCCTTTTTACTAAATTAATCAATAATTATGCTTTTTGTTTTTTATAACTATACAACACTGAGTAAGGACTTACAACTAGATCCTTAGGTTGCTATTTTTTTTTTATTTTACAAGTTTTTGGAAAACTTACAACTAGATTTAGGAATACAGTCACACAGAAAAACATTCAGGGGTCAATGACAAGTTTCCACTGATAAACACTTGGTTGTTTAACAGAAAGTTGCGTCCAACACGGGCGCACGATTATTTTGATTACACTGAATTTCTAAAAAAATATATCTTAAGTCGACTATAGATAGATTTAAATTTATTTCTTGATCACAGTGCCATCGAAGAATTTCTTTGTCTACTTGAAATAGGCTTTCAATTTACTTTTTATGTCTTATCTTAGTAACTAAAGCACTGAAGAAAACGGGAAGGTTCTAAATACATAATATCATAGGTACTTATTTTAGATGGCCATGTAGCAAAATCACAAAATAAATAGACTGCATTTAATATCGAAGAGTTCGTTGACCTACGCGCGAGGCAGTATATTGTATTGTGTCTCCCTTGCACACAATCGCATAGTCTTCGTATAGAACCACGCCGAGATCACTGTACGCACACTTGTATGTGTGCTGTTTAGCACACGTTGTAGGCAGACTGCGTTCTGATGTGAAAATATCGTACGAACAAACATCACAATTTGCGTGTTCTATAAATTACTAATTATGCAACTAGTTATCACGCTAATAGCTTGCAAATGCAATGGACAGTTACATTTTAATCCAACTCGTTGGACGAACGCTAATGGCTTCCCAGCGCTTTGATATTATCAACCGAGCCCGAACCCAGATGAGTGCCACTCCGCCGGTTCTGCGGCTTGACGTGCTACTCGACATGTCACCAACTTCAGGCTATTTTGGCCGCGTGTGTAGCCGCTAATATAGCCGTCGGTTTTGTAAGTGAAACTGGCAGTGGACAAGCGAATAGCAAGGGGTCGATTGCAGAAAACATATGTTGCAATGTGAATCAGATTACTATTTCAGATTTATTCCTTCAAACTGATCAAGCACGCCCGTGTAGTGGTTAATGCAATAGGTAATTATTTAATAGGGAGAGCCACGCTGTATGAATTAGCCGGCTGAACATAAGCGACACCAAGGCCCAACAGAAAACCAGTGGCGCCTGCACTATGTTTCTCCAGGTGGGTGAGAGTACCTGAGGCCCAATCGGGGAGGAGTGAGTTAAAAGGTTGCCAGTGCACTTTATTACTTCACCGATGTTGTAGGAGACCATGGGCGGTGCGGAAAATTCTTATCATCAGGTGATCCGTCTCCTCATCTGCCAATGATCACATATAATAATTGAACAAAATGCGACGCTACTACATACATACATAATATTTATTTTAGACACCTACGTACCTAAATTTCCTACGAATGAACATCATAATTAGCGTGTTCTTTAAATAACTAAGTACTTTCATGTTACGCTAAATAGCTTGCAAATGCAATGGACAGTTACATTTTAATCCAGTTCGTTGGACGAACGTTAATGGCTTCCCGGCGCTTTGATATTATCAACCGAGCCCGAACACAGATGAGTGCCACTCCGCCGGCTCTGCGGCTTGACGTGCTACTCGACATGTCACCAACTTCAGGCTATTTTGGCCGCGTGTGTAGTCGATAATATAGCCGTCGGTTTGTAAGTGAAACTGGCAGTGGACAAGCGAATAGCAAGGGGTTGCAGAAAACATCTGTTGCAATAATTGTAAGTTGTAGATCAGATTTTCTAATGTGCTACTTGGCAGATAAGATGACGGATCGCCTGATGGTAAGCAAATTCCACGACCCATGGACGCCCATGAGCAACAGTAACATCAGCGGAGTCATAAATGCTGCCTGAGGTAATTTTAGTCACTCTTGACTTTTATAAAATGTGGGAACATTTGATCACTTCAATCACTTTTTAAAAGGCCGTTGACATTTTTAAATAACTGTCGGATTAGTTTTTTTTTTTTTTTTTTTTTTATTTTACAAGTTTTAGGAAAACTTACAGCTAGATTTAGAGATACAGTCACAGAAAAAAAAACATTGAGGGCCAATTACAAGTTTCCACTGATAATCACTAGGTTGTTTAACAGAAATGCAAGTGGGTACCTAATGTTAAGAAAGAAAAAAAAAACAAAAAGTTACTAAATTACAAACTAAACGAACAACGTATTTGCTACTCCCAGAAGAAGAAACATTGAAATTGATCAAGTCATCTGACATTATCAGGAAAAAAAGAAATTAAATGACATTGGAGAAAAAGTTATCATTCAGTACACGTTTCAATTTCGATACTGAAGTGGTGAACAAGTCAATGTCGACATTTACTTTTGCCAAATTATTAAATAGTTGACATGTTCTAATGGAAAATGCGTTCCGCCTATAATTAGTCTTTGCGTGCGGTAAAAAGAAAAGTTGGTTGATGGATGTATGGATAAAAGTACTTTTATTGCATACAACGTAAATATTTAAACGAAGCATTATCACTATGAGCGATCTCCTCATGGCAAACTCAGGGTAATGACATATGTTAGTATGGCAGTTGATAGGAATAGCCATAGGGCAATCCTGCATAATACATATGACGCGATACCCTTATACCTAAAATTAACTTAATAAGGTCTTTTAATAAACATCGCATTTTTTTAAGAATAGCTCACAGCTATTATAGAGCAGAGTTTACTCTCACTCAGAATAGGTAGGTACTTATAATATCTGTGAGTTATTCTAAAAAAAATCCTGCGAAAAAAAACCGCCTTCAAATACCACGAACTAAAAAGTGTCAAATAATATTTTTATCACTTTATACACTTCCAATAACATTTTATAACAGTACACTCGAGAAAAGGTTTTACCGAAGTCGGCGCCCTTTTACTTACAATACTTTGTAATTTATTGAGCACATAGATAATATTGTCACTCATTCCTGGAAGATGCTAGGTTTTGTTAAACGTACTTGTAGTAATTTTAAAAGAACAATAACTTTTATTACTATTTATAACGCACTGGTTCGCAGTAAACTCGAATATGCCTCTAATATATGGAATCCTTATTATGAGGTCCATTCTCAAAGAATAGAACGCATTCAAAGAAATTTCACGCGCTATCTTGAGTACAAAAGCAGAAACTGTCCTCGAGGTGCATGTTACTCTTCCCGTCTCTCATTCTTCAAAATGACTTCTTTGAAACATCGACGTAAAGTTTCCGATCTGGTTTTGTTGAATAAGATCGTTCATGGTAGCTTGAGTTGTCCTGGTCTCCTACATCAGGTTGATATATCCGTCCCTTACCACAACCCCAGGCATCCTTCTAGAAATCTTTTTAGTTTGCCTCATTGTAGAACCAACCTGGGTAGGTGTTCTCCTTTATACCGGTGTATGCGCTCATATAATGACATAAAGGATCATAACATAGATATTTTTCATGATTCCATCCATACATTTAAGCGGAAGTGTAATGATAAGCTGAAGGATTGTGAGTTGTAGATAAAAATTAATACTTAGTAGATAATTTACCTAATATAACTATATTTTAGTCGTAATTAAGTTCAATAATGCTGTATTAACCTATAATAAGCTATAATAGGCATATCTTTTAGTTAAGGCACCCTTGTACTGGTATTCCTATGTGCAAACTGATATGTTGTTGGTAAATCTTTATCAATAAATAAATAAATAAATAATTTAATACAACAATTAATTATTCAACAGAGATTAGGCGCCGACTTCGGTAAAACCTTTTCTCGAGTGTACTGTTATAAAATGTTATTTGAAGTGTACATAGGGATAAAATATTATTTGACACTTTTTAGTTCATGGAATTTGAAGGCGGTTTTTTTTTCGCAGAAAAATTTTTTTCAAGCTTTTTAGTGTCTCATTTTTTCGCTAAATGAGACACTAAAATTTGAGGGTTCTCATTTTTTTAGCAAACCTCTTTTTTTGAAGTCGGTTAAAAATGCGAGGTTTATTACATGAGGTCATTCTGTTTATTTTATAAGTGGTAGAGACTATTAGAGAGCCAAAACAGTACATAGGTAAATTTTAGTTATGCTTAGAGCACCTAGCTTACTTTTTTCTTTTTTTTTACATTATAGCGGACAAACGAGCAGACTGCACACCTGATAGTAAGTAATCAGCACCTCCCATGGACATTCAGTATGGATCGGCAGGAGCGTGTCAGGATCGCAAAAGATTGTTGTTGAATCCACCTAGAACGATCCACGCATCACGATCTTGGATCGCGGTTCGCGGGATCGCCGATCCATTCTGGATCGTCTGGTGTGGATCCGCATATACACATTTGTGTGTCAAGCAGGAAAAAATGGCGGTGAAATAGTCTTCCGCCCCGAGCAGCCGACACACTCGCTTCGCTACTGATCGGTTATCCTTTTCCTCCTATTAGTCTCCATTCTTCTCTTTACTCCGCCAGCACCAAGTCCTCGTACGTCATCAGGACATTTTTTTTTATGGCTGCTACTGTGTTGCCCACGGCAACACTCATATAACTCTGCCAATGTCGAGTGATTAGAGAGACAAGGACATTAACCTTGTCCTTCATTTATCACGTGTCACAACTTATCCTCCCAAAAAATCTTATAGAACCCTCTTTTTTCAATCACAATAAAGTGCAATTTTCCACTTGTTGTTTGTAATAATACGCATGGTTGGAACATTTTTCTCGGATCTGTTACTTCGAAAGCATTATATCAAATTGAATTAATAATGCATGTTAAACTTTGTTTTTGAATTTAAGAAACTAACTCTGTTCTCTGTCCTTTTTGAGATTAAACCAGTTGAAACGACTTCACTAAATAGCCAGAGTAAAATGGTAATGAAGTAAAATAGTAGAATTTCGAGTTGTTAAAACTAGAGCCCACGTCAAGTTAATAAATAAAAAAACATCATCATTATTTTTTTCCTCTAGGGCTAATTGCTTACTACTTATTTATGCCATTTGCACGTTAGCTTTTCGTTAAAAATAAAATATTTTGCTCAGTCACTACTAACTTTTGCCACTGTATGGAAAAGGCCTCCATGATAGAAATTAGTCAATAGAAAGTAAGGTGATCACAAACCCGAGCTTTGTTCGAAAATACTTTTTGCTCGACCCGGGACTCAAACTCAGTACTCCTAGATCACAGCCTAGTATCTCAACCACAAGACCAACAGGGCGTTCGCTTATATGCTAAGAGCTAAGTAAATATGCTAAAGGGGCTTCGGCATTAGAACGATGTAACAACGGCGTAGATAAAATGTAGCGTCAAAATGGTGGCTTTTGAATATTAAGAACTCATGTCTATTTTTAACAATGTGTTGCCAACATCAACAAGTTATCAGCGTCGAATAAAAGCTGAGAATAATCTAACGTAATACAAACTATGTTCTCTGCAGGTGGCGGGCTGTAATGGTCTCGGCGACTTGATGAATAGGCCACGACGTGCCCCGGGTGTAAAATACCTTCATTCTATCGGCGTCGCCTCTAAAATATTGCCAAAATCGCCCGTTCAACATCAACTAATTCAATGTATAGATTGATTTACCTCCCCCCGCTGCTGAGCGTTTACAAATGGTTTAATTTTGGTGCGAAAGATTAAGGAATGCTCATTCAAAAGTTGGACGGACGTCGAATAAAAAATTTGACCGGGCCGTGCCATGCCAAAAAATTATGGCATAAGTCTAACTTGAAAATCAAATTTAGTTAGCGTAAGTTACGATAGGCATCCTGTTAAATATTCAACCAATAGTTTTTTTTTTACCCACCTTCATATGTACCAATCTGAACAGACGACTTAGAAAAGGTACCTACTGAACATTGTTAATTAGGACTGTACGAGCTACGTCGCACAGACCAGGTCAGCAACGACCTACATGCAGCGCGGCTGACCGATGGACCGTCTTGTTGCACCGTCAGCACTCTACACCGATGGCACACTAGCAAACACCTTTTAATGTGATAATAACATAATGTATATAAACTATTTACTTTCTTACAATAAACAGATTTCAACCGTCTGTGTTGGGTCTCATTTCTCCCGCTGCGGCCAAGACACCTTTAGCCGTCACTATGATCAGTCGAGTGAGCCTGCTCGACTGGCAGCGGTCCCCCTCCTACCTACCGTCCTGACTCTTCCCGCTTGCTACCCTGGGCGACCCGGGAGCAAGCTCCCATCACCTTATCTATTTATGTATTTATTCCCATGGATAGGCAAGGCTAGGGCTCTAGGGACTTAGTGTCTTAGACAAAGGGGCTCTAGGCTCACTATAGAGTTAGGTTCCCTTCCTTTCATTATATTCTGTTTGCCGGGACGCGGTGCCTTACAAGAGTCGCTTCCCGCTCGTACAAGGACCATTCAAGTTATCTACTAATTAAAATGTTATAAAAACAATAATTCGCTGTTTCCAACTTTTACGAACCGAATGAATAACGACACTAATGTGAATCAAATACAAATTACCAACAGACCGAAAAATAGAACATATTTAGACGCTAACAATTTTTTGGGGTGGCTTAAAAAACTACAAAATGTCTACGCCAAATTCTCACCAAGTCAAGATTTATTGAGAGGGCTTTGATTTATGGTTCGCCCCACACATGGGCCTAAAGGTTCAAAGACAAAAAAAGAAAAATTTATTTTGTGCAAAAACAAAGACGCGCAAATTCAAGTGCCGGGGGTGTGTCTTCCATTCTCTCTTCAAGCTTGTTCAATGTTTGTTGTTTTATACCGGATAAAAATACTTTAGACGTCTCTTAATTTCGAAAGAACAATTTTATTTCCTTGATTCCTTCTTGTCCCCTCGTTTTACATAAGCATGAGAGTTCAGTAATTAGAAGTTTGTTTTACATTAAGGTACAATGTACATTTGTATTAATTTGTTTAGCGTGTTTATCTTTAATTGAGATCATTTCATTAGGCTCATTAAGTTTCAAGATAGGACCGTAAAATTTTATCGGGTACCGAAAGTAATACCAAAATACCGTCAAACATATCACTCAGCTGGCCCTACTGAAAATCAGCGTCATGACCTTTTTCAGGGTCATGACATAGGCTGAGTGGGGGCCATTTATGTTGGAGGTCACAACACACAATATAATTTTTGCACTGCCTGGTTATTAGTACTAATTATTTTGTTTTTCCTTTGTTTTGTTTTGTTTTTATTTTCTGTATCTATTTTGTTTTTCTTTTTGTTTGTTTGTTCTTTTGTAACTAATGTTGTACTCGTATGTAGTGTTGTGATGTCCAAAATAATAAATTTATCTTTCTTTCTTTCTTTCTTTCTTCTTCATATAACTACAGTGTGGGAGCACCTTATTGCCGAAATTGTTTAGTATGCCCGAAATTGTGTAGTATTGTAGGAAAAGTCTACATATAGGTAATAACTACTAACCACAGACGAATGGCCGTCAAAAACGATCCGAGATATTATGAATCAGTGTCACTCCCCATATCGCGCCTGCCCGACCCGCTGAAGAATGATTCTCGCTCCAAACTACTTCTTTCATCTTTAGCTAAACCTATTTCCGAGCCACAAGTTTACTAAAACTTCTGCTCAAGTTCCCTCAACTCGACGCGAATCCGATCAAATCAATTCGACTTCGAAAGAATAGACGAGCCGGCAAAGTCAAAACTTTAACAGCCTTACCTCCCAAATAACTTTGTTCGGGAATGAAATTTAACAGAAATGCATACCTAAATACCACCGAGTCTTGTAATTCGACCTGTAACGATTGTCTAGACGTAAAAGTTTAATTAGTTTTCAACTATCTTGACCTCCGTTTAGCTTTTTTGCAATCTTGGTTTTCTTGAAAGTCGTACACTTTAACATCCATTCAGCAGAACAATATCTAATAATGAATATAGTTGAAATTATAACGTAAAAATATCGACCTAGTATATGAAGCCGCGTCTCAAGTTAACGATTTTTTAAAATATACTTAACTTTACTTAAAAGTGTATAACCAATACGCTCAGTCCACAGCATTTGGATTTTCGCCATCGCATTTGGTCGCGTTGCGAAAGATCCGTCAACGTATCGGCGGATAATAAAAGTGCAGCGGCGACGGGTCCACAATCCACATTTCCCAGCTTAACCGGATCTTTGTGAGGGAAAGAAACCATAAAACAATATAAACGAGACGTGTGCCCGATCCCGACTTACTTCGGGAGCGCTGTAATGTCCACGACTCATATTGTCCGACAAATTTATTTCGAGCGGTGATGCGCCGCAACTTTGTCGTTTAGATTTCAAAGTAGAACTTTGAACAATTTTGTATTCTAAAGGTACTTTGTTCGAACTGTAACAGTGAGAGCCCTTTTACGGCGCCACTGATCTGTAAAAGGGCTCTTGGACTAAAACAATGTACCATACGAATATTTTGGTTATAGATTTTTTTTGCAATTTATTTTTAAGTAAATAATGCACTTAAATTTTTTCGACTGTCTTCGGGTGGGACTCGAACCCACGATCTTTTGCTTTACCGACTAAGCTACCGGAGACCTTGGTATGTCGATGAATTTTGTAGGTGCTTTTTGCTTCGCCGTGAACCAACGATAGTTTCATCAATATTTGTACGTACCTACAAATAAGTCGGTAAAGCAGTTGCCTGGTTAGCAAAAGATCGTGGGTTCGAGTCCCACCCGAAGACTGTCGAATTTTTTTAAGTGCATTATTTACTTAATGTACCATAGCTAATTCATCAATCGTCTGAGATCTGAACTAGGGATACTTAAACATTTACCCATCTGTTTATTGGATAAAAAGTATTTCATATCAAATTCAATACGATAATAAATAATATCCTGGCGATGGGTTGGCTATAAAATCCTGGTAAAGTTAGTTAGTTTAATAAAGATTTTTTAGGCCACTTACCCGCGAATTTATATACGCACTTAAAGTTTGATACTCTTTTTACATTCAATAAACAGATAGGTGAAGTAAAACCAGAAATACCAAATATTATATTAGTTTCGGTTAGAGATATAAAGTTATTTCGATCATCCGTTACTTTCGTATAGTTTGATAATAATATCCCGAGGGATCAGCATGCTGAAATATGGTTTGGCCGACCTATCCGCGATATTATGTTATTTAGTATTTTTTGTTTCTTTTAAAACCATTTTCATCTAATGAACAGATGGCAGAAGGTTGACCCTAATTTGGTCTGTGATCCGACTTGGTATATTTTTTTGTCTTCTCACATACCTAAGTGTTCTTGGACTTAAATTGAATAAAGAATATTTCATTTTCTTTAGTTTCGGTGCACAACACGCTGTCATTTTTTCGTAGGGGATTAATAAAATATACTGATATCCATTAATACAAGAAAGCACAAGGAGAAGTATTTTATTAAAATTGCAAATTATCCTTCTTTGTTATTCAAACTTAACGAATCGCTGCATAGAGTGTTCGTTGCTAACAGCGTGGCCAAAATATTTGAGGATTCGTAGTTACACAGTTGACGATAACCTGTTTGATTTTTAGTTATTCCAGGACTGAAACTATGGTTCTACGTGCTGTCCAGGGAATCCGTAACAGCCGTCACCAACACCACATATCTATTTTACGTCGATCCTTTAGTCTAACCGTCCCGTCCACGTTTCTGCGCCGTACAGAAATATTGGAATGACTAAGCTTCCCATGAGGTGGATTTCCGTGACTTTGGTGATGTTGCTTAATAGCGACATTTAATGATCAGACCCTTTTCGGCCTGTCTTTTTTAGCAAAAATTCTAAAATCAAATATTTGGGTATCTTAACGTTTCCTGACAGGAAATTATATTGAAGAATGTGATAGTTTTTACTAATATTTTACTTTCGCGTTATTGGAATTAGGGCTGACTTTTCGACTTTCTTTGATATTTCACCAGGACACTTACGATGAGATTTATCATCAATGCCTCACTTACCAAAGTACTTTAAGTTCTTTATCATTACGACGTAAAAAGCATTATCCCGCTCAGGTCCATAGATAGATGGCTATCACAGCGACTTTTTCTTGTCTTCGTCTCAGCTAGAAAATTAATAATATTCAACAGTTGAGCTCACAGCCATTTCGCTTGCTAATCCGATGGTAACTCAATGACCTTGGTTCAAATGAATAGCCTAGAAATAGTGACAGGCAACCCTGACCAGAATCAACCCTGGACGAATGCAATATGCTGATTGCGCGCAACCTCTAATTATTTTTGCATTCTTCGCGGCGCGTGCCATTTGGCAAACTCCCACTGGCATTAGTTTTCTTGCCACGTAAACATGTAAGCATACAAAAATGTCAGCATCAGATTTTACTGTTACCCAGATTATTTTAGACGCGCATGCTTGGGGTGTTTTGTTTCAGGCCTGTCGTAACTTTTGTTTTTTAGTTTTTACAGGTCTCAAATATTGTCTTGTCATGTGAAATATCGGTGGTATAAAAACAGTTTTCTCTGGAAAGAAGATGCATGCAGATTCTTGTCTATGCAGGTGCAATATAGATAACAAAAGAAACATTAATAACAACGTTAAATCATTCTTACTAATTTTCTGAAAATTAGTCACGAAAAGCTAAGGTTTTTATCACACCAAAACCTCGTATTATCCTTTAAATTAATCCGTTAAGCGGTGGAAAGGCAAACAATCATCTAATACCGCGAGCAAAATCCTTGAAGGAAGATAATCACAAGCGGGACGTGTGCAAAGTGAGCCGTCTCCATAATAATCGTTTGTCAGAAGACTTGCAATAAAGCTCTGAGGTGCGCCCTCAGTCTCGCCTACACTAAAACCTTACACGCCCTATTCCAACGCACGAGAGCTTATTATGGCTCAACCTCATTAATGCACGGAGTCTCTTGGCGTATTTTGCAAACACTCGTTCTAAAATGGCCTGTATTACCTTTGTTTAGAGTGTACGTAGATAACTGTTTACGTTTGCACAGTTGCATTTCCCTTCCCCGGTAAATGGTAACGCACAAAATCAGTTTCAGCCAGTTCAGTTGCTTCATTATTTTGTACGAAAATATTTCTTTATAAGTATCTAACCTAAGTTTCCCAAAAGGAAAAGTTGGTAATAACTTCTAAAAGTTGTGGGTTTCGATTCCCACCCTTGCGAGCGGATCATTTTTTTAGATATTTTTTGGTCTTAGGGCGGATTCGACCAACTTGACAGTTATAAGAGAATAACTATCTACAGAATAATTTACTTCGTTACTTTTTTATGTAATAAACACAATTGTTTTCTTCTAGATCCGGTAGAGATTGTTTAACGAGTGAATGAACGGATGACATAAACCGGCAATAAACAATATGTATTCTTTTATGATTATGTCAAAAGTCAATGACATCTGTGACAATGACAACGCCATTTTGAATTACCTAGGATATTACTAATTCTGTCAAAATTGGCGGTCTAACGATTTGCCATTGGAATAGGAGTTGATTGTTGGATAAGTAGTTGGTAAAATGGATTTTTATTTTACACTGCATATAGCTGCGTTGTATCATTGATTTATCGTTGGATATAAATTGATCGAATCCACCCTTAATTGAATTTCGTGTTGTTTAGTAGTGTTTTAGTGTAACAACAATTGGTTAGAGTGCGGAGGCGATAGCTCTTGGGCAACCCATTAGCCATCGACATCGACATGTTTATTTATATGTAGAAGAGGCACGTGGGCGTTCATCGTTCGTGGGGTCCTCGTCCATGATTGATGATCGAAATAAGACTCCGTATATGGTCTACGAGTGTATTTGATGCAGTTGCGCAGTATTACAATCCAAAATATAAAGGCGTAGCTCCGATGCAAATGGATTAATATCTAGAACGCAGTGTAGTTGGCTATCGGTTGACAGCACGTCCGCACAATTCGGTGTCTCGAGCAAAAGTGCCACTATTTTATTGACCGCGTTAGCTCCAACTGTCACTGTCAGTAGCAGATAACAGTAACAGTGACAAATGCTAATGGCAGGAATCGATATTTTCAGTGTTGCCAACCTAAATATCCGAACTCCGAACACACTCAAGCCGGTTCGGGCTTGACGTTCTTCAATCCACGACATATATAACTTTGAAACATAGTATGTTTATTAGTAGGTATGCCTAAATATTGTGCTTAAAAATATGTCAAATTAACATTGCTCATAACTTTGTTAGGATAAGTAAATTTACGTCATCAACGTAACTACTATATTTATATAACATCAATGTAATACCAATGGTATTACATTGATGTTATGTAAGATATTATACCATGTAACATTTTTTTTTATGTGGTAGCTGGCAGCCGAGCAGACAGATCACCTGATGGTAAGTGATTGCCGCCGCCCATGGACTCTCGTGACACCAGTGGAGTCACAAGTGCGCTGCCAACCTTTAAACCCCTTTTCCCTCCGATCGGGCCTGGACCCTCACTCACGCAGCGAAACATAGCACAGTGTTGCTTCAAGTCGGTTTTCTGTGAAGCCGTGGTATCACAAGCAAATAAATAAATATGACATAAAACTTTATGAAAAAAAATAGGGAACCCCTAGACAAACACTTTGCGTATTAAAAACGATGACGTTTCCTCGTACTTAATAATGTCCTGTTTTGGACATCTGTTCTTGTTTATTTTGGCAGCATTGTATTCACTGTTTCCCTCGGGTATTAATTTCACCCTCCAGGTAAGTAGCCGAGATACGAAAGCTTAACGGCATGGCGTAACACTTAAATTTAAGAGGCATCTTCATCACAGCCAGTCAGTCATCTCAGCTTAGTTAACTCCCTACATAGTACAAATTGCGTCTTTAGTTAGACCTCCTGCAGGTCTTTCTTGAAACTTAATTAAATTAGTGGAGAACAGTTTTCGCCTCCGAGTTATGAAAAATACGACACCTATTTATTATTTAATAAAAGTGATGTTAACCGATTCAGAGCTACGCTGCAGCATGAATGGGCCGGCACGACCGGTGTGATACGGACTCACAGAAAACCGACGTGAAGCAGCACTGGGCTGTGTTTCGCTGCTTCAGTGAGGGTACTGGAGACCCAATCCGGGAGAAAAGGGGGTTTTATGGTTGGCAGCGCACTTGTGACTCAATTACTGTCACGGGTGTCCATGGGCGGCGGCAATCGCTTACCACCAGGTTATCCGTCTGCTCATCTGCCACAAATCACATAAAAAAAGAACAATGAATACCAAGGAATCATAATTAGTATTGTTGGCGTAATTTTTTGTATTAACTGTTGTTGATGGTTCCTTTGGTATTATTTTACACTTTAAGAAGACTTAGTTTGAGGTCAAAACGGTATTCACGATCAGATAAGTCTATTGAATAATGAATTGTAAGTATTACTTATTATGAAGATATTTTTCTTGATTGTCTTGATACTTTTTTAAAATGTCTTTTTAATAAAAAGTTTTTGGTACAAGATACTTGTACTGTACTTACGTACTTCACGGAATATTAAAACAACAAATAGGATAAGCTAGGATAGTACAGTTGAACACTAGGTACATAATATTAAAAAACAACATTTCTATAAGTTTGGTATAGATTTCCAGTAGAAAGACACTGGCTGATCGATAGAACATTTTTTTAAACATTTCTCAATGGATGATGATAATGGAAAATGGGTATTCCATTAATTTGCCCCGATAATTCTGAGGTCTTATTTTAATTTCGCGCGTGAACTCCCTGATATATTCCAATAAACGAAAAAGTCAATTTCACAAAGTTTTGATCAGTGATCACTCCGGTTGATTTATCTAGATTCCAACGAAATATCAGAATCGCCATTCGACGGCCTTGCTTCTCGGTAACCACTTTTGCGTATAACAACGGACAATACAAATGTATTTGCCATACTTATGTAAATTAATTAAATTGTTAATTTTCGAGCGCAAATGTTTGTTGATACGAGTAAAACAGACGTTGGCAGATTGTATCCTACTCGTTCATCTGTTGGGTCTTAATGTTAGGCATTTGCTGTTTCTGGTTGCCAAATTAAAATGAAGATATTTTTTTTGGTCTATTGACCATTGGCTAATTGGCTAATGGACCATTGGCTATTGGCTATCAGGTCCGATTGTGGTCAAGCATCAGCCTATTGGCTATTGCTTGACCACAATCGCACCTGATGGAAAGAGACGATGAGGTCTAGGATGATACGCATTTGCCTAAAAGATGCTTGTTGACTGTTGCCTTAAAGATGTAGTGGTCAAGAAAGACAGACTTTGGCAGAGAGTTACATTCCTTAGCCTTTATATGCGAGTATATGTACCCGAATGAATGAAACACCAGGTCAACATTGTACACTCAGTCTTAAACAATACAACTCTAGACTCAGAAACGTGAGTTTCATTGTTCTAATTTCCATAACTTTATCAAACTTGGTGTGGACTATACTCATGTCATAATCTTCATAAGAAATCAAAAGGAAACGCATTTTGACAGGCTTTATAATATTGATAGCTTTAAAATTATATATTCTTTGCACTTTTTGTAACAGCTAGCACTTTAAGCAACAGCCAAAGAACAAAGGCAAGAGAGGACCGCATTGTAATAAATCTAAATAGGACAGGTGTGATATTTATATTTTGGTATTTTATACTCGACACTTGATTACTTATCTTCCAGAAATTAAAGATTTTCTTGAACCTTATCAGACCAAAATAAATATTAAGTTTTATTTTCATTGAATACTTTAACAATACCCATAACTAAGCGCCCTCTACTTTCAATTTCTTTACTATACTTCTTTTTCAACTTAACGTCTGTTAAAAACGTCATGGCAATGCGTGTTAATGAAGTTCTCTTCTCAAAGCAATGAAGAGCTAACTTATTGATTACTTGCTCAGGGAGCTAAATTCAAACATATACATGCCCCCTAAACAGTACATACTTGAAAAGGAAACTGTTTGATATTATAAACCTAAAGTAATTGTAAACATTATTTAATAAAAAAAAATCCTTTATTCAATCAGACAAATAGGCACAAAGGGTTTTTATCCTAACTGACGGACGGACTTAATCGAATTGTATAAAAAAAACACATAAGTAAAAATTGTGTATCCATTCACGTGACTTAAAATATTTATTTGAAATTATCACAAAATGTAAAAAAAGACTCGGATGTAATTTAAAACCTTCCTCCTTTCTTTGAAGTCGGTTAACAAATAATAATCAACCTGTTTGATACTGTTATGACATTGTTTTCACTGACAAGGATTCTACATAATAACAAGGAAATGATGTTGGCCTCTGTGATGTGGGCTATAGAAAAGTGCAATGTCATCAAATTTTCTGCTTAACCCACTATCGGGAAGTAACCCTATCCGTGCCCAACTATTGACGTCATGTAAAAAATGTGACTATTATGACTTATGTGGAAATGGTTTACCCGAACTGTACCTCCGGGGAGCACAAATCATAGATTTATACGAGATTTATAGACACCGACCTATTTTCACTTTATATGTGAAGTGGAACGTGTACTTAGGGTCGGAAAAGTTCTTTGCCGAAGTTATGTGTGAACCTATGTAATTTCTTAAGAAACATCGTTTTGTAACAGCTTTCGATTGTAGATTTTATTTGTTATTTTTCTGATGTTTATGTTCTTTTGTGGAAGCATTGTAGTGCTTACCTTACAGATTTTGTTTTGACTTGTGGTAATAGACCGCTATGCCATTGTTTTGAGATTCTTGGTTTGGTTAGACCATCGATATACTAAAATATCTAGATGCACAATTATATACTAAAAGCGTTTAAAAATGTGATTCTAACAGCGCTGTCAATAGTGAATCCGAAAATTCCATTACCATATTTAATATGATCGAAGAGTTAGACTTATCTTAGAGTTATTATTATCTTGTGCCCTGTGGCTAGGGGCGTTTTCAGAATACTGCCAAGGTGTTCCCGGCTGGTCGTAAGAGGCGTCTAAACGGGCTTTTGGAGTACGTGAGCGTACTCGCTGCTGGAGAGTGGCTAGCTCAGCATACGACTCCGCGGGGGACGCGTTACCGGGTGTCCTGGTAGGTCGTACAGCAATGAAGAGCTGCATTGCGCCAGGTAGGAATGA
Source organism: Marasmia exigua (assembly GCA_019059595.1). NCBI lineage: Eukaryota > Metazoa > Arthropoda > Insecta > Lepidoptera > Crambidae > Marasmia > Marasmia exigua. Next base: position 10,753,768 of record CM032475.1, on the reverse strand, counting down.
AGCAGCGAACGCGATACGGTGCGGGCTAGTCCCGACTGTGGGGTTTCCGACCGCTATTGCGGAGAAATGGACACCCCAGGGGTTTTGGTTAGGGTTAGAATCCCACACACCACCCTGTTCCCTAGCAAGGTAACGGCCATAATGGTTTCCCTTGAGAAAAAATACTATTAATAACTTACTCTATAGCTTAGACTCACAAAAAGTATTTTGTTGGAATGATCAATTTTATTACTTACCAAGCAATATCACATTAGTGAATACAACTTTAAAATTTAATTTATAGGCTTGATAAATCAAAGCGTAAAGGTTATTATTTAGGTATATCGAGTTGGTTGTGACCTAGCCATGAAGTCATGATTACTCGAAAGAGATGAACGATCCTAAAACCATAATAAGGCATGAAGTAATATTCATACTTGCCATAACTTAGTTAACTTATAGATAGACCCGATTCGACTAATCTTCATACGAGAATAATCTATGGTATATTGCTACGAATCGTATAGTATGACAACGTCTATTCCATAGATTTATTATCCGTTATTGACGATCCTTTTGGAACAGTGGTAGTGATCGCTACCTCTGGTGCAAGGGTTGTTGTTTCGATCCTCGCACAGTACAAACATTTGTGTGCATGAACGGACATGGTTTATATTGGTCTGTCTGGGTGTTTTCTATGTATTACAAGTATGTATTTACAAAAGATAAGTATTATATGTAGATATATTTGTAATCCCACTGTTGATTCTGATGTCCGTAATACAGGTGCTTGAGCTACCTATCTCGGAGTCAGATCAATGTATGTGATGTTGTTAAATATTTGTATAATATTATATATTGTATTAAGATTGGTCGAATCGGGCCTTACACCCACTCTATCTGAGGTCTATCTATTTTCTTGTCAAGCCGTGTTGTTTAAAATATTATCAGTGTAGCCTTGTTCTGTAAAAAACCTTGTGTCCTAGAGATAGGACAACAGGAGAGAGAAAATCGTCTCGTCGTCTCGGGAGGCATCGGCCATGATTAATTACTCGGGAGGTTTATGACGCGACCGATCACAGACTCGATACAATAATAACGAAGCCGCATACTTTTTATTGTTATGAAATATGTTAGTGTAACTAAAAATTCATATTTGTGCTATGTAGATTACAAACATAAGGTTGTTTTGTTAAAAAAAACCTCCAAATTCGTCATCTCTCAGCACACGCAGCCCCGAGTCAATTTAAATAAGTTCGTTTCCTAAATTGATCCGAGCTCGATTCACAGCTCGGGATATTTTGCGCTTGGGCACAAAACTAAAGCCAACAATCATTTTATCTCATAACCATTTAACAACGCCTTAGAAACTGCGCCACCTTAGAGCCAGTGGCTACTGGCTACCTTTTTCATATATTCATTAGATTAAATACACATGTGAAATACAAAAGTATTTGTCTTTGTCTTTAAACCAAAGAGAGACCTCTTTTTAATTTAATGTAAGTATATTTGTCCTTACTATTTCACTTATCTCACGTTTGTTTCTCATGTTTTCTTGTCAAGCTTCGTGTTGCTAAGACATCATCAGTATAGCAGCCTTATTCAGTAAAAACATTGTGTCCTAAAGATAGGACAATGGGAGAGAGAAAAACGTCTCGTCGTCTCGGGAGACGTCGGCCATCGCGGCCATGATTAATTACCCGGGAGATTTATGACGCGCCCGATTACAGACTCGATACCACAATACCGACACCGCATTTTTTTTTAGTTTAAAAACGAGACGTGGTGGTATATCAGTTACCAATTGCTGCAGTGTGTTTAGTGTTACATGACCCACCATACAGTAACACCTACCTAAAGATGCGTTTGAGAAAAACAATGTCTAGTTTTTCTTTTTTTAGAATGCATTTGGTGATTATGTTTTTAAAATGGTAATATCTAGTGACTGCCTCAGTGGCGTAGTGATTAGAGGGCTGCACTTAAGGCTGCGCAAGAGGTCCCGGGTTCGATCCCCGGGTCGCGCTAAAAAATTGTACCTACCTAAGTTTTCGGTAAATTTTTAATGTCACCCCGGAGTCTGGATGTTGGCGTGCCTCAGAAAACACGTTAAGCCGTTGGTCCTGCGCCCAATCTCTGCACAGTCGTGTCACGCTGGTATCCCATCGGAATATGAAGGTAATGGAATAGAGAGTGCACTTGTCTTTGCGCACACACAAGAGCACTATAATATATCCTGCGTACGTGGCTGATCTTTGAGATTGCACGCCGTAGCCGTAATCAGATGGAGGATAATTATTATTTAGACCCAACCAGTAATTACGCGTTCGGTGGGACGGTATTTTTTTTTTATGTAATAGGTAGGCAGACGAACAAACGGATCACCTGATGGTAAGCAATTGCCTCCGCCCATGGACACCTGCGACACCAGTGGAGTCACAAGTGCGCTGCCAACGTTTAAACCCCCCTTACCCCCAGATTGGGCCCCCGGTACCCTCACTCACGCAGCGAAACACAGCACAGTGCTGCTTCACGCTGGTTTTCTGTAAGGCCGTGGTATCACTCCGGTCGAGCCGGCCCATTCATGCCGAAGCTTGGCTCTCCCACGGTAAAAATTCGACAAAAAAAGGAAAATTTAAAATGATGCGTAGGGTTACAATCGAATATGATGGTCTTAATTCAACTCACGTGTTTGAACCTTTACGTTTAAAAATTTACGAGATGAGTTGCTTTTTGCAAGCACGTTTGTATTCACATCATATTGATTTTGGTTAAGTACATTAAAATAAAATGTTACCTACTGTAATGCACCTTTACCTGTATGTATGTACTTTATAGTATTATAGTGCTCAAGTACACTCCAACGTGTGCACACACAAGTCATCCAATTGGACACCAGTGTGACACGACCGGAGAGGGATCGGGCGCAGGACGTGCTTTCCGAGGCACTGGGGTACAAGACCTCCAACTTCTTTGAGAGAAAAGACTCTGTCAGACCGGAGTCTGGACTCCGGTCTGACAGAGTCTTCGCTACTAAGATTTTTTGCCGAAACCTTTTAAACTGCGAACCCTCTACCCGCTGCGCCTTCAAGGGAGTCGAAAAAAATAATACTAAAAAAAAATATACTCTCAAATATGACCTGTTTCCCACAAGGGTTGTAAATGTGATTATAATTATACTCAACAATAATTACAGTGACAGATGTATGCCCTAGAACCCTTTAATCACTAACTCGGTATAAAACGCTAGAACATTGCCTGTGGCACAATCACAGTTCGCCGGGTGTGATTCGAAACGTTACAGAACCACAAATGATAAACATCGTGCATTTGGTTAATTAACGGTCAATGATATTGACAAACATCCAATAAAAAGCTAATCCTATTAAAATCGAACTTTAAATCATTTCGATAACAATCGCCGCTATGAAATGCCCTGGAGGCAAAGATAAATTAAATTTGTTACAAAAGTTCCATTGGACGGCTCTTGGTCACGATATTAAATTTATGCCATCAAGTGGCATCCAAGGAATGGGCATTTAACTTAGATTTTCGATCGTGGAATCCAATAGTACTGAAATGTATTAGATTGGGGTATTATTCTGGCTCAGTTAGATTACGGTTAGCGTTTCATTTCATAAAAGTAAATGATGATTACCATTTCAACGGATTTAGGCAAGGCTTTTAACAAATATAGATAATGGAATATATTAAGATCATAAACATTTTGAAAATGATTCACTCTTAAGGAAATTTATGACAAAATACATCTTGAAATATTGGGGCTAAAATACGATGGACGTTTTTTTTTATCTCTAAAACATTTTTTTTTTTTATGTGACAGTTGGCAGACGAGCAGATGGATCACTTGATGGTAAACAATTGCCGCCGCCCATGGACAACTGCGACACTAGTGGAGTCACAAGTGCGCTGCCCACCTTTTAACCTCCTTTTCCCCCGGATTGGGCTCACTCACGCAGCGAAACACAGCACAGTGCTGCTTTACGCCGGTTTTCTGTGAGGCCGTGGTATCACTTCGGTCGAGCCACCCATTTATGTCGAAGCGAGGCTCTCCCTCCGTCAAAAATGTATGAGCCGGTTAGACATGTCCATTAAAGTAATACACTCTGGTGACATGTTATTATTTATCCACAGAATTACATACTAAAACTTCATTATATACCGTTCTTTGTTAACCGCCTCAGAAAATTCTCAAGTGATACTGATAATCACAATTACCTTCCCTAAGGATCATAGGGTCTAATCTCCAACAACAAAACCACATCCCATACAAAATTACCGGATAAATGGTAATTACTAATCTTTACCGTGGGAGAGCCACGATTCGGCATGAATGGGCTGGCTCGACCGGAGGTATCACTCCGGCGGAGCAGGCCCATTCATTCAGCACATTCGGTCACACGGCCTCACAGTTGGCAGGGAACTGGTGACTTCACTGGTGTCGCGGGTATCCATGGGCGGCGGCGATCGCTTACCATCAGATAATCCGTCTGCTCGTCTGTCACCTATCACATAAAAAGCAAAAAAAAAATGTTTGGTAGGGTGATTGCAGATCCGTAGACCTAATAACATTTTTCAATATATTTATTTGACCGTACAAGTAAGAACCATGGTGAAAAGAAAAGGGTTTGAATGTTTCGATCTCATAGAAGGTTAAAATATAACGTGGGCGACCCATAGAAGCGTAGCCATGTTTTACGGCTACAGATTTTCGGCGTGCCTTCTTTTATGCACCGTAAAAATTTTATTCTTACTTTATGTAGCTATAGATTTTCGGGCTTTCTATCTTTACATGTGGCTGGCACGTATATTTGCAAAATAAAAGTACGACAGCAATGTCCTTTGCATAATGAGACAATTGAGTATCCTATAATATATTTTATTACTGTCGCGAAACACAGGATGTTACGATTACAAAATTTTAATATTTTACTGGTACTACATACCATAATCTATTTATGTATATTCTGGAGTATCTGTATAACGTTAATTGTGTATTGTGTTTTAACGGTATAATAATTGTCTTTATCTTTATTGTCTTCTTGTTAAAGTGCAAATAAATAAATATTAATTTTGACAACTCAAAATAATATGTAATTAAATACGTTTTTCATAATAAATACACTATATTAAGTATAGGTCAATCCATATAAGTAAAAACCATCATACAGGTAGGGTATTTTCAAAAATCACATTATTAGGCAGGTAATGCAAGGGAAAACATGTTATATTCAAAGAAGATATTACGCTAAATAACGTCAAAAAGAGATAGAACAAATGAATACGTCCTTAAAATTGTATGATATCGAATTACGAAATAATGATTTCCGTCTTCAGGAAAGTCGTTACAGGCAGGCGGCATTCTCGAAAAGCAAATGTCATACTATAATGTACTGTTACGTGTTTTCATACTGACATCGCTTTAGAGACAAGGAGATATGGATATCAAAAGGGTTGCGTCTCGAGGCACTTATGAATAAATGTTGAGACAGAACTGACAAACTGAGTTGAGATTGAGATACAAGTTTTTTTTTCAGTACAAGTTTTAACATTTGGGGGTGTTCAAATATTACGAGTACGTAAAGTAATTTGTGAGGAAGGGTGTGTCTTGTAAAACATTATGATACGTTACAGGACCGGAGGAGAAGCTTTAAGGTGACGAGTAGGGCACACTAGCGACGCCAATCGATTTAAATTTTTAACTACTAAACCGAATCTATTTTAAACAATTTGGGTCCTACGCGTACGCGAAAAATTGATTACCGCCAAAAGCGGCTACTTTTAGCGTGAATCAATTTATTGCGTACAAAACGGACCCAAAATTTGTGCATCAATATTTAATAAATAGTATAAGTATTTGCCGAGAGGTGGTAACCCTGAAATTGTTCAAAATAGATCTGGTTTAGTAGCTAAAAATTAAAATCGATTGGCGTCGCTAGTGTGCCCTACCCGTCACCTTAACGTTATAAACAATAATTCTGCAAAGTAAGAAAGAGTAATTTTTTGCATCAAGAATTCAATAATATCTTATCCCTATTAATTTAAACTTACAAATATAGTCATAAATGAAAATAAAATTACGGTATGGTGACTTTATGCTTATTCATCGTCAGCCCATTTAAGTCCCCACTGCTGGGGCACGGGCCTCCCTCAATCACATGAGGGGTAATTGCCATATTCACCACGCTTGGCAGACGGGTTGGCGAGGGTTTTGATATAAATGCAGAGTTTTCCTTCTCTGGGTGCTGATGATCATAGCAGCTTTACCTTAGTCGCCTTTTACGACACCTCGGTGAGAGTGAGGGTGGCCTGTTCTACTCTGCCGTGGCCCACACGGCGGGCTTTATGCTTATTAAAGAAGTTATACCTACATAATTTTGTGTTAAGAAAAAAAACGGGAATTTCGTATATAACCCCTATTACGTCACTACATCACTACTTCATACAAGTTTTCTTCGTGATCCACAACCGTAACGTATGGCATCTAAATAGAATCCCTATAATATTATGCAGAACCTGTGTTTTTATTCACAAAATCGAAGAGGTAAATTGATTTGTACGGCGAGTCGCTGGCTCCGAAACGTTTTACTGACGGTTGCATAAATTACAAAAGCCATTCACAACTGTTTGAACCTCAAAGTGGATTTCATTTGTGTATTGTAGTTTAATTTTCAATGTTTATTTGAGCGGTAATTTCATCAATATTTTTGTATTGAAATTTAAATTAATCAAGTTCGAAGTTCGAGGAAATTTGAGAGCAATATATAGCTTCTTTCACTTTTGTTATCGTTCAATTGATTGCAGTTAAAATAAAGAGGTATATCATTAGTAAATATAGGTATATACGTTATTTTATTTTAACATTATGCAATATTACACATTTTTTACTTTAATTTTTAGCTGATTATAAACTTAATGTGATAAGCTCAAGTAAAGATTAACCGAAATTATCTTAATTCGAAGATAGTTCAAACGTTGCAAAGTTAAAAAAGGCCTGTCCACACAGTGACAAATAATAATTTGTTAGACACCTGCAACCAGAGATCAGTAATGCATTCTATGTAAAATATGGGTACACTATAAATTTGCAATTCGTATAGATAACTTTTACGGTATTATAACGTGCCTATCACTAATTTATTTTTCTATTTTTCCATCCACCCATCCATATTTCTCTCTAAAGTACATTTAGCCGTCCATAATTTATGAAATGCATTTGCCTTATTAAAGTATCTAAGTTGAATAGTCAAAATTAAGTAACTATTATCTATATTAGCAGTAATTTCAACAAATCTACAAATCATCGGCGGGTCTCGGACCCTCAGTATTGCTAGTAATTGATATTGACAGCTGGTATAATGTCAGCTCTCGGGGCCGACGGTCATGAATAATAATATCACGATCACTGCGAGTTTATGAACTAATAGCGCAAGGGACTCGGTGATTCTTCATAAGTAGACGACGACACGACAAAGTTGAGAACATAAAATGAATCGTAACATTTTTTTTACATTATAGCGGACAAACGAGCAGACGACACACCTGATGGAAAGCAATTACCGCCGCCCATAGACATTTGCAACACCTGAGGTATCACATATGCGTTGCCGGCTCTTAAGAAAGGAATAAACCCTTTTCTTAAAGGTCGTATCTGTACGGAAACACCACGGATGACAGCTGGATCCACAGTTTTACTGTGCGTGGTAGGAAATTTATTTAACTTAATTTGATTTTTTGGGCAGATTTTTTTGTAATTAAAAGGCCAACGGCGAACAAGTAAATGATTCTCATCGGCATACAAAAACAAAAGCTGCTGGCATGATCATCAGCACCCAGAGAAGGAAAACTCTGCATTTATATCAAAACCCTCGCCAACCCGTCTGCCAAGCGTGGTGAGTATGGCAATTACCCCTCATGTGATTGAGGGAGGCCCGTGCCCCAGCAGTGGGGACTTAAAGGGGATGACGATGATACAAAAACAAAATTCATTATTAGGTATCTGTGATATGATATCGTCTTTTTCTTGCAGACTTAGATTAGAGAGATACACCTCACCAGAGAAAAATGTAAATGAAGCATAAAATACTAAGAAATCTTGCTTTGAAAAGGTTTACTTTCATCGTACATACTTATACCTAAAGGAAATGTTCTCCAGCCAACTGTTCCGACTTAAGCATCTTGTAATATCTATTAAATTGATGTATTGCTACCTCATCAACAATATTGTTGATCGAGTATTGCTAAACTACATTATATATCTTAATGCCAAAGTTGAAATTGGCAAAGTGATTGGTTTATTAACAGAAGTTATTGCAAATTTGAATGGTTTGTCACAGAGCAAAATTAAAATCGTTTAATAAACTGAAATCCAAGTAAATATCCCCATTAGACCAAGAGATTAGGGCGTGTCATTTGCGTAAAGCTTACTGATTTAATGTAGCCCGAAGTAACCTTTTCACTAACTCTTGCAATTACAAGGGACATTTGTAACCTAATTCGGACGACGATTAACAGTTTAACGAAGTAGCGCGTTGGTGATTACCTCAGAATGGTTGTTGGAATCCATGTTTCACGTTTGCGTGTGCCTCGCCTATATCCGCTACGGTTTTAGTGCTCTTAAGGTGACGGGTAGGGCACACTAGCGACGCCAAACATTTTTAATTTTTAGCTACTAATCATCATCATCATCATCAGCCCATTTAAGTCCCCACTGCTGGGGCACGGACCTCCCTCAATCACATGAGGGGTAATTGCCATACTCACCAAGCTTGGCAGACGGGTTGGCGAGGGTTTTGATGTAAATGCAGAGTTTTCCTTCTCTGGGTGCTGATGATCATGCCAGCAGCTTTACCTTAGTCGCCTTTTACGATACCTCGGTAAGAGTGAGGGTGGCCTATTCTACTCTGCCGGGACCACACGGTACTAAACTGGATCTATTTTAAACAATTTCGGGGTTAAAACCTCTAGGCAAACACTTATACCATTTATTAAATAACCATGCACAAATGTTGGGTTAGTTATTGTACGCGAAAAATTGATTAACGCCAAAAGTTTTTGGCGTGAATCAATTTTTCGCGTACGCGTTGGACCCAACATTTGTTCATGGTTATTTAATAAATAGCATTTGTGTTTGCCTAGAGGCTGTAATCTCGAAATTGTTTAAAATAGATCCGGTTTAGTAGCTAAAAATTAAAATCGATTAGCGTCGCTAGTGTGCCCTACCCGTCACCTTAACTTTTATGTCTTAGTCCGCTCTTGTTCATATCAGTTATGACTGTTTCTAACTGAATATTTTGGATCATTGTAAACTGATTTCAGTTTGCTAATCGTACTTTGAACGACTTTTATGTTAACTGGGTTATAACACAATTGTTTTGTTATTTTGCTGTAGCTTCCATTGTTTTTACGAAATGCTGTTACATTTTAATTTATAGCACAGTAAAACTGTGGAACCAGCTGTCATCCGTGGTGTTTCCGAACAGATACGACCTGGTGAACTTCAAGAAAAGGCTATTATTCCTTTCTTAAGAGCCGGCAACGCATACGTGATACCTCATCAGGTGTTGCAGATGTCCATGGGCGACAGTGCTCACTTTCCATCAGGTGTGCCGTCTGCTCGTTTGTCCGCTATAATGTAAAACAAAATAGTTTGTATACTTTTCTGTGATATTATAACTTTTGACTTTTAAAAATTTAACGTCTTATTTAAAACGCGACAAATAATATATTACTTTGATACAATTGCGTACTGCTATATCCAACTCGGCTGGGCAGCGTTCGGGAAGCTACGCAGCATATTTTCGGCCCACCTACCGCAGTGTCTCAAGACGAAAGTCTTCAATGCGTGTGTATTGCCAGTAATGACATACGGAACCGAAACGTAACCGCTTACAATATACCGATTAAGGAGGCTAAATATCACTCAGAGAGCAATGGAGAGAGCTATGCTCGGAGTCTCCCTGCGTGACCGTATCAGAAATGATGAGATCCGCAGGAGAACTAAGGTTACAGACATAGCCCAAAGGATTGCATGCCTCAAGTGGCAATGGGCAGGGCACATAGCGAGGAGAACAGACGGCCGTTGGGGCGGAAAGATCCTCGAGTGGAGGCCACGTACAGGAAATCGCAGCCGTGGCAGGCCCCCCACAAGGTGGACCGACGATCTGGTGAAGATCGCGGGAATCCATTGGATGCGGGCGGCACAGGACCGATCTGTGTGGAGAACATTGGGGGAGGCCTATGTCCAGCAGTGGACGTCTATTGGCTGAAATGATGATGATGATGATGAATTGCGTACTAAACCTCACCCGCAAATTTTTAATGCAGTAAATGGCTTAGGAATCACTGCCATATAAAGCTAATGCTTCTTGAAGCTTTCATGAAAGCATCGTAAACTTTCACAACGTTGTTTCGTCGTAAATTTTAGCCAGCTGCTTTCTGAGCAATAAATAGATAAAGATATGGAAAGCATTATGCGAATATGTTTTAAAACTACATGACTCGAATTAATCTTTATAGCATCCACTTAAAAGTTTTCATTACTGAAGTGAACCTCGTCCGAAAACTGATTGACTTTAAAGTTTAAACAAGAGTTAAGGCTCTTCTAGATATACCGATTTACAATTCCACTCCACGAACGTGAGTTACAAGTATTATTTGTGGACTTATAAATTCTCCTACTGTCTACGGCTACGGCGGCCAATCTCAACGATCAGGCACTTACGCAGGATATATTATAGTGCTCAAGTGTATGCGCAAACACAAGTGCACTCCCTATTCCCTCACCCTCATATTCCGATGGGACACTACTGTGACACGACCGGAGAGGAATCGGGCGCAGGACCAACAGCTTAACGTGCTTTCCCAGGGTACAAAACCGGCAACTTTCAGACTCCGGGCTGCCACTATGATTTTCTTACCGAAAACTTAGGTACAAATTGTTGGGGCGACCCGGGGATCGAACTCGGGACCTCTTACGCATCCGTCGCTTTAAAGTGCGACTTACTAACCACTGCGCCACTGAAGCAGTCGTGTGGACTTATATTGAATATAGTAATATTCATTTTCATTTTATGATTTCTTTGTCTTGTCAAATATTCTTGTTCTTCTTGATTTTTTGCAATCAAACTAAATGTCAAAATAATTGCTTCATCTGAAAACTTGTCATGCGTTAAAGCCGCAAGATTTTGCCGTCCCTTTGAGCCCGGCATTATGTTAAAATGATACAGGCCCGCTGAGAGCTTTCGACTATTACTCGGACGACTGCATTAGGCGAGTAATCGAGTGCGAGCGACCATTACTCGGGACTGATTCGTCTTTGCCACAGAATAACAGACAATACTGCTACTCCTTTAGAATCAGGTGCATTCGCAGCCAAAGATTGAGCGGGGAATCAGATTTGAAACCCAAAACTTCAAATATTAGCCAGTAGGTAGTAACCTAGCCTACTATTTGGGTCACTGAGTCACTGAGTGAGGGGCATCACTCACCCCACCTAATCAATTAAGTACCATCTGTTACATTTTAAGAGGGCATGTAGCTGGTACAGTCTTTGCTATTATGCACAGCCGCTTTAAGCTTGGTTCTTAAAAATGAGAACTTATTCGAAGCAAGTAGGTAATGTACCTATATAGAGCTTATCAGGCGGGCGGAGCGTAGTGCAGGTAAGGATCTATCATCATTTTGAAAGCAAGGAATGAAATAACAAAATTTATTTTTGTAATTTTTATAATTTGATTGATTTATTTTCTACCTGTACTGTGTTTCGACGAGTGAGTGAGGATATCCGTTACGCTTTCATTCCGTGACGCGCTCGATTTTCAAAATTTGTTTCTCCGCGACGCTTATAATTTTTTTAAAGGTACTGTTGTGATTAAATTACTTATGTTAGTCTGGGTTCAAGTGAATAAATAGGTTGAATTGTATCTATGTTGTTAATATTAACAAAAGATAATTCAAAAGGAAAAAATAAATGAGTATATAAAAAAAATTAACGAACTCTTATTTCACCTAATATTTCTATACAGTTTAACCTCTTTATTAATATTTAGACAAATAAAAAACATAAGTAGTTGAACCCAGACTAACATAATATATTATTTTCATAAAAAAAAATCACGACAGTACTTTTATAAAGAAAAAGCATGAGCGTCGCGACCGAGCGCGTCGAGGCCGAGCGGCTCGCGGAATGAGAGCGTAACGGCTAGACCCGTGTCGAAAGCCCAATTCGAGAGAAAAAGGAAATTAAATATTAGTGTGATAGTTTTCATGGGCAGTGGTAAACGCTTACGTCGCTTCATCTGCTACCTATGCAAGCCTAAGAATTTGAAATTAGGTTTATTTAATCTAGAATAGAAAATGAACCTTCTGTACTTCCATAAGGTATACGTATGTATAGCTCCACTTGTTTAAACAATAAACATAGCCAGTTTGTGGCAACGACTGCGCTATTGTAGAAAAGTGTATTGAACAAAAGGAACATTAGTATAAATAGACTCTGCGGGACTGTGACATAGAAACACTGGAATAATGTGATGGCTGATACACATCTAGTACCATATGGTACAGTCGTTGATGTGACCAGCTGACGTGTGTACAATTCTAAAAAAAAACCGGATTGTAAAATTCGTATTTAAATTTTATATTTTTACACCCACTGTGCATGACGTGTGTCTTTAATTTGTAAGATTTTTACGAAGGCTCAATGCTAGTTCCACTGTTATCCGGCCGTTTTTAATGACAAAAGAGCATCGCTAGATCAAAATTGCCAATCAATTATGGTAAAGGTATAATTGACTTGAAAGTGATTTGCCCGTCTATGATGCATACAAGTGTAATTTGGCGGTAAGTGCATTTCCCGGCCGCTTTATCGAGCAGTAATAGCGGCCAGCTAATAGGATTGCTTTGCTGTTCCGCCGCACGCAGTTTTAAAGCTTTGCTAAACCGACTAGGATTTTTTATTTCCACGAGCTCGTGTTTTGACCAGATATGCATTAAAAATGTGCAATAACTTTAGAATAGCGGCGCAATGTTTTATCCACGGATTTACATGGATAAGCGACGTTTTATACGTTCACTACTTTGCGTCATTTTATTGCAGAATCAATTCAAATCATACCAAATTGATAAATGATAAATGGGCGTAATGCTGGATTTTTTAATCCAACCAGCTTAGTAGTGAATGGAATAAAGAGATAGACAAAAAAGGTATTTCTATTTTTTTTCCTCTATCATGGACTCTACTTATTTATTATGAGGGGAGTTTGATAACGTCAGGTATATGTCTATTAAAAAAAATGAGTAGTTAAATTTCAAAGTTAATAGGCTGTATTTTATTGAGTCTCGGTATCGGAGAGAGATTCGGATGAGAGAATCGGTATTTTATTGAGTGACTAAGAAGTCACTCAATAAAATACCGATTTTTAGCATTTTATCGATCTACGGATTCTGCCGACACCACTCCAACGCAATCACGGGTGTTAAGACTATTAGGTTCAAACTAGTTGTTCATTTCACTCGACAAACAATACCTCATAAAACTCAAGGAATTCCAGTCACTTACTAACGCTTTATTTTCAGGTAACGGAAACTTACATATATACAATTACCAAAGATAACATGCAACAGTAGATGGCGCTATCAAATTGTCCAAAAATTATTAGTTTTATATCGAACAAAGCATAGAATATAAATAATAATACCAATATTAGAAACGATACAATTCAACAATTCTTATATTATGTATTAATATCACTTCGCGGCTCTTTGCTGCACTAAAAATGCTACATTTGTACTCTGAAAACTACTGGATGCTAATTTAAAACCTTTGAATTGCATCAACCGAGTCATTGGGTTTGAGCTTTGCCGACAGAACCCAAAGTTTCTAGATTGCAGCGAGGAAACGAGCAGATCATCATCATCATCGTCAGCCCATTTAAGTCCCCACTGCTGGGGCACGGGCCTCCCTCAATCACACCACGCTTGGCAGACGGGTTGGCGAGGGTTTTGATATAAATGCAGAGTTTTCCTTCTCTGGGTGCTGATGATCATACCAGCAGCTTTACCTTAGTCGCCTTTTACGACACCTCGGTAAGAGTGAGGGTGGTCTATTCTACTCTGCCGGGGACCACACGGCTATCATTCGAATGAACGAGCAGATGTCTCACCGTAATTAGGTAAGCACTTACTTAGTTCATAAGGTGACTTACAAAGTAAATAAAATTCTATTATTTTTACAAGAACAAGTACGTTTTAAACTCTACCTCTCGTAAACACAATTGGAGCCCTAAAACTTGAATCGAGTAAAGTCTGTTATTCTTACTGTAGTAAATAATTCAAAAACTCGTTTTCAGCTTAAAATTTACTATCTGTCTACTACATAAAAGGCTGAGAAATGAAAATACCGAATCCGGTTAACAAAATGGTTGGATGAATGCAAAAAATATTTAATCATCGATGCAGCTGCCGAATCGCAAATTGTTTATGGTAATGTTCGGGCGGCGATACGTGAAATATTCCGGTTTTATGAGCGCCGTCATCGCCGAATGTGCCATTAATGGCCCCGTATATCTGGCCTCGCCTGTGGCCGGTACCTGGTCCTTCTCATTAAAAAATAACTTCTTCCGTTTACGGATATCGGCCAAAAAAGAACTTGTCATGGCCGGTGCCCGTTTCTGGTTCCTTATCTAACTGTGGTTTAGGGACTCATTCATTTATTTATTTATTAATAGAATAAAATAAAACAACTACAGAATACAATTTAAAGTACATTCACCACAAACAAGCCAAGTTTCATGAATTTTTGTTAATTTTTTTAAAGGAAAAAGGGTGTTATAAAGCAATTTGCATTCTTTTTTCGAAAATTCATACGATTTTTTTTGTTTCAAACGTCAAAACACCATTTCCTCTTCAAGGGGTGTTTTGAACAAATAGAATGTTTCTTCCTTATTTCACATACCTACTAATTTTAATTTGATAGTTAGAAGACTTATAACTTTAGTTACGAGAAACAAGTGCACTCTCTATTCCCTTACCCTCATATTCCGATGGCACACCAGGGTGACACGACCGGAGAGGGATTGGGCCCAAGCTTAACGTGCTTCCCGAAGCACGGGGGTGCAAGACCGCCAACTTCCAGACTCCGGCCTGACATTAAGAATTTGTTACCGAAAACTTAGGTACAAATTTTTGGCCCACCACTACACCACCAAGGCAGTCGAAGGATCGCAATAGGTAGTGCATTTAGGAAGGAATAAATGACCTTAAACATATTATTAAATAGAAAATTATTTCTCAAAGGTGCATTTTCAAGAGAGAGGATTTTATATTTTGATATAAAATCTTCTATCTTTCCTCTGTAACGTTTTTAAAAGAAACTCGCACAATATATTTTGGCAGTCGTTGAATAAACCGCACTAATGTAATTGTAAGCTACTTAAAAATTAAATCTTATTAATGTTCAAGTAACCATTATTGGTTACATTTAAATTTACTCGTATTTACACCCATTTTGATTAATCGGACAACATTTTTGAGCTAATCCTTTTTATAAAACTGAACGGTGCGAACAACAGTAATACAAATAAACGAATTTGTAAATTCTGTTCTCAAGTAAGTGACAATTATGTTTTTATTGACAAAAAAAGATTTTTTAAACCTAACCAGAGCCACAATAAACAACACATTTAGCAATTTCAATTTATACTAAACTAATGATTTATGCAAGTACAGTTAACTCCAAAAATATGTATACACTTTAGGACGTTGTCACAATATATAATATGAGAAAGTAGACCATTACTTTCTTATAGGTAAGTATTGTGACAAGGTCCTAAAGTGTATACATATTTTTGGAGTTGACTGTACAAGTTATTCTAAGTAAATTAGATTGAATGTAGGTACGATTTTGTTACCGATGAAGCCCGTATATTGGTAAATATTAGTGTTACCAGTAAAGTTTACAGTGCAAGCTAGCATATTCTTATTTTCCACGACCTCGTCTATTAGTTATGTCGTAAAACCTATGTTTTACCGTTTTACACACATTTTATTTTACATACATGGTACCTATATTAAAAATATAAAAAACCGAGGCGATGGCGTGTCGAGGCTTGCATGCTGCCCACGGGTACGAGATGATGTGCCGAACATGTTGTATCTTCTCCACTATGCATTTGGGACAAATCCTAATTCATAATTTAATTTGCTTAAAACATAGTATAAAGTTGATACATAATATAATAGTGTGCGCATATTTTGCCACTACTTCTAGCATGCAAATATTTGTTTTCATTTTCACTAAAGTAACTTTGGCATTAAGGTATATTGCAGCTAAATTCAATAATTCCAATTTAAGATTAACAAAAAAATAATTAATTTTAAAATATCAATAGAAAATTGTTCATATTATAGTCATGTCATGGATAGTAACTAATAAATCTATTGAATTATCTGAGGCTAAAAATCCTTTTATGTCGTAAATTCTTTGGTCAATAAGCCATTTGTAAAGTTTAGTTAGATTTATCAAGTAAACTATGCACCCAGTCTTAATGGTAAATCTTAACTTTTATTGGAAATTCTTAAAATGTGTATCTACACAATAAGATAACGCCAAGAATTCAAAAATTTGCTACCTATTTAGGACAATTGCCCTTAGTAGGTTTAGCTGAATGATGTTCATGAAATCATCATGTTCATGAATGCAGTCTCATCTTAACTGGTGGTCAAATATTTGTAATAATATTTCCACTGGATATTGTAAATATACCTACAATATTGATGAGACTATCGACAGCTCATGTCGAATCAAGCACTTACAAATTTCGTCGGCTTATTAACGTGTTCTGTGGTCTAATTGGTAGAACATTAAGCCGGATTGTGCAAGGTGTGGGTTCGAGTCCCGCCTGAACACGAGATGAAATTTTTAAGTACGTTATTTACTTAAGAATAAATTGCAAAAGATTGCTATAAAAAATATCAACATCATCATCATCATCAGCCCATTTAAGTCCCCACTGCTGGGGCACGGGACCTCCCTCAATCACTATGAGGGGTAATTGTCATACTCACCACGCTTGGCAGACGGGTTGGCGAGGGTTTTGATATAAATGCAGAGTTTTCCTTCTCTGGGTGCTGATGATCATGCCAGCAGCTTTACCTTAGTCGCCTTTTACGACACCTTCGGTAAGAGTGAGGGTGGCCTATTCTACTCTGCCGGGGACCACACGAGCTAAACAATAAAAAAATATCAACTATTCATGAAATCGTTTTTGGCCTCATTATAAAATAATATAATTTCCCAGGTCGCGCCTGCCATCATTAACCGCGTCCAAAGCTATTCTACTGCACTTATTATTTTAGAGTCGTATAAAGTTTATGCCGCTCTGAGCGGAGTAGCCAATAAATATTTATTTTCTTCATAAACACAAATAGCTATACCTACCTAGACCACCCTTAATATTTTTATATCTATTCTAATAGTCCCGAGTAAACTTTATCTATCTTCTGTATTTACAGAGCTTGTAAAGTAGCGATGTAGACAAACGATAGATCAAGTTACGAGTATTTTATTAGGCATTTAGGTCGTTTATCGGAGGGTTTATATGTCTAGGTAGAATGGTAGTTTGCTTCGCTTAAGTCTATCATGTTGGGCAGGCACGTCACGTCGCCGTCTATTTATCAGTAGCTAGAAGTTATTTGGAATGATGTCAATATCTTTCATATACAAGTATATTAATATGTATAATTTTACCTTTAATTTATCTTCATTTGTAGTTTCTATTTAATTTAGAGGCAGGTACACAAATAAAACAAATAAGTACAACACACAAAACTTAAATATTTTAGAGTACCATTGTATTAAAAAATTGTAAAAAAAGCAATTTTTTTTTTAGTTTCCTTACTCTAAGTCCCCTAGAGGGCGCTGTAGTCTAATTAACGTGACGTCATATCGCCTATAACCAGAAGACAATCAAGACGCTTCTAACGACACCTCGTTTGTTAAAATATAATAACTAGTTTAGAAGTTATGAGGGAGCAGATGAACAACCATACATACATACAGGTCAAAATCATAACCCTCCGTTGTGCTTCGCCGTAGTCGGGTAAAAATACATATAGTAACCCATGTATTTGTAAGTTTTTTCACGTTAGGAGGCTACCACTGCCACTTCCAAAAGACTCTACGTGGCCACATACTGCGCCACGTCTTTACCTGGTACCTTTGCTGTCTCCTTTGTGTAAAGCCACTGTTACACACGCTCATTTATAGCATGCAAGCCATATATGCCATTGCTTTATGAACTGTCAACATTTGCAATAAGCATGCTATTAGCCATCTATTAGCATGCTTAAAAATATGCAAACCTGTTTACACGTGCTAAAGCTCTCCTCCACACTCCCCTTTCCACCCGCATTACAGGCAGCATGCTTAAGACTCAACCGGCGTGCGAATTTTGAGCATGCTCAAAATAAGCATGCTTATTCGAACGTGCTACTAATAAGTTATAAATAGCACATCCGTCTACACATGCTGATTCTACTAAGTAGCACTTGTTCACAAGTAAAAAGCTTTAAGCATGAAAATAAGCGTTGCAGATTATTTTCCATAAATCCGACGATGTCAACGAATGTTTTGCTTGATACTTGTTAAATTGACTATGAGCTCGTAAGCCTGATCACCTACCAGCGAGAAGAACGTTGTTCAATTTAATTCTTTATCAAATTTGTTCGCCTTGAAGTACATTTGCAGGCGGTCAAGGTATGCCTACCAATTTCCGCTCCCCAAGTCTAATTCCTGGGTTTTTCCAATTGACATTTTTTTGCACCTTGTCTCTTCTTTGGTTCTTCAATAATGCCCTCCAAATCGTCGCCAGTTAGTTTGTATGTGGTTGAGTGGGAGCACTGAGTAAAACATTGTCTATGTAGCTACGTTTATTACGAGACTGCTTCGCTAAAAAATACTTGACAAGTGACGGTATTATATAAGTATTTTTCATATATAACACTTATATGGGTTTTTGCTTTCGTCATTATGGATATCGAGTAAAATGGGAGGAAGGATAGAAGTTGAACGAGGCACTACTCTGATCACCAAGCAGTGTTTGCAACGTCGCGCGCTGATGGGAAGCCAGGTTAGAGACTGCGGGGACGTCCGAAACCCCCGGAAGGTGTCTACCGGGTTCTCTCATCCGGTCGCCAACCGGCACGGTAGCGCACTTGGACTCCCTACTGTACGCCGGCAGCATGCTGTACTTCGAATCCCGCTACCCTCCAGGACTGGACGCCCAGCGCAGAGATAATGCTACGCTGAGACCGGTCTTTCAGAGCTGTGCAACTGTACTGACCTATCCTCCCTGAATTTTTTCACCGGACATCGTGCCGGAACACAGTATAACCGCTTGGAGGCACGGCTTTGTCTGATGGGTGGTGACCAGCCGCGGCCGAAGCCTACCACTGGAGAATAAAGTTGCCGATAAGCGCTACCCAGGGGTCACGTGTAGGGACTGTAGAGCTAATAGTCTATAGACGTGGCATCTATCAACCCCCATTGGGTATCTTTAAGTCGAGAGTGAGTAGGCTTCTTCTGGGTAAGTACGCTACATCTTAGACCTTATTGTCACTCTCCATCAGGTAAGATGAAGTTAAGTGCAAAGCCCATTTAATATTTTAAAAAATGTGTGAATGTAGGTACAAATAGAGTAACTCAATGGCGCTGACGCACCACAGGGCAAAGCGACATAAATATGACTAATCGTGCATAACACAATCGAAAGCCACGCTTGAAAACGAAACATTTTGCACAAGCGGATAACAATCTCCGCTCATAAAAAGTAAGTAAATACAACGAAGCTCTTGAGTGTGCAGTGCATAAATTGCCCCCTATCTGACCATCGCCTGACCCTTAATAGCCACAAGGTGGGACAGATCGTTATCGCAAAAATGGGAATTCTGGCCGGCCACTTTGTCGATACAAGGAAATTTTGTTGCTCGTTTGTGCGCTGAACGTAGGAGGACCCAACTCGCTCGGTGATTAATCGTGTGCTTGTAAATCTTGTCGTGAATATGGAATTTGCACGACTGAAAACCATATTTTTCGCGGCATAATCTGTCATTTTGCTAATTTTACGTCAGGTTAATATACGAAGATCATTATTTTACATCTTTATCACCTTCGTGTTTCGTTTAGCGCATGTCGTGAATAGATGGTGTTGGCGATCAAAAAGAGTAACTGGCGAGTTTCTTGCCGGATCTTCTAGACTAGAAACAACTTTCCGAGCCGGTGTAGTAGAGTCGCATTATGTATATTTATTTTTTTAGTATATTTTATGTATTAACATGTAAATTATACATGAGTACTTATAAATTGTTTTAAATTACTTAAATGTACGAGGATTTGTAAGTGCTGTGATTGTACACATATGCTTGTGCATAGGCTTGGTTTGCAAAGGCAAATAAATAGTTATTTGATAAAAAAATATATGTAAAACGAGTAGGTAGGTACTTAATTATAACAAAGATAAAATTATATATAGCTCTACTTCACTTCACATACTCTAGTATAAACTAGGTGTAAAGATTAACGGTTGGTGAAAATTAACTTCTTGACCAAAAGGAAAAATCTAAAAACTACAATAAAAACTGTGATTCAGAAACTTTATAACTTCTTAGAACTG
The DNA here is from genome assembly GCA_019059595.1 of Marasmia exigua. Lineage (NCBI taxonomy): Eukaryota > Metazoa > Arthropoda > Insecta > Lepidoptera > Crambidae > Marasmia > Marasmia exigua. Next base: position 10,733,099 of record CM032475.1, on the reverse strand, counting down.
TAGTAGAACTAGAAAAGCTCTGACAGGTGAGTTAAAAACTTAAAAAACGGAGAATGCTTGCAAAAATTGTGTTGTCGAGAGTCGGCGACATGCAAACGCTAAATCGTTACAAATCGTTATTTAAATATACTGGAACTAATCCACGCTAGTATAGTAACCTACATTACGTTACATTTATGTGAAATCGAATTCTAATATATTTCACGTCGCCATAGTTACTTAAAATATATTGAAAACTGTTCAGAAAAACGTTTTCTCACAGATAAGATATGCGCCTTATTTTTTCTATTATTAACTTGCAATGTGACTATCGCAATGGCATATTTCTTCACTGCCGACTCTGCCTCACACTCCAAAGGTTGTGGGTTCCTGTTGTAATGGCTCAATGTCGTTATCGCCATTGCCATAAGGACTTTTGACAGCCCGCCCTTTTGATCTGAGTTTTCACTACATAAAACAGTTCCATTTCCTTTCTGGAAAAGCAAAGAACACTCGTGTTTGTTCAGTGTCTGGGAGATATAAATATCTGTTCTTTACAGTCAAGTCGACGTGTGTGGTCTTTATTGATTTTTATTTGAGTAGCAACTAGCAAAGCATAAGAACAAGTCTATTGCTAGACCGAACATGTTTTGATGAGGACTTACTCGTATGTTCGACATAATTTTCCAACTTTCTACAAACCTGGCCGTTCTCGAGTGTACTAAAACTACTAATATCCGCCAGGTAAAATTTGTTTAAATAGCGAAACTTTCCAGTAGATATGAGCGGCGGTCGGGCTTCTATAAATCAAAATTATTGATAAAGTTTCAGGAGAGTGAGGTACCTGAGGAATTAATATTCCCCATATTTCACTACACAAACAATTCTCGTCAATCGTAAATTATTTAGTTTCGAGCCTAAACACAAGAAATAAATTAGGTTCGGCTTATTCAATCAATCAAAAGTCGGTTTTGATGTGTCACAGATGTGTCGCACGCGTTTAAGTTATGAGAATTCAATAAGAGACAAATAAATTTCAAACTGCCTTAAATAATGTAGAGTCAAACCAAAATGATTTTCTGGAGGAGGTACAGAGAGCCACTCGTTGGGTTACTAAATACATAACATTTGCGGAATGAATACCGTAGCAAATGAATCTATCTATAGCCGTGGCAGGCCCCCCACAAGGTGGACCGACAATCTGCTGAAGATCGAGGGAATCCATTGGATGCGGGTGGCACAGGACCAATCTGTGTGGTGAACATTGGGGAAGGCTGCATTGCTGGACATAGCAGCAGTAGACGTCTATTGACTGAAATGATATGATGATGATGAATCTATTGATGATGTATGACGACCTATTTGGATTCCTTAGCAAGTGGCTAAGCCCAAAAGTTTTCCGACGTCGTTTTGTCATTATGCGGCAAATAAATATAAGATAATGACTATGCATAATTTATAAAATAATCCTTAATTTGCATTTAAGATTAATTTAAATTATTTTTCATCATCATCATCATCGTCAGCCCGTTTAAGTCCCCACTGCTGGGGCACGGGCCTCCCTCAATCACAAGAGGGGTAATTGCCATACTCAACACTCTTGGCAGACGGGTTGGCGAGGGTTTTGATGTAAATGCAGATTTTTCCTTCTCTGGGTGCTGATGATCATGCCAGCAGCTTTACCTTAGTCGCCTTTTACGACACCTCGGTAAGAGCGAGGGTGGCCTATTCTACTCTTCCGGGGACCACACGGCGTAAATTATTTTTACACTGTAGCTAACCTACAGTCATAACAGCAGCAACATCATCTAATTCAACCCACCCACTTAATCAAGCATCATCCTCCCTCAGCCTCGTTGACGCTGTGGGTAGTGCGCCGCACTTTAAAGCGACGAATTCGCTTGGAGTCTCGGGTTCGATCCCCAGGTCGACCCAAAAATTTGGAAAGCACGTTAAGCCGTTGGTCCTGCGCCCAATCTCTCTCCGGTCATGTCACACTGGTGTCCCATCGGAATATGAGGGCAAGAGAATAGAGAGTGCACTTGTGTGCATGCACACACTTGAGTATAATATATCCTGCGGTAGTGGGTGATCGTTTAGATTTACTCCCTGAACCGAAATCGGTTGGAGGATAATATTATTATTATTATCATCTACTTCAACAACAGTAGGAACATTCAACAAAACCGCCAACCACCATGCCATGGCGGAATCATTTGCCGTTTAGATGTGTACTAACAAAGCGGGCAGGGTGCGCGGCAGCCACGGGCAATCGCGCGCTGCTGTGAGTTAGGGGGGTCAATTGGCGCTAAATGTTTGATCACACGTCATTTATTTTAGGCTTGCACCCGATCACTTTTTGGACGCGTCACCTTTCTTTACCCGACTACAGCAAAGCCAAATCCGGCCAAGTGCGAGTCGGAATTGCCCATGAAGGGTTCCGTAGCAGCAAGTAAGATATATGAAAGGTAAATTGCGGTTTACGGTTAATAACGTATTAAAAAAAAACTACTCACTATATCTAGTTCAAACCAATTTTCGTTTTTAGTTTTCATGATTATGTACATCATATATTTTTTTTAGTTTTATAATTCATTTATTATAGAAGTTAGAGGGGGGGGGGACACAATTTAACACTTTGGGAGCGTCTCATGCGCAAAGTATTGTGTTTCCAAAAAAATGATGAAAAACCTCAACATCCTTTTTCAAGACCTATCCATAGATACCCCACACGTATAGGATTAATGAAAAAAAAAATCGAGTTTCAGTTTCAAGTATGGAGACCCCTCCAATTTTTTTATTTTTGCCAATTTTTATGTAAATATCGTAATGCGGTTAACAAAATACATCCATTTACCAAGTTTCAATAGTATAGTTCTTATAGTTTCGGAGAAAAGTGGCTGTGACATACGGACGGACACACAGACGGACAGACATGACGAATCTATTAGGGTTCCTTTTTTGCCATTTGGCTACGAAACCCTAAAAAGGAAGGGTTACGATTTTAGCAGTCTATATATGTAAGTATGTTCCAAGACTGCCTAACTACCCAGCGGATTTTTATGAATGAGATATCTATCAATTCCTTATTACTGTCCAGGTGACTTAGGCTTATAATTTATTTGAAAATAATAGCACAGTGGGTGCTATAGGAAAAAAACCGAAAGATTTTTTGACATTTTTTTATTATAAAAGGTATAGGTAAATAGGTAGGTGGCCGTGTGGTCCCCGGCAGAGTAGAATAGGCCAGCTTCACTCTTACCGAGGTGTCGTAAAAGGCGACGAAGGTAAATCTGCTGGCATGATCATCAGCACCCAGAGAAGGAAAACTCTGCATTTATATCAAAACCCTCGCCAACCCATCTGCTAAGCGTGGTGAGTATGGCAATTACCAATCATGTGCAGTGGGGACTTAAATGGGCTGACGATGAGGTATAGGTTAACGTTTAGCCACAATCTCAAAGGATGGAGAGTAACGATGAGGACCTTAATGTAACCCTCATTTGATTGTCCTATAGTTTGCCAGGTGGTTAAGAATTAGTAAAAATTATTTTTGCGAAAAATAAAAGTTTCAAAAACCACGAACTAAAAAGTGTAAAATAATATTTTTAACACTTTATACAGTTCAAACAGAACACTAGAGAAAAGATGTTACCGAAGTCGGCGCCCAATACTATCTTGTAATTTAATACAACATTCAATTATTCAACAGGGATTATGCGCCGAAAAATATATACATGTCGAATTAAGAACCTCCTCCTTTTTTTTGAAGTCGGTTAAAAAGTAAAAAAAATCCCGAAAAACAGACTTATATGGACTAACCCTACATCGATATAAGTTTACGACACACACTCGGCGTAAACAACTAATCGAATTAGAAGTGAAATTAGCAGCTGTCGCCCGTCGCTGTGCGTAAATTGCATAGAGGACATTGACATTTTATTATTTATAAGTTACTTAAGGCTGCCTCTCTGTTCCTTATCCACTTTTAATTGGAATGCTCGTTTATTGAGGTGCGCGTAAAGGCCGATACTTATCCCAGGATGAATAATGTCAGACACGCACAGAATATTAATCAGGCTGAATAATTGACCTTTGCTAGCTCGTAATAATGGAGTGGAGCATCATTCGTCTCCAGGCAGGGTTGCCTGGTGTTAGAACTAAAAGACGGACATACATACCAGCTGCAAAAAAACTAGGCATTCTTTGGAAGGTCAGGCGGTACTTTAAACCTGAGCAGCTCTAAATTCTTTATAGAGCACAGACTCGCTCCAGTTTACAGTACTGCTGTCACCTCTGGGACTGATCTGCCCGGTATCAGCTGGATGCTTTGGACTCATTACAGCACCGTGCGAAGAGGCTCATCGGTGATGACGTACTCTCAGAGGCTGGCTTACAGAGCCCTGACCACCGCATACGTGTGGCACGTCTCTCAGTCTTCTACCGGATGCATTTCAGAGAGTGTGCGGAGGTTCTGCATAATTGAATCCCCCCTGGTGGAATGGGCTTCCACCACCGGACAACAAGGCGCGGCGAGGGTTTCATCCAGACGTTGTTGGCTAACTCTTTATCCGCATGAAGCGATTTGCTTCCAAGTTCATAATGAGGACCGCTAAGGAATGAACTCCTTGCTAAGGTCTGTTTTTCCGGACCACTACAATCTGGACATATTTAAGGCAAGAGTGAACAGGTATCTTCTAGGCGAACGCGCTACATCCTAGACCTTATCGACACTTTCCATCAGGTGTGATTCTGGTCAGGCGATAGACTATAGCTCATAAAAAACTATAACATTTAATAAAAACTGTAATAGGTATATAGAGTGAACGATGTTTTTCTAAACATAAAATAATATAATAGATCTATGTCTAGAACTCTGGGCGAACCCAGTTTTCTCCACATAGATCGGTCCATGATCACCGGATCGTCGGTCTACCTTGTGGGCGGCCTGCCACGGCTGCGACATCCTGTAAGTGGCCTCCACTCGAGGACCTTTCCGCCCCAACGGCCGTCTGTTCTCTGCGTTATGTGCCCTGCCCATTGCCACTTGAGGCATGCAATCCTTTGGGCCTATGTCTGTGACCTCAGTTCTCCTGCGGATTTCGTCATTTCTGATACGATTACGCAACGAGACTCCGAGCATAGACCTTTCCATTGCCCTTTGGGTGACTTTGAGCCTCCTTAATTGGCACATTGTAAGCGGCCACGTTTTACTAATTCCACTTGTAAAGCAAGGACTTGCAAAAACAGTAATTCTTTGAAACAGCTAATCAAAAGACTACTAAAAAGAAAGGGTTTTCTGAAAAGTGTGTGTGTTTGTGATGTTGTTGGTGAGTATGGATGCATGTTTGTATATATTTTTGAAGGCATGTGACAATGTACAGGTATATGTGAGAAGTGTTGTTAGGTTTTTTATGTCCAGCTTGATCTCGACGCCTGGCAACCCTGTATCCAGGCCTCCTGCAATCTTGGGAGATTTTAGTTCCCTCGGAATGTCACCGACGTGGCCTGCGTGACTTAGTGCCATTGCGTTTGACAATGAAATAAAGTATTTGTGTTTAAATTTATACCTGGGCAATGTGTTTTCGTCGTTTCATGAATTGTGTTGGTGTTTTTATAATGTGCCGCACCACGCTAGGAACACTGTAACAAAAAAATACTTCATTCTATGTAACATTAAATGTAACGTAAACTCGTATTGTTTTGCAATGAACTTTACCTTGCTCTAAGTAACTGTACCTTAAAGTTTTTTGGAATAAGACCGCCTTATTGTTGTAATCTATATAATAATGTATCTTTTATTTAGTTAAGTACAAAAATAATATAGGTAATGTTATTTGAACTATCAGCAATAAATATTACAATTATTCTATCGCACTCGTGTGAAAACTACATGTTTGGGCCTATTAATTCTAATATATGTATGCAAAGATTATCAACAAATTCGGGGAAATAGGTATGTAGGTACAAAGAAATAAAGATAAAATATACAATTGTGCCAAAAACCCGGCCAGTCGTTCTGAAACCCAACTAAATCAAGATGAATATTCAAGAATATAAAGACACCTGGAGCGGGCCAGGCGAACGTGCCAATTTAACATTCAAAAATATTCATTCACCGCCTAATTCAATAGCAGGGCACGATTACATCACAAAAGGATCTATCTAATCAAGCCCTTTACCAGTAGGTACTGAGTGGTTTATTAGCATAATATATATTGTTACTAGAATAGGCAGACGAGCATTCGGCCCATCTGATGGTAAATAATTAGCTCTTTAACCTATGAAAATGTTTTATTTTCTAGACACAATAAGATGTATAACTTCTTTAATAAGCAAAAAGTCGCCATACTATAATTTTATTTTGATTTAGGGCTGTTATTTTAAGGTTTATATTAAATAGATATCAGATATTATTAGTGTTTATGATGCAAATAAAACTTGAAACAGACCCTTTTTATTTGGTAGAATTGACGTTCTTATCTATACTAACTTTTTAATATATTTTTTCTTCGTATAACTATCCTACACTTCCTAAACACTGACCATTAAAAAGCACAGTTAATTATGGAGTAGTATCATGCAAAACAAAAATCTTGAAAAAGACCCTTTTTTACTGAATTTACGTTTTTATCGATACTAATATTTTAATTAAAAAATATCTTTTCTGAAAAACTATCCTACACATTCCTAAACATTGTCCAATAAAGCACAGGTAATTATGGAGTAGTAGCAAAAAATCTTGAAAGTGACCTTTTTTACTTGGTTTCTCCCAAGATGTTTGTATCAATAATTACTTTTTAATTTAAAAAAAATCAGAAAAACTATTACATTCCTAAACATTTTCCTATAAAACACAGTTAATTATGGAGTAGTATCAATGATAGTTAATTAAAAGAAAGTTAGTATGGAAAATATAACTGAAAATCACCATTCAAAACGGCAATTTCATAGGTAAGTACCTAATAGTAATTCCTGCTAATAGACATCAATTCTGCTTGGCATTGCACAATCGGATAAATACATTTTATATTTATTTTCAAGAAATAACATATTCCAACAATTTCACCAAATAATATGTGCCAAGAAATTAAATAACTAGTTGCTTATATGCCCGATTTTCTCCCCGCCCATTTAAGAGCGTGCGTGCTTCCTTAGTACCTACCGCCAATTTAGCCGACCATCGTCTTCAATCCACGATAAAAGGTAAATGACCCACAGTCTGTAAGAAGTGTAAGGTAAATATTAATCAGAAGATTCGCGGCACACGGTCTAATGAAGCCGGCCCGGAGGGCACCGCAAACATTTTTAATCCCCAGCGCATCTCATAAATCCAAACCCGGGGATGAAGTCGCTTTTGTTTTTCTTCCAGAAAGAAATACTTTTTTCGCTAGATTTACAACGGTTAGTTGTCGACCTCGGACAGCTAAGGTTACTTTGGTTACGCTGTTTCATTGTTATTGGGATCTTACGGTCACTAAAGGTTTCCTTATTCCTCTTCGCACTTTCACCGGTTATTTTAATGAACGTACCTGTATCTAATGATTTATTAACAGTCTATGATGGGAGCGCTTACACCATTGAACTAAACTTACGTAGTAGTTACAACTCACTAGCTTTCACGAATAAATCTATCGACTTCATATAGCGATTCGTACTCTAAACAGCACGTGAGGTAGAAGAATTACGAGCATATTAGTTAAGTATTTGTTTATTCAAAATATTTGAGCTAAAATAAGCTACTTTATGAAAGATGGATGTTTACAAATTAAATTGATTCCATTAATTAGAAGGCAAATTGAAGTGAAAAGTTCATTCGGTCAATTGCTTCGTCGACCATTAATACTTCGGCAGAAAGATTTTCGCTTTTACGATCAATCGACCAATAGTTGTTCGGCAAATAATTAATTCGACCAAGCGTTCATCAATTAAGTGTATTTCGCATTAACCGTTGCGGTCCCTCATCAGGGGTCCGCAACTGTTATACTATTATTTAAATAGAAAAAATAAAATGCAATTAACTTATTGGGATTAATAAATTAGTACTATGATTTTAATATGTCTGGAAAGTTTGTCGAATGCTTACTATTCACAAATACACAAACATTTCTAAACATTTTCGTACTGCAATCTGAAGATGACCGTATTTGTTGCGATATAATTTTGATAGGAGTATTTTCTTCGGATGCAAAATACAAGAGTACCTAATTTGCGAAAAACTAAAAAATGGCCATTAATATGTTAAATAATAAGTAAAGCAGCATAAATAATAAGTATGAGCAATCACTCATAGGAAATGGATGTTTACAAATTGAATTTATTCCATTAATTAGAAGGCAAATGAAGTAAAATTTTCATTCGGTCAATTATTCGTCGACCATTAATACTTCGGCAAAAAGATTTTCGATTTAACGATCATTCGACCAATAGTTGTTCGGCAAATAATTCATTCAACCAAGCGTTCATCGACCAAGTATTTCACATAACCGTTGCGGGCCCGCTCTCTGAAGCATTGAATCTTAGTTTTAGATTAACGCCTGAACAGTTTTAACAAACTGAGGGTACTTCGACGGTATACAAAGTGGAAACCTCCATTGGATAACATCGAGTGTTTGATGAGATGTTAGTACAAATTATAAACAGCCATTGATGACACATGTCAATTGAATCTGTTATTTAAAAGTAAACCCGCAATTACGCAGGATATAAATGCAGATCGGGGAACAATAAAAGGCCAAAGTTCGTGAAGCAAAACCACAACAGTTCACCAAAGCCTAAGGTCGGCGCGTATTTACAGTATCGCTGAACGGTATCTGTGTACAAATTCATGAATATGCAAATGTATTGTACAACAAGCTCAGGTATAAACGGCAACATCGAGCCGTCAGCGGCAACGGTGTTTATCATTGTACGCGCGAAGATACCGGCAAAACGATTGTTCTTGAAAATCCCGTTCAAGATAAAGCTAGCACGCGAGACTACCCGCTGGGCAGAAGCTAGGGCTAACACCTAGTACAAATCATTAACAACAAATCTAACTGCCGTACTCAGAGACTTAGAGACGTACTCCGTACTAGAGACGTCAAATTAAACTAAACGTTCATTATCCTTATTATGGATAGTTTTTATAAGATTAAAGATAATATGACGTCTCGGAGTGTGAAAGCAAAGCTTTTTTCAGCACATGAGTTGATAAAGACAGAAGCCAAGCTTCAAACTACCAGATTTTGGCCTCTACTTGAAATCAAATTTAAGAATTCATAGACTAGACTTTCTTGCATAGACTAAACTTAAAATGATAAAAGATAAAAAAAGAGAATTTTACTGGCCATAAAAACACAGTACATACAGCAGTAGACAAGTACATGGAAAAACAAAAAACATCAAAATATAAAAGGATATGACATTGGTTTGTGGCCAACAAGGCGCAGCCTCGGCATTTACTGCAGCAGCCAGTAACCACTGCAGCGCCGATTTTCAGGCTGAGCCTTGGGCGACGATCGTGCACACTTCTAATGACATTCTCCTTCGTATAAAAAATCTAAAATTACAAACTTAAAAGCAATTTCTCAAGGAAATGTTAAAGTGTTTTAAGATGCTATTATTTGAAAATGAAAATAAATAGGTAAGGTTTATTGTGTTCTGAGGGCTCCATTGTTCTGTAAAAATAATATCCTCCAACCGATTTTGGCTAAGGCGGCCAATCTCTACGGTCAGCCAGGATGTATTGCGCAGGATATATTATAGTGCTCAAGTGTGTGCGCAAACACAAGTGCATTATATATTCCCTTACCATCATAATCCGATGGGACACCAGCGTGGTACGACCGGAGAGAGATCGAGCGCAGGACCAACGGCTTAACGTGCTTTCCGAGGCACAGTTGTACAAGACCGCAAACTTCCAGATTCCGGGATGACACTGTGAATTTCTTTACAGAAAAACTCAGGCACAAATTTAGGGATCGAACCCGAGACCCCAAGCGCAACCGTCGCTTTAAGGTGCGACGCACTACCCACTACGCCAACGAGGCAGTCTTTGTTTTGTATTACAAGCGTAGGTTAGGTAACCACCTCGACCTAGTTTACTGGCATTTACCACGAACAACTTGATCCCCGGATGACATCCACAAAATAGAATAAGATGACGCAGCTGTGTAAGTATAATCGATAGCTAACGCGGATAACTCAGTATACCTTTAAGATCGCCTGTGAGACGGGAGGTTGTAAATACTCTAGGTTTTTCAAATCTATGCGTATTCTTACCACACGCTTGACGGAAAACATCGAAAGTAAAGGTTTTTTGAGGGTTAATTACTTAACCTTAACTTACCACAATAGTTGAGATAATAATTCTGATCGAGTAACGTTAATCCCGTTGGTCTGAGTCCAGTTTCTTAGGGATGCGGCAGACGATAGACACTATACTGAAATTATCAGGATTCCCAAATCCTGGATCATGTTGCAAGCATAATTTTTTTTTTTAATTCTCAAAGAGAACATAGAAATCAGTCATTTCATATGAGAAAGCTAAAATCTTAAATTCCGTTACTTTTCAATTTCATGATTCAACTGGAATAATTTAGCTAATGGTCATGGAAATTCAGTAGTCAGGGATTTTTTATTTTCACATCCATAGACTGAACACCCTTTGCTGATTGGGTTGAATTCGAATACGATCCGACAAAAGTGAAGCTGAATTTTGTAACAGAATTTCCATCCAACGTTATGTTAACCAATATGTTTAATTTATTCGGTCTTGATCAAACTTATTTCCACTAAGCTTAATGGTAAGTAGTTTGAAACTGATATCACAACCAATTTATAAGTACGCCTTCCTTTTCTAGATAATCTTACAAACTTTAAAAAAAAAAGTGTAAAATATAAAAAATGCCTTCAAGTAATTTGGTTTTTTAGATACCAACCCGATGTTTTGATGAAGACAGTATATGTCCTGGAAAAGATTATAGTCCTGGAATAGATATTAATACTGCCCAATTATGTACGCAAGTACATGACGACCCGTTTGGAACAGTGGTAGTGAACGCTGCCTTTTGTCCAAGGGTTGCGGGTTCGATCCCCGCACAGTAGATAGATAGATAATTAGATAATTCTCACAACATCTCATACGTTGACCTGATTTCGTACTAAGTAGCTTAAGCACTTGTATTACAGATATCAGACAACAGAGGAACATAAACATATACTTAAATACATATATTACACCCAGACACTGAACAAACACAAGTGTTCATCGCACGAATGTTTGTACAAACATTTGTGTGTATGAACATGTCTGTTTGTATTGGTTTGGGTGTTTGTATGTATTATAAGTATGTATTTACAAAAGAAAAGTATTATACAACACAAGTGCTTGAGCTACCTATCTCGGAGTCAGATCAATGAATGTGATGTTGTGAAATATCTATTATTCTTATTTATTATTATTAAGTACACTTTCTATTATCTTACCCCCTTACGATGAGACACCAATGGGAGACAAATATAACACTATGATATATATGAGCGTTACATACCTACCTCATCTTAAACAGTTAATTTAAGTGTAATAAAAGTATATTTTCGTAGAAATAGAAATTATTTATTGCAAGAAACATGGTCAATTTAAGTGGTTACAGCAAAGAAGTACAAGCGCAAGCCCAGATTGGCATGCAAATATTAGTGTGGTTACACTACAATATTAACACGTTCCCTGTCCACGACTCCATTTGAAGTCACAAATTGTATTCAGTCATAAGTCTACGAACCCATACGGAGTCGCAGATCACATAATTTTTATATGACAAAATATTGACTTGAACGTGTGAATTGGGATTGGTTTTTAGTTTGGACTTATGAGTCGGTAAGTGTTAAATAAATATAAAAGTTTTCAAGTATGCCCCGCCACAGATAATATACTATTTATGATTTTCCATTTTCCCTTTCTTTGTTGTAGCAACCTATACATCTCTTCTTATTTGTCTTATTTCCTGTTTTAGGATTTTTTTGTAGTTCATGTCTATGGTATTCTGATCGCACTGATGGACGTGGACGCTTCTGAAGACTCTCTTCATTTTGTACTTGAAGCAGTTTTTTTTATAATTATCTCGTGGCCAGCAAGAATGGTCAGTTTATCCTTAGATCTTTGGCGGAACTCATTATAGATCAAAATAGAATTCACCAAAGATATACAGATCAAATGCATGGCGATTTTTTTATCGCTATATCGGCACTCATTTGTTTTTCAAAAACTAACCGAAAAACTAAATTCCAAACAACCAAAGTATTGACAAAAGTTTATGTACTTTTAGGCTTGACATTTGAAATAAATCGTTTCATGGACAAATAATGTTGCCAACTTTATCAAATATTTCAAATGAGCGTCACACGTGAATGAGACTCCATAAAGAGTCGTGTAATTCGAAAGTGTTAAGTTCACGACTCCATCCAGAGTCACGATTTTTCACAGTAACAAGTCCACGACTCGGCTAGGAGTCGCATTGTTTTTTGTGGTTTTATTGTAGAAATTACTAACTAAATTACTAATAAAATAATTGCAAAATATATCGATTATGTGTCATTATTGGACCTAAACAATACATTATTACAAAAATATGAGTGGACGTGACTGGTAAAATACGACCATTGTATGAACAAATTATTAACTCAAATTATTAATATTAAATTATGAAGTTACAATATTAAATTATTCAGAGATTGTTATTATTGTTCTTGAATTAAATAAAATTAAATTATTGTGTTATTGGTCACCATTATTATTCATTTGATTATGTAGATTTAATTACAACTCATAATTTGTTGTCATTTAAAACATGTTTTATGTAGTCGTCGGTACTATAGAAACAATGTTCAGTCAAGAAATGTTTAAGTCTAGCTTTAAATGATTGTGGCGACAAGGACTGCTTAATATAAAAGTTGAAAGTTTATTATACAACTTTACTGTCATTGCTATACAGCTTTTGGTATACAATGCAGTAGATGGATTGTGAGCCAGTACTAATCTCTCGGTATTTCTACTTGACCTCGTGTATAGCTCCCCTGCAGTTTTAAAAAGATGTAAGTGTTGTCGTACTTAACAAAATGTCCATATTTTGTCGTCTTATTCTTGCGAACTAATTTTAGACACCAAAATAGGGTCGTGCAATACATTCAGCTGAGATATCACCGGGGCGCTAATAAATGGTTTCACTAGTCCCACTTACATTACCTTGGAAAGAATTCAGAAGCACGTAACCCGTTGATGTTACATGTTACGTGACCACGATAAATGCAATAAAATAAAACAAGCTATCTTTCTTTCTATCTAAATTAATATACAGCCTAAATTAATATACCAAGTATTTTTCCTTTATAGGTTTTGCCTCCGCACGAATTCATTCCTCGACAGAAAGTCTTTTTTATCTTTTCCTTGGGAAAAATCCATTTAGTGGAGACTAAAATATCATGTATTTTTCCGCCTGTTAAAAGCAGTATGCCAACAAAATTCATTGAACGATATACGGTAGGTAGCTACGCGGTTACGTGCGCCTTTTAAACTGTAGGTCAGGTTATAATCCAAGCATGTACATCTTTTTAAATCTAGATGCGGATTTGGAACATTAGGTAAAGTAAGGTGAGGGAAAAGGTCGTGAGGAAATCTGCACATTTTAAATAGTTTCTGATAAACCTATAATCATGATCCAGATTATCTGCTATACTTATTTATTCGTATGCACAATTGAAAGAAAGAAAAGAAAGAAAGAAACATTTTATTGACCATCACAATACATAATTTAACTTAATTTAATTGCACATTGTCCAAGTTATACCCTGTTTATAACCCTATTTTCGTTGCTATTGACACCAATTTTTAATAACTAGATTGTGTAACCCTTTGAGGTGTTCTCGACCTGTTTTATCGCGACGTGTGGCTGCTGCCAGGTGCCCTTTAGGCAGGAGTACACTGTTGTAAAAGCACTTACCGACGCGGCTAAGTTTCAAGTACTGAGATAAAATGATGGGACGCGTCCCCTCCGCAATACTCGTAGCATCGGGCCTAAAACTTTGTCCACCTTATTTCAAAACGGGATCTAAAGGTTTTACCACACTAAAGCTTATGCCATCCTGTTTTAACTCGCAATGTTAAAAGGAACTAGAACGAATTCTATTCCGTCACATTCTTAAATCGCATTTTGTAATAAGGTTTAAATGCTTTAATTAATTACTTTCTTTTATAACTTTCTTTCTTTATAAAATATGTTGTTGTAATATCTCCGAAACAAAATACACGGTGTATTGGTAAACAGTCCCAACTTTCTAAGCATTTCTACTCGTTATTTGAAATAAGTTTTGTTCGAATTTCTTCTCAAAATTTGCGAAAACAAAATTAACTTTCTTAGAAACTAATGTTCATTGTTTAATAAAATACGGGTCATTCCAGAAAAAACCTTGCATAAGTTTTTTCAAACTATGAGTAGAATATGACTTTAGAAGAATGTTTGAAATATACTATTTATCGATACATCCTGTAGAACTAGATTTGTATCTACTAAAACTTAATAAAAATAAGTAACTAATAAACAAAACAAATGGACCAATTAAGTTAGAAACGAAAAACTACACGTACAAAAAAAAAGTGATGCTATTAAGTTACAATAAAATTTCAAAGTCCTTTCAAAAGAAATAGGATATTAGCAATATATCACAGTTACAATTACAACAGAAAGCTATCCAAGGAAAATAAAAGTAAGAAATAACAAGCTGCGCTGTACAAACGTGCAAAAGGCTAGACTCAACGCTTGCCGTCACGTGCAGTGGGATCAATAGAACTGTAATCCTTATTCCATTGACATTATTTACTATAAAAGTTCTTCTTATTCTTTTTGTTCCTCGAACAAGTTATTGTTGGATAAAATAAAAAGTTTATAGATGCTAACTACACCTACAACTTGTGCGGATAAAGAATGGGATCAGAAATGGCGGCGCATCTATTCACTTCTCGCTCGCACACTATTTGCGTCTATACTCGCACTCGTGGGATGCGAGTATAGACGCAAATAGTGTGGACGCAAATAGGGCCTAAGTATAGTTATTATTGTTTCGGAAAAAAGTGGCTGTGATATACGGACGGACGGACAGACATAACTAATCTATAAATGTTCAGTTTTTTGCCATTTGCTCGCACACTATTTGCGTCTATACTCGCACTCGTGGGGTGCGAGTATAGACGCAAATAGTGTGCGAGCGAGAAGTGAATAGATGCGCCGCCATTTCTGATCCCATTCTTTATCCGCACAGGTTGTACGTATGGTCGGGGAGCGGTACGGTCCAGTCCCGGCTGTGGGGTTTCTGACTGTAGTTTCGCTGAGATGGACACCCCACGGGTTTGGATTAGAGACCCACATACCATCTTGTTCTCTACATGTGACGAGGAGACGGCCATGATGGTTTCCCCTGGGAAAAAAACGGCCAAGTGCGAGTCGGACTCGCCCATGAAGGGTTCCGTAGTAGCAAATAAAATATTACTTAATTGTAAAACAATTGAGTTGACTAAATGGAAGGTAAATTGCGGTTTATATCGTTTTAAAAAAATACTACTTACTAGATCTAGTACAAACCAATTTTCGTTGTTAGTAGGTATTCCTGGTAATGTATATCATACATTTTCTAGTCTTATAACTATTTTATTGTAGAACTTAGAGCCTCCCTCTTTTACCACTTTGGGAGCGTCTTTTGCGCAAAGTACTAAGTTTAGAAAAAAATATATTAGAAACTTCAACATCATTTTTAAGACGTACCTATAGATTTGATAAAAAAAAATACAGTTTCAGTTCTACGAATTGGGACCCTCCAAAAAAATGGGTTGACAGATATTACATTATATTATTTGAGTAGCTGAGAGACCCAGAGAACGAACATGATTTTTTTTATAAAAAAGGAAGAAAACAAAAAAGTACCACGTCCGCCTATTGACGTCACGCCAGAAGGAATCCAACGTACATTGCACTTACACTCACAATTAATGTTTGCGAGCTAACAGAAATTTATGAAGATGAATAACATAGGTTATAATATTTCATGATCATCAGCCTGTCTCAGTTCACTGCTAGACATAGGCATCCTTCAATCCCCTGTCGTCAGCAAGGGACGACCTGCAGCTTATCGCAGATCGTCACTATATCTAGCCTGAATTCTTCTAAGGCCAAAGGTAAGGTACTATGTACTGAAATAATACTTAAATATACTGATTTTATACTGATTACAAGTAACATTAAGATAAGCAGTAAGAAACAAGGAGCAATTGTGTAAATATGAGATAATCTACGTCCTTGCCGCGTGCCAAAATGCATAATTATTCTCTAGCTCCTTCATAAATGCAAGTTTAAAAGATACGATCACCCAATGTAGAATTGCAAATACGACTAGAACTGCCTATTATGCTCCTAAACATATAAAAGCGATGCAAAATATTTTTTCTTGTTAGATTGTAAAATGCTTTATTGATTTTAAAAGTATCTTACGTATACATTATTAATGTAGTATGTAATATTTCAGTGGCCGCTTACAATGTGCCGATTAAGGAGGCTCAAAGTCACCCAGAGAGCAATGGAGAGGGCTATGCTCGGAGTCTCCCTGCGTGATCGTATCAGAAATGATGAGATCCGCAGGAGAACTAAGGTTACAGACATAGCCCAAAGGATTGCATGCCTCAAGTACCAATGGGCAGGGCACATAGCGAGGAGAACAGATGGCCGTTGGGGCGGAAAGGTCCTCGAGTGGAGGCCACGTACAGGAAGTCGCAGCCGTGTCAGGCCCCCCACAAGGTGCCTGATCGCGGGGATCCATTGGATGCGGGCGGCACAGAACCGATCTGTGTGGAGAACATTGGGGGAGGCCTATGTCCAGCAGTGGACGTCTATTGGCTGAAATGATAATGATGTAATATTTCACAGGTGCAAAATAACCAGTACAACCGCTTAACAAACACTTATACTATTTATTAAATAGCCATGTACAAATGTTGAGTCCGTTTTTATACGCGAAAAATTGATTCACGCCAAAAGTGCCCGCTTTTGGCGTGAATCAATTTTTCGCGTACGCGTTGGAACATTTATGCATGGTTATTTAATAAATAATATAAGTGTTTGCCGAGAGGTTGTAACCCCAAAATAGTTTAAATTAAAATCGATTGGCGTCGCTAGTTTGCCCTACCCGTCACCTTAATCCATTGCACACCTCCGCCGCAGAACCGTATTGCAGGTCCGCTGTGACGTATAAGAAAGGTGATACTAGTGAAATTGCTTCTTTTAGCACTGAAAATTGACTATAATGCTGACCATTTCATTCCGGTCACAACGGAGGTGAAAAAAAAAAGTTGTTTGCCGGCGGGACGCTGCGAGCGCGGCTGACAACTGAATTGGCGGAGATGCGATACTCGGCTGCGGCGACCGGGCGAACTGTTCCAGACAAATATAAGCGCTGATTGCATTATAAATACCTGCATCAGTTACAATTACAATCTAAAGCTAACGAAAATACAAGATACGAAGCTAACAGACCGCCCAGTCTCCAGCGTAAGTTGCAAATATTGTGTACCTACGGGCGGGGCGAGTGCGGCTGTCAATTAAAATTGGCGCAGATGCGAGATAGACTTCGAGCTAGATAGGTTTCGCGCTAACACTTCCTTGGCACGCGCGGCCGCCGACCTCTGGATGAGTTGTTCTAGACACAATTTAGCGCTGACTCCGATGCAGCACCTACAGTTGTAATCACAGCCTTCCTACCCAATAACGAAACAAATGATTGACGAGCGCGGCTAAAAACTAGGATTTCCCATAATAGTTGCAATCATAGGTACCGACACCTAAAGTCTAAGGACGGTTTGGTGCTCGCTGTCAAATCTAATAAAGAAAGTCGCATTACACAGTAAATAAAATCGCTCTCTGTTTAGATTTTTACACTCATCTTGTGTTGTCTGCTATTATTTTCGAGAATCGACCAAATCCAATGTGATTAGATCTCTAGACATATCAATTAATTTCGTATCCAGAGTATAAGTAAGAGTTTACACAAAGATTAGGTAGCGCTAATTTTTATCTACCACCATACCTTCTGATTAAATCTAGGCTAGGGTAGAGCTATTATTTTCTAGAATCGACCAAATCCAATGTGATTAGATCTCTAGACATATCAATTAATTTCGTATCCAGAGTATAAGTAAGAGTTCACACAAAGATTAGGTAGCGCTAATTTTTATCTACCACCATACCTTCTGATTAAACGTGCCAAAACAGTGTGTTGTTTCAGGATACTTCATTAAGGCTGGTACATTTTGTATGACCGTTGAAATCGCGGACATGTCGTTTTACACACAGGTTAAGGCAAAGTGTGAGCTAACATCCACGAACTGTATTTTTTTCAGCAGAGAAGCCACAGTAATTGTTAGAAGCGGCAGTTAAAGACATTTCGTTAGGTTGCTGCATTTCGAGCAAACACGAAAAACGAAAGTATTATTTTGTTACAAAGGTTGGTCCAGATAGTGACGTCAATATTTTTTTAGATTCCTCACATCTGGAGGTATTCAAAAATGCTCCATGTATGTTCAGCGATATTTTGTAGTTTCGAGTTAAAATATTTGAAATGTTTTTTTAAAGTATTCTGCCAGCGAGGTTTAATTTTTTTATTTATTGAGTATTTCGCAATTATTTTTTATGACATTATTTTGTAGAATGTTATTTATAATAAAAAAAAATATTTGGCTTCCCGAAATCACTTAATGTTACCAAAAAACGTGTTGAAATGTGCTAATCAGAGACCGTCCGGAGGCATACCCAATAAAAACACTGGGGCGTTTCCATCCCTCGCCCAGGAAACACTCAGACCGGGGTGGGGACTGCAACGGAGGCTCCATCCGTCGCCCGGTCAGGGTGAAGAGGCTCGCCAGCTCGGCCTCTCTCTCACTCAACCTCCCGGGTAGCACCCACACTGCTGGCTGCAGTGCAAGCACCACCGAGAGGAGGACTGCGGGCACCCCTCCCCGCACATACACTGCTGTTTGCAGTGCAGTGCGAGTTAGGGACAAACCCGCGACGCAGACAACTCCAATCTACCACCGCAACCCGCTGGCTGCCACCTTGCAACGCAGGTCCTTAAACGTGGGCCTTACGATCACTGCGCCCGAAGGTGCTCCTCTCTGGGTGGGGGATGCCGACGTCAAAGCGCTCCGCCGGAAAACCGACGTGCAACCCGCGCGGGCGGAGCCGGACACAGCATCCCCAGGTCCGGTGACAAAAATGGCGCCTGCAACCCCGCTGTGCGATGGTTTAACACTTTCAGCGGAGCAACGTCTTTAGACGTAATTTTTTTAAAGTAATTGCTGGCACAACGTTTATCGCGTCAAAATAAATTATACAATCACACGCGAAAAGTACTATGACGCTCGCCGCCTGTACTAAAATCTATGAGCTAAGTCATTGCGCCGTATCGCATCGAATTCCCAAATCTCTAGCGCCACGACACGTACTTTGTTTTACCCTCATTGTCAACGGACCACACACACATGTAAATTTATTCACCTACACATATACACAACGTCATGTTACGTCTCGCAATTACCAGAAAGTTATAGTAGTACATATATTGTATCGTGTCTCTCCCACATATCTGTCTCTGTCATTATTGCCGAAACTAGCTGAGATTACTGTAAGCGCGCATATGTGTGCGTAGCCTGTTTAGCTCGCATTGTGCGTAGTCGTCCTTTTGTATATTGTTATTTTGTCATGAACAACGTTTATAGACGTCAATTATATTTGTATGAAAAATAATCATACTACACATTAGATTTAGGAATTTAATCAAAATTTAAATGTTTAAAATGTGGTTTTAATGCTTTATTATACCTAAGCTTAAAATATCATAACAAAGAAGTATACAGTTACTAAATTACTTTACAAGTCTGCCATGGCCACATCCCCGAAAAATTACATTGACAGGTGGTATCTACACTTCCTAAGAAAAGACAGCATATTATATCCAATTTATACAATCGGCAAAAGCCATCGGCCTGTCTAGTCGCACTGTACACATCTGACAAATTTTCTTAAATTTTCTGGCCTAATAATGTCTAAGATAAACCAATAGACCAATAAAGGAAACGAGAAAAATAACATAAAAAAGTTAGAGCATAAAACTACTGTTACCCCACTAAATCGTTACTTTACTAGTGTAACTCGATAATTCAATAGATGGGCCGAATTAAACGCGATGTAATGGTTAGTAATTTCGGCGGTCGTTAAAAGTTTTACGGGCGATCGCTGGCCCTGCCCCACCTTGGCCGATTTATCAGTTGTCAGTTGTGCCCATTAGCGGGGAGGTTCCGATTTCTTCCCGCGGCCTCATTAAGAGAATAGTGAATCGAAGAAACGTACTTTTCAAACTAAAATTCTCTCAGTTTTTAGTATCGGATGGCAGAGATCGTTCATTCCGCAACTGGATATTTTTATACGTAGGTAGAAAAAATGTACAATACCACGTAAAAGATAGAAAATGCTTGATAAACTAAACACTTCCTTGTTTGCTGCAAATATACAAGTAACAGGAAACATTGTCATTTATCTTCTAAAGGCGGAGTTCAACAACTTTAAAACAACGGTAATATGATCATACTTTAAAGGCTTTAACCACTGATTGGTATTGTCAAACACGGTTAAAGTGTGATGAACTCGGCCCTTAGTAGGTATTATCTTTACGAATCGATCATCAATCAGTGCATTAAGATCAGTTCTATAGTTTAGCTATTATATAATCTGTGGTTTAGGGGAAATCGCCGAATTTACAGTGCGACCTCGATCTGAAGGCACTTTAGTGACATTGACAGAGCGCGTTGTAAAACAGTTTTTTCTATTCGAAAATATTAAAACAGCGTTACCAATGACTAAGGAACGTTACTTTCCCACGTGCCAAATAACCGTCATCGGACTGTACGTACTTACGACATCGACGTAGTATCATTAAATTCATGACTTATTTATGTACCTACATACGTCAACTGCCAAACAGAAAGGTTCATAACCCTACCCTTTTGGCTTTGCGAAAATCCGAGTTAAAACCAAACGATTGGGTTGAATATAAGGATCATGAAACCCACGCAAACCCTGATATAACTTCGTATAACCTTGTAGTGTAAAGGACATTCCTCCTACTTGTATATTTTGAGGTCATACAATTCGGCAAGGTGTTGAGCTTTTCACGCCGTAAGCCAATATCCTTTATCTCAAAGTAATCAAATTCACGTGGGCGGATAACATCTTTAAGCGAGCACCAGGTGAACAAACCCTGTACAGACTCATTCGGTCAAATCAGTAAACCGTGAAATAACTAGAAATAAAACAACACAGAGAGGGCACCGTTTGCGTAGATACGGCTGCAGAATTCCTGTACAGACTAACAATACGTTTTAATCACAGTCCTCTCCCAGACTCAAAACTATTCAGCTTACACTGCTTTATATAATCAAACGTAATATTTCGTGTACTAAAAGCAAATTTAGCTAGTTCCAAACTATCCCTAACTCGGTAACACGAGCCCACATTTAAACGGCTGTGCGATTTTACTGTGACTATAAAATGAAGTTTAACCAAACGGAATGAATTGGGTAATAACATGGTGTGAAAATAGACATTTTATTGAATACGGCCTTCATATAAAATACTTCGCTATAAAAGCTTTCAAAAATATGATTTACATAATAGGTACTCAGGTTGGTAATACATCGTTATTTAAGTAAGAACTCAGTAAACGCCTTTTGTCATGCAACCTCCATATTGGAAACCTCCATAGTCATCTTGGGTCAATTAATTTTAACGACTACTTTTTTTAACGTTAACTACATTACGTACTTATATAAGGGCAATAACCCCGTGAACCTCCCTTTTTCATAATTTTGACCAATTAAGATTATTTAGACGGATAAATTATTTACTCATTATTTTCATCGTGTTGACTTAACTTTCCCCAAAGGAAGCAAATTGTGTACTCGTATTTCATTTTATTTAAATATCGGAGTATCGTATTTGATTCCCAGCGTTGAGTTTAAGAGAAATTGAAGCGGTATATCAGCGGAGAGAAGATTTACAATTGCAATTCATCGCATGAAACTAATTTTATAGATACATTTTAGAAATGCCATCACATACATAGTGGACGGGAATAAGAGCAAAGGCAAATTGGGATCCAAATGAAAATATTTGATGTAAGGTGTGTGTGTTTGTGTAACTAATTAACAGAAACGAAACACTGAACGAAATGCTATTCCTACCTACCTAGGTATTCCTACCAAGGATTATTACTACCTTTAGGAGAATTGCATTAGGGGCTAGAGAAAATGGGGATTCATAGATGGATTAAGGTGACGGGTAGGGTCAACTAGCCACGCCAATTGATTTAATTGTTAGCAACTAAACCGGATATCTTTTTAAGATATTAGAGGCTACGATCTCTCGGAAAACACTTTTATTTATTTAATACTTATACTTAACTTTTGGGCCTGCTTTTGTACTCGAAATTTGAATTACCGCCAAAAACGGCCACTTATGGCGTTAATCCAAAAGTCGAGTGCAAAAAGCAGACTCTAAAGTTAAGTATAAGGTATTAAATAAATAGTATAAGTGTTTTCCGAGAGATCGTAGCCTCGAAATTGTTAAAAATATATCCAGTTTAGTTGCTAAGAATTAAAATCGATTGATGTCGCTAGTGGGGTATACCCTTCAGCCTTAAAAACAGCATCATTGGTTATCATAACTGACAGAACGATAACAATAATTGAAATTTTTATGTCGTTGTGTGTGGAATAGATTTTCGGACAACTTGTAATTATTTTTACTTTCGTCCGAATATGGACTTTTATCAATCCAATGAAGCTCTTATTTGAGCCTGGATTGTTGCGTGGATTTACTATTTTCGTTTTATATAATAATAATAATAAATTGTTTATTCAGTAAATAAGGGCACATTACATTATATTTAAACTTAATAAATTACAATATCAGGGTTATTCATTGCCTAAACTAGGTTAAAACCTGTGTTTCTGGCTATACAAATAAAGGTAAAAGATTTTACTAATTACTTACAATTAATTAACAATTTTAAACTTCTAATGAGCAAAACTAATTACATTTTGAAGTAAAAACTAAACTAAACTTTTATTTACTAAACTACAAGTTCAGTATCGTCGTACGATAATGTTCTTATGAATGTATTTATTACTAATTTACACTTATGGTTATTTAGTTATAAATCTCTAGTTCTTTATTTATTTTGTTATAAAGGTATGGTCCAAGAAATGTAAAAAACCTATTTGTAAAAATAAATTTGGATGTTGATTGGGAAGTGCAAACTATATCTCTCCGTCGTTTGTTAGCGATGTTAGCATGATAGGGCATTATTGAGTGATGTTTTAGTATTATGTACGATATGTGATGCGATATTGAGAGTATTAAGTCCTTTTGTCTGACCAAAATAAGTTAATTCAATCAAAAGACCATGAAAATGATACATACAGCTATGATATTTACAGTTCAAACTCACAACGCTAACCAAACAACACGTACTAATGAGGATATTAACAAAATGACTTCATTAGCAGATAGTAATATCCAATGTAAACTTGTTCGCAAATGAGGCTGGTATCAAATACAAGAGAGAAATAGGGTTTTATTACCCCTAAACGCTAATGTGGTTGGCTCGCCAGATAATTCCGCGACTGGTGACGGAACAATTCTACGCTCAGTGTGTAAAACAGTGAAATTACACACTATAAAACCCTTCTGTATTTACAACTCCAGAATTAAGCAGTTGTTTCATTGTATGATAAATAACTTAAAGTACTAACAACATGTAGGGACCGTATTAGTGTACGTACTTTTCCGCTTGGGAGATACATCATCATTATCATCATCAGCCTATCGCAGTCCACTGCTGGACGTAGGCCTCTCCAATTGTTCGCCACTGTGATCTATCCATGGCTTCTCGCATCCAGCTCTTACCAGCCATCCTGCGCAGATCGTCCCCCCACCTAGCCAGAGGGCGCCCTACATTAGGTTTGCCAAGACGCGGTCTCCACTCTAGAACTCGTTTACCCCATCGGTTGTCGGTTCTGCGGCTAATATGGCCAGCCCACTGCCACTTAAGCTTGCTAATCCAGTGAGCAATGTCGATGACTATGGTTCTCTGCCGGATCACCTCATTTCGGTCATTTCGGTTGAGAGAGACGCCGAGCATTGCTCGTTCCATAGACCGCTGAGCGACCTTTAACTTGTGGACCAGCCGTACCGTAAGTGTCCACGTTTCGGCTCCGTATGTCATGACGGGTAGGACGCACGGATTGAAGACTTTCGTCTTTAGGCACTGTGGTATCGACGATACGAAGACACGACGTAGTTTTCCAAATGCTGCCCAACCTAACTGGATTCTCCTATTCACCTCATCCTCGAAGTTGTTTTTACCCAACATATACATATGTAGGTACCATTTCCCTCATGTCAATAGCTCATAAAAATTATAATAATAATATAGGTACAGGAAGAGTCGCGGGCTGGTGTCACATCATATTTTTTATATAGATAGGCCAATCAGGATAACCTCACTCCGCCTGATGGTAAGCGGCCGTGAAATCTAAATATGAGGTTGACAGGCACAAAAGAACTAACAAAGTACCCATTGAGTCTTCCATCCTAACCCTGATGGCCTGCTGAGATGCCGCTTCACGCCCCGCCTAAAAGACCCCGGTTTGTATGAAGGAGGAAACACATGAGCTGGGAGGGCATTCCATGTCTTGATGGCTCCGAGTAGGAACGAGGAGCCAAACGTCTTGGTGCGCGCCGCCATTGTCTGGATGGTATGCGGATGGCAACGCTGTCCAGTACGTGGCAGCGCACTTGTGACTTCACTGGTCACCATGGGCGGCGGCAATCGCTTACTATCAGGTGATCTATCACACGTCTATCACATAAAAAAATACATTGCTTTGCTTCTTCTGTTATGGTATTGAATGCTCAACATCAAACAATGAATTAATTATTTCTTTATTTGTATAATATTATTATGGGTATACCGAGATCTTAAAGTAAATATTGTGCCTTTTAAGTAATATATTATTTAGTATATAATTGTGGAGGTTTTCCTATGATTTATACAGGGATTATAAGAAAAGTAAACTGTTTTTACATCTAATAACTTCTGCGTTCATATTCATCTGTTTAGCATGCAAAAAAAACCCAAATTATGAATAAACGACATTACTCAATCGACGTGATTACCGATTAAACATTTAGTAAAATTAAATCATATTAAACATTCCCAGTTTCATATAAAGCTGTCGCTTCCGAGCCTGTGGTACGCTTGGACCATGGTAATCTAGCAAGGATATGATATAAAGTTTCGTAATGAAGATCTTTTTCAAAGTTTGATTTTCGCAACCCTAAGACAGGGGAAGCACGCCATCTGGATCATGATTCACGTTCAAAATAGTTTCCGAATGATTTGTAAGTACAGTAAAATACCTTGAACTTGCTTTGGTTAATACCGAACGTATTAGGGCTGTTAATAGTCCTAATACGTTTGCTCTCATAAACACCAGTTCTATAAATAAAAGCAGTAATGTATTGATTTTCAAACTAGCAGAGAGTGGATAAAATAGCAGCGATGTATTTTTCGAGTTCTTTTTTTGCTCTTGTTTCGTAGCCAATCAATGCATCTCATTAAAGCAGATAATTGACAAAGATGGACACAATCAGGCGTAATGTGCAATGTGGCTTTGCCTCTAACTATTTCGGTCGTGACAAACTGCCTAATTTTAAACGTGGAATCAACTGATATGCAGCGTAATCTAGGTAATGTATGCAGTAGGTATAATCTATTACCGTATAGGCGGACATCCGCCCGGGGAATATCGTGGAGGGAGGCTTCGGCTGTATCACCATGATATACCCCAATATGGGCGATGAGGGAGAACCGCAGGGGGTTTAGTGGGTATGCCTTTGCCTGGCTTCTCTTTGGGAGAAGCCCCCCGCCAAAGGAGAGCCCCACATAACCCGGCCGCCTGGTCTGGTATGCATAAGGTAGTCGGCTCATCTCTTGAGCCGGCGGCATTCCCCCTGCGAAACCAAAAAAAAAAGGTAAAGTATAATCTATTACGATCACGGTATGTGATTTCGAATGGATAGTAAAGGAAGTATCTATATGTCCTTCTCTTTATATAGGTTGTCTCGCACTAATTTGAAATCAATACCTATACCCTTTAAATTGAAAGTTTACAGTACATATATGTTATGATTTTTTTTATTTATATTAACATAGTATACTAGGCTCTCCTCAGTTTGATGGTAACCCAGATTAAATTATTTTATGCATAAAAGGAAATAACAGATTTTTAGATTTTCGCGTTGCATTATAACTATAATGTGTCCGCTCGTGACCACGGCTGCTGTAACGTAGCCGAAACGTCGAGCCAAATATGTGAGTACACAATGTTGTTTCACATAATAAATATCGTGTTAATCCCCGTATTGATACATTATAACTGATTTTATTCAACAATATCTCAAAATCGAAATACATAGAAATAAAGTCGCCACCTTTTTATTTGTGCTGGTCCATTGATGTCAATATTCGAAAACTGATGCTCTGACTTTTTGGGACAGCTCTTTTTTTTATTTACCAACCGCGTCGAACGCTGCCTCCCTCTACCCAATAAAATTGACAATGTCAAAAAAAAGGCAGTCCCATTTCGCTTTGGGCTATATTGAAAGCCGACTATGGTTCCCAATTGAAGACAGGTATGTCGACAGACTATTTCAAACGAGAAAAATGTGTACCTACTCCTGCGACAGGTAATTAAAGAAAATTTTTACTTCGATATCGAATAAAGGCTTTGAAAATAATATCTTTAGTGTTAAGTTACTACTCCCAATCACCACAAGTAGGTATTTTAACACAAAATGTATGAAAAATATAATATCTACGAGTAATAATTATCTTAAAAAAAGATAGTCTGGATTATTGCCTAACACAAGCCTTGGCTTAGCATAGGCAATATAGTTTGCATTGTTAACAACTAGACTAGTACCTTCAACATTTTGTGCATGGAGAAAATGTAAAACCTTTTTTTTTGAATAAATATAAATATTGATTAATTGATTGATTGATTCATCAGATTTGCAACGTAATCGCCAGCTGCCATTAGTGTTTATTTTAATGCAAAAACAAAGGTCTGCTAGATATGTAGCAGACGTAGTACACATGTAACATGTAACACATGGAACAAGTACATACTAAATAAATATAAAAATAAAATTTATTCAGAACTTATACTTGTTCCGATGTTGTGAAAAAGCCAAACCAAGCATGTGTGACTGTCTATCTCTCACAGTGTAGTGAGCATTGATTCTGTGGGTAGAAATAAAACCTATAGTGTCGGCTGATGCTGCGATGAGAATCGTTCAATTGTAGTTTTTAACACTGCTCTTGTGTGTCGAGTGAGTTGTCACGTTACAACTTACTTGGACCTAAATGCGTTTAGGCGATCTCTCTGATTTCGTGGATGTTTATGGGCAGCGAAGATTACTTTCCGCCAGGTGACTCGCTTGCTCGTTTGTCGCCTCGCTTTTTTTTTATGTTAGAGGGGACAAAGTAGACATAAAAAACTACGTTTAGACAGAATCCATAGAGTGCTAAAATGTAAACCGGTGATTTATTAACTGAATTCGACAGTTGACTACCCATTTATTTTTAATAAGTTCGCTGGACATGGGCAGGTTGTCTTCGGTAGAGCCACATTAAAAAAAATAAGTCAGGATTATCGCCTTTGCAAAACGTAGGAACTAGCCGCCTGCTCTTACCACAGCAAAAACAAAGGTGTATTTCAGAATGAGTACTTGCGGCGTAAATAAGACCTCTAAAATGACAACCGTCCGCAAGTGTGACGTATGGATCTCTCATAGTTTAGTCAGGATTATCGGCTTTGCAACACGCACTAACCGCCTGCGCTTCCCACTGCAAAAACAAATTACGCGCCGGATTGTTCCCCGCCAGTCGGTTGGAGTAATTATTTTGGGATCGATAGCGATTTGCGACGTGCAATTTGTCTACAAATCTAAATCAGAGGCTCCGCATCATTATAGCAACGAGTCGCTGTTAATGAGCAATTTTAGGTTATATGTAATACTCTGCATATCGGGTATGCTTCTCTTTGATTTAACCCTCTCAGCGTCTCCTTTTACAATGCTCTTAAAATGACTTCAAAAGTACTTATATGTAAAAGAAGGCTCAGCAAATGAGTCAATACAACGACTTTGTAACTTCACAAGATGACTCAGTTGACACGTGTTCCCCTTAGAGAAGATGTTGTGGTAACTAGCTTAATTGTACCTTTATTTCAAAATTCGAATTAAAGCCTGTAATTTAGTTTTTAATTTGAAGCAAATAGAGCTGCAGTTACTAGAGTATTATTGGTTCACAGATCATTGAACGTCTAGACTTAAAATGAAACTAATAACCTATTTAATTTGAAGATATTTGAGCAGTTTAACTATTAGAACAACAATGATGAAGTAATTTTATCAGAAAATAAACTAAGCAGCTTACTTGGTCACCAAACTCGTTTACGTTTATTGCATAAAAGTTCTAGGTACTGACGTCGAAAATATAGCAAAAAATGTGACCTATAGTGTCAGCTGTAGGTGCGCTATATCTACATAAACGCTAATAACGCTCGGTACGAGTATAAAAATTACCTAACCTCCTATCAGAAGTCAACAAAAACTTACAGTCTGTTCCAATTATGAAGTCCTTTTTGACATTTCGAAGAACGTAACTCTGCACGTTTCATATAAATCCAATTGAATATCTCTTTTTGTATTTGGTATTAAAACGTCATTTGAAAAATATACTTTTTATTTTTATCCGACAGGGACCATGGACATCTGCAACACCAGAGGAGTGACAAGTGCGCGGCCGACAATTATTATACAATAAGACCCTACAAATAATTCACAAGCAAAATTCTCATATTGTTTTTGAATATAATGCTCAAAATAATCTTTGCGCGATTGTGGTTACGTACTATAGTTATGTTTTACTTTTAAGCATAGTAACGTGCCTCAAGTATTCAGTTCCTCGCGAATGAAAATTAATCTGGCAGCAACGCGGCTGCTTATAGCTGAAATAACTTTAACGCATTTTACAATAAAACGAAATAAAAAGTACAGTCATTTACAGGTAATATTTAAACTGTTTAAATAACCAAATAAATTAACTTGATCTGGACATTGAACGTGATGAATGGCAAAAATCCGTGTTCATTAATCATCATCTGCCATTTTTTCACTCAGTACAAGATGAGTGTAGAAAAGCCTACGACGACAATAAGACGTACGCGTTTTTTTTAGTTTGTTTGTTGTTTTGTTGTTGAGTGTCGCTTATTGTTTTGTTTGTAATGCCAAAGTCTCTGTTGTGTGTCTAAAAGTATTCTTTCGACAAGTTCTTTTAAGCTTAGTTGTTGAAAGTTAATCGATTAAAATAGATTATACAAATCGAGAATCGATACCGATGAGTATCGATTTCTAAAGGTACTTCCCTAGTACTGAACTATTAACATCTGTCAAAAAGGGCTTCATAATTGGAAAAGATATAGTACGACATTTTGTATTTATACAAATTCGCGTACGAAAATATCATTATATAGTAAAAAACACGTTTTGACTGTCTGTCCCTGCATATGCTTAAATCTTTTAATCTACGCAACGGATTTCGATGATAGAGTAATTTAAGAGGAAGTTTTCTATATATAAAAATATTACTCATATTATACATTTGTAAATTGCACCCGTGAGAAGCCGGGCAGGTCGCTATATATACCATAAGCAAGTTTCTCACGAGTTGATATGTTTTAGTCAAGTGAAGAATTTAATGAATATGCGAGCGCAAACAGTGTAAGAAAAAGGTAGAGTTTTAAATCATGCATTTTGTATGTTCGGTTTAACATACTCGCTAGTCAATTTCTTACTGTAGGTTGATGGCTACTAACGAACCAATACCTTTCGTATCTATTGTTTTCTATATACTATATATCAATAGAAATTTTCTTGGACCATCATAAATGTAGATGTATAAATTTAATTGTAAGCTAGCACCGCGGCGGGACATAGTTTCCCTCAGCATTCTATACCGCATCTATCATGGGGAGAGCTCTGAGGAACTGCTTGATCTGCTCCCTGCAGCTGAATTTTTACATCGAACCACTCGCAAGCAATTGTCATTTCATTTTCATCATCTCGATGGATGGCGGTCTATACTGTGAGTTTCTCGCGGAACTTTCTACCTTGTACCTCAGTTCTGTGGAACGGTTTGGCTGCAGACTTAGGGACTTTCAAGAGAAGAGCGTACTCTTTTTAAAAAGGCCCGCAACACATTAGCCATCTCTTTTATTTCGCGGATTTCATGGCGGCGTTGATTACATTTCCATCAGGTGACTCGCTTGCTCGTTTGTCCGCCTTCTAGCATAAAATCAAAATCAAATAATTCTTTATTTGCATAGGCTTGTACACAGCACTTACAAATCGTCATACATTTTAATGACTTAAAACAATTTATAAGTACTTATGTATAATTTACATGTTAATACATATATATGTTGATACATAAAATATACTAAAGAAATAAATAAACATAATGCGATTCTACCACCGGCTCGGAAAGTTGTTTCTGGTCGAGAAGATCCGGCAAGAAACTCGCCAGTTACTCTTTTTAATTGCCAAACTTTCATACAATGTTGTGTCATCATCATACCAAGCCATACAGTTTAATTGTTACACAAAATAAAATAAAGGAAATAATAATAAAATAAATATTATGAGGTAAACCGAAGCAGACCAGTCCCCAAAGGTGGCACCTGTTCACAAGTATGACGTACGTGTCAGCCATCATTTCACTCAACCATATTAGAGGGAATGTAATGACCCGCCACATAGCGCCACCACCTCAGAGACATTTGAGTGAGCATGACTACTTAGGTTCCCCTCATAGGTCACAAAGAGTAGTAGTTACTTAATCCAGACTTATAAACTGCAGGACGAGGTGTACAATAGTAGGTGGTAAGCATCTTGTCAATTATTGAATAATCAATATAAATCAATTTTTATACAGTCAAAATCAAAAATGTCTTTATTCAATAAAGAACATTTATGAATGTCAAATATTATGTTATCTACCGCTGATTCGGAATGTCAATTTCTACCGAGAAGAATCAGCAAAAAACTCAGTAGTTACTCTTTCCAAATAATATGTTAATTACAATTTTTCATTCTTATACAAATTATGATTACAGTGACAGTATGATATACAATGCTTATAATCAATATCGTTTAAATAAATCGTCAATGAAAAATTATGAAATGAATTATACATTAGAGGACAGCCGAAGAGATCAACATGTCCAGGAATCCTTATCATTCAAATAATCCTCTACTTTATAGTAGCCTTTCTGCATTAGGCAGTTTTTTACATGCAACTTAAACTTATGTACCGGTAAATCAATAACATTTTGAGGTAACTTATTAAACATTCTAATGCTCAATCCTACAAATGAATTTCCAATTTTATGAAGTCTTAGATTTGGAACAGCAAGCCTATGTTTATTTCGCGTGTTAAAGCTATGAAAATCTGATTTTTGCGAGTAAAGGTGCAAGTTCTTGCGTACAAACATAATACAATCAAAAATGTATTGAGATGATACGGTTTAAAATATTGATTTCCTTGAATACTTCTCTGAGTGAGTCACGTGATCTAAGACCGTAGATGGCACGGATGGCCCTCTTCTGCAAAATGAAGATGGCTGGTAAGTCAGCACCGGATCCCCACAGTAGTAGACCATATGACATCAGACTATGAAAATAGCTAAAATAAACCAGTCTCGCTGTCCCGATATCAGTCAGATTCCTTATCTTTCTAACTGCATATGCAGCTGAACTAAGTCTTCCTGCCAAGACAGCAATATGAGGGCTCCATTGCAATTTTGTATCCAGAGTGATACCTAGAAAAACTGTGGAGTTTATGACTTCGATAGGTTCGTTATTCATGACAATATTTATTTTGACCTGCCTTACATTAGGCATTGTGAACTTAACACATTTAGTTTTCTTTGAATTAAGAACCAAGTTATTATAAGTAAACCACTGTAGTACTTGAGAGAGTGTGTTATTTACTTCGTCAACATTTTTCTTTTGCCTATCAATCTCAAAAATCAAGGATGTATCGTCAGCAAATAACACTATCTCACATAGATCTTTGGTATAGTAAGGAAGGTCATTTATATAGATTAAAAAGAGCAAGGGCCCCAATATAGAGCCCTGGGGCACACCCATGGTTAGAGGGGCGCCAGAAGAGTTAGTTCCATTGACATTGACCTTCTGAATCCTATCTGATAAGTAAGATTTGATTAGACTTAGTGAGGTGTCTATGACACCGTAATGCTGTAACTTCATTAGCAATGTTTTCATGATTGACGCAATCGAATGCTTTAGGACAAATCACAGAATATTCCAATAGCATCTCGCTTTTTTTCCCACGCATCAAATACATGTTTGATAAGCGCCACTCCAGCATCAGTAGTGGATTTCCCTTTTGTGAATCCAAATTGCCTACTGTGCAATATTTTATTCAGATTTAAATGAGACAATAACTGAGTGAATATTACTTTTTCAAAAATTTTGCTGAGAGCAGGCAGTATAGAAATAGGTCTGAAGTTAGACGGGTCGCTTTTCTCACCCGACTTGAATAATGGTATTATTTTACTGTATTTCATCATATCGGGAAATTGACCGTCGTCAACACATTTATTGAATATTATTGCTAAGTAGGGTGCGATAGAATGTATTATATTTTTTATTATATCTACCGAGATGCCCCATAAATCCTCAGTCGGTTTCATATTTAATTCTTTGAATGTTTTTAAAATTATATTAGAATTGACATGATTGAATCTAAAAGGCGTGTTGCACTTATCAACATGAGACTTGAGGAGAGAAGCAGCGAGATGCGGGCCGGAATTCAATTTATTGGTTGTTGTGACTGGTATATTAGAAAAGAAAGACTGAAATGTTTCTGCTACTTCAGAGTCAGAAACAAGTGATTTGCCATCAATTTTAAGAGAGAGCTTGTTGTCTTTTGTTTTATTTTTTACAAGTCTCTTTATTTATTATCTTCCATGAGATTTTACTTTTATTAGTGGCTTTTATTATTTTGTCTTTAAAATAATTTGATTTTGCCATTGCACATACTTTTTTGAATAATTTTGAGTATTTTCTGACATATTCAATTAAATTAGCGTTTTCTGAATTGGCTTTGATATCATATAATTCAAATAGCCTCTTTCTGCTTTTATAGATGCCTGTAGTGGCCCAGTCACTGAATTTAGTTTTAGAAGTATCTAATTTAATTGTTTTTTTAGTAAAAATCTGATTATATTCTTTTTCAACTACATTAAAAAGCATATTATAAAGCTGATTAGCATTTCCACATGATAATGCAGGTACCTACCTTTCTAGAAATATTAACTTGAAATTTTTTCTTTACGGTTTGCAGTTATTGGCCTGCACACAAAGCTACATGAAGAGGGTGCATGACTGTATTCAAACATTGCTAGCTGTCCACTATGATCTGAGTTTATAAAGTTTATTATGGACTTGTCTAATACATCACAGTTACAAAATATGTTATCTAAGCAAGTAGCTGTGGTGGGGGTAACTCGTGTGGGTTCGTTAAAAAGATGATGTAAATTGAATGATCTGAAAAGATTCAGAAACCGAACAGAGTTCTGTGAATTATCTAAAATATTTATGTTAAAATCCCCGCACACAACCACTTTTTTAATAGATGAACATATTTTTCTTAATACCTCTTCCATAATGGATTCAAATGAAGTAAAATTCCCAGATGGAGGCCTGTACACACAAACAATGACATGTCGTTCAAGCTCCGCACATGCTAGCTCAATAGTTCGCTCAAGTGAAAGTGAAACGACATCTTTGCGTTCTTTATATTTAATGGAATTATTTAATAAAAATTAGTGACCCGCCTCTGATTGCAGACTTTCTCGTGAACGAACTACCGACGCTATAGTTGTCAATATTAATAATTAATTCATACTGTCTTAACCAGTGTTCCGTAATACATAATAGATGGACATTCATTTTATTTAAAAATAATTCCAATTCAAGTAATTTGCCAGACAAACCTTGTATATTCTGATGAATAAGGTTTAGATTTTTAGGGTTTCTTTTTGTCATTGGCTTGCAAGAGGATTCCTCTATTGTCTCACATTGTAATTTAAATTATTTGGAATAAAAACTTCCATATTTTGGGTAATCATATTATTAATATTAAACGCTAACAGAGTAGCTATTTCTCTTTTAATTTTATGAGGCAAATAAAAAGTTTTGCCAGTCAACAAAAACATAAAAAAGTTACAAGTATTTTATGTAGCTACTTAAAAAAAACTTGTTTATTTAATATTGTAGCAAGATTAAAACTGGGGAGAGTTTCTTATCTTATTACAAAATTATCTTGATTTACTACCGTACTGAACCATGCCATCCCGTTCCAACATGTATTGTTAAAAGGAACTAGATTTAATCCGGAATTTTTTTTAGATCGTGTTTTGTAATAGATAGGGGTCCAAGATTAGTTATCCAAAAAAGTACTTGATAAGCGCTTACCCTAAGGCCTGATTTTACCAAACTCTATCCGAGAATATAGGATAAAGATTTGTCGAATCGGGCCGAAACCGGAAGATTGCAGGCACTAAAAATATAAAAGTTGGTTAAACGCTCATGATAACAATAATAGGTGAATTTCTATTCACCTATTATTGTTATATAGTACAAAATAAAGGGGACGCACAAAATGTAGAGTCGAGTTGCTCCATGGAAATGGCCACTGAACGATAAAATAAGAATTACTAGCAAACGAACAAACAAACTCTTAAATACAAATTTATTGTGTATGTAACCAAAAATAATACCTAATTTTGAGTGTCTTAGTAATTTAAATTCTAAGTCTTTAATAAAAAAAACTCACAGGGCGTTGCACCATAAAACACCAAAGAGCAAAGAGTATAAAAGCGAAAACGATATTTAATTCACAAGTTTTGCTCTTCATTCCCCGTACAAGTTCATAATTAGCGGTAAAGTAGATCTTTTGTACAAAATCATCCAGCCAACCATTAGTAACACTTGAAATAGAGCAATTAATAGTTGAGGTCAGTTTTATTACAGTGTAGAAATACAAAGTAGTTCGAGTTATTTAATCGCCAAAGCTAACGCTAAAGTATCTTCTATCCATTTATCTTTTCTTCTTTTATCTTTTTTTGCTGATATAGGAAGCATTCGAACAGACGTATCACCTGATGGTAAGCAATTACCGCCAACGTGTCCATGGACATCTGCCACGTCAAAGGAGGACAGGTGCGCTGCCAGGCTTTTTAAAAGGGAGTACTCTCTTTTCTTGAAGGTTTGCAGGTCGTAACGGTCCGGAAACACCGCAGGCGCTAGTTCGTAGAAAGACTCTTGAAAATCGCACATAGCGTGTATCGGTAAACAGTTACATCCGTTTAATCTTTTTTAGACTTCGGAAATCATTTTCATACAAAGTCTTTCACGTCGAACAGATACGACCTGGTGATAATTACGAAAATAGCTTATTCCTTCCTTAGCCTTCTAAGGCCAGAAGGCCTTTCCAGCTATCAGACACAATAGAAAATAACAAAACGACTTTGTGCTTTAAGAGTGATCATATGTTGCAGATTTCCATGAGCAGGGGTAATCACTCGCCGTAAGGTCAGCCGTCTGCTCGTTTGTCCGCTATAATATGACGTAAAAGTGACTTATTAAAATGCATGGTAGGTAAGTCGAATCTACGATGCTCAGTATAGTTAGTAGAAGTGATAGTTAAAGGGATGTATTGTTTGCCGATACACGCTGTTTACAGAGCTATTTGTAAACCTACTAGATACCAAATAGTGCTCAAATGTAAAAACTTAATTATGTTTTGAAATCTCAAAAATGTATATCATACCTATATTTTACCTTTAAGCACATAGCAAACGTTCGTGCTTACTCTATCTACAAAATACAAAGTATAGTTTTGCCAATAAAGTTACCTTTTCCAAGGTCACCAGAGCGGCTCTCGTCGTAATATTCTATGTACTTTTTTTGTTTTTATTGCGAAAAATAGGCAAACGAGCATGCGACCCATCTGATGGTAAATGGTAACCGTCTTACTTACTGGTAGCTTTCTCTCATCTTAGCGTGTAGTTCTGGGTTGCGTCCAAAGCTGACCTTGGGAGAGCCAAGCTTCGCCATGAATGGGCCGGCTCGACCGAAGTGATACCACGGCCTCACAGAAAACTGGCGTGAAGCAGCACTGTGCGGTATTTCGCTGCGTGAGTGAGGGTACTGGGGGCCAAATCCAGGGGAAAGGGGGTTTAGAGGTTGGTAGTGCACTTGTGACTCCTGTGGTGTTGCGGATGTCCATGGACGGCGGCAGTCACTTACCATCGGATGATCCGTCTGCTTGTCTGTCACCTATCACATAAAAAATGCTGTCGTTTTGAATACGCTTGGACCATGATTCAGGGTTTGGAAAGTCTGGTAGTTACAATGAAACTGCAGCATCTGACCTTCCACACCCTTTAACAGGGAAACCAGACCAACTGGATGACTATGGTTGGTATGGTTAATAATCACTGGGAATTAACGAGGTGTAATTTTTGTTAGTACGTACATAATGAAGTATTTACCATACTTATAATGCAACGCGAAATAAACTGGATCATTGTTAGATACACGTTCCAGAAACTATTCGAAACGTGCTGGGTTCCTCACGATGTTTTTCCTCAACGCTGAACTAATGGTAGAAATACGCAGATAGATTTGAAAAATCTGGAGGTGCATTCTTGGATTTGAATCACGACTTCCCCGTATAGAAAGCGAGGTTCTTATCTGCTAAGATTACAGCTTAGCAGATCCTTACTGGAAACTTTCATACTGTGGTTTTATTAACAAAAGTTTTTCCAATTGTTTCGGAACACTAATTAGGCGGAGTTGGCGGTCCGACGAACTGAATTTGGATTTACTCGCCTGCTTGTGGAAACATAAGTACGTATTTTGGTCCATCTCAACTTTGACCGTGGAGAGCCACGATTCGTCATGAATGGGCCGGTTTGACCGGACCGATACCACGGCCTCACAGAAAGCATGAAGCCGCACTGCTGTGTTTCGCTGTGTGAGTGAGGGTACCGGCGGCCAATCCGGGGGAAAGGGGGGTTTAAAGGTTGGCAGCCACTTGTGACTCCACTGGTGTCGCCGGTGTCCACGGGCGGCGATAATCGCTTAAGGTTACGGGTAGGGCACACTAGCGACGGCAATCGATTTTAATTG
This sequence comes from Marasmia exigua, assembly GCA_019059595.1. Lineage (NCBI taxonomy): Eukaryota > Metazoa > Arthropoda > Insecta > Lepidoptera > Crambidae > Marasmia > Marasmia exigua. The sequence continues at coordinate 10,695,636 of CM032475.1, read as the reverse complement.
TTAGCTACTAAACTGGATCTATTTTAAACAATTTCGGGGCTACAACCTCTTGGCAAACACTTATACTATTTATTAAATAACCATGCACAACACAAATGGTTCTTTAGCAGGGAAGACTTCTAGAGATTGACATAGTTTTATAATGTCCTCCTACTGATATTTCGACTAGACAACGATGGTACACTGCAGGGGCTTAAGCAATGTTGCCAACATAGCCTTTTTGTTTTTTTTTTGTTAACGAGCCCGATGTGTAATAGACAGACGTTATGCTTATTCAACCCTTAAAATAATGATTTAGCCCCTAGCCCAATTTTTAACCCCAAAAAGATTTGTACAATTTGTATTGAGCAAGGTTGTCCCTGATGAAATAGACAGGGCACAGTCATAACCATCAATTTCGTCCGCACAAAGTAAAGCAAAACATAGAGTCAAGTAATCGTGTGTGGCGAAAAATCTTCTGATGAGGATTTAGACCTTGTGTTGTTTTTATTAAGTGTGTTTAATTTTTCAATTTTCTATTATAAAATAATGTTAAACGGTAACCGCCGCTCATAGACATCAACAATGCCGGAGTACAGTCATGTCGCTGCCTATTGTGAAAGAAAAATCTATTCAAACCTCGTTTAAAAAAGGACATGTCATAGCGATCAGGGAACACCGCAGCTGGAAGCTCATTCCAGAGTTAGCACGAGCGTGGGAAAAAATTGGACAAATCTAGCCCTTTTTGCAACTTCAATTAAGCCGAAAGCCTGGCACTGAGTTGGCAACTCTGGGTTTAAGTCCAGCAGTGGACGAATAATGTAGATAATGGTTGATGAAAGAGAATCCCAGCAAACCCGCATTTTTCTACTAGCTCATTTTTCCCAGTGGAAATAAAAACACCCGAATGAGTGTTCCTTATGCAGTCGGGCGGGACTACAAGCAATTTGTTCAACGTGTGTAGCTAGGAAACAAGAGATTTCACAAAAACACACCCGACCGCCTGTTTAACATCTCATTCATATATGTGGAACACTGTTGCCACTAGCGTAGAATAAACTTAACCAGTAGCAAGAGAACGTTACAAACAGAGACGATCTATCCAGATTGTCGGGGATCCTGACTTCTCGGATAAATTGGAGTCGTTGGGGTCGCGAAGAGATTTCGGTTCTCTTTCTATAGGCTCTTCCATGGAGAGTGCTCTGAGGAGCTGTTTAATATCATACCAGGGTCAATATTCTACAATCGCATGACTAGACGCCGCGGCAAACATCACCAATGCCTGGAACCAATCCCTTCCAGAACGCTTCGTTTCCCGCGCTCTTTTTTCCCACGCTCGTGCTAACTCTGTAATAAGCTTTCAGCCGCGGTGTTCCCTGGTCCCTGTGATATGACCTGTTTTAAACGAAGTTTGAAAAGAGTTCTTTGCTCCGGCATTGTTGATGTCTATGAGTGGCGGTTACCGTTTACTATCAGATGGGCCGCAAGCTCATCTGCTTATATTAAGCAATAAAAAAAACATCACACAAGGTTGCCAAACTATATATACTATATAAATATATTTTATTTTCATGATATGGGGAGCAGACGAGCAGACGTATCACCTGATGGTAAGCGATTACCGCCGCCCATGGACACCTACCACGTCAGAGAAGTCACAGGTGCGCTGCCGGCCCTTTTAAATGAATGGGCCGGCTCGACCGGAGTGGTTCCACAGCCTCACAGAAAACCGGCGTGAAGCAGCACTGTGCTGTATTTCGCTGCATAAGTGAGGGTACCGAAGACCCAACCGGAGGGAAAGGAGGGGTTTAAAGGTTTTAAATTTATAGTTTATAGATAGTCACGTGGTTCCAGCCACTAATTCCAATTTTAGCTCATAGTAATCTCGTGTTTGAGGTCTCTAAATTGTATGCCCTGGCATGCTTTAAGACGAGCCTGGTTTCAGGTTGCAAATAAATCAAGAAATAATGAACAAGCAATGAACTTACTTTGGTGCTGTAGCTACAACAAACAATTTGTAGTGTAAGTTTTATTATTTTCGTACTCAGCCGAGTCGATTGGAACAAAGCACGCTGGAATTAAAAAACAATTTGTTTACATACTAAAAGAAATCTCAAACATTCGAAAGTTCTACAACAAAGGCTGATTATTATACATATATTTTCAATACAACTGTGCACGCTACTTTGATATTTGGGAATACCTACGTGCTTTTAAATGCGAATTTTGACTCTTTTGTTGAAGCACATCATATTAACTCAACTGTACTAGAAATAAATGCCTTAAAAATGATAAGTATATAAAAGGGTACCGAAGAGCGGACCACTAGTAAATAAAATAAAAGGGGCTCTTCAAAAAAGGAGTGTTCATGTTTTAAGGGGTTGGCAACACGTATAGTTTATACTTTTCATGTATGACGAGTTGTAAGAACTGTATATATGAATATGCAAATAAAGTACTTTTGAATGTTTGTATGCGGGTCCTTCAGAGTTGCAGGCGTCCATAAGCCTTTACGGTTGTCGCTTTCCTTTAGGCGAACCGCACGCTTGTTTGCCATCGTCGTTGTATAAAAAATAAAAACTGTACATTTTCTACACTGTGCCACTGCAGTGCACACTCAGCACACTTTACAACCTGCAAATTTAAGTAGTACAAAATTCGTTTAAGCGTTGCAGGAAGGATAACGAAGTTTTACAAAGGTAATAGGAGCGAGTGTACAAATGCGTCGTGAGCGGCCTCGCGAATACAGCCATTCTGGGCTTAATGAAAAAATGTAAGTAATTAGATAGAGGATGTCAGAACAAGAGATGGATTGACTATGGGAAGAATAGTACGACTGAAATTGAGGTAGATAATCCGATGACGAATGACCGGGACACGAATGTTATGGATGAAAAAGATTTACGAGTGCTTCCCTTAGCACAAGAATAACTTCATATACAGACGGACGGACAGTCATTGTTTGACGGGATGGTTCGTAGACTACGGAACCCAAAAAAGAAGGGGTGTAATCCCCGTGAGTCTAGAGTCTATGATCGCGCATGTCTTTGGGTCAGCTCATAAATGGGTGAATCTAATGTTCTGCTGGCAGAGGGTGCAAATTCGGCCTGACCGTTTTCAAATTCAGTTTCACTCGATAGAGAATGACGATGAAGTCTAGGATAGGGCCAGTTTATAGTGAACAGTCAAGGAGTACCATTCCTTAGCAGTAGCAGTCAGAATTCTTTTATATGATAATTGGCAGACGAGTAGACGGTAAGACCTGATGGTAAGTATAAATTTGGCGTGGCCGTCTCAATTGGATAAGGGGTCAAGCAAAGACATAAGGATAAAAGCTCACGCCGCGCCTTGTCGTCTGTTGCCGTTGCCGGAATTGGCTGGATGGATCAGATTATGCATAACCTCCTTACACTCCCCGTTATGAAAACTTGAAAAACCGAGAGATCTGCTGTAGTCGGGGTTCTATAGGCCAGCCTCAGAGATAAATCTATTTACACGGCGCTCAATTGAGTCCAGAGAGGAAGTGATACCGGGCAGAACTATCCCAAAGGTGACAGCAGTTCTCTAAACAGGAGCGAACCTGGGCTTGATATCGACATAAAAATATAGTAACCCTGACTTGATGCTGGAGTCCATCCCCCCCCCCTCCCCCGGCCCTTCCCCAACTTGCCTCTGATATATTTTATGAGAATATAGAATGGTCTCAATAATAAATTATAATAATAGCCAATAGAATATATCTATTATAGAGACAAAAGAGGAGCAAATATTTTTTTGGTTATGTGTACGAAAGCCATAAATATTGAATTGTGTTCTCGTAATTGGAATGTTTCTGCTCATCACGCCATTAGCCAACACCGCGTAGACTAGTCGTCCGCTACAAACAGATACTTAATTATGCTGATTCACTTGGCTAATTAGCATTATCATTTAACGCTACGAACTTGAATGCGAAATACGACACTGGAAATAAATCAAGAAAACATATGAATTAATGAAAAAATCTCAATTTGTGTGAACTTAGTTTAGACCAATCCTAAGTTTAAACTCCTCAGACTGACACTCATTAATGAAAAAACAAGAAATAAAATGCATAAATGTTTTTTGATCATTTATTAATGCGACCTATGTAACCTACCTATACGACGACCCGTTACGAACAGTGGTAGTGAACGCTTTTCGATCGATCGGGTTCGAACCCCGCACAGTTCAAACATTTGTGTGCATGAACATGTCTGTTTGTATTGGTTTGGGTGTTTTGTATGTATTATAAGTATGTATTTACAATAGGCCGTGTGGTCCCCGGCAGAGTAGAATAGGCCACCCTCACTCTTACCGAAGTGTCGTAATAGGCGACTAAGGTAAAGCTGCTGGCATGATCATCAGCACCCTAGAGAAGGAAAACTCTGCTTTCATATCAAAACCCTCGCCAAAACGTCTGCCAAGCGTGGTGAGTATGGCCATTACCCCTCATGTGATTGAGGGAGGCCAGTGCCCCAGCAGTGGGGACTTAAATGGGCTGACGATGATGATGATGATTTACAAAAGAAAAGTATTATATGTATAAATGTAATTCCACTGTTAATTTTGATATCCGTAACACAGGTGCTTGAGCTACCTATCTCGAAGCCGAAGAAGAAGTATTTATACTCATAGCTATTCCTTCGAACACCATTCAGATCTTCCAGCATCATCAGATGAGGGCCTGGTAACCGTCTAAAAACAAAAGAACCACTAGTGTTGCAGGTGTCCAAGTGATGGTAATCGTTTACCATCAGGTGATCCGTCGGCTCGTCTGCCACCTATATCATTCAAAAAGACTCGTCAATACGAAAGAAACGAATTGAAACTGAATAGGTAGGCGTCATTTGATTACAAAGTTCACCACCACCGATTTCAGCTAGATTGTTTTAATGGAAGTGGATGAAATATTGATTGCAAAATTGTAAGATACAGTTACAGTAGAAGTTATAATAGCTTTTAAAAAACTTTTAACTGGCTTTTTCAAAGGAGGCATTCAATTTGGCTCTATTTTCTTTTAAACAACATGAAACCGTGTATTTTCCGAAAGACCTATATGTATTTCACACGAAAAACTTTTGTTCCTAATAAAGAGTTGGAGAAAAAAGCGACTTTTCATAGAAATTTCGAAGCCTTTGCGTTTGCCAAGGCAATGATATATTCGTCGAATCGGGCACTGTAAAAATCTACGTATTTCAAAAAAATATTACTTATACGCATTCATATTGCTGCACAACAACAGTCTCATCTTTAATTACAGTCCCTCCCGTGAATCAAGTGTCCAATTCTCTCCCGCGTCAAAACAACGTTTTCATTTCGTAAGACACGCCTTACGTAACGGAGGTATATCCCTTAATGAGTTAGAAAGAGTTATTCGAGTCGAGCGTAGGAAATTACCTACGCTCGAAGTATATGGTGCGTGAACCGTCAGACTGGGCGGCGTATTTGCAACGCCGAGCCATGTCGCATGTGATTGGAGAATTGCGCAATAGACATGTGTAACTCAGGAGTGATTGGGACTAAAAGATGTGCTGATCCTTGCAAAAGAGTTATTAACTCCGTAACTCCATTGCTTCCTTTATAACTCTTTACATCTTTAACTCTCTGATGTGAAGATTGATTTTAGAAGGACGAAGTCCGAACCAATATTTACTCATTTTGATTAATTCAATAAAAATAAGAAACACTTCATTTGAAATTGCATATTGATATTTTTATTTTATAAATAAATCCTCTGTGAAAATGTGCATCAATCCAGTCACATAAATGCGTCTTTAAATCTTTTCAGTCTTAGAGATACAGAGTCATTAAGGAGTTGAAGATTTAAAAAGAGTTAGTGAGCGAGACTGATACCACGGATCGTAAAGGAGTGAGTGAAAACGCCATAGCGGGATTTTATGAGTCGTTAAGGGATGGAGCATGATTGGAACGCGTCGCGCATTAATCTGTACACTAAAAAAATATCAGGGGATAAAACTGACCCTACCACTGTTGCAATAAAGCACAAAATTATTTATTTGTATCGAATTTATTACATTGGATAAACACGTCGATGAGACAACCCATTTCAATTCGCTGAGTTAATTGGGAGTTAAAGATGTAAAAGAGCGATATAAGTCTTTTCTTCAAAAGAGTTATAACCTTTGTCTTTTAAAAGAGTTGTTCTGCGCATCTCTATTGCGCAAAACAAATGTTGGTGTCGCAAAGGTTTCCACCGTCAAGCATCCAGAACTGAGTCAGAATGGCGCAATTTTCTAGAGAAACTTTTTGCCGATATTGTAAGAGTTTTCTGTGAAGGTAACCTTGAAATCTTGTCAGGAACGCTCATGGCTCTAGCTGCGTCGCTGAAATAGGTAAAATCGGTAATACCTACATATTTTTACAATTCAAATTAAACAAGATGAAGTCCAATCAAAATACTCCCTTTTAATGCAGAATTTATATGGACTCCCAATATTACCTATCTAAAAATACATTTATCAAGACAGAACAAAGCAGGGCCCCTCTGTATATCTTAGGTATAGTATATGCATCAGGGGCAATATCAAACTCTAATGTTGCCGCAAATCGTGCGTTTTTCAGCTTTGTATACTCACGAGTTCGTCTAAATCAAAGGGCGATACCGCCGATAGAGCTCGCTCTAGGCCTGAAAACTGTAACTCAAATTGAACTGTGAGGAAACTGTACCTGTAACTGAAAAGTAAAGAGCTATTGGCGGAGTCCCACCGGTAGTAGCTTTTACTGTCCTTCTGTGCTCCTCTTTGCTTTTTCTGTCCCTTACGCGCCTTTTGGAAAAAGGTCATTCAGGCTCCATAAATTTGGCCTAACTATAAGAGACTCGACTAAAATGTGATCACCGGTGCTAGTCAATATAATCAATAAAATAATAGGGTATTTTACCAATCTCAAGATTGTAAAAAAAATATATTTTATAAAAATATAAGTAAATATGTACCAATAGCAAAAATTCTCAGTTAAAAAAATAACGTCTAACCGGTTATATGGTCAAGTCCATTTTAAAAGTATGAAATTATTAAAAAAATATTATACCATTGATTAACCCATATAATTTGCACCAACTATTATAATAGAATCATTGACATAAATGAAACATTTGATATAGCTACCATACAAAATTCAAATGAAAAGCATACAAAATACTGGCGTGTGACGTCACATGTCAGTATGGAGCGTTTTGGGTTCACTCAAAATTATGTGATTTTAAAGTTGTGATATCTCAGGTAGTTTAAATGAGAATCAAGTAATTCTTTCAACGATGTTTCTATAATTAAAAGGTCTTTATTACAAAAATATAAAAAAATTGTCAAATACCGTATTTGTGAAATTTTCAACTGTCTAGTTGTCTTGTTGTTGAGATAGAGCATGGAGACAGACAGACGGACAGTGAAATCTTAGTACCTAATAGGGTCCCGTTTTACCCATTGGGTACGGAACCCTAAAAAGATCGGCGCTGACCATTAGTAAAGAATGTAGGCTCTTTTCAAAGATTATAAAATGCTGATCATACGATGAAAACGGAGACAGTGTCGGATCAAGGGATATTTCATTTTCTAAGTTTAACCTAACGCCTACGCACAGAATAATGATAACATTACCGAAAAGGATAGTAAAATGTTGAAAATTGATTTCAAGTATCACCTTACGACACTTAGGACGAAGGCGTGTCATAGTGACTATGTTAGTACGAGTATAACGGATATAGAATTTTTAAACAGTTGTCATAACTCCTCATTGCATGTTTCGACCTATATGGATAAGTACCTCCAGGTACGAAAGCACTGGTTACATACAAGTCACTAAGGACCTTTATAACCTCGGCCCTTTACGCGGTCACTCAATAAACTTGGGTCTAGCTTATCTTGCGTATTTTTTATGCCGCCCTGAATAAAGTTTTTGAATAACGTTTAATAAACGAGGTTTTAAAGATCCTTATTTTGTAACTAGATTACAACTTTATAATGGCTTGGTGATCTTACAACTATTGCGCTAATACAGCAGAAGCAAACATGACTGCACAGATGTTTTTAATTTTATGGCCTCATTTAGAATATAATCTATAGTGTAAAGATTATTTTCATACTGAATATAGCTATACTTAGTTTGTTTACTTTTCCAGAATTGCACAACAATTGTAACACCATTTTCAAGTAAGAGAGCCTGACCTACCAACAGAAAAGTACCTAACTGAGGATATTCGAAAGTCGTTAACGTTAGATAAGAGTTTGTACGTACCGTTTGGTTATTTTAAAAGGAAAGACAATGGAAAAGCAACGTACACGTAGTCTAGGGGACGTTAGAGGCAAACTCTCGCGAAAATCGGCGCACACCCTTTTCTTTATCCGTTTGCTTCTCATTTTAATTCAATTTACTGGATGAGGGAGAAAAAGTAATCTCCAGGGTTGGGTCGGGACACGCTACGAGAGATTGGAAGTCATCGGCGCAGTATTGGGACGAACTCATATACTTTTATGGCGTCGAAAGTTTTTTATTCGCGGCAGAAGAAAAAGATTCGCGATCCGCGCGAGCCCTACGCGTGTGTGGCATACGTGAGCGTTATGAATACTTGGATGAGATATGAAAACATTAGCAGTTCGTCCATATTGATCGTCCTGAAACAATCCACTGGGTCAAACTTGTACCTTTTCTGGCGTATGAATATTTCATGGTTCGTCTGATGCGGGAATACAGATGATGCGGCCAGGCGAGACGCCGAATAGAGACGAATGATAATTGTACTAATATATTTGTGGCTAATCAATATTAATCCGAGCTTATGCTTATGCCTGCGTTATGTAGGACAGTCTTGTTTATATAATGTTACGAAATAGCGTCTACTGTTACCTTATAAATATGCTTATTTCATATCAAAAGCTAAGGCTATCGCATATTGTTTAAGATGACGGGTCGGGTAGGGCACACTAGTGACGCCTATCGATTTAAATTGTTAGCAACTACACCGTATATATTTCTAACAATTTCGAAGCTGCATCCTCTTGGAAAATGCTTATACTATTTATTTAATACTTATACTTAACTTTTGGGTCTGCTTTTGTACTCGAAATTTGAATTACCGCCAAAAACGACTACTTATGGAGTTAATCCAAAAAGTAGTGCTAAATAATTAAATAAATAGTATAAATGTTTGCTTAGAGACTCCCGCTCCGAAATTATTAAAATAAATTCGATTTAGTATCTAACAATTTAAATCGAGTGGTGTCGCTAGTTAGGGCTACTCATCGCCTTAATGGTGGTTGGCATAAATTACTTACTACTTTAAGACCCAATATAAGCGAAAACTTAAACCAAACCAAAATAAAAGAAACCATTTGGCAATCCATGTGAATTGTTAGCTACAGAAATTAGCAAGTTCTTGGCTTATTTACTAACATGCTTAAATTTTTCCCTTTTCAGATCCAAGAAAGGCGTGCCCACAAACAATTTGGCCAGCAAGCCGCCAACTACCACATTCACACTACCAAGCGGCTGCCTTGGAGATTTTGGCTCTCTTCACTGCTACATTTTAAAGATTTCATAAACAAATCAAGGAATAGGTAGTATTCTCGATTTTCGTAAATAGCTATAATTTATCAAGACGGGAATTAACACGATTTATTATTTAATACTACATTGTGTTCTCACATATCACATTAAAAATCGACAAGCGAATAAATCGGCAATAGCAGGACATCTACTGGAAATGGGAGTTAATCATTGGATGGAACTACATGACTCGAAAATCCTCTCCACCGATCGTCATTATCATACCAGGATAGTACGTGAAGCGATTGAGATCAAGAAGTATAAGACTTTCAATCGGGAGGATGGATTTAAAATATCATCGACATGGAATCCAGTAATTAACAAGTGCAAACCACGGGGTTTGCCGCTAGGCAGTTACTAACGCAAACAAACACCGATACTGTTAGTGTACTGTATCGGAGTAGCTTCACTGACAATTCACCTAGTGGCGAATTAACGTCGAGCAAAATATATGAGTACACAATGTTGTATCACATAATAAATATCGTGTTAATTCACTATCTTGATAAATTAATTATAGTTATAATGCAACGCGAAAATCTAAAAAAACTATTCGTAAATAGCTCCTTAAAAGGTAAAGTTGAAACGTTTAAATATAACCATAGACTTATGATAACAATATTACCTAACCATATTAATTATATAATGTTAACTATGGACTATTATAAAATTAGTCCATGATATAACATCACTTTGATTTCTATTAAGCCCGTGCGTCAAGATCCCATTTCTCAGTAATAGCTGGAGGGTTTCGTTCAATATTAATAATAACAAAGTACTTCGTCGACTAATTAATACGAACGACGATATAATTAAGACGTTTAGTTAAATTTTAAGCAGATAAATGTATCCGTAAGCGTTAAGGCAGGTTTTGTAACAAAAACGTTATCTAATTTTTTTTCTTTATAAATATTTCACAAGATCACATACATTGATCTGACTCCGAGATAGGTAGCTCAAGAACCTGTGTTACGGATATCAGAATCAACAGTGGGATTACAAATACATACATATAACACTTTTATCAAATCAACAGTGGGATTACAAATACATACAGAAAACACCCAGACCAATACAAACAAACATGTTTATGCACACAAATGTTTGTACTGTGCGGGAATGGAACCCGCAACCTTTGCATCAGTGGCAGCATTCACGACCACTGATCCAAACGGGTCGTCAAAAACTGCTGATAAGTGGGCCATATTTCTTCATAATCTCAATTAACCTCTACTTAATTAACACCCTTGTTTTCATTTCGTTGAGCACAGAGCGCGTCATCATTTTTCTCTTAACGATGCAATCAAACTTTTTCGAATATTTTCTTCAAATATTTATAATTTCCTGCAAGCACACGAATATTAGCCATTTCTATCCAAAATGAATACATAGGTATGTTATTCTAAAAGCCGCACCATCAAAGAGATTTACTTTTAGGTGCTTCAATTACGTCGCTCATTTATAGGTTTATAAATGAGCAGAATAAGCTTATAAGTCTCTTAAAAATACGCCTATTTGTGAATAGAACCATTTCGTATCAATGGAACATTCTCAGAGTACTTTATGTTAACTCACAAATTAATATGATTAAGTTTCATCGAAATGAAAAACATCGTTCTAGAAAATCAGCCTACATTGCCTTTAGCAGGTATCCTTTATCTTATAATTTCAGTCAAGTATAGGTAGGTAGGTTTATCACGCATTTTTAAGTTCAAAGATGGTAAATAGGTACGGTGAACTAAAAATTGAATCAAGTAAAAATAATCAAGTATATATATATAAAAAAAAAATATATATAAAAAATATATCAAGTAATAATAAAATATATCTTCTCTATTATAACCTTATAGTAGTATATTTTATATAATTTTATATAATTTGTGTAGGTTATATTGTATTATAGTAAGGTAACATTCGTATATATTAGTGTATGATAACGTATTTATTTATTTATTATCTAGATATATGTATTTATACTATAAATTTACTTAATCAACATTCAAAATCAAAAGGATTGCACCACCCTCCCCTCTTATATCTAATGTCCTTTACCTGAAGGTTGTCTGGTAGAGATCGCTCCCAGCGATAAGACCTACTAAATTGTACATTGTATCTCTGTATACCTAGCTTTTAAATTTTGTATGTTGTGCAATAAAGAGTATCTATCTATCTATCTATAGGTGCGGTCGTTCAAGATCAACTTAGTTCACATTATATAGTCCCCATCAAAGTCCGTAAATATTCGGGGCATGGACTATTAAAGAATGTGACCCGTATAAGTCTTTACGTAGAGCGCTAAGTTATTTCTTTGGGCCTTTCCGCATTTTCTTATATTTCCCGCCGCGGAAAATTTATTTCGGCATGGAAAGTGTGGGTAATACCAGAACGGACCCGAATGGTGTATATGCGACACACGGCACCTAATATATCACAGGGGCGAAACTTTAATCTTACCCCTTCCAAGCCTGCGCAACGCCGCCAAAACGAAACAGAAGTAATGCCACTTTTTTGTTCATATACGTTTTCCGAGGAAAGTTTGGATCAGAATACCAAGTTTCCTAAAACTTTTCTGCAAGTTCACGGTCTTGGAAAAAATTTGCAAAGGTTACCAATAGAAAGTTTGTGTCTTCTCTTGGTTAAATTAAGACCAAACCTTTCTGATTAATTCTGCGAAATTAAAATATAAGTATTCAACTTTTTCCATTCTTGTTTGAAGTCTTCAATCAAAATATACTCTTATCATTTTTGAAATAAGGTCTATAGTTTCCTTCTCATTATTACTAAATGGTTACTACTCGTATTATATAATATCACTAAAATGAATACTTTATTTAATATAATAATATGACGGAAATATTTATTGTATAATATGATGGAACGCACTTGTGACTCTACTAGTGTTGCGGCAATCGCTTACCAACAGGACATCCGTATACTCGTCTGCCACATGTCACAAAAAACATCCGAACTCATCACTTTTCTGATGCCAGCACGTATGTAATGCATTACATTGTTCATAAACAGGTCTAGGTAAGACTTTTAGGCGTTTGACTTATTCATAAACCTATTCCTAACACGCAACGCGTAACTCCGAAATGTTCGACATTTGCATACGTATTTGATACAGAAATCTTAACGATAACTCGTTTATCGGGGCCTTTGATCTCATTTTTATTGGCAGACATGGTGGATACTTTCGCGTGACATGAGTGGGTAGGTACGTTTCCATTGCAATGTAGATTACAGATAGCAAAAATGAATAACAAATTTGTCTGTAGTCTTTATTTGTTTAACATAATATTTCAAAAATATGGTTGAATAGACAACATTTTGACGGATAACAGAGAGTTACAGCAAATTTCATAGAAAACTCGAAAATAAACATTTTCGACATCCACCAGACCACCCTTTTCGCGCTGTATGTACCTACTTTTCAGATAAACTTGGTCTATACTTTCATCTTAACGACATTAAGTAGTGGATTTATTTATTTTTAGAAAATTTGACGACTATGACTCGTGGACAGTGTCGGTCTTCCCAAGCAATGTGTGTGATGATGGCGTCAGAAAAATAAATTTACTTATTCTGAGCGTAAAATAACGCAAATACCGAATAAGTCATTCTCAAAACCTGAAACCAAAAAGCATACAGATATTAGACTGGTCTCTAAACTGTAAATTTTCAGTGAACGATGAAACCCTCACAGCCTCGTGGCTTTCGGAATTCGCCAACAACATACCCAAAATTGGTTTCTTAGCACTTCGGGAAAGCGGCAAGCTAAAACTGTCCGCTCCGAGGACGGGACGGACCTTCAATTTATTTAAACCCTTTTTGACGGAGGCAAGGATCCGTTGGTTCTAATGCACTTAGAATGGAAACTGTCTCGACTGTCTCTTCACATTTGGTTCTAACCTATTTTTGCCCAGACATTATTTATAAAACCCAAGAATACACTTAGTTGCTATAAAATATTTTACTCCTTTAAAATCTTGGATGACAGAAAGTGACTTACGACCTTAATTAGCATATTTTTAGAAGGATGAACACGAAACGCCTCCAAGACACAGTGACTAAGGTGGTGCGCCCAGTTGCAGAAGGCTCCGGGTTCCATTTCAACTTTTCTAACTTGTCTCAGGTCACGGTGTGACGCCAATAATATTCACTGTAAATATAATGCAGTAGTTTTGGTGATATAAAAAGTTAATTTATAGGTATGTTACCTGCAAGAAGGTCCCATAAGATAACTGGATCATTTTAAAAGCCTTCATAATGAGCGGCCGCTGAGCCTGCGTAGCACGCAAGCAACACCAGCCGTCGAAGATTTCGCTGCGGCGGCGGCTGCGGGACGCTTGCGTGCCAGCCACAGTAGAATATTGCATCTGCTAAAAGTGATGCCTAGAACCGGTACAGATTAATATAAAATTATTTTAAAAAATACTGTTCAAAATAATGCTAAACGCTAAAACTTAAAGTTTTGAGCATTTAATTTGTATAACAGGTTTCGTCGAGCGTCTGGCATGATGACGTCCTATCTTAATAATTATAAGGACACTGTACTTTTTTTTTATCCCAGGGGAAATGCGTTCCCGTCTGGGGACGGACGGGTTAGGTCGGACTCCCCCCCGCATGGCGGCGGGGTCTACCGACTAAAACCCCTAGGCGGCATTCTCCCATCGTCTATGTGCACGACCCCCCGGACGGAGCCCGCCTAAAGGGCGGGCAGTACGCTTTTGCATTATACATTAAATATTGCAGGTAATTATTGTCAAAAAAGTTAAATAGGTACATTATACAAATACTTATCCAGTGAAATGAAAAATACAAAAGTCTGTCGCCAACTTTTATAGTAAAGTTTTTTCATTAGTGGGAGCAAAGTAATAGTAGTAGGGACAATAAGGCACTTGATTTGAATACGGCCGAACGGCAGTATAAACTTTTTTACTACTGAAAGACATGAAAAAGATAATAAAACTGCATCGAGCTCGAACCTAGTACTCAAACTTACGCCAGTAAGGAAAGTTATTACGCACCTGATACGTGATTTCTCCAGCGTTGCACAAAAATAAGCCCAATAAAAAGAAGAGGGCTCCTACGAAGAGTATTATTTTCAGACTGGCTACGACCGTCAACTGGTCTGAGAGCTGAAATTAAAATTGTGATATAACAAAAGCGGCGATATGAAAACATTTTTGAATGAATGGATGATAACTTTATATGGCAAAATACAAAACAAAGAAACTTAATAAGAAACAAAACCAAGACATAGATAATAAACGCAAAGTAGGACATACATTATCCCTGTAAATGCCAAACAGGCGGCCGCTTAGCAATAGTCGGTGGTGATCCAAGAGACCAACCCCGACGCTAGTTTTCAGCGACTACCATAACATTATTACGCATCTGTTCCATATCTATGCAACAGTCGCACGGTATCAAATTTTTCAACTCACGGCAATTTGAAGAAGCAGGGGCACAGCTGAACCCGAGCTCTGGCACAGTTGCAGAGCGATTACTGTTCCAAACGCTCGGTCTACATCTTTAGCCAGCCTGGAGATCAAAGATACGACAATATACTACTTTCGCTTTATCATAATATCGGTGACAGCAGGACAGAGTTATACGTAAGTCATAAGCTAGAAAGAGGCTAAACGTGAAAAATGTATAGATTTAAACATCTGTCACCCATATCATGCTAAAGCGAAAATACTTTAGCAGATAACCTAAGAGTGATTACTTTCCTTCAACTGTGGCGTCACTCAAAGGTTTACTCTGGTCTCTAGATAGATGTCACTATGCGTGGCAGTTGGGGGCTATCGCGTGCGAAAATTCTCCAAGATGGCGTACTATAGGACTGAGGTCCAACTACAATGTGATTGGGTATTTTTAGACGTGATATGTCAAATGAGAGTTTTCGCGTGTGAAAAATCCGCTAGATGGAGTACTATAGGAGTGAGGTTCATACACAATGTGATTGGTTAGTTTTAAACGTGATCTGTCGAAATGTCAATTTGACAAACTAAACAACCAATGCGGTTGATGTTGGACCTCAATCCAACAGTACGCCATCTAGCGATTTTTTCACACGCGAAAACCCTTGAGAGTTTGTTTGTTTGAAAACCTTGAGAAGTTGGACCTCGGTTCACAAGCGATACACAATATGAGGGGTCAACGTATTTCTCCCTTATGTACTTGTATTACCTTAATAATTCCTTATGCATTATAATTCCATCCACAAATCCATTGGTCAACATTTCAGCTGCTAGTTTAGAATCACCCGAATCGTTTATTCTATTAAATTCTTCCGTCAACCTCTCGAAGTAATGCCTCAATGCTATAAACTTATACTTGAACATAATCATGTAGGACATCGTGAACGTGTCCACTGAGATTATCATCGTCATCATCATCACCCCCAATAAGAATGTCATCAAAATTCGGAAGGTATTAGCTGGGAGTGTGTTATCCTCAAAACTGGGGTAGTATGTTACTACAGTTTCAAAATGGGATCCTGGAAGCCAGAAAAAAGCATTAACTTATTGAATAAGAATCAAATCATTCGAAAACTTACTACTAATAATGTCTTTCTACCAACAACATAAATTATAATAATAATAATATCCTCAGACCGATTTGCTTCCACGTTCATAATGCGGTCAGCTAAGAAGTGGAACTCCTTGCCAAGGTCTGTTTTTTCGGACCACTGCGAATCTGGACATCTTTAAGGCAAGAGTGAACAGGCATCTTCTAGGTAAACGCGTTACATCGGTCAAGCGTTAGCCTACCGTTCATAAAAAAAATAAAGATTACGGCTACGGCAGCCAATCTTGACGATAAGCCACGTACGCAGGATATACTATAGTGCTCAAGTATGTGGGCAAACACAAGTGCAATCTCTATTCCCTTACCCTCATATTCCGAGAGGACACCATCTGACACAGCCAGAGAGGGATCGGGCGCAGGACCCAGAAATTACACTTACCGTTGTTTTAAAGTTCACCAACTTTAAAAGAACTGTAATCACATTTTAACCGTGCTTGCTAGATGTACTTGCATGGTTAAAGCGTGATTACCGTTGTTTAAAAAGTTGGTGAACTCGGCCTTTGTTTTCCAAACCTAATTTTTATTCCCCAAACTTCATTTTTATTGGACAGCAGTGTGACACGACTGAAGAGGGATCGGACGCAGGACTAACGGATTAAAATGCTTTCAGAGGCACTGGGGTTCAAGACTTCCAGGCTGACTGACAGGGCTTCTTGTTCGCCGCTTGATTTTTATTAATTGTTACGAATTTAAGACATTCAAAAATAAAATCTCTTCGTAAAGTACCGGAAAGACGATTTATGCGAATTGAGACTTATTTTGTACCTACTTGTAATTCTTGTTGAAATTGGCCAATTTTAACAATAATCACGAATTCGCTTGTCGTTCCGAGCCAATATACCTACACTAGATTGATATTAAAAGTATTAAAGTAACTTCCGGAAGTGTGTACTTTTGTGTATAAAAGAAGTATCTCTTTCTAGTATTAAGAAGATATATTTCTTTTATATTCGTCACAATAAAACTTTGACGTCCCGTTTGGAACAGTGGAAGTGAACGCTGCCTTAGGTCCAAGGGTTGCGGGTTCGATCCCCGCACAGTACAAACATTTGTGTGCAGGAACATATCTGTTTATATTGGTCTGGGTGTTTTCTATATATTTTAAGTATATATTATATATTTAGTATATATTTACAAAAGAAAAGTATTTTATGTATATATTTGTAATCCCATTGTTGATTCTGATATCCGTAACACAGGTGCTTGAACTACCTATCTCGGAGTCAGATCAATGTTTGTGATGTTGTGAAATATTTATATATTTATTAATATTTTTTTTAAAAAGGCCGGTAACACATTAGCGATCTCTCTGATTACGCGGATGTTCATGGGCGGCGTTGATTACTTTTCATCAGGACTCGCTTGCTCGTTTGTCGCCTCTAGCATACAAATATCTAGACCGAATAAGCGCTGTTAATCTAAGACCGACCCGGGGATCAAACCAGAATAGCTACTGCACTACTGAGGCAGTGTTACGGGAACATCATGCATATTGCCACGTCAAAGGAGTCATTTTGACGTGGCAGGTGACCATGGGCGGCGATAATCGCTTACCATCAGGTGATACGTCTGCTTACATTTTACTGTGATAGAATACGATTTCTATGACTATCGATATTGTTTAAAAAAAAATTGCCTGCGTTTACAACAAAAGTGGACTCTCTTTTTTAAACATTACCATTGTAAAGCTTGTTTAATCCTTCAAAGATATAAAAAGCCGTTGTTACATAAACGATTATAAAATAGGCCATAACATTTGTTTTCACTATCTTATACTTCTCTTCCATTAGCTTCGAGTCTTCGTGAGCCTCACCAATCTTCACCATATTTAGGTTCATCTTTCTCAGTAATTTCTTATTGGAGACGACGCATACTATCTTCAACATAACGATAGTATGACTGACAGCGAATGTTACGGAGTCCCGTTTCTCGTCTTCGGGGAAGTCGCCAAAAATAGCAGCCATTATCTCTAGGATAGTCATAAACCCGTATAGTGAGAATAGGGTTCCCGATAAACCTTGTAATACCAGCTCGTATCATTTCCTACGGTACCTTCTTCGAACCAAAAGTTGCCGGATCCAACTAGAAATATTTTTTCACAGAACGACTTCAAAATTACGTAGTTTTTCATTTTCTTCAAGCAATATTAACGGTTTATGATGAAACTGCAAAATAAATACTTCATGTTCATTACTTAAATAAATTTAAACGTGGGAGAGTTACGCTTCGGCATGAATGGGCCGGAGTGATACCGCGGCCTCACAGAAAACCGCCTTGAAGCAGCACTGTGCTGTATTTCACTGCGTCAGTGATGGTACCAATTCGGGGGAAAGGGGGTTTTAAAGGTTGGCAGCGCACTTGTGACTCCACTGATGTCGCGGGTGTCCATGGGCGGCGGCGCTCGCTTACCATCAGGTGATCCGTCTGCTCGTCTGCCACCAATCACATTTTTTTTCTGCTATATTCTGTTGGACTGGTCCCCCTGAGTATTTATTACTATGGCACCAAAGCTGTAGGGTCATTATGCTTGGCTTTATTTGAATTCTAAAATCAATATTTTCAGAAAATTATCGAGCTAAAAAAATATTTTTCGGTATTCCAAATCTTGTAATTTGAACATTAGGACGATAATTTTTTTAGCACTTTCATGTTTGGACCAAAAATATATGTATTTGTTATTTGAAAGAAATGGGGTGAGCATTGCGTCTCATAGCCACTGCGACCAGTAGATGATCTATTGTGGCATCCCCAGAACTTATTACAGCACCTCATGTAGCTCCAGCTCCAGGATAAACCCGAGAATGGAGCTGATGGGGGAGCTTTTGATCTCGTCTGCCGAGATCATGTGTGCTCCCAGGTGCCGGCTTCTGCAGTGGTGCAGCGCTATGCACTCGCCGAAGACGTGGGTAATCGTTTCCTCGTCCTCGCGACAGAATCTCATTTGTAGCTAATATCAATTCCGCTCACCTATCTCTTCGTCGACACCTTCTGGTGAATGACGAGTTCCACACGAACTGCGTCAAGTAATTACCAACTTAGGAAAGTTGAAATTGGCTAATCAACTAATTTACAAGTATCCCTAACTACATAAATTACCGATATTAGACCGTAGTTTCAATTTATTGTCAGTCGAAAGAAGGTTGAAGATATTCCTACATTTTAAAAGGTCACTCAATACAAATTTTCTTTGTTGAATGCAATTCGAATAAACTTTATTTGTTGAAACTTTAAAAGTGTAATATTCAATGAGTTTGAGCAGCACAAAGGTTCTATTATTCTACTTACTTACTTCTATTATTCCAAAATACTTGGAACTTTTGCAAATACATTTGCACATACATACGTGTACACGTCACTTATACATATGTAGCTGTTGGAGTATTATTTTTGAGTTGTTATTCGAATGAAAAAATGAACAAATATTCATCACTCAAATATTTGTCCAGGGTAGGTATCGAACTCACTACCATTTCCACTAAGAAAGGTGCAAACCAGTCCGTGGCAAAGCCTCGCTTCAGCATGAACCGGAATAAAAAATAGTAGAAATAGAAAATAGTTGATTTTTTATTCAAGTTAGGTCCATACAGAACACTTATGAATGTCATAATAGGTTCGGAATGTGATACCACGGCCTCACCGGAAACCAACGTAAAGGAGAGCCTGTACTGTGTTACGCAGTGTGTGAGGGTACCAGAGGCCCAAACCGGGGGGAAAGCGGTTTTAAGGTTAGGCAGCCCACTTGTGACTCTACTCGTGGTGCTCCGTGATCCGTCTACTCGTCTGCAATCTCTCAAATGAAAATCCAGTAATATAATTCAGTGCTCAGTTCGGTGCTGAAGAAAAATGTTGAACATCCCATCGACAACTTTTCCCACCAACATCTCAATATTGCTTGAGATCAACATCAAGATCAGGCTCTCAACTGCCTTTCGCCGTAAAATCCCTGAGAAAAAAAATGGTCATACCCTGGAACCACTAATGCTGACGCGAAAAGTTTGCGCCAAACGCCTTAGAGGTCGCAGTACCTTTAAATGGTCCGATGAAATCCTCAAAACTCTCAACACGAATGTCCGCGAAGCCCTCCACGTAGCCAATGTCAGACAGAGATGGCGGAACATTGTCCACGACAAATTGATTCCTCGAGGGAAGCGCGATCCTTAGTAATGCGGACATCGACGCGAGGATAAAGTAATTAGTCAAAATTAGTCATAAAACTTACGAAACAGCAGTCAATTATATTGTTATTCAGTAAAAACTTATCATAAAACGTACGAAACAGCAGTCAAGACTTACAAACGATGGCTGTATGGGCTAAGTGCTCTTTGCCTTCTTCCATTTTCATGAGAAAACAAAAAATCTTCGGTTAAGACACGTTAAACTACCTTCGTTGGTTCGCTAAACGTAAAGCAGTAATAACCGCTGTTTGGTTTTGTAGTATCAGCCTATAAACTGTCACACTGCAGGGCAAAGGCCTCCATCATAGAAATCAAGTCATCGCTACTATGATGGGATTAGGCTTAATCACCACGCTTGCCAAATGCGGATTGATGATCATAAACTTGAGCTATGTTCGAAAAAGTCGAAACATACTTTTCCCTCGACCTAGGAATCGAACCCCGAGATCACGGCCCGGTACTTAAACCACTAGACCAACAGGGCGTTCTGGTTTTTTTTGTGGTGAACATGAATAACCGTCGCTCAGTTGTTAAAGCACAGTTAAAGTGTGATTACCGTTGTTTGAAAACTTGGTGAACTCGGCCCTTGTATCAGTCGAAAACATCGGACTATTATTTTAAGTCCCTATTTTGTAATTTGGTGTAATAGTGGTTAATGACTTGAAAGCTGTGAAACTTTGCGGCTCGAATAACTAAATGTTTTATTAGTGGCGCGGAAAAACACACTAGTTTAGCAAATAGTGCTTTTATCAAGTTAAATTACTTTCACCTCAACACAAAGGAAAAGTTTGCTATTACCCGACGGGCCTGTTCGGGATTTTGATTAATTGTATTATTTCACTCTACTTGCAATATCGAGCCTTCGTCTTTGTTTATTTTTGATTGGGCTGGCCAAAATAATTTAAGTTCCCTTTTGCGGTTTAGTGGCGCTACCAACAGGTTCTTACTGATTGTAAAGAAATGAGGGCTTTCGCGTGTGAAAAATCTACTAGATGGAGGAGTGAGGTCCATATACAATGTGATTGGTCAAAATGTCAATTTGACAAACTAAACAACCAATGCGGTTGATGTAGGACCTCAGTCCAACAGTACGCCACCTAGCGGATTTTTCACACGCGAAAACCCTCATTGAAACAAAATCCATGTCTTGAGCGGTTTTTCATTTGTTGTCTTATTGTCACTACAATAAGTAAAAATCTGTTGGTAGCCCCACTGAACCGTACCTATACGGGCTCTTAAAGACTGGCAACCTGCATAGCATAACCTGCAACCTAAGTACGAGTATGTACCGAATTTTATTTATGATTTATAAATAAATAAGAACGTGCGCCTTTTAAATGGGTGGTCGTACGAAAGTCAGACGATAGTGACAGACATCGCTAATCTGGATCATGGCCCAAATGTACAGTCAAAGAACGAAAAGGTACGACAGTTTTCAAATGAATGAATGAATGAATTTATTGACATAATAAAGCATACAATTTCTTAGTGTATCGAGGTATCTAGTAAGTGACTACAGTTTAACAAATCTTACGAACTAAAATCTTGTAGCTTCGGTTTATTTGAAATAAAATTGTTTAAATTGATTCGTTTGATATGCTATGAGTACTGATTACCTTTCGTAGATTTGTCAGAGTAATACCTACCTGTTGCACAAAAAATATGCTTCACTGTTAGATGGGAAAGTTCAGATTTACTTGTAGCAACATTTGATGTAAAGAAAATTTAAAGAAGGTTGGCAGATCTTTTTAAGACAGTATGTTGGTAAAACTAAATCTTGCCGGGCAAGCGAAAATTTATCTTAAGGTAACGAACCTTTTTATTCTCTGTACCGTACCCCGGGCTCTGAAGCGACATCATTGTACGCAACTGGACATGATGATATGCAGGATGACAATGAATGATGATGTGGGCTGTTAAGCTTTATCGAATCCTCCGAAGCAGATAGTCAAAACTGGGTCTACTAATATCCTCCAACCGATTACGGCTGCAGCAGCCAATCTCAACGATCAGCCACGTACGCAGGATTATGGTGCTGAAGTGTGTGCGCAAACACAAGTGCACTCTATTCCCTTACCCTCATATTCCGATGGGACACTATTGTGACACGACCGGAGAGTGATCGGGCGCAGGACCAACAGCTCAACGTGCTTTCCGAGGCACGGGGGTACAAGACCGCCAACTTTCAGACTCCGGGCTGCCACTAAGAATTTCTTACCGAAAACTTAGGTACAAATGTTTGGCCCAACCCGCGGATCAAATCCAGGACCCCAGGCGCAGCCGTCGCTTAAAAGTGCGACCCACTACCCACTGCGCCACCGAGGCAGTCCATCATCACAGGGGCTACTATGATACACAAAATGGACCCCAAATGCCCCAAATGTGCGTTTGAAAATTACAAGCCTCACAGAAAACCGGCGTGAAGCAGCTGTGCTGTGTTTTGCTGCGTGAGTGAGGGTACCGAAGGCCCAATTCGGGAATGTGGGGTTTAAAGGTAGGAAGCGCACTTGTGACTCCACTGGTGTCGCGGGTGTCTGTAGGCGGCGGCAATCGCTTACCATCAGGCGATCCGTCTGCTCGTCTGCCACCTATCATATAAAAAAAGAAAAATTGGAAGCTGCGAGTGAAGTAATCTTGTAGTTTTAATTAAATACCTACTAAACACAATTTATAACGATTCTCAGGCTAGATGTGTTTCAAGAGCTATTGAACTAAGGTTTTTAATTATAACCTACCTAATTAGGCTTTCAAGCCTTTGATGATTGCTATTTATTACGCTTTTGTTCCCTCCAGATTTTGCAAATAGATTTTCTGAACAACTTTGATTACTTTGATGAAAGAGATAAATAACATTTTCAATATTAAACTGGCAATAAAGTATAGAAGTCTGAGCAAACCTTCTAAAGATTTTATATCATAGTTGTCCTATAAAAAAATTGTAAACCAAAAAAATGCATTGTGTATTGTCTTTATTTCGTTTACAAAAAGACATGTGTACGATTTGTTATTTTGAGTACAAAAATTTGGTTCACACTAAGATCAGCTACGTTCGTCCATAATCTCAAACATTGGTTTGTGATTTCATTGTAATAACACCATAATGTATGGTGTAACTATAACATATAGAGTAGAATAGGCCACCCTCACTCTTACCGAGGTGTCGTAAAAGGCGACTAAGGTAAAGCTGCTGGCATGATCATCAGCACCCAGAGAAGGAAAACTCTGCATTTATATCAAAACCCTCGCCAACCCGTCTGCCAAGCGTAGTGAGTATGGCAATTACACCTCATGTGATTGAGGGAGGCCCGTGCCCCAGCAGTGGGGACTTAAATGGGCTGATGATGATGATGATGATGACCATATACACATAATCTCATAAGCGAGGTGCTTCTTCACGCTTCGTTTGAAAGAATCCATATTGTAGGAAGGAGTAATTACATGCGACGGCAACGAGTTCCATTTCTTAATGGTGCGGCAGAAATAGGTCTAAGCGTACCTCGGGCTCTAGAGTGACAGCTTTGGACACCACCGTGAAATACAAGCTATAATGAAGAAGAAGACTTTCAATGCGTGAGGAAGACTATTCAAGAAATGGTACGCCGAACCATTAACAATACATGTTAAGTAACATTCCAACCATATTGTTGTTTTCATAATTTGAGTATAATTCAATGCTATCAATCCTCCTTAATCAGTTGATACTTGATACTTATAGATAGGCACTGCAGATAATTGGATAGCATTGTGGTGATCTGCTGAGCTCCGCTTGGCATGGAGCCAACACTAACACGCACCGAGCGCTAGGTGCACACTTACCTATCACATTCCCTAATAATTGTGTAGAGAATATCAATGAAGCCTGCATATTAGGTATCTGAGTCATTCGGTACACGTGCACATGCAATTTGGCTATTCCAGCAATGCATAATAATCCTTCTGGATGGACTAGAATACGACACCCAATTATTGCAACATAACAAGACCGCTAACTTCCAGGCGCTGCACTGTTGGCGCATACGAATTACGTAATATAGTTTTTATTGAGATAAGCAACAGCCCATTATTTATATTTATTTAGTGAAAACTTTCTTGCACAAAATGTTTAATCAATGGGCGATATTGATGTCAAGAAGCATTCTCTACCAGTCAATCTTCTTTTGGGTTATACAGAAAGGATAATGATGCGGCGAAAGGAGATGACATGATGAAGATGATTGTATAATGTTGGTCATGGCACATAGGACGTGTCTTTTCACTCAAGTCCTAGGTGTGCCCCAGATCCCAACTCCCACCTAAATGGTTGTCCATGCGTTCCCCATCTCCCATTCCCATGGATGGCCGTAAATATTTCCGTAATCGTTAAAAATTCTCGAAATCTATGAAGGTCCCAAAAAATCTTGAGTTCTGGAAAAGACCACCAATTCGTCGAGCCAGGTTAACATCGGTTGATATATTTAGATAGAATTTAATCATGAGGCTATGGCGACACCTAGTTTTAGCCGGCTAAACTTAGGTATAGCCGCACTTTAAAAATTTACTTTCACAGCATTTCAATAACTATCATAACCGTCGATTTTTTTTAATTAGCCTGCGTCGTCCCTCTGCTGGGCAGAGGGACTCCCAAAAGCCGCCATTGGACTCTATTAGTGGCGATGGTTTGCCAATTGCCCGACGAATTGAAATAAATAAAATTCATTGAAAAATCAAGAAATAATAAACACTTATTATAATCTACTTATTTATACCATGATACTAAGGTAAGTCGAATAAATATTTGAAAGATAACAGATCTACTTTTAAATATAAGGCGCTATTAAATATAAATAGATTGTTCTTACTGCAGAACATTTCCTTTTGCTATATAGTCTATTTGCCAACTTTTGGTAAATTACCTTAGTCCGCTTCCTCTATATAAGTGTTGCGAGGGTGAGGCGGCTACTATTTACTTCAATGTAATTAACAGATCTCCAAATCTTGGTCCGAACGTGCCCCTAATAAACAGGAGTAGGCACTAAGAAAAGATTGATTGAAAAGTAAAGGGAACATTATTTTCACTAAGCAAATGTTAACAAGGTGTTTCTATCACATGAGTTCGGTGAGGTTACGACCTACGGGGCAGCGTAAGTTTGCCCTCGCCTATAACAAGAGATTTATAGCCCTCGATAACTTGGAGTCAATTTAGGAAGTAAATAGATCGCCGTGAAACTCCCATTTTATTATGCCCGCTGAGTGTGAACGCCTATGTATGGACATCGTTTACTAAAGTTGTTAAACTTGCAATAACACGTGGAGAGATCTATATTTATGTCCTGAATGTATATTATGCTATCTTGCACTGCCCTTTTCTTTCCTGCGGTTCTCCCTCATTGCCCATATTATCATGGTGATAGAGGCGAAGCCTCCCTCCACGATATTCCCCGGGCGGATAAGCGGTTCCTCCCCCGGACGTGCCTAGAGGGGATAGGGACAGCCGGGAGAACTGAGCCGTCCCTATCGGGCAGCAGAGGGAGCCTGTGCAACGCTTTTGCTGGTGCGTAATATGGGGCTACGCCCCAGCGGGCTCCCTCCGCGGAGAGGAGGAAGACGCGCACTGCCCAATACAATGTTTCTCTTCTTTACCGGAAGTTGTAAGGAAAAAATCGCTAAAAGCGATGAGACCGCTTTTGTATACCGTCATAATTAAATATTTTGTTGTTACCCATTTGTTGTAAAGTAAGATATTGCCGATTTGTGTGGAGAATTTCAGAGAATTAAAATAGTTATGTACGTACTTGGAACCGTGTACCAAATCCCGTACATATAACGATTTTTATATTAGTGACCATGAAAGATTTAAGCAATATTAACTTAACCGGTGCAGAGCCACGCTTCGGCATGAACAGGCCGGCTCGACCGGAGTAATACCACGGCCTCACAGAAAGCCGGCACGAAGCAGCACTGTGCTGTGTTTCGCTGCGTGAGTGAGGGCACCGGAGGCCCAATCCGGGGGGGAAAGGGGAGTTTAAAGGTTGGCAGCTCACTTGTGACTCCACTGGTGTTGCGGGTGTCCATGGGCGGCGGTAACTGCTTACCATAAGGTGTTCCATCTGCTCGTCTGCCACTTATGTCTTAAAAAAATCTGAGAAGTAGGGTTTCCCATAGTAACTTTTTAAATTTTCAAAGTAACTAGGTATTACCTAATGCTTCTTTACCATAATTAAATGTGCTTTTCTAGAGTAAGTGTAGAAAAGGTTCTCAGAAGAAAACCTTGTCCATTGAAAAAGTAACGAAAGCTATAAACGTCAACGTTAACGTAACGTCGTCGTCGGCAGAAACCTTACAACAAAAAATACAACATCGTAGATAGAAGATATCTTCATACAATACGTTTTGGGCTGGAATAAACTGTTTAGATCCTACAGAATTAGTATTTATCGAAAACGGCACATTAAATGCACATCCCTACGTGACGGAAATTCTTTCACCTTATGTACAACCCACATTAGCCGTTCTTGGCGAAAATTCGATTTTTATGGATGATAACGCTCGTGCCCGATCAAGCGATGTAGGCGCTTACATGATGGAGGTCGGAATCCGTCGTTTGGATTGGCGAGCTCGAAGCCCCAACCTCAATCCTATTGAGCATGTTTGGGACCTTCTCAAGCGACGAGTGAGATCAGTGCAGCCGGCTCCGCAAACCATAACAGAGCTAAAGAATGCGATCACGGCGGAGTGGGAACGTATTCCGCAGGAAACCATAAGGGGTATACTGGCCAGCATGCCCCGGTGAATGCAAGCTGTGATTTCAGCAAGAGGGGGTCACACACCATATTAACCTATTCAATGTTTTTAAGTAAAACTATTTTTTTACAATTAAAATTCGTTTTTCATTATTTACTTACAGGGTAAGTGAACTACCTCTGCTTTGATTTTTACATTTTTCTTAGCAATCCAGTCAAAAAGTCACGCTGAATTTCACATAACGATTCCTTGGTGATTAATTTACAAAACCATAAATGTATCACTACCTAAAATCACCAAACAATGTTATGATCACTACAAAATTAATTATTTGCTTAGGAGCCCGTTTCTTTTGCAAAGGAGTGTATAATAAGTATTAAACTCAAGCATTGAACAAACACAAGTGTTCATCACACTAATGTTTGTCCCGGGTGGGGATCGAAGCCACATCGAACCCACGACCTTTGGGTGTATCTACCAAATGCGCCTTTTGATCGGGCCCTCAAAAAAAGTAGAGAGCAATTACATATTTCAACCCTTATTATTTCGTTATGTGCGATTAACAAATGTACTCGTATTATGTAGCTTATTTCTGATCATCGGTATGCTATTGATGTGTAACAGAATATCACCAACCGTAGAGTAATTAAATTAACTAGCATCTGTTTTAAAATGCAGTCTCTACTCGTACATGCAGTTAGTCCTATGTGCACCGCATGCCGGCTCGAAATGGAGCGCGGGCTGCGTTGTATCGGTTATTTATCGCCTAATAGTTTATCGCGCCTCTAACATAGTGATGGCAGCACAATGGTTACGAACTTGAGTGGAGGTCGTAGGTTAGAATCCGAGCATGCGTATTTGTCATATATATACACATAAATGTTTGTATTATGCGGGTATCGAACGCGCAACCTCCAAGGGTTCATTACCAATGTTCCGAACGGGTCGTCAGACTCAAGTATAACAATAAATTATAACTTTAACTTTAATATAAAGTATAACATTGGCTCAAGTATAACAGTTACTTCCATTATATATTACTTATCATTTTGAACATTTTAATTGTCTTAACATACACAACTGTCGCCGTGTGGTCCCCGGCAGAGTAGAATAGGCCACCCTCACTCTTACCGAGGTGTCGTAAAAGGCGACTAAGGTAAAGCTGCTGGCATGATCATCAGCACCCAGAGAACGAAAACTCTGCATTTTTATCAAAACCGTCGCCAACCCGTCTGCCAAGCGTGGTGAGTATGGCAATTCACCCCTCATGTGATTGAGGGAGGCCCGTGCCCCAGCAGTGGGGACTTAAATAGGCTGATGATGATGATGATGATGATGACACAACTGTCATTTGCGTTGAGTAAAGTAACTAGCTCCTGTGTATCTAGTAGCACAGCAACCGTAGCCACGTGGGCATTTGTGTCAGTTATTTATCACCGACCACTTTATTGCGCCTCTGTGGATTTAGAAAATATACACCCTGTGGCGGCAGTTACTATCCAATCAGCCTCGTAATCCGCCGGAAGGGGCTCATAATATTCAATTACTAAGCTCTGACGTAACGCTAGGTTTACTTATCTTTATGACAAGGCTACTTTAAGCTTTTGTAACGAATATATTTTAGGAGCAAAAAGTTATGCTTTTTGATTCACGTCCCGCCGAAAAGGACCCTTAAATATCACATTTTGTTTAGGATTTTATGTTAAGAAATAGGATATCTCTGTCCAGTATTCAGCGGACCCTCTTTACGTCTGTAGTCAAAATAGTGAAATGTTTATCTGAATAATAGAAAGTACAATTGTGCGTTTAGTTACTATAAGAATTAAGGTCATAGATACATATACATATATACATATTATGTACAGGCCCATAGCCTGCGCTACAGAGCGAAGCTTCGGACTCAACCTGGAATTGCACGCTAAGGTGAGATGAAGAGACATATGTATGTAATTGTACCCAATTTAATACCTTTCTTAAAGTAGGCTAGCAAAGAATAGAGATGTCTTCCTTGATGTTATAAGATGAAATCTTTTCTTCTACAACGACTGTGGCAAACAAGCAGTGCGGCTGGCCTAATAATAAACGACTAACGCGAACCTTTGCAAAAATAGCTCAATCTAAAAGTTCTTTAATAAAATAAGAATTAGTTATGTATGATAATGTAAAAGTAGTTTTTTTTATGTGATAGGTGGCAGACGAGCAGACGGATCACCTGATGGTAAACTATTGCCGCCTTCTAGACACCTGTACCGTGGAGTCATAAGTGCGCTGCCAACCGTTGCGATTGTATTGGCGTTATCAATAGTATTGATCAAATTGAACTATCGATAGTATCGATAGTCTTGACCAATAGCAATACTATTGATACTACTATCGATAGACTGAATGAGGTCAACTATCGATAGTTCCGCAACACTAGTAGTTCTTGCTAAATCCGTTGCTCTTCATTCGTACGTATACGTATAATTACTAGTGCTTGAAATAAACACATCAGCTTAAGTTATCTAGCAACATCTGAAGCTCGGGAGCGGTCGACAGTGACTGATGTGGTGTTAATTACGGGGCGGGACCTCTCGGCATGAACTAGGCACACCTTAGTACACGCCGGTCGAATCGTACTCTAAATCTAAAACAAGCTAACCCAACCTAAATAGGAAATAGTTGTTCGTTTTAACGTGGTGAGAATTAAACACTTGAACGTGGCAGCTGCCCAGTTTAAGTTATTTTCTGGCAACGGCCATTTGAATGTAGATCCGAATGGTATTTCATTGTACCCTGGATGTTTTATGTGCATTAGTGAGAAGTAGCTTGAAAATTTCGAAGATTTTTACCGTTTAGGTTGCTAACATAATACTACATATAATTTTAGATAGATTCTTTATAGCACAAATGTTTACAAATCACATATCCGATGGTAATATGATAATACAATTTAGGCAGTTTAATTCCGGACTTCGTGGTAGAGAGAGATTTTAGTACGTAGGTAAGTACTATCTTATACTTTTTGAAATACATCGACATAGTCAAGATTAGAACCTTTGTCTTGGATACCGACCGAAATATTTGACCACCAGTTAAGACGAGACTGCTAAATCAATAGTTGATATTTTTTATAGCAATCTTTTGCATTTTATTCGTAGGTAAATAACACACTTAATAAATTCTTAAAAACGGATATTGTAAATATACCTACAATTTTGATGAGACTATCGACAGCCCATGTCGAATCAAGCACTTACATATTTCAGTCGGCTCAGTAACGCGTTCTGTGGTCTAATTGATAGAACAGCCAACCGGATTGTGGAAGCACATCTTCCACAATCCAGTTGGCTGGTTCGAGTCACGCCAGAACACGAGATGAAATTTTTAAGTGTGTTCTAGTTCCTTTGCACAAGGAATGCGAAGGTCTGCAGTCGCTTTTTTGCAATTACCAGACTTCCCAAATCCTGGATCATGGTCCAAGCGTACTCGGCTCAACGACGGCTTTAAACGCAACTGGAAATGATAAACTGGGATAATTAGGAAAAAAAATATAATTTAACATTGTTATTTGACAGCCGTATCAAACTATCTACCAGGTAATCTATCCCAGGGACTAAATGAAAAACTTATGTGTAAACTACCCTGGCCTACAACGAAACCATCTCGTAACAAACGAGGATATACCTGTCGCACACAAACAAAAGAGACACACCGCGCTTGTGTAAAAGACAAGGATTCTAATTTCGATTCGGGCGTGAATTCCGCTTCTTTGTAAGCCCTCAGTTTACACAAACGCTACTTACCCAAGGGTTACAAGTTTATTATCGAATAAAATATATAAATTAAAGCAAACCGCATAAAGTGGCCCATTAGACCCGGTAGGCATAAGTCAGCGTTGAAGCAAACTTGACATTTACAAATTGATCCTGTATGAAAAGCGTCACTTGCTCGCCCAATTTGCCTCTTTACACGAACAGCTTCATGAATCATTCAACACTGTTGCATGTTTGCAATAGCTAAACTTTTTTAATTCGTTTCATCCGGGATCTAACTTCTTTAATGTCGACTGAATTTTGGTTAATTAATAAGCCAGCCAGTGTTGTAAACATGACCCATTTTAACTTGAACAAGAGAATTAACTTATGAAAGTGGGATGTGCTGTGAGCATGGCATGTTTTGCGGTTAGTTTAAACTATGCAGATAATTAATTAAAAATATTTAGTGGAGCATAACGAATATGGTTTACTTAAGGCACGTGCGCAGTATTTTGTTACATAAAGAGACCTTTTCGAGAGTACATCTATGATGTGTCCGCAAAGAAACCCCTTCAGTTCTAGTAATTACCTGTTTTTATAAGTAGTATACATTTTAACAGAATAAATACGAGTCTAGCCACTAAATCATGTATGAAACCACATGTCAGCTCAATAAAGTAATTTATATTAATTATATAGTCTAGTGCCGATCGTAAAAACTGCATGCCGACAGTATAAAAACATTGTTACATTTTACTACATAAATACCTACCCAAAGCCGTACCTACATATCTATAAGAAAAAAAGGTTGCCAATCCCAAAGCTTACTTGCGCTGGACTAGATCCCCGGATATTTTTATAGCGTGTTCGGGTGTAATTAATGTGCGGATTGTGTCCGCGTCCGTCATTCGCTAATTACTTACAGCAAATTAAAAGCTTCGGTTAAACCCCACTCAAAGAACTTCCGAGATTGACACTTAATTAAACGTATAAATGTCGCACACATAATTATAAGTTTTTCTCACACATAAGAACAAAATTTCGTTTTGTGCATGGCTCTAAGCGCAGTGTTACCATAGTGTGTAGTGTTGTACACCTATAATCCTATAGTTTCCAAAATAAAAATAAGTTGCCTATATGCTGATTAATATATGATACCTACTAGAACTATCAATATAACTTCAATAAATAACGTATCTCGTACAAAAACGAAAGAAACCAAAATGTGGCTGACATTTTCCGTCTCTCATCGATTAGCGTAAAAAATATATTATAAATTGAAGTATTAAAAATAATAGCTGTAATTATCAACCAACCAAAAAATATAAGCAATCAAACAAGCGTACCGGGCGTTTTAAGCAACCTTGGATTGATGAAAGCATTAATAAATTATGTATCAAGAGGGATAAATTATTTTCTAAGTGGAAAAATAGTAATAATGATGTTACAATTAAACTTGAGTATAATAAAATCCGAAACAAAGTAAATAAAATCTTAGAAAATAAACGTAATAAATATTATATAAAGCATATCAACAATAATTTAAAAATGTTAGGTAGGGTCTCACTATCAATAGATACTGCGATAATCAAAGCTTTTGAAGCGCAGGGAATCAACAGCAAAGATATAGCTGATAACTTTGCTAACAGCTTTGACAGAGCAATAAAGGATATCATCCTAATTGCAGTGTGCAACTAACTGATTCTAATAGCTCAAATAACCAGGTGGATGCCAGTATTTTCTTTAAGAAGGCTACGTCTAAATGTGTGTACAAAATTATTAAAAAGCTAAATACTAATAAAGCTCCTGGGGCCGATAGCATCCAAGTTTCTAATCTAAAGATAGCCAATGAGCAAATATCTATTTGTATTGCTGATCTGGTTAATTGTAGTGTCGCAACGGGGCTGTACCCAGACAGCCTAAAGGTTGGATGTGTTCGACCCGTTTACAAAATAGTGAAACGGGATGACTACTCTAACTATCGCCCAATTACATTGCTTTCCTCTATAGATAAAATAGTTGAAAAATATGTACGTCAACAAATCCATGAGTTTTATGGAAAACATAATGTCATTTATAATAAACAATTTGGATTTCAACCTGGTAAGAGTACAACGATTCTGCTGTCGGACTTCACTGATGAAGTCAACAGATGTCTCAACGAAAAGAAACAGGTATTGGCTCTTTTTATAGACTTTTCGCGTGCCTTTGACACATTGGATCATAAACAGTTAGTCCAAAGACTCGATAGATGTGGAGTACGTGGACCACTATTGGCTTGGTGTAAAAACTATTTAAAAAACAGAACCTTTTCTGTTAAAATTGAAAACACCCATAGTGAGCCGAAAACTGTAACTGAAGGCACAGCACAGGGTTCCGTTCTGGGTCCCCTTCACTTCTTGTCATATGTAAACGACATGAACAACTGTCTCTCCCACAGTATCTGTTATCAGTTCGCGGACGATACCTGTCTTTTGATAGCTGATAAGGATCCCCGGATTGCGCTTACATTTTTGCAGTCTGATTTTAATGCACTTGCAAGATGGTGTCACGATGCTGGGCTGGTACTTAACGCTGATAAAACAAAACTCCTTATTATTAAGTCACCGCATATAAAACATACACCCTTGCAGAACCTCGTAGCGCTTGACCATGATTGCTTGCATGCTGGGAACTTATCTAGCTGCACATGTCCGACCATTGACACAGTCAGCAAGCATACATATCTCGGCCTTATAATAGATGATAAGTTTAATTGGGGATATCATATTGAGAGCATTTGTAGTAAATTAAGGCAAGTTCTGGCGAATATATCAATCTTAAAGAACCGTATACCTTTCAAAATTAAACTGATGATGTACAACGCTCTTGCTGAATCATATATACAGTATGGGCTTAGCAGTTATGAGCGTACCTACAAAACTTACCTCGATTCAATCTATAGACTTCAATTAAGGATTCTTAAAAATGTAGTATCAACCAATATAAAAAACAATTTACATGACAATGACATATACCTTCTTAAACACTGCAAGATTTTACCTGTACACACCCAAGTTAAATTTGTGCTATTAAAGGAGCAATACTTTAATGAGTCTTTAAAAAAGGCACTTGACCACCCTGTATGCACCCGCGCCGTCGCTGCGAACCGGTTGATCACGCAGCGCGCAAACAATGTGTACGGCGAGCGAACGACATCATTCATAGTTCCTCGCCTGATAAACAAGTTGCCATTAGATCTGCGGGACAGTTTGACACCTACCAATTTTAAACTTAAGCTAAGGGAATACTGTCTTAGCAATTGCTAGTACAGTTGTATAAAATATTGTACACTTATTTATTAGTGTCGCTCGAATTGCACTTTTAATTCCCAAAATATGGTTTACAATAAATGATTCGAGTATTGAATATAAGTTTGTATATAGCATAGCTCACGATAGCACAAGACAAACCTCTGTGGTTTAATGTGCTGTCTTATTATTGAACATGTATAATTTGTAATGTTATTTGATAATAAATAAAAAAAAATCTAAAAATATCTAGAGGTACATAGTGCATCATCAGCATCAAATAGAATACTTTTCAAATACGGAATAATTACGGAGGGAATGCATTCAAATACCACCCCTCACCATCTAAAAAATAGACATGAACTCGTACAAGCCGTACAAGTGCAAGTACTTCTATTTCTTTCAATTAAAAACTCCTGTAACGTAGGGTGGACGTCTGATGCAAAGAAACTTTACAAAACGAAAAACATTCAAAGGTCTTTTGAAGAAATAACAAGGTACCACCGACTTCACTCAGCCCGGCGTCACTAATGAAATATTCGCCGAAGTTATTTGACAATCGCTTAGTACTCAACATTTCGTTACGAGGAATTGGACAGCAACCTCTTTCGGAAGTTGGCGAACTTTATAATCCAAGAGAAAGTGATTTCGTTTACATAAACATTTTAGGCGGCACACTAATGCAAGATCGGGCGAGATCTGCCACGAAACAGGACAAGAATCAATCAGAAATCATTTTTTACTTTTTTCAAGTACTAATAAGCTTCAATTAACAATATAGAGTATACTGGAATACAGTCAAATGCTTTTAAATACTTATTTTCTCATTATTTGGTAAAGCATTTATTTGGATCCAAAATTGATTCCCTGACTATTTAGCCATATTCCAAAAAAATTTAAAATACCCAAAATATCATAAACATAACCCTTCGATTGATACGGTCGGGTAAAAAAGGGGATATGTCTGCTGATTTGCTCATATGCCACCTACGTATCGTATTAAAAAAACGTTTAATAGTTTGACGGCTATTATAGTAGAAGCAGAAAGGTCGCATATTCATAAATGTTTATAAAACTTATATTTCAAAACACAATAAATTAAATATGCAATAAACTTGCCATAAAATAGGCCAGTCTCGGTAGATTGTTGGATACCATAATTGTGATAAGCATATTTTTAATGAGCGATTATTTTAAGCGATGAATTTTTGAATTGGGATTTAATTTCGATCATTAATGGTGTGAATATAAAACCGTCGCCAATTAATTATAAGCTTTAGT
Source organism: Marasmia exigua (assembly GCA_019059595.1). Classification (NCBI taxonomy): domain Eukaryota; kingdom Metazoa; phylum Arthropoda; class Insecta; order Lepidoptera; family Crambidae; genus Marasmia; species Marasmia exigua. Next base: position 10,660,272 of record CM032475.1, on the reverse strand, counting down.
TATTAAGCTCTTAATACGTTTTATGTTAATAATTTAGAATACATGAAACATATCGTTATTTTATAATATAACTCAATTTTATAAGCCCAATAAAAGCTAAGGAAATTATACATTTTTTCCTACACTGCTTTTTTTGCAATATAGCTAGCAAACGAGCATAGTTACATTAGGTACAGCTAGGGCCTGCAATTCGAATAAAGCGAATATTCGACCTATTTTACTATTCGAATATTGAGTATAGTAAAATTCGACTATTTTTAAATCAAACTAAAATCATCCGGCATCTAAAATATTTATGTGAGTAGAAAAAGATTTATTTTTTAATTAAAAAATAATTTTGTATTCAAAAATGTGTAAGATTAAATAATTATAGAGAAGTTAATTTCTATTTTGTTTATTTTTATTACGTATGGGTATCTAGAAAAATACCTACCTGTTTGTTTGACATTCCTTTGATAAAATGATTAAAACAATTAGTTTGTTATTTAATTAGTTAAATAACAAACTTTTGCATTTACTTATTTAAACAAGTAGGCATTTATTTTTAATAATATAACCACTATAAACCTTGAACGCTGGTATTCGAATATTTTCGAATAGTTCCTGAAAAAGTATCGAATATTCGAATATCTAGATTTGTCGAAAATTGCAAGCCCTAGGTACAGCACACCTGATCGTAAGTGACTACCGCCCCACATGGGCATTGTCGGTCAAAATAATCTTGGAAAATTAATATGCCTTTAACAACTAAGGTAGCTTTTTGTGTCCTATTCGCCTTAGAGGCACAACGAATGGTCCTATTCAAATGAGGCTTGGTCGTGTGAGGTTCGAAGTATGTACATAGTTAGGGTTTAATTGGGTCCCGTAGCTAAGTCCCGCATTATTAAGTGAGCAGCGGCAGTCCCTGACCCTGAGCAATACTCTATTTCATACAAGCCGCCCGTAAACTGGGACCAGGTATCCCACTTAATAACAAACTCAGTAAACTTTGGCAAATTGAACGCATATAGAGTGACACCGTCAAAGGTAAATGGTGAATTGAAGGCGAGAAAAGCCCGTGTAGACAGTATATGGCTTGCGGTATTTCCGGACCAGTGCGACCATCAAATAGCGTATCCTTTCTAAAAGGCCAGCCGCGCACTATTGTAGCACTCTGGTGTTGCAGGTGTCCATGGGCGGCGGTAATCTCTTACCATCGTATTAAAAATAATCCCAACCGATTACGGCTACGGCGGCAAATCACATCGATCAGCCATGTACGCAGGATAGGTATATTAAGGTGCTCAAGTGTGTGCGCAAACACGAGTGCACTCCCTATTCACTTACCCTCATATTTCCAATTGGACGCTTGTGTGACACGGCCGGCGAGGGATCGGCCGCAGCAACGGCTTATTTTTTTAACCTAAGTTTTTGGTCCGGATCCGCGATAACTGGAATAACGTACCTACTTACGTATTTTATTTGCCACAAGCGGGCTGAAAGATTAACATATCCAAAGGAAGTATAAGTCCAAAATGTCTCAACTTTTGAGTACTCGTAGCACAGTATAACAAGAGTTTGCCTGTAGTATGTATATTGTACTGATTTTTATTTTATCTTCTTTAGTAGTGCCAACTATAGGTTTTTATAGAAAACATCAATATCGATATTAATGTTCAAGTGATTTTATCGACATCTTTAATAAATAAATAAATATTTCACAACATCACATACATTGATCTGACTCTGAGATAGGTAGCTCAAGCACCTCTGTGTTACGGATATCAGAATCTACAGTGGGATTACAAATATATACATATAATACTTTTCTTTTGTAAATACATACTTATAATACATAGAAAACACCCAGACCAATACAAACAGATATGTTCTATCGTTGTCCAGCAGCCAGCACTAGCCTGCTGTAGGTGCTGAAAGTGGACAAAAATATAAAAATACATTTATATCCACTTTCAGCACCTGCTAAAAATATCAATAGTTGCTGAAAGTGGATTAGACCAGGTGCTGAATCTGTAGGTGCTGAAAAACTGGATGCTGAATGTGGACTACCTCTGAAGAACGAGAACTACTGAACGGAGTTCAATTAAACTTTTTTGTTATTGTAGCTGTTAAGGTGACGGGTACGGCACACTAGCGACGCCAATCGATTTTAATTTTTAGCTACTGAACCGGATCTATTTTAAACTTGTGACTCCACTGGTGTCGCGGGTGTCCTTGGGCGGAGGCAATTGCTTACCATCAGGTGATCCGTCTGTTCGTCAGCCTACCTATTACATAAAAAAAAAATTCGGAGTTACAACCTCTAGGCAAATACTCATACTATTTATTAAATAACCATGCACAAATGTTGGGTTCAACGCATACGCGAAAAATGGATTACCGCCAAAAGCGGTTACTCTTGGCGTGAATAAATTTTCGCGTACATAAACCGGTTTGGTAGCTAAAAATTAAAATCGATTGGCGCCACTAGTGTGAGGGCACGGGTAGGGACCCGTCACCCTAAACCTGGGCAACAATTTACAAATCTTTTAGTGGCGAACCTTTAACGCGAGCGGAGCTGCGAGCGTCCACTAATATTCGTATTGAAAATAAGATTTTTATATGACAAACGAATGACAATCGTAAGCAGCCATAGTCGCGAAGCTACAGAAACTTATATATGTGGGAGAGCCACCCTACGGCATGAATGGGCTGGCTCGACCGGAGTGATACCACGGCCTCACAAAAAACCGGCGTGAAGCAGCACTGTGCTGTATTTCGCTGCGTGAGTGAGGTTACCGGAGGCCCAGTCCGGGGAAAAGGGAGTTTAAAGGTTGGCAGCGCCCTTTGTGACTCCACTGGTGTTGCGGGTGTCCTTGGGCGGCGGCAATCGCTTACCATCAGGTGATCCGTCTGCTCGTCTGCAATCTATCACATAAAAAATATATATATTATTATCTCGAAATTAATCGGCTTCGTTACAACCCGATTCAATCACCCCTAAATACAACCGTGACAAACGGCAAAGCTCGCAGGTAATAAATGAGGCTAATAAACGTTATATTATTGCAAACAAACTGTACAAGACCTCGTCAAGACAAAACAGGCAATGCGGCAGAATCTGCGCTAATGCTGGAATTGGATTCTCTAATGTTAACAATGGGCATACAGAGCAAACGGCCACTAAAATATCTACCAGTTTTTGGATTACCCACCCTGACTTTGTTGATAGCACTACTTGTACTACAAGATTTATTTTTTTATTTTTATTTGATTAGTGGTGGAGGAGCTGACGGATCACCTTTTTGTAGCTTCAATCGTATGTTTATGCAAATCTTTAGATATAATTTAGTCTTTAATATCTTAACAATATACCTCGTGTCTAATTTAATTACGAACATGAACCTTCAGAATTCGTCAACCTGAGTTACGTATGTGTACTTATGTAGTCATATTATGTGCCTCTTTGGCACTGTGAGCAATTTCTATGTAGGTAGTCAGCCGTCTAACCTAAATTGTATCCTACAGTATGTACAAATACGTTACTAGTAAAATTAATTAACATTGAATACCTTCTTGCGATTAAACCGCTTTCGAATTAGGTGCTTCAGATAATCAAAATCTAATTTCAGGTGGTAAACGAACTTCGTTTAATTTCTAATTTTGACAACTATATAGTATACTCGTAACTTATATAGATCTAAAGACTTAAACTAACTATGCAAAGACTTAGGCCAGACAGTGACATACAATGTCCCCTCTCCTTCTGCTACGAGCTTGGTCATTTGAAGTAGGCCACTTCAAAACGAAAATAGGAAGAAAACCGCACCCATCTTGAACTACTTATTTTTTAGGTACGATCTTTGCCAACTTGTTCCTCCATCTCGTAGAAATTGTAAAAATATTTAAGTGCCAACTATGATGCACTAAATTAGGATAACACCCAGACCAGCGCCAATTTGGGTAACATTACTTTCTTTTGCAAGCCGTCCAAAGTTTCCGTCGTGCCAACTAGGCTGCTGCTTGCTAAACAATCCACTGACCCGCATCATGACTATGTAGGTCATACTCTCATCTCTTCAAGTGGCCTGTATCTTACGAATTGTGCTAAAAACTCTTACTGTTTTGTAATCGAATAGTAATGTATCCAGTAACAGGATAAAATACCACTACCTGAACCAATTATGACTGTCTTACTAGCCAAATTGAATGGTGTTGCGATGAAGCAACAACTGATCCCAATGAAATGACGGTGAAATTAACACATACAAAATAAACAAAAAAGCGTATATTAAGGGCAAAACCAACTACACATTGGCGGCGGCAATCGCTTACCATCAGGAGAATCGTATCGTCTGCCACCAAAAAAAACACTGTGTTTTTTTTTTGTGATAGATTTTAGAAGAATTAAAAATCTTATCAGTTTCTTAGGTTTCATATTACCATTTTCTTAGCAAGGAAATGCCACGTACATTAAAACACGTACATTGATAGAATTTCTATTATAATCAGACTTCTTAGATAGCACAAACACGAATAAGCCTCCGCTTTGACGACCTCAGATTACAAAACTTTGAAGCCTTCTCCTTTTCTTAAAGGTCGTTGAATTGGACTCCGACTTACAACCGACTTGAAACATTTCTAAATTATACTTTACGATGTTAATTTAAACACAGCAACGTGGCACTGAGAGCTCCAATCTTCATATTTAAATCTGACTCCTCCTGAACCACGATCATATAAACAAATCCGAGTTCACGCTCATTTACGCGGAAGCTGAAGTAAAAACCCGCTGAATGTATATTTTATTGCCACTGCTTTCCCGAGTTCGTTAGCTTACACATTAGCTAATGAATAACAATGAAATGTTTATTGTGGGTTATTTATGGGTTCTTGGGATTAACAAAGGGATATTACGGCAGCGTAAATAACACGCGTCATATTTTACCTTAACACAAAAGTGAGCAGATTAAATACATAATAGGTTAAGCACCACCACTAATCATGTTGTGATGGAACATAAACGTCATTTAGTCATTTTAATAAACTAGATGCACAGCTAAATTGAATTACAAATTTCGCCCGGAGGCGGAATATTATGCAAATCGGCGGAATTCGCTGAGTGAAACACGATAGCACGACGAGTCGAGTGCCACACTTGTTTACCGCTCTTCAAATAAAAGCATTTAGTGAGCGCCTTTTTCAGTTGAAACTTTAGCCTTCGCCGGCCATGTGAGGACTGCGGCCGCCCTGAGCGCCATCAAATGAAATATTTTACGTCACTCTTATGGCTGAACGCGGAGATCAGTTTATTTCTCCCCCGGCACGGGACGTTTAAAGAATGTCAGTTCGTGCCATTTATATAATTTATTTCCATGTTATAACTAGAAGATAATGCTTTAAATGATTATCACATCGATCAACAAGTCTCAAACTAAAGATAAAGATTTCTTTATTGGCCACAGAACACAAATCAAACAGGAGTGACATAAATACACAAGCATGACAAATTCTGTAGCCAACAAGGCCCAACCTCAGCATTTGCTGCAGTGGCCGAAGCCGCTGCAGCGCTGGTTTTCAGGCAGAGCCTTGGGCGACGTACGTGCACACATACATAACATACAATAGGAAGAAAGAAGAAGGACAAAACAAGGAAAAATAATAATACTAAAAAAGCAATATTAGTACATAACATAGGACATTTTTGTAGTGCGAGTTGAAGATACCCTGGCTATATCCTAAATCCTAAAAAGAATATCCTCCCAACACACACAGATTAAGACAAATTGATTGTTATCCATAACGTCTACTAACTTTGAAACTTTGAGGTTAGATAGGTTTATAGGTATAATAGTGGTCCGCCCTCACCTGGTTTCAGGGCTTATTTTTTGTATTAGTTCCTAAATATACCAATAGCCATCTATTGGTCGATTTAGGAACTAATATCTGGAACGCTGGGGGGGCGATTGCATCGCGCTTCGCCTTTTCGTGTCGTTGTTAATTTACGTCGTTATAAACAGATTGTCTAGCATTTATTTTTAAAAAATAATAGAAAATGATTTCATACAGGCTTGCTCAACTGTTTATGAATAAAGATTTATACGAGCCTTTTCACGCTATAGTCGTATTGCAATGATACAGCATTTCGCACGTGGACGCGTTCAATGCGGTTATAAAATGAAAATAAGTGTACATTAAATATTTTGCTCTGCTCTAGTAGAAATGTTGAGGTAATTCCGTATGGCAGCGCATCTCCAAGGGACGCTAGCGTTAAAGATGCATGAATGTATGACCGGGACATGAAGGAGATTAAATATTTTTGAATTTACGGTATATTTTACGCTACGTCTTTCACGTTCGTGTTAAGCATTAAAAATGTTTGGCGGGATGGTAAGCAGAAAAAACGAGCATGCTCGTCATAATCCACTATTGTGTAAGGTGACCAATACTACCCCGTATTTCCTGCTGTAAAAACATAAACACGTAATTAGCGGGTAATGATAATAATATTTTCCCAGTTTTAACGGAAAATAACTCGTATTTTTTGACTCATTAATAAATTCCCATTGAACACAAGCGCCTCGTCACCCTAACCGCGCATTACGAGACTGTAGCACTCCAACGTGACTCCAACTATATACCATAGTGAGTGCTCGCAATAATTAGGCACGTAGCACTACTGAGAGATAAAAATGTGCCCTTCACGTCAGAGCAAGCGTTAGGAGCTTCTGAGTGCTACAATTTACGCGCTACGGAATGTCGTAGTGCTACGAAATATCGTAGTACGGGTTTTCGTACTCGTAGTATATTTTCATAATATTCCTGTACGTTTTTCAAAGGAATATTACTAACTTATTGTCAATTCCTATATCATGTCTCTTTCTCGCTGGTATGAATGGTACTTTAGAGTTTAAAAATGATGATGTAGGATTCTGAGGAGAGTACTCGTATGAAGAGTGAACTTTTATCTCGTTTGCTGCGTGGAAAATTTGTCAGTTTATGCAATTCACAGGTTTTAAAGAATTATGTTCAATACTTTTCAGTGCACAAATATGGTGTTAGTATCCATAGTATCCATAAAAAATGCCTTGTAAATATTGAAGTTAACAAGTATGAATAGAGGTACCACTAGTGGATCATGACCAAAGCTTACCTCAGGCTCCGATGCGATGACTTTAGACGCAACTGGGAATTGAATAAGAATTCATCTATAGCACTAGTTTTAAGACCGCGCAATTCTACTCTCGTCAGTGCTTCCGTTTTAATTATTGTTTTAATACCTCTGTAACTCTAATTATACAAACCAAAGTTATCTTGTTGGTTAATTAGTACGGTCATAAAAAGAGGACGCCTGGTTCCGAGGTTATGAGCTAGAGCAAAAATATAGCTCAGTTATGGAGAATTATGGGTAGAAACAATATGGTGTCATCTCCTTCACATAAATTGCTGTTGTAACAAAAAAAGATCTGGGATATTATTCCGTGTAAATCTGCGATGGTGTCGCGAGATAGCATTTTTACGAGTTCTTATTTAAGCAGGATTGCTCGCTTTTTGGGTCAAACATAAATTAATTAATTCACTTTTTACTGACCTTATAAAAACGTAAGCATTAATTTGACGTGAAAGCGGATTTCTCTTTTTTTTGTTATGGCTCTAACCGAAGATAATTCGCTAATGTCTAGTACCTTATTGAGAATAAGTAGGTAGTCAACAGTCGAAAGTCAGTCAAAGTCACAGTCACTCAATAAAACGCCTGGTGTTTTACGGTTTATAGACCTACGGATTCAGCGAATATCACTCTAAAAGCAATCGCGAGTTTTAAGACACTATTAGGTCCAAGCAAGTTGTCACGAGACAACCTAATCGACACACATTAGCAGTGTTAAAAACGATACAATCCAACTATTCTTATTATAAGGATCACTTTACGGCACTTTACTGCACAAATAAACACCAAATTTGTACACTAAAAACCACTAGACACTAATTTAAAACCTTTGAATTGCATCAGCCCACGCGGCCTTGTTTTAGAGCTCTACCTCGCCGAATCTTGGATTTCTCTTCTCGATCTTTTCGTATTGCACGGTCGCCCCAAAGACTCGTGGCAATCTGTAGTCATATATCATTCAATAATTATGAATGAAATATAACACCGTCTCTCAGAAGTCTTTACATTGAGTATAATTTCTAAGCTATCATCAAAATGTATACATAGAGCCCTAGAACATTCTGGTCATATCGCAATGAGAGGATGCGACGCGAGGAGAACCAAATTCTTATTTGTATATAAAAAACACGACGCACTTGTCCTTTTACACACAGAAAAATATTACCTACTTATCTGGCTGCTTGCGTGAGTTGACCGTGACCGATACGAAGCGGTATCTAATAACGATGGCTATAGCCTAGCTATACGCACAGACTAAATTACTGGGTATAACTACTCCACTCAATGACATCTCGTTTGGAAAGAGAAATCGAGGAATGAGCAGTACCGCTAAAAGGAGAAAACTTTAAATGTTTTTATTAGGAGGGTATTTAGGTTCACCAACATTATTCAAAGAAGCAATTTTAACCCAAGGAGCCCAATGCTCGTGTCTATGATATTATTCTAAAATCGATATATATCGCAAAAACTTGTATTTTCTTTCTTTCTTTCAAAAACAAATCCGCCTATCTTAATGAAATCTGTACAGTTAATAAATTAAAATATACATTAAAAGTGTACTACCTGTGCGGATAAAGAATGGGAACAGAAATGGCGGCGCATCTATTCACTTCTCGCTCGCACACTATTTGCGTCTATACTCGCACCCCACGAGTGCGAGTATAGACGCAAATAGTGTGCAAGCGAGAAGTGAATAGATGCGCCGCCATTTCTTATCCCATTCTTTATCCGCAAAGGTTGTAAGTAGGTTTAGTCACTCGTATACATATAGTTTGCACCATGTAAAAACCATGATGAATGTGGTCTGATTCCCCTGAATGGTTATGAAAGTCAAAGGTAGCCACTTCTGTATAATTACCAGACTCACCAAATCCTGGATCATGGGTCAAGCGAACCTAGGACTCAAACGACAGCTTTAGACGCAACCAGGAATAATATGCCGCGATGAGACTTAAAAAACTTACTGAATTACAGTTGTGTGTGATTTTTTTGTAACGGGAACAATACTTACAATGCTAAATTTCAACACCAAGGTAAACTACCGCAGACCAAAAATCTTTATTTTGCCGCTATGTAAAATATTGCTGGATCTCCTAAAGGAAACCAAGTGTTAATTTGATTTCTTAATTTGACATTGTGTAACGTTACTATTAACGCTATTATTATAACTAATTAAATTTCTTTGTGATTGTAAAAATTTACTAACATAATTTAACAAATCATCGTCAGCCCATTTAAGTCCCCACTGCTGGGGCACGGGCCTCCCTCAATCACATGAGGGGTAATTGCCATACTCACCACGCTTGGCAGACGGGTTGGCGAGGGTTTTGATATGAATGCAGAGTTTTCCTTCTCTGGGTGCTGATGATCATGCCAGCAGCTTTACCTTGGTCGCCTTTTACGACACCTCGGTAAGAGTGAGGGTGGCCTATTCTACTCTGCCGGGACCACACGGCGGCAATTTAACAAATACTAATATTCAATTTAATTTAGTTGTAATCTCAAATGTTTGTTTGTTTGCTCACCAAGCGATTTGTTATGATATGTACGTGTAACACCTTAAGGACTACAGTTTTGTTCTTAAGTTAAGTTAAAATATCTCTATACGCAATAATGATTGTAGTCTGTTGTGTTTTCCAATATCTTGATCTCTGGTAAACATTTTTTTTTATTTATTATAAAAAAAAATGTTTACCAGAGATCATACAACAATATACGTAATTAGGTGACGGGAGCAAGTATAACGCTTATTGGAATACTTACTACAACGTATTTTTAGGTACAATCGGACATTTCGGACTGAAATAAATACATACAACAAATCCATTGTATATATATCCTGTAATACGAGTACCTAGTCTTAAGTTTTCATACTTTTATAAAAGTATATTCATACATTCATTCATACAACATCACACACATTGACAAGTAGCTTAACCACTTGTAGTTAAGCTAGTACTAGTAGAGGAATTACAAATATATACTTAAATACATTATATTACACCCAGACACTGAAAAAACAAGTGTTTATCACACGAAAGTCTGTCCAGGGTGGAAATCGAAATCGGGTGGATCTTTGGCATATGAGGCAGGGCCACTACTAAATGCGCCATCCGGTCCACCCAAATAAAGTTTATCATGAAAGAGCCACGCTTCGGCATGAATGGGCCGGCTCGACCGGAGTAATACCACGGCCTTACAGAAAAACGGCGTGAAGCAGCACTGTGCTATGTTTCGCTGCGTGAGTGAGGGTACGGAGGCGCAATCAGGGGGAAAGGGGGGATTAAATGTTGGCAGCACTCTTGTGACTCCAGTGGTGTCGGGGGTGTCCATGGGCGGCGACAATCGCTTATCATCAGGTAATCCGTCTGCTTGTCTGCCACCTATCACATAAAAAGTAATATATTGCAATTTCGTAGACTGTGTCGGCACGATCCATACATCTCCGGCCTAATCTGATGCAAACGTCGAAAACGGCGCGCTTATCTCCCGACAAGTAATGCACGGTATTTGTCTTGGCTCGTGGATCCCCATCATTCTGCCAAATCATATTCTTCTTCATCTATCAGCATCATTAAGAAAAAGTAGCTTAGATACTCGCAGAAAATATTCCAGTCTATATTTCCCGAAAGCTTCTTATAGCTATCCGCCGTTGTACCTATATGATATGTGTACTCGTAGATTTTAAGGTAGACAGTTATTGTACAAAAATCGTTTAAGGTGACGGGTGGGGCACACTAGCGACGCCAATCGATTTTAATTTTAGCTATTAAACCGAATCTATTTTAAACAATTTCGGGGTAGCAACCTCTCAACAAACACTTATACTATTTATTAAATAACCATGCACAAATGTTGGGTCCGTTTTTGTGCGCGAAAAATTGGTTTATGCCAAAAGTGGCCGCTTTTGGCGTGAATCAATTTTTCGCGTACTCGTTGGACCCAAGATTTTTTCATGGTTATTTAATAAATAGTATAAGTGTTTGCCGAGAAGTTGAAACCCCGAATTTGTTTAAAATAGATCCGGTTCTGTTCTCGGGCAACACAAGTAAAATTTCAAAAATCTTTGGATGCAGTTTTATTTCGTCCGGGTGTGTAAACGACGCCAATCGATTTAAATTTTTAACTACTAAACCTGATCTATTTTATACAATATCGGGGTTACACTCTCTTGGCAAACACTTATACTACTTATTTACTAAATAACCATGTACAAATGTTGGGTCCGCTTTTTTAAATAAATTATGAATTACCGCCAAAAGCGGCCAATTTTGCCGTGAGTCAATTTTTCACGCACAAAACATTTTGTGCATGGTTATTTAATAAGTAGAATAAGTGTTTGCCGAGATATTGTTACCCCGAAATTGTTTAAAATAGATCCGGTTTAGTAGCTAAAAATTAAAATCGATTGGCGTCGCTAGTGTGCCCTACCCGTCACCTTAAACGTGCCAACTGAAGAATTTCACGTAGTTTCTCTCCAGGGCCCAATGTTTATCCACCCTGTCACAGATATTATATACATCCTGTATAAATACACTTTAGTAACTTTGTTTTTACTATCCCACAGTAGAAAAAAATCTATCCCAACACCTTCAATTAATCGCTATTACCTAGAAACACTACGCACTACTATTATTATTACTAGCACTTATGTTTACTGTGTTTTTAGCTTGTATGTTGATTGTTACATGTTGTGTATACCAATAAATAAATAAACCATCAAGATATGTTGTCCCAGGACCGTCCATATACGGATATAACCTATTCACTGAGACTTTTCCAATGAGTTCAAACAAGATACCTCAGATATATCCAGGTGTTAGGTACCTAATCCAGGAACAAGGTTGGATTATTAAAAGTGGGTGAGCTACGCTTCGGCACGAATGAGCTGGCTCGACCGAAGTGATACCAGGGCTACGCAGAAAATCGATGTTTCGCTGAATGAGTGAGGATACCGGAGATAAGGGGAAAGGTGGCAGGCGCCGTGGCTCTCTCTGTCTCCGGTCATCCACGCCGTGGGGCGTGAGTGCGGGCTTCGAGCCTCGACCCTTTACCCGGGCATCTTCTCCTGGCCCTCCCGGGTCCAGGGTATGTTGGGTGGGGGCTGCGAGGTCCTCCTCAGCGGCCGCGCCTAAAAAGGCTGGTCAGTCACAGTCATGTCTCTGTGGTCTCGTATTTTTTTTTGTATTTTTTTCTTGACAATCATTTTATTTTTTTGGATATCATTAGTCAGTCGGGTCAGTCAAGTCCCCTCGCGTCGTCCCTAAAAGTCGGCCATATTACCGATGATGAGCCGGTTATAGACGTAGTCGTCGTTGCCGTCGTCGTTAGGGGGACGGGGGATGATCTTGCCGCTGCTGACGAACCAGCGACAATCCGTAGTCGGGGGATGGGGGTAGTGGGTGATCTCTCTGTGTTGCTGGGGTGTGTGTGGTGTGTGGGGGTGTGAGGGGGGGGGGGGGGGGGGGTGTGGGGGGGGGAGTAGAGGGGGTGATGCCCTAATCACGTCCCTTGGTAGCGGGCGACCGTTCGCTTCAGGCGGTCGCGCGTCGAGGGGAGCCAGGTTGCGTGGAGGTGTGGGTCTGGGCAGTTGTCCGCGCGGTCGAACATTTGACGCGCCAACCACTCCACAAACTCCTGCACCGACTCGACCCTCATGTCGCGAGCGATTACGTCATTCCTGACGTATCGCCCGGCGCCCGCTATCATGCGCAATGTGATGTTTTGTTGAGCCTGAATTCTGGCGTGTGTGGACGGGGAGGCTAATGTGTACCAGGTTGGCATTGCGTACGTGAGCCGCGATCTCAGGTACGTCTTGTACAGCATTATTATGGTGCGCTGTGGGAGACGGGAGGACAGAAGGGAGCGCACTATCGACCGCGCGGCCTTCGCCATGTTGATGGCGTGGTTGGCCTCCGGGTCATTGACAGCGTGGCGGAGTGGGTGCCTATGGACCACGGCAATTGCTTACCATCAGGTGAACCATCTACTCGTCTGCCATCTAGATATGAGTTCTGTTCTGACCACATATTATTCGCTTAATTGGTCCCGTCCACGTTAGCAATGTTAAGTCTCATGGATATCAAGTGACCATGTCTAGATTAAAACGTCTACAGAGCCCTATTGACGTATGTCGATACGCGATTCCCTGCGAAGCTGCTTTGTCGGCCGTATCGAATATTTCTCTGCAGGCTTAGCGAAACGCTTTGATGTGTTCATGAAAATGAAGCGTAACATGAGTGCTTTATATTGTAACATCTTTTCATTGAAGCCTGTTTATACTCACTTATACTTGTAACCTTTAGGAATGAGCTTCATAAAGATTATTAAGTACTACCAAGTAGAGCGTCTTCGTAGTGAGATTTCTTATTAAATCTTGAGAAATTAATTTGAAATTCTACTGAAAGCTTGTTATGCAATACAGCTTATTAACACACAAGTCTGCTTTATTGGATCTATATAAACCCCATAAACGCATATTTGATTGTGTAAAGATTATGTGTATATGGTAATAAATCTGTATTGCTGAGAAATTTACAATCCAAACAAGGTATTTCATTTTGTTTACCAACCTTAAACGCAAAATAACAAACCTAAACATTTAGGTATAGCTGTTTCGTTTGTTTTTTCAATCGTAATATGGTGTATCGGTAAACATTTCATTCCTTTAACCACGTCTTCTTCCAACCATTCTGAACAACATTTGTTCTACGACTTCGGAAATTCGCATATTTAAAATTCTACGTTTCATACAAAATCGGTCACGGGACTTATTCATTTTGTATAGGGAATCGAAAATCGAAGCGAAAAATGGGGAAGATGAATTTCCAAACGCCATAGAACAAAAGTTGTTCTGGTTGGTAGAAGATATAGTTATAGGGATGTACAGTCGAGAAATCTGCCGCTCAACCACATGAAGAGCAAAAATCGCTATCAGCTTGCATAGTTTTTTTTATTTGAAATGACGCCATTTACTGTCATGCGTGCAGAAGATTTTCGTTTGATATTAGTTATGAGGCGATTCTCCGACCGTTCGTAATTACCGACTCCATATACGTACCTTTCTCAGAAATGAAATATACGCTACCATGAGTATGTTCTACCATAGGGAAGCTCTTTGGCACACAATAACAAATAAACCCACGCAATATTTGTTCCGCTTTGGTACAAACAAGTGAAGCGTTAGACACATGTTAGGCTCAGAGTTACTTGTGTGTAATTGATAGTTAGCTGCGGGCGGCGTCGCGTGTCGGTGAAGCCGCAACTTTGCGACCAGATGCCCGGTGGAGGGGAACGCCCCTGCTGGACCGTGACGTCACATTCAAACTATTAGCTAGTATTTGTACATCTCGAAACTTTGATGTAGTTAGTAAGTGGAACGTCGGTTCATGTGACGACGTATGAGAATTCGTTTTAATAAGGCGAGAGGCGTTGCGTGTCTATGAAACCCCAACTTTGCCTCCGCGACCAGCTGCCCAGTGGAGGGGAACGCCTCCTGGACCGTGACGCCACATTTAAACTACTAACTGTACATCTCAAAACTTTGATAAAGTACCTAATAATTAATCAAGACGGGATTTAACACGATATTTATTATGTGATACAACATTGTGTATCATGTGTATTGTGTATTGAGTCCGCTCGTGACCACGGCTGCTGTAACGTAGCCGAAACGTCGAGTAAAATATGTGAGTACACAATGTTGTATCACATAATAAATATCGTGTTAAATCCCGTCTTAATTAATTACAGTTATAATGCAACGCGAAAATTTAATAAACTATTTGATATAGTAAGTGTAATGTCATGTGAAGACCAATGTGATTGGTTGTAAATTGATAGTTTGGAACGAGCGACGACGCGTGTCGTGAAGTCGCAACTTTGCAATCTGCTGCCCTGGTAGAGAGGAACGCTTGCTGGGCCGTGACGTCACATTAAAACCATAGGTAAGCTGTACATCTCAAAACTTTGGTATATGCAGTAAGTGTAACGTAGGTTTATGTGACGAGGCGAGAAGCGTTGCGTGTTTATGAAACCACAAGTTTTCCGCCGCGACATGCTGCCCGGTGAGGGGGATCGCCGTCTGGCGGTATGGTACAGTCAAACATAACATAAGGTACATGTGACACCGAATGCGAATTGCTTGTAATCGATAATTTGAGGCGAGCGCCGTCGCGTGTATAAATTCACAAGTTAGGCGTTTCTCAGCGGAGTGCAACGTACGGGCGCGTCCCCTTAACCGCGATGTCAAATCCAAACTACATATTAGTTAACATTTATATATATCTTAAGACTTTGGAACAAAACTAGTGATGTGGGACGCTCGCGTGATGCCAAGTACTTGTAATTGAGAGTTACTAGAAATTGGCAACAACTTTGCTGAAGAGTTACTAACTTTTTTATTTAAAAGTTAGTGTTATCTTATGGTAACATACTATCGTGAGATAGGTCAGTGTAATCAAAAGAACCCTTTAAAAATGTTCAATTTTACCAGTCTCCATTCCTACTATGTAGGGATATATCTTCAAGGCTTTTATATAAAGAAGACCTTCTTCTGAAGATTGGCTGAATCGTTAAGTAGAAAGTAAATTGCCAAGTTTAATAACATCTTATCAGACAAATTTAGGTAGGTAATTTAATCATTTGTAGAGTACTGTAGGTTGAATTATTAAAAATAACATTATAGTACAAGTAGTAGTAACAAGAAAAATTTAAGGTATATCAAGCAATTTAAGATTCGTCAGAAAATACTCCACAGTCAATATGGAAGACTTTCATAGGTAAATAAACGAATGAATAAATTGAAGTGACTTCAACAACTCAAGAAGTACTACGCAAATTCAATAAAATCACCTCGCATTCCGCGAACTCGCCATAACGTTGTTAACATTTGAAGGCAAGCATATAAAGAGTCAATATCGGCAACCCACGAATAAATGGAACATAATGAAAATATATTACTAGGGCTGCCCTCGTAAACGACCGCGGCAAAGGCGAATGTTATTCAAATAAACATTACCCTCAACAACGTCGTCCTGGAGTTTCAGAAATCGTAAAATTTATAACTGTGCTCATAAGGAATACTACTTGGCTCGTCCCCGTCTAACGGGACGTCCTCGAGAAATCAATTATTCTATCATGAAATTCTTTATACATATATGAATCATTCAATATTTTTGATGGTCAGTTTTCATAGCTGTTTGAACGGTCTTGAATTTGAATGGATTTAACAGTCAAACATATTCCTTGGTTCAGGATGGCAATTTTCTTCATTCAGAGAATCGATGCTGGACTTAATTTTTTGTTTACCTAACGATTTATGGTGATACATAACGGCCCTTTTGGATCAGTGGTAGTGAACGCTGCCTCTGGTGCAAGGGTTGCAGGTTCGATCCCCACACAGTACAAACATTTGTGTGCATGAACATGTCTTTTTCTATTGTTCTGAGTGTTTCGTATGTATTTAGAAAAGACAAAGTATTAAATGTATAAATATTTGTAATTTCGCTGTTGGTTCTGATATCCGTAACACAGGTGCTTGAGCTACCTATCTCGGAGTCAGATCACTGTATCTGATGTTGTGATATATTTATATTTATTTATTTACATAATTATCTTAAGCTCGAGGATGTAGACCCACGGGAATAATAATGGATCATTCGAAGTTGTTTTTTCGAAGTTTGTGACGAGCAGACGGATCACCTGATGTAAAGCGATTGACGTCGCCCATGAACACCTGCAACCAGTGGAGTCACAACAAGTGCGCTGCCAACCATTATTCTCCTTATACTCTCGGATTAGACCTCTGGTACCCACACACTCGGCGAAACACAGTGCAGATGCTGCGTAACGCCAATTTTCTGTGAGAATGTGAATGTGGATTAAACTTTGAATGAAAGATTGAAATGCTTTCTTGTATCTTTATGTACATATTGTAGCAACGTAACCGATACATTAAAAAAACCATCTATTCAACTAGTCAAAAGTTGCATTTTTTTAACTTGCGGCCACGGATCGCGAAATTCTTTGTACGTCTTATTTTTCACCCTTTTGTGAACTTATTAAATTATCTGAAGTACCAGGACCCCAATTCTCGTGCTCGTGACATTTATTTTCATACGACATATATCACCAAAACATAGTTTTTTTTGTATGGTTTTCAGGTGATATCCGCCATGTTTTTTTTTTTCATATCGAAATCCCCAGAATTGGGGTTCAGGAGCCCAACTCTCGGGCTCGTGACATTTATCATCAGACGACATTTAGTCAACAAAACATGGCGGATATCGTATGAAAACGTTTTTGCTTATTCTCGCGATGTCGAATGGTGACATATGTCACATATTTTCTTGCGACACGTATCGTAATATGGACCCCAATTCTCGGGACGTGCGATAAAATGTCGTATTTTCTGTAATGTCACTTTTTCAATGTCGTACGAAAATGTTACCAAAATGTCACAAAAGTAAAAAACCGGCCAAGTGCGAGTCGGACTCGCGCACCGAGGGTTCCGTACAAACCTGCAAGGTTTACAAAGTAAGCTATTGCTTCTTACCAAATTTCGAGATTCTATGTCAACGGGAAGTGGTCTTTTGGTTTTAATTCCCTTGCGTGTAGTTGCGAGTTTCAAAATATGCGGTATCAATGGTTGTTCTTTTGCGTTGACTTAGATATTTTTTTTCACGGGTTAAAGGCAATTAGATCTAAGTATTTCAACTTGATAGCTCTACGCGTTCATGAGGAAAAAAGTAATAAGTATATGTTTATTAAAAAATATATATTTTGTAATGTAACTAAAAATTTAAGGTTTTCGGAATTTTTCCTTTATGTGTGCTATAAAACGTTGCTTCATGCCAAATTTCAAGATTCTAGGTCGACTGGAAGTACCCTTTAGGTTTTGATTCCCTTGCGAGTACTTGCGAGTTTCAAAATATGCAGCTTAAATTGCTGTTTCTTTTGATTGCGTTGACATAGAAGTTTGATTTTGTTACAGCTTAAAGGTATTATAGACCTGAGTATTTGGTATGAATTTCAATTTATTACCTTTACGCGTTTATGAGGAAATGGGTAGTAAGTTTAAAATTAATAAAAAAATATATATTATGTGGTGTAACAAAAAATGTATGGTTTTCGTATTTATTCCTTTATCTATGCTATAAGACGTTACTTCGTACCAAATTTCAAGATTCTGAGTTCACGGGAAGCACCCTGTAGGTTTTGATTCCCTTGCAAGTGTCGAAAATTTGCGGCATAAACGGCTGTATCTTTTGATTGCGTTGGCTTAGAAGTTTGATTTTTTCACAGCTTCAAGGAACAGTAGACCTGAGTAACTGATATAAATTTCAGCTTCATACCTCCACGCGTTCCTGAGAAAAAGGGTCTTGACAGACGGACGGACGGACGGACAACAAAGTGATCCTATAAGGGTTCCGTTTTTTCCTTTTGAGGTACGGAACTCTAAAAAACATGCGACAGTAAAAGTCACTTTCATAGAGAATGTGGCCCATATCATTTCCACTAATACGTTCCATTTTGTTGATTGACACAAATATACAATCGAGAAATCTTAATGTTTATTGTTTAAGTATTAATTCAACATTTCCTAGCCTTTTTATATCAACAGTCAATTTTATGTTTTCTGTTGTCTGTTTTATGTTGTCTACGATATGAAGTATCACGGTGATTTTGGTGATATTTCTCCAATTGAACGTGATGTTTGAGTCGTTTCGCGTTTTATTGTTTATTGACGCTTGGTTGTTCAAATCACATAACAAGTTTAAATTAACTGCACAAATTAAGAAGATGATTGATTCTCTGTGTGAACGATTGTTTAGCTGATAATTTTAAATATTCTTACATTTTATTTAATTGGAAACAAATTTTCACCATTATTACCTACATACCTTTGAATATTCGTCATTAAGCCTTTTTATCTCAGTAATAAAATCAGTGTAAAGAAAATTCTTTATTTAATTTTTTTTCTTTTAACGCGTCTTTTTGCCACTGTTGCCATCTCTTTTTGCTACATACTGAAAAGAAATCATTTGGCTTTCGGTCGGTGTAACGGAATTACAATTTCATAAAATCAATTTTCTTTTTCGTCTTTTTTGATCGCATTTTAAAGCAATTATGATAATTATGATGTTATAAAATATAAAATAAAATTGACTGTTGATATAAAAAGGCTAGAAAAATTGACTGTTGATATAAAAATGTTGAATTAATAATTAAACAATAAACATTAAGATTTCTCGATTGTATATTTGTGTCAATCAACAAAATGGAACTTATTAGCGGAAATGATATGAGCCACATTCTCTATGGAAGTGACTTTTACTGTCACTTCCATAGAGATGCATGGGCACGAGGATAGAGTTTTTTTACTTTTGTGACATTTTGGTGACATTTTCGTAAAACATTGGAAAAGTGACATTACAGAAAATACGACATTTTATCGCACGTACCCGAGAATTGGGCTCCAGAAATTTCCCCCAGGAATGACGAAGTATTTTTTGCGTTAACTAAAAGCTTCGCTGCGAGGAAAACCTATTTTGTCTCCCTATTTTTTTGGGTGCTGGTACGTAAATTATATTCTGTTTTCAAATAGCTATCAAATTTGATGCTACGTTCAAGTGGTTTCAATAAAATAAAATCACGGAACTATTTCTTCAGCCGAGAGACGCCCACTGTTGGCTTCCTTCAAGGATTTCCAAACTAATCGGTCAGCCACTGTGCGATCCACACAAAGGATTCTCCGATCTTCCATGCTAATAAAAGATAAAGATAAAAGAAAAAAAATGTTTATTCAATTTAGGCCCATACAGAACACTTATGAATGTCAATATAGGTATACATATTATCATCTACCCCTGGTTCGGAATGTCGATTTCTACTGAGAAGACACCAGCAAGAATCTCAGTAGTTACTCTTTTCAAATATTGATGATGTTACAGAGTTTCAATTGGGAAGAAAAAAAATACAATTATCAAATTTAACATAACAACTCACAAGACTAATCGATTAACGTGACCAAGAATCATTATCATTTAAATAATCTTGTACAATATAGTAATATGTCTTCATTAGGCAGGTTTTAATAAATATCTTCCTTACTGAAAGCAAATTAGATCATGAAGTACGTACGGTTAAGTACAAGTAGGTACTTGTGTAGTTGGTAGGTGCGGTGGAGTTACGTGGTGTTACCGCACAGTTTGTATCCAGAGACTAGGTAACGTGTATGATTGATCAAGTGCGCTCGCGCCGCGATGATCCATCAGCCGCGGAGGAGCTCTGCGGAGCCTTATTAATTATTATAACACAGCACCAGCCACTCTAGTTTATTGTTTGTTCTCATTCCCTGAATTATTATTGACTGTTAAACTTCTACCTATATATACAACATTTAGGATATATATACATATCTATAAATCGGAAAGTACCTACCATGTTTTACTAATTGCAAGTTCTCTTTGACGACCCAATTGGAACAGTGGTAGTGCACGCTGCCTCTGATGCAAGGGTTGCGGGTTCGATCCCCGTACGGTACAAACATTTGTGTGCATGAACATGTTTGTTTGTATTGGTCTGGGTGTTTGCTATGTATTATAAGTATGTATTTACAAAAGAAAAGTATTATATGTATATATTTGTAATCCTACTGTTGATTCTGATATCCGTAACACAGGTGCTTGAGCTACCTAACTCGGAGTCAGATCAATGTATGTGAAGTTGTGAAATATTTATTTTTATAATCGGATTAAAAATGTATCGTAAGTACCTACTCGTAGTATTATTGAATGTAATATTATATGGAGAATTTAAGTACGTTGTACGTGTGTTTCCTCTGCTGTCTGGTCTGATATCTCGTAACACACGTGCAAGTAAGTACAGAATCGGGTCAATTTATGATATGTATTTGATGAATTCCAAAAATAATCCTTAAAAATAAGGAAGGTTTTGGTTCCTATAATGTAAATTTGTATGAAAATTGAATGCAAGTAAAGATAGGATAAGCACTTGTACATAGCCAAGGACCACTGAAATTGGAAAAAACGAATATTACATTTACTTATCAGATCAAATATATCAAACTTATTATCCTCATAAAAACTTTAGGGATATACGTCAAAAGAGAATAATGCAAGCATATGAGTAGCAATAACTCCGAGCAAGGCTTGCGCAAAACAGTTCACTGGACTGAAAAGAGTGATGCAGTTCCTTTGATTAAAATAATTTATCACTCTTTTAATTCACAATTTTAATTTTAAGTATATCAAATTATTCACGTGTGTCCTAACTGTTGTTTGTTATTGTTTTATTATTCCACTTTTTTCACTGGTTTTCAATTACGTAATTAGGTTTAATGACCTGTATAATTAAATAAATAAATAAATTCAGTAGTTCATTTAGTCAGACTGACTCATCACTGCTCTAGTTCAGTAGCTCATTAAGTCTACTCGAGTCAGTAGTTCAATTGAAGTACCAATTGAGTGAGTTGCTGACTGCCACACTCAGAGTCGTTAATTAACTTAGTTGGCTACTTAAGAAAAAATATTGACACTTATTTTGATACGCATAAAGACTGCCGATACTAAAGTTAATGAACATTAGCTTAAATGACGTCTCTGAGTGCAGCCGTGAGAGTACCTAACTAACCTTCATTAAATTAATCAGAATGGAGTAGAAAACTGATTGAAAGGGATTACCTTTTCTAAATCGTAATATTGCTTAACTCTATCCGTTCAATTTCCCCTTACTCGAATGAAACTTTCAGGTTTGATCGCTGTATTTGCTCCATATCACTAAAATATCAACTGAACTAGATGAACTACTGAACTAGACCACTAGTGGTCCTCGTATTACGGGTTTAGAACCACTGATTTAGACAGGTTTACAATGTGTATCAAATAGCCCCACTGCCCAAAAATTTGTCAAATAAGAAAAAAAATACTACTCACTCAGAAACTACCCAAGTCTAAAGCGCACAGCTAGTTGTACGCGTATACGCCGCGGGTGGGTCTGAATGTGAATGAAGTGATCAGCGCCGGCCGCGGGAGATAGCTGACGGCCTGATGACGGCCATTACGGAAATTCGGTGAATTCGCGGCATCACCCCTTTCGCGGCGGACGTGACCGGCCGCCCAAGCAGGAGGGCGGGAGCGCTCAGCACCTACTCACGCCAAGTGTGTTTAAATGTAGAACACGCGTTAAGACTACCTTAAATGGGGTTTATCGCGTGTAAAAAACCCGCTAGATGGCGTACAATTAGACTGAGTTCCTATCATGTTCCATCTAAAGGGTTATTTTTGAATGTGATATACTAATTAGACCAACAAATCCAATTCTGACTGAAGTTCAATAATCTAGTGGATTTTTCACACTCTACACCCCAGTAGTTTCATATTCATTGTTATTACCAGACTCCCCAAGTCCCTGAATAATGGTCCAAATCCAATGTCCATGGCAATGGCAATGGGAATTACACGCTAAGATGAGGATATTTCAGTAAACTAGGAACTACGTAGTATAATGGTTCCTACTAACTTTTTTTTTACCTGTCTTATACTCTTCATATATAATACCTGATCGACGACCTCAAATGCGCAGTGACTCAGTGTTGCGTTTAAGGTCCGGAGTTCGATTCCCATCAAGTCCGAAGTTTATAAAACTTACGAAATATGCTCGGGTCTGGATGTGCTAAGAAACATCCCCTATCATCAGCACGTCAACTCATAATGCCTCATATACAACTCATAATGAATTATCTGACGCATTTTATTTTATTTCTTAAAAGTTTCCATTCGACGCAAAATGGCAAATAGACAGGTACCTACTCTACTTAACTAAATCCCATCATCGACTTATTGGATTGACTAAGATGAAACAGTGAAACTAAAACTAAACTCGGGTGCAGAAAAATCGCACACCTGCCTATTGCCTATTTTGATGTTAACATGTCCCTTCACGCAAAAAATAAAAAAGGTAATCAATCTTCTTGGCCCATACAACGTCACAACAACGATGGGGCTTAAAAACCGATTTCCTTTTATTTTTTTTTGGACAATTCGGGAAGTGTCCATGGTTGATGAAAATTCTTGATTAAAAGTCGAGCTTATACGGGTCATGGTACGTAAAAAAATTACAATTAATCGTTTTACTTTTTAATTTGTGAAACCATGTAAAAAGCACGTAGGCAGATGTGCTATTTTTCTGCACCCGAGTGTATTTCAAATGCCTCGTGCCATTTCCAATTGACATCAGCAGAATTCAATTAATGTAACAAAAATGTTCGCAAAACAACACTAGAAATCTGATAAATGTCTGTCGGTCGACCTGTCACTGGGGGGCGCCGTTTAGGACTCAAATAGACCGTAAAAAGAAAAAGTCGCCGAGACAAAGATTGCCGGTCTTGTGCTAATTTATTGCAGGTAGGCAAACAAACAGCTTTTACAGCCTTCTGCGAAGTGTGGCAGTCAAGATACCCGGTGATAGTGATGTGACACAAGGAACATTTTTGAATCGAGTTTTTACTCGTATTAATCCAAATACAATTTCACTCGATTTTTAATCAGGACGTGATCTCGGGGTTCTCGGATCAATTCCCGGGTCGAGCAAAAAGTTTGTTTCGAATCCGCAACCCATAATAGAAGCGACGACTTGATTTCTATGATGGAAGCATGTGCTTCATTGAGACAGTATACATCTTAGGCTAATAGTTTACTTTTTAATTTAGTTTGTTGAGTTTGTTCATTTAGCTCTTTAGTTTTTGAGTGCTTGGATGACTCTGCCGCTGAAATATTTCTCAAGAAAATTTATTCATTTTTCCGTGGCAGAAGAACGCCGACACTAGGTCCTCATTTAAACTGTAACCTGACAATTGAACCCGGGATCCCAAACGAAGCCGCCACATTAAACGATACATTAAAAGTCTAGTCCCGTACTCGCTCAAGTCGATATTTTTTTCACTCGAATACAAATTTTTTGATGGCAGTCGAAACCCTCGAGTCACATAACTACCTAGGGAAATTCGCGCTGTTTGCCGAATAATCGCCGACATACCCGGCCACCAGACCTCAGATGCTGGATAACTTATTATTCACGGTACGGCAGCGAACGCAACTTAATTAGAAATTCGTTGACCTGTGAATTTCCTTCTGTACAACGGAGCCTGTTTATGATATCAACAGCTTGGTTCGCTGGAGGAGTCGAAAACTAATTAATGATAATACGAATCCAACTGTATTCTCATTGTGGCATTCATTTGATCGTTGCGAAATTGTGTACATAGATTTGTTCTTCCTCCTCATTGTAAACATACAACGCAGAGTATAATATTGTTGAGTGTTTAATGTTCATTTACAGATGTTATGGATAAACAACACGTTAGCTAGCAAACGTCTATAATAAACAGTAATATTACTGTGTATTGGATAGTTTTTTACTGTGTATTGGATAGTTTTTTTTTAAGGTGGCAGACGAGCTCGCCTAATAGAGTAAGCTTGATAATAGAAGTTTATGTCACTGTCACATAATAATGGGATTATTAAAACAAGGACGAGATTTAAAAAAACGAGGCTTAGCGAGTTTTTAATAGCATTCCCGAGTGTTATGTGTTAATGCAGCCTCAGACAATATTTTATCTAACTCTTTATTAATAAGCGTAGCGTAGCATTTATCGTAATGACTGTACCTACTGACGGACTGTTACGAACTGTAACTAATGATGCTCTTTCTGATAAACTCTGTGGAGCCAAATCCTGAAAATCACTTTCATATTTAGACATTTTTGACTCAAAAAATATTTACGACAAAAAGGCGGTAAATCGTTGAAAGGTAAACATTAATTATTCCATATTTTAAATATTTATTAGTAGTTATTAATATGTAGGTATTATGTAATATCATATTTTGCCGCCACAAATTTTCTGCTTCGCCCAATGGTTGACTGGTAGAGAATTCTGTAAAGCATTAAGTCCGCCAATTGTACTTTTTTTACTTTGTGCAATAAAGAATAAATAAATAAATAAATAAATAAATTATCTGTGCGACGAACATTGCGCACGCATATATTGTAAGGTGCTTTATGGTGTAGCAGGCATTTTATAGTGTGAATTAGTAACTCTATTGGCTCATAAATGATGATAACTTTGCCTTTTAATATTGTCATTTAAGAAGTTGTGCTATAAACGATCAGAAGGCACTTCACCGACATTGACAGGGAGGCGTTGTAAAACGTTCTTTCTATGCGAAAATGTCAAAACATCATTAATTCCGACTTTTCATCATCATCTTCATCATTTCAGCCAATAGACGTCCACTGCTGGACATAGGCCTCCCCCAATGTTCTCCACACAGATCGGTCCAGTGCCGTCCGCATCCAATGGGTTCCCGCGACCTTCACCAGATCGTCGGTCCACCTTGTGGGGGGCCTGCCACTCCGACTTTTGCCACGTGCCAAATAACCGTGATCGGACAGTAGCTGTTGCATAAAGTGCAAAAAACATCATTACCTACTTATTTCTTTAAAGCTACATATCTACGAGTTTAACATAAAGCCTGTCAAAATAGTATTTACTTTTGATTTCTTAATTTGAATATTATGACATAAGTGTCTATACACTTTACCTATATAAAATTATTAAAAATGATTAATTATGTTATATACTTAATATTTCTTTTTAATTATGTAGTAATAATTCTTCTTTTTAATTATGTCTACATAATTAAAAAGAAGAATAATTCTTCTTTTTAATTATGTTCCCTTTAAAATGGCATGAAAAAAAAATCAAATCTGTAACTTAGTGCTAGATATAAGAATACCTACCTCGTATATCTAAGATCTCAACGTTATTTACCATGTACTTAATACCAATTAGGCAAGAAAGAATTCTTGTGATTTGAGATCTAAAGCTATTTTCTACTCCAGCGACAAACAAACACATTTGAAATAGATAAGAACACAGTCGGGGGTGTACTCGCTCGCGTTTTATAATTAAAGAGCTCTTAACCTAAGTAAAGTCACACACGCGAGTTATTGCGAGCCTAAGAGTAGAGCAAACTGCAGTCTGGGGGCGACTGGTTTAACATAATATCGGACGACTGTACCGACTAGTGCTGCCGAATTTTGGATGTGGATATTGATGCCATCGATGTTATTGAGATTTTGAAAACTTGATAAATCCTAGTAATTTGAGTACACTAAACTTTCGTGTTTGTAAATATAAACACGAATGTTTGTGAGGATGTATTTATGTAAGAATGTTTGTTGCTCTTTCACGCAAAAACTGCTGCATGGATTTTGATGAAACTTCACAATAATATAGCTCACATATACCATAACATTTAAGCTACAGGTCATTAAGATCACAGCTAGTAGATACAATATTGGAAAGTTAGGGGCCATGAAAGCTCAGTGGACTAGAATATGTGCCTACTTAACGGGTACGTTTTTCCGTTCGAATCTGAACATTCGCCATTGGATTTTTGATCTGGATTTTTCAAATCTATGTGCATATTTTTACCGTTAGTTCGGCGATAAAGAAAATATTCGTGAGGAAACTTACACATTTCGGATAGTTTCTGAAACGTGTACATACCTAAATAAATAAAAGAATATTATTTTCATGCTAGATATGGTAATTTCGAGATTTAGTGTAACGATTAGTTTTTTAATGTTGTTATGTTTTGCTTTTATTGCTAAAATGAATTTGCTAATTTAAGTCCTATTTTCTTTTCGTTTCTACCTAAGATACGGGAAATTTCTAGTTTAGGTTGTAAAATTGTTGCCTTAGTTTAAGTAGATGATACGTCTTTTAAGTTCTAAAGATTTTTGCAATATTTTTTTTTATTTCACAGCTATCTAGGTATCTCAAGCACCTGTGTTACATATATCAGAACCAACAGTCGAATAACAAATATATACATTTAATAAATACTTACATTACAGTTTTCGTCTTCTTCTCTGTCTAGCCAGAGCGGTCGTGGTCACGTTGAGGCGTCCTTGTTGGTGTTAAAGGCGGACACAGCTTTCCTCACGATCTCTCGCCATCTCCGTCTATTTACAGACTGTCTGGCACAGTCTGACACGGGGTTTCCTATTAGCAGATATTCATGCACACAAATCGTCGCTTGCCTTTCTAACTGACGTATCTGATTTTTTTTCAAAACTGAGTTATCTTCGCCATTTTAATTAATTTTGAAAGACAAATCGATGTGTCTAATAGACGTATGTGCATGTTTTCATCATCAGCCCATATAAGTCCCCACTGCTGGGGCACGGGCCTCTCTCAATCACAAGAGGGGTAATTGCCATACTCACCACGCTTGGCAGACGGGTTGGCGAGGGTTTTGATATAAATGCAGAGTTTTCCAGCAGCTTTACCTTAGTCGCCTGTTACGACACCTCGGTAAGAGTGAGGGTGACCTATTCTACTATGCCGGGGACCACACGGCATGCTTGTTTTACCAGTTCTAAGATATCACAAAGGTTGGGGCAGGTGTATCTACATTTTCTTGAATTTTAGAACTCACTAATAGACGGACTGAATAACTTAATTAGAAATAAGGTTAAGCTAAGATGTGACCTCAAAGATATATTGTTTTATGAAACTGTTAGTTGTTGTTGAATAATTAAATTATGAAAACCAGATTTAAATTATGTTTGATGTAAATGACGTTAAAAAAAAACTGTTGTTTAAGCTTAAGTTACAAACTCTTGTTAAAAATTACACAAAAATTAAAAATTGTTGCTACATTTCTTATTTTTTAAAACTATCATTATACCTAATGGTTATGTGTTTGTAATTTATAACTTGGGATTTAATTACAACTGATTATTTCTATACCCTAAATTTTATTTGTGATTTATAGTACAAATTGCCCGACATACGTTACAAAAAATATCGTCCAAATCGAAAAAAAATATCTAGTAGGTAAGTATCTGCTTTGAAAATTTATTATTTAAATAATAATGATAGTATTTAAATACAATTTATACTTACACGAAGTACTCTATAAGATCAATATACAGGCAAATTTTTATTTTGTTCACGCTGATAAACGTTGAGCTGCCTCCGATTTTAGGTAACCATAAACCGAATAAAGCTTGCCCTGAACATTTAGCTCAATGTCAGTTACGTCAGTTAGAGAGGCAAGCGACGATATGTTTGTACAGTGCAGGGATTGAATCCGCAAATCTTGCACCAGAGGCAGCGTTCACAACCACTGATCCAAACGGATCGTCTTGTGTACCCCGCCGGGCTGACAACTTGCTGAGATTATGGAGTCATATAATTCTCTTTTTCTTGAAAATCTATTCAATTTACAGTCCTACATTTTTTCGCACTGTCTGATCAGAGTCCAAAGGGCAAGAGGCTGTTTGCGTCTCTCTTTTACCTGTTATTAAGCGAATGATAAAGAAAGACCGCTTTGTGATACAGTCATCTCCAAAAAGATTTTAGAAAACCGTAGTCCCGGTAGATGGGGTAAACGCAAAAAAATAACATTCAACCATATTGAGTAGCTCCTCCTTCCGTCGTAGATCCTTTAATCCTTTGGTCCTTTAGTCGGTGACTACTGCTATGATTGTCAATGACCATCGTGTGCAAGTGGGCGGGGTTAGTGTTTCCGAATAATCGACAATCGATTAATCGATTATTTTCACCCTTAATCATCTAATAATCGATGGTACTATCGATAGTATCTATTAAATCGATTTTTATTTTTGGTCAATATAATCGAATGAATTGACGACACTATCAATCAAATCGATACTAGAATTAAGCTATCGATTATAATATATTAATTTGCAATTATATTATGCCTTCTTAGACATCGTCGGAAAGCTAAGATATGGTAAAATGATGATGATTACGCTACTTCTTCTCGACGCCATCCATCGATATTCCGGTATCACTATGCCGTACGTGATCCCGCTCGTCCCCCGGCGTGGAATCTCGACGCAGCGAGGAATACGAATAAACAAATAGCCTAGGGAGGAAAATAAGCTGCTGCTCATAGTTTATTTATTATGCAGTTACTTAGCATTGGCTAAAGGGTTTTATTATAATATTCTTGTATTTCATGCAGATAGCTAAAGATTGTAATTAATTGTCTAAGTGTGTGTTCCCTTGTTACTTGATCATTATAATGGATTGAACATATACATCTTGACAAACGCGTAACATCCTAAACCTCACCGACGCTTTTCATCAGGCGCCATTATATGTAATACAAAATACAAAAATACAAAAAAAAAAATACAAAATAATTTATTTCAGTCACTTAGATATGAGCATTGTACAATGGGTTTGGACTCTCCTTTTAAGCAAATACTTGCTTGTGTTAGGAGAACCCGCTCTTCTAGAAGAAAAGGAGAGTACAGTTAGTATACTTAAGTTAATAGATACATTTGACATTTGATCTTAAACATAAACATAAATAGTTAGAAAGTGTGATGTGTGATGGATTGTGTATGTGTGTGTGTGTGTGTGTGTAATAATAATAACAAAAAATCCTTTTAGATGTTATGGAATGTTTAAGATACCTCTTTAAAGATGCGGCGGATGAAAGGATTTGCGCGAACTTTTAGTACATGACTTGCAGATAAGTGACCTATTTAATGTAGGTTTTTATTTAGAAGCCATGTCTTGCTTGCATGTCATGCTTTTTATTAGTTTTGCATAAATTTCCATGACTCTAGCACTAAATATGGCGAATCTTTCATACGACGTTTTAACTCCTTTAGGAGTTGAATAAAAAAAAATCTAAATATTTTAATTTATATAAAAAGACAAAATATAATCTCTCGTGACTCTAGCTTTAAAAATAACCAAACTTTAGGGGGTGGAATATAAAATATGCTGAAAACATTGATATTAATTTGGTATGAACAGTGCAAATACCAATTTTCACGACTCTAGCATTAAATATGACGAATCTCCTATACAACGTTTCAACCCCTATTTTGCCCCGTTAAGGATTGAAGTAAAATATGCCCAATTCACTTTTCTTAATCTTGTGTGATGGGCCCAAATACCATCATCACTCTTTAACATGAGCTTTAAAAATGGCTAGAATGTGTTTTCCTGGAATCCATTCCACCCACTAAGGGGTGAAATTTTGCAGCTTTGGGGGTTAAATTAAAAAAACTAAAACTGGTTAATTTTTATTTTTGATAATTAAGCTTAATCCGAATTTTTAAATCTGTAACAACAAAAACGACAGACTGTCATACTAACATTACCTCCCCTTTTACCCCTTTAGGGGTTGAACTTTTAAAAATCCCTTATTAGTGCGCGCCTACATAATAAAAATGTTGGGTCCAACGCGTACGTGAAAAATTGATTCACGCCAAACGCGGCCACTCTTGGCGTGAATAAACTTTTCGCGTACAAAAACGGACCCAACATTTGTGCATGGTTATTTAATACATAGTATAAGTGTTTGCCGAGAGGTTGTAACCTCAAAATTGTTTAAAATAGATCCGGTTTAGTAGCTAAAAATTAAAATCGATTGGCGCCGCTAGTGTGCCCTACCCGTCACCTTAAGAAAAGTTCAGTGGCGAACAGATCTCGTATTAGCCGTGTGGTCCCCGGCAGAGTAGAATAGGCCACCCTCACTCTTACCGAGGTGTCGTAAAAGGCGACTAAGGTAAAGCTGCTGGCATGATCATCAGCATCCAGAGAAGGAAAACTCTGCATTTATATCAAAACCCTCGCCAACCCGTCTGCCAAGCGTGGTGAGTATGGCAATTACCCCTCATGTGATTGAGGAGAGGCCCGTGCCCCAGCAGTGGGGACTTAAATGGGCTGATGATGATGATGGTGATGATGAACAGATCTCTCTCTCGTGTTACACTGACGTATCAATTAGAACATGACTGTGAGTATATTAAGAGAACCCTTATATCTGCTTACACACTATGTTATATCGTACGTAGATTGTTGAGATCGGCTGCCTTAAGGTGACGGGTAGGCCACACTAGCGACGCTAATCGATTTTAATTTTTAAAACCCCGAAATTGTTTCAAATAGTTAATAGGTTAAGTACCTAAAAATAAAATCGATTGGCGTCACTAGTTTGCCCTACCCGTCACCTTAACCGGTTCGCTCGGATATTATTTATTACTAGTGGCCCGCCCTCACTTCGTTTCGGGACATTAGATCCACTATATACCAATAGATGGCGCCAGAAACAGATTACATCGCGCAAGCGTTTCGTGTTTTCGGATAAGCAATAAGCATAGCCGCTGTCTGTAGGACTTACCTCTTTATAAATAATATAGATAGAAGATAAATCAATTTCATTGATGAACACTTGTGTTTATTCAGTGTCTGGGTGTAATATACCTATAATGGTTTGTGTTACAAATTTCTCACGGATACGTAATTCACGCTGGAGCGAATTAATTAGTTAGTTGAGCGCTGCAATGAGCCTAATTAGGAACCGGATTACGCAAGGCGGCGGATGCAATGCCACTCAAGGGCGGATTCAGCTTTCAAATAGCCATGGAATCCCGTAGTTTGCCTGTGTAAGGATACGCCTCGACATGAAAAGGCCGAATGAACCACTTGGACCAGAGTGACACCAAGACTGTGAAAGAGCCACGCTTCGGCATGAAGGCCGATTGGACCGGAGTGAAACTAAGGGGCCACAGAAAACCGGCGTGAAATGGTGTTTCACAGAGTGAGTGTGGGTACTGGAGGCCCAATTCTATTTTTACCCTATTCTCTAGGGATGGGAATGTTTCACAGACTTGGTGACTTCACTGGTTTCGCGGGTGTCTTTGGGCAGTGACAATCGCTTACCATCAGTTAATAAGTATGCTCGTCTAAAAAGATGTAAATAAATCGGGGGGTGGGAGAGGTTATGCTAAGGGAATATATCTCGATACACCCTAAAGAGGGATCTTTAGAGTCGAACCCTCATGTATAAGGATTGTGGTCAGCGTCTATATCTGGGGCTGATGATCTGCCTGTACTGGTTTCTATTCAGCGTTTCAGTTCAGCATAGAATTTGGAGGAAAGGTCAGCCTTTCGACTGATTGGTCCACCTTGATAGTACCTCCGCGCGGCCTTCCATGTTCCCATTACCTATTAGTTTTTCCATATATTCTCAGAGTACCGCGTGGCAAAAATTATGCATTGTTGGCACATGGTGAACAGTGTAACCATAATGTGGAGATGGGTTAACATTGATCTATTTTTGTATTATTTATAACGCTCTCTTGGTCTAGTGGTTTAAGTTCCGTGCCGTGATCTCGGGATCTTGGGTTCGATTGCCGGGTAGAGCAAAAAGTACCTATCGAATATTTCGAGCATAGGTCGGGTTTGTGATCACCAATTCGCATTTGGCAAGCGTGGTGATTATGTCTAATCCCCTCATAGTAGCGATGACTTGATTTCTGTGATGGAGGCCTTTGCCATGCAGTGGGACAGTATGATATAAATCATCGTCATCATCATCATCAGCCCATTCAAGTCCCCACTGCTGGGGCACGGGCCTCCTTCAAACACTTGAGGGGTAATTGCCATACTCACCACGCTTGGCAGACGGGTTGGCGAGGGTTTTGATATAAATGCGGAGTTTTCCTTCTCTGGGTGCTGATGATCATGCCAGCAGCTTTACCTTAGTCATAATATAAATACAAATACAATAATATAAATATAATATAAATACAAATACAAAATTTCTTAATTTGTTAACAGTTAAATTACATGCGTGTGCGGGGTCCTCCTGTTAAGTATAAAATACTTGTATTAGGAGTAGCCCGCTCCTTCCAGAGACACTTTTAAAATAATAACACTTGTATTACATTAGTAACAGTAACATAAAATTTTGTATGCTTATAATAAGATTAATTTAACTTAATGATAGAAAAAAACAATCTGTGTTGCGCGTGTGTATGCGAAAGGATGTATGTGTGTGTGTGTGTGTGTGTGTGTAAGTATATTGGCTCATACTTTTTATTGATATATTTATAATTCTATGATTACATTTTTAAACTTTTTAAGTGATAACAGTTGAAAATAAAAATAATGGTGATGAGTACAGGGGCAAAGTTTCGCGATCCCCATGAACCCCTAGATCCGGAACTGGCTACCGCGACGGAGACCTTGTCTGGTATCAACTAGGGTACTCGACTACTCTTATACCCCTAGTGACACTTAGTTGTAAGCCGATTTAGGAGGGGTAATGTGTCTTGCACACGTAATTAATAATAAATAATAAAATGTATTATTTACCAAAAAAGTTTACAACAGCTTACAGCTAATACATTGACTCCCACACTAGGCGAAGCCTGTCTCGTGGGAATCATATCAGATTGATTTACCAGGTGTGCGGCTTATTACTATAGCAAGTTTTAGAAAATATTATAATTAAATGTAATCAGTACACAGTGTGTGTGCGTGTGCGTGCGTGCGTGTGTGTGTGTGTGTGTGTGTGTGTGTGTGTGTGTGTGTGTGTGTGTGTTCGTGTTTGGACGTGTGTCTGTGTGTGTTCGTGTTTGAATTTGCTTCCACTTCACGTTCTAAGGCACGCTTGTCTAAACGTGTATTTGCTTTGCTTCATGCTTTGAAGTTTATTAGCATAGACAAGTCTAACCTAAGTTTCAAATCCATAATAATTCCTTCAACAGATCCCTCTCTCGATTCATCTTCTTATCGTATGAGTTTGTTAGAAGTTCTTAAACCGCCGTAAAGTCTCTAACGTGGTAACGACAAACGACTTACTCATATGACACACGCGACCGGCTATTTGTTCCCCAAAATCATGTACTTACTTTAAGCTCACAAAGTCTTATGAAAGACAACTAACACAAAATAGTCAGTGTCCCTGTGGAATTCTAACCCTTGACTTGTAAGTTCTAAGTTTACAAGATAACGCTCTTTAGCAAGTCACCGGAATGACTAATGATAAAATCATGTCCCATCTCGCCATTGTGTAAATATTAGGTTTTTTTTTCAGATATTATTGTAACAAAGTACTGAATTGAGTGTGTAGGTATCTTTTTGCTGCCGACTATACTATGCAGGCAGCCAGTGTAATCGCGATACAGCGGTATTTATTAACAATATTGATTGTGATTCGACGAGCACAATACAACGACATCTCGGCGATCTTTGTTAACGTTTTATGCCATGAGGATCTATTATCGGAGCAGATTGATGAAATTTCATTTATCATGTCATAGACATGCTGAAAAGTTTTCGCCTCTACGTTTTTATACGAAGGGCGAAGGAGAGGAATTTTCTATCGACACCTTTGTGACCGAATGAGATAGTAGACAATATATTTTTTTTATTACTATGACATACAGACTGATGGCGAGCTATGGTAACTCAACGGATACGAACGCACCTTCCACGCAGGTGGTCGAGGTTCGAGCATGCACCAATGGTTTTTTCAAATCTATGTGCGTATTTCTACCATTACCATCTGCCCGGCGGAGAGGGAAAACATCGTGAGGAAACCATCACGTTTCGGAAATAGTTTCTGAACGTGTAACCATGATTCAGTTTGTCTGGTTCCCCTGTTAAAAGGTTGCGAAGGTCAGACGACAATCGCTTCATTGTAATTACTAGACCCCCCAATCCTGAATCAGCCAGCCAAGGTGACAGCTTTGGACGCAACCGGGAATCACACGCTAAGATGATGAAGAAGAAGACATACAGACTGATGGCGGTAGAACTATGTAAACACTGGCATGCCGAAGCGTGGCTCGGGAGAACCGGCTCCACCGGCCTCACAGAAAATCGGCGAGAAACTGCGTCTACGCTGTGATTCGCCGAACTTGTGACTCCACTGGTATTGCCCACGTGTGTAGGGCGGCAGCAGTTGCTTACCATCCGGTGATCCGTCTGCTCGCCTGAAACCTATCACATAAAATAAAGAAAAGGTAAATACAGATAGGGCAACATCGAGCGACACCGCCAGGGGAGCTACGCTTTACCACGATCGTCAGCTCTCATGCTGTGTAGGTAATTACGGGTACCTATATGGCATGCCACAAAAATGCACGACTCTTAAGCCGAGTTGTGAGGCGTGGCCTAAAAGAAGCCTCCAGCAATAAATGAATGTGGACTAATGACGATGAAGTTTTTTGAAGCGTATAAGCACTGATCGTAAAAGCATCACAGCCGCTCACGCACGCATTTGTTACGTTGTAGGTACTATACTTCAGATGGAGATTCTTATGTACGCACATAAGAATCTCCATCTGTTCTCGGAGAAGTCTGAATTGTCACAGCCTTAAAACACCAGAAATAAGCACAGACTTGCCGTTCCAACAGTTCTTGTACACCAGTCTTGCTGGTGTCTTCTTGGCAGAAATTACATTCCGAACCAGTGGGAAACATGTTGACATTCATAAGTGTTCTGTATGGACCTAAGTAAATTGAATAAACTATTTTCATTTTTCATTATTATTATACTGTGCCAAATTGACGTTCATCAAACATATTTCTAACCGACTGACTGATAAGTAAGAGTATCATTATACTATGATATTAAGTAGATTTAATATCCATATCTACCTACTCGAAAAAACGAGAGTGCAAATTTGCACTCTAGCATATTAATATGCTACGGGTAAAATGTATAAAGTATATTGACCCGATTACCCTTCAGTACCCTTGCCTTTTCTAACCTAACCTTACCCAACCAAACCCTGGATAAACCTAGGTTTAATAAATCTAGCATTACCCATAAATCAACTAGTTCGAGTGAGCATGAGTCTACACCGTAAACAAATGCTCACACGATATCCTTTATTTAAATCAACATAGGCTATAAGCAACTAATCACATTAGGCAGTTACCTAATACCCGCGTGATACGAAAATTTCGTCCAGAGAATAAACGGGTTCAAATTGCATCTAATTAGCGGGCGTGATTAAACGAGCCTGCAATGTTGACGGGGCAGCTTTCCACGCTGATTGTAATGCGGCAAAGATAATATTAAATGACTTTAATAATACTGTACTTATACCTATACAATAAACTAATACACTTGGCGCGGACTTGTCCAAATCCAATAACACGATTCGCAGAACCAGGGCAACAGAAGTCTTCGTAGCGAGCCTTTTTTCAGGCAACTGATTCCACTGTTTCGCAGTACGAATAAGAAAACAGGATTCAAACCTCTTTGTGCGGACTTTTGGTATTTCTACCATGTACCGGTGTCGATTGAGGGTCTGCCTGGTGGAGTAGTGGAAGAACGGAGATGCTCCAATGGCATTGTACCGTGTGACAGTTCCGTGGCGCACTCTCCAAAATGTATCCGATAGAACACCGATAAGCTTGCTACCTTGCGTCGGTGTTCAAGGTAGTAGTTGGTGTTCAAGGTTGTAGCCTCTTACCCACAAGCTCAAAAAAGCCATCCCAAAGATGAGAACAGTACTCCATGCAGGCTCGGACTTGTGCTTGATATAAGTTAAGCAGCTGTCCTGGCGTAAAGTACTGCCTCACTTTAGCCAGAATACCAGGCAAGAGGTTTTTGAGGCAAGTTGAGCTTTGGACTCGATGTACGTGCCAAAGTTGAGGGAAGAGGTGAGAGACATGCCAAGAAGCTCAAGACGGCTAGTAATCGGCACGGACACATTCTGGAAAGTGGGAGTCAGTTGGAATTGACTCCGTTTAGCAGAGAACAGACACGCCTGGGTCTTAGCTGCATTGAACGAAACTCGGTTGGCATTTCCCCAGTCGGAGACCACCTTCAAGGTCTCGTTCATGCTCTCGACCATCCTACGAGTACTACGATGTTTTCGCTTTGAAGCCCTGGGTACGCTTAGACCATGATTTAGAGCTGGCAACAACGTATCTTTCAAAAGATTGGAACATTTGCATCTGGGTCAGTGCAGAGATGCGGAACAGTGAAACGCTTCATTTGGAATATCGACTCTCAGATAGATCCGTGATTCATGCCCCTCATTCGGATCATTCGGCTCACTCGGATCATTCAGCTCATTCGGATCATTCCGCTCATTCGGATCATTCAGCTCATTCGGATCATTCGGCTCATCAATCAAGCAGCTCATTCGGATCATTCGGTTCACTCAGACTCGAGATCCATTTGAGTCGAATGATACATTCGGAACAAACATTAGAGATTCAGAACAGTGCATCATTTTGCTGAGTCGGATCACTGAGTCGTTTCAGTAAAGGGTTCTACACGTCGACCATGATTCAGGATTTGGGGAGTCATGTAATTACAATGACGCGACTGCCGTCCTGACCTTCGTAACCATTTAACAGGGGATCGAGACCAACGGAACCATGGTTACGTTGTCGAAAACTATTGGAAACGTGCCAGTTTCCTCGCGATGTTTTCCCTCACCGCCTAGCCAATGTTAGAAATGCTCACATTGATCTGAATCCAGAAGTACATGTTCGAATCCGAACCACGGCCCCCTGCATAGGAGCCGCGTTCTCATCCACTGAGCTACAATCGCTCAAAGAGACAAGGTATGCATAAGAAAGACCACCTAGCGGAAAGTGGCTATTGTCGCCTATGGACATTTATAACCAGAAGGAGTGACTAATTCGTTTCTGACCCTTTAGATGTTTGTACTGTTGACTTTTTAAGAACCCAAGGCAGACACAAAACTTCGGGTGTTGAAGTTTCTAATTACTAGAGTTTGTGGTATACTTTAGTACTTTGGAATGGTACGTACTCTATTCCAGATCTCATCCTTGATCAAATTTTCAAGTTGATGAACTAGGTATCACGATGGAAAAGAGAAGTATTGACAGCAACATAAAGTAAAAAAGTAAAGTATCGGCCTTCATACTGTCCCACTGCAGGGGAAAGGCCTCCATCATAGAAATCAAGTTATCACTACTACCATAACAGGAACATTTTTTTTACGTTATGGCAGACAAACGAGCAGACGGCTCACCTGATGGTAAGTGAATTGCCGCTGCCCATGGACATCTGCGACACACGGGGCATCACAGATGCGTTGCCGGCTCTTAAGGGAGGAATAAGCTCTTTTCTTGAAGATCACCAGGTCGTGTCAATTCGGAAACACCATCGTTGGTAGCTGATTCCATAGTTTTACTACGCGCGGTAGGAAGTGGCGTGAGAAGATGTGGGTGAAATTTGGAATCCTGGCGTGATGTACGATGGTGAAAATTCGCAGCTGACATGCTAAAGATGAAACGTATTTATTGTATTATTTATTGGTATGTCTATTTTTATAGCAATCTTTTGCAATTTACTCTCATGTAAATAACATACTTAAAAATTCCATCTAGTGTTCAGGCGGGACTCGAACCCATACCATTCACAATCCGGGTAAATGTTCTACCAAATAGACCACTGAACGCGTTACTATGTCAACAAAATTTGTAAGTGCTTGATCCGACACGAGATAACATTTTTAAGTGTGTTATTACTAAATAACACTACATAATACACTAGTATAGCACGTTTCAAAAACACCTAGATAATAACAAAACCCATTCAATCTGTACCTCTACAAGAATACAATTCGGAGAAAGACACAAACAGCATTGTCGTAAGTATGAGCAAACTGTAACACTGCGGAAGACGCAAAAGTTTGAAAACATTTCCCGCACGACGGACATCTGCTTTGTAGTTTTTGACGTCGCGACTTTCAAAACATTTTTGAATATTCCCGTTATGAAAGTTGGGACAATCCGGGATTAGTGTGGCAACCCTGAGAAATGGGCGGACGGAATTGGAAAAGTTGGGGCGAGTCGGCTCGCGAGGATTACTGCCGGCTGTATTGGCACAATGCGACGCGTAACTTCCTTCGGGCAGGCGTTATCAATGCGTCCGCGACTGCGAAACAGCTCAATACGTCTGAGCTGCGACCCCAACTTTGTGCCGCAATGCTTAGTGCGGCAAACGCAACTTTGTAACTGAACACAGTTGTAGACCAATGAAGGTTCCACTCGTGAGTTGACAGTTATGAACCACTTACGTACTTCAATACGACGCGTCACTGTTTTCGGACAGCGGCGTTATCAATACGTTCGCGTCTGCGGAACATAACTCAATACGTCTGAGCTGCGACCCCAACTGTCTAGTAGACAGTGTCTACCGCAGTGCTTAGTGCGGTTAACGCAACTTTCCAACTGAAAACAGTTGTAATAGATGATCTACTCGTAAGTGGACGGTTATGGGCCGATTACTAACTTCTGACTTTACAGCGGTGTAATTGCAGTTTCATAACTGCAATTATACTACTGTTTAATCAGGAGCTAGTAAGCACCGTTTACTGCTTCTATTCCTCAATAAAGTCGGGTCATTCTTATTCATAGAAGGTATAAAGAAGACTGTTATAATTTTCGATAGCATAAAATCAAACATATAAATGAGTAATAAATAAATATTTATTTATGAAACAAAAGTATATCGCCCTGATGGTCTAGTGGTTTAAGTACCAGGCCGTGATCTCGGGGTCCCAGGTCGAGCAAAGATATGTTTCAAATTTTTCGAACAAAGCTCGGGATTGTGATCACCAATCCGCATTAGGCAAGCGTGGTGATGAAGCCTAATCCCATTATAGTAGCCATGACTTGATTTATATGATGGAGGCCTTTGCCCTGCAATGGAACAGAATACAAGCTGATACTACTGCTTGAAAAAATAAACCCGTAAAAATAGTCAGAATAAATAAACATTCAACCCTACGTCACCCAGAAGTAAGAAGCTAAAGTAACACGTCGATAGTATCGCGGGCTTCGCGTTAAGTTTGTGATTGTTTGCTTCAGAAGTTGGCTGCCATGCTCCGCAAACTCCACTAGTAAGTAATATCATGTTGTAATCTGACATCTTTTCTTCAAACATAGTGACAAAATTGTTTCGCAGGATCATGGTATCTAAACTCAGGTAGGTATGTAGGTAAACGATAGAACTATACTATAAGAATACAATCCTTTTATCCTTACATAATAATAGGTTTATTGAAACTCATACATACTATCAATATACCTACCTAAATATACAGATAACGAAAATATTATGAGATATTTTCGATCCAAAATGATCAAAAAGAATCCATTCTCTTTTGTTAAAAGTAGATGTAACTTTTAAAAAGCAGATTAAACTTATTTTAATAAGTGACGATTTCTATCTGATACTAGCTTCTCACAGTCTGTAGTTGAAGTTTAAAGCAATCTACCAAGTTAAATTGCTCAATTTTATTTGTACTGTATCAAAAACATTTAGCCACCATTTTTCAAGCGGAGTTTGCCGACGACACCTATAAAAAGACAATTTTCCTAGGCTCAGGCAACTTCGTAAACTTGTTCCTCTGGTAACTGAAAGTCCAATATCATCTATCACATCACATTTAACACTGGAACGAGTAAAGATTTCCCGGGCCCCGCTGAGTGCGGAAACGTGACATTTTCCAATGTTCGCCTGCCCTTAATATTGCTTCCATCTTCTAAGTAGACACTATTTTTAAAAGTTTTATAAGAAAGTATATTGAAAGAAAAGGTACTTATTGTTGTAACCCAGAAGGCTTCATGAAAAGCGATTTTTGAGCCGTAAGAGACCTTTTACGGATTAAATAAGTGGCCACTAAAAATTTTGTGATAGTGACATGAATGGTGTGTGGCGTACCCATAGACATGCACCCTTTAAAGCGCCTGTTTTCTAGTTCCATGGAAAAGCACAATTCTTTTTTATTTCGAATGTCATGATCAATTTTTCAGTTGTTGTCTTAATTTCGTTGCAATCAATAAAAACTGATAGCGGTGCCACTGATACAAAAGGGCTCTTTTATAGTGAGCAAGCGATCAAATAGCACACCTGATGGTAATGTGATCATCGCCGCCCATTTCAGTATCTCTAATCTATCTGCAACCCGAGGTATCACACATGCGTTGCAAGCTAAAAAAAAAGCCCTGAATGAAGATCACGGTCGTATTCCGTTTGGGAAACACCACTGCAGTGGTTACTGGCTGCTGCAGTAAATGCTGACGCTGCGCCTTTTTTT
Source organism: Marasmia exigua (assembly GCA_019059595.1). Taxonomy (NCBI): domain Eukaryota; kingdom Metazoa; phylum Arthropoda; class Insecta; order Lepidoptera; family Crambidae; genus Marasmia; species Marasmia exigua. The sequence goes on along the minus strand of CM032475.1, from coordinate 10,619,152 downwards.
TTTTTTTGTATTGGCTGCTATTGCGTTTGCTTATGCCAAACACATTTTTTTAACTCTGCCAATGTCGAGTGATTAACGAGACACGTTTTAAAAGAAAAATTGACCGGTATGGATGAGATTAAATTCTTCAGGATATTATTTTAATTTGAGTTCTTACACCACCTAAAACAAAAAGATACAACAGAACGTATAAACCAACACATAGACGGCACAAAATGTGACGCTGCGCCTTGTTGGCCACAAACCAATGTCAATGTCACTGTTGACAGATGGTTTCACAGGTTTACTGTGCGCGGTGTGAAGTGCCGTGAGATCGCAGTGTATTGTACGTAAAGCCATCCAAGTGATATAGAACGTTTGACGTACATTTGACGTTCTGACAGTGACGGTAGGTACGGTAATGAAAATTTACAGCTGAGATTAAATCAAACAGCTCCTTGCAATCATAACATTTAAACCCTAATTAGTTGTCACTACCCTAATTAGTTGTACCGTTGTTGTAACGGTAAACAGCATTACTTATCTCTGAAAGCCGGATGGCGTAGATTCGAATCCCAGGGCGGACGTATACCCACTTCGTGTTTCAAAGTATCTCCAGTTTGGTTTGGAAATTGCAGGCTTCAAGTACCTCGTTGTTCGAAACAACGGTGATTCTGTGCTTTTGAATGCACGTAAGCGTTCAGTGGTCATTATCCAACCACGTCAACGGCCTTAGGTAAACTGGCCAGGGGTTGACAGCTCACTCGATATATACAAGTAAAATATCTCAGATGAAAAGGTTGGCCAGAAAATGCTTTTTTATTCTAGCCTGAAACGGCGTACTCTACACTACGTGGATACTCTTCTCGTTTATTAATTTTTAATTCTTGATGGTATAAGTAAAGATAATGTGAATGTTGATATGTGGAAGGTTCCATGTTTGGTTCCCGGTTGAGTCAATTTCTAGTCACGGGTTTGGGTGTGCTGGGAGAGGCCTATCCGGCATCACCTACTAGTAATCACTTACTCATAGTTCAAGGAATGTCAAATTGTCTTTTGCATATTTAATTCTTCACAGGTTCATGTCCGAGCACGTGCAACCTGTGAGTAAAAATGCATGCCTTTGTATTTTTCAAATCTATGCCCTATTTCTACCGTTAGCTCGGCGGTGAACAAACATCGTGATGGGACATGTATGTTTCGGATAGCTTCTCTAACTGTGGATATAAACAATTTTTGATTTAATGATTCTGAACGTCCGCGATCCAGAATTTACGGATTCCCCTGTCTAAGGGTTGCAATGGTCAAACGGCAGTCGCTTTATTGTAATTACCAGACTTCCCAAATCCTGAATCAAGGCAAGCGATGACGATGATGAGAAGAACCTGAGAAATGCGTATTTTCAGTTGAATATATAAAGCTATCTATCTTTTTTTATGTTAGAGGCGGACGAACGAGCAAGCGGGTCACCTGATGGAAAGTAATCAATGCCGCCCATGAACATCCGCGAAATCAGAGTGATCGCTAATGTGTTGCCGGCCTTTTTAAAAAAGAGTACGCTCTTCTCTTGAAGATCTCTAAGTCGTAGCCGTCGGGAAATACTTTCACAGCCGTGCCACAGAACTGAGGTACGTGGTAGAAAGTTTCTCGAGAAACGCACAGTATTAGACCGCCATCCGATGGGGATATAATGACAATCGCTTGCGTGTGGTTCGATATAAGAATTCAGCTGCAGGGAGTAGATCAAACAGTTCCTTAGAGCACTCCCCATGATAGATGTGGTATAGAATGCTAAGGGAAGCTATATCCCGCCGCAGTGCTAGAGGATCAAGTCGACTAGAGTCAAGTCACCGACAATTCGATCAGCCCTACTTTGTATGCGGTCAAACGGAAAATCTTTTGGAAAAGTAAATTAGTAACTAATATTGTTATATAACACGATTCTAAACTCCAGGTTATCCATTTTTGTTGTTCTAGGAATCTAATTCAACAGGTAGACACAATCTACCCGGTCTGCAATCATCTTCAGGAGGTTTAGGTATAACTACCCCGAAGTTGAAACTGTGTGACGTGGGCAGGCGTACTTATGGTCCCCTAATCATCACGATGAGGCCGCAACAGCTGCGGCGAGGCGCCTCGACACAAATATGCACTTTGCTTAATTATGGTTAATGCACAATGACGGAGGCGGGGAATATATGGTTGCAACACTTTCTAGAACGAGAGTTGCTTAATAATATTTCGATACATGTCGGGATGATGTACCGGGGGCCTAATAGGGGGATTTGAAGGGGAAATGGTTAACAGCGTACTTGTGACTCTACTAGTCAGTTAGTAGTTGCGGGAGTCTGTGTGTCTACTCGTCTGCCGCTTATCACATAAAAAATATTAATTTGATTTACAACCTGTGTGGATAAAGAATGGGATCAGAAATGGCGGCGCATCTATTCACTTCTCGCTCGCTCACTATTTGCGTCTATACTCGCACTCGTGGGGTGCAATAGATGCGTCGCCATTTCAGATCCCATTCTTTATCCGCACAGGTTGTAAATCAAATTCTACGTTGAATGGATCGACCTTTAGATACCGTTTTAAATTGTATAGGAATTCCAAGGAATAAAATAAAAAATCTTTAAACCAGTTTTATTCAAAGTTACAAGGTAATTCAAAGTTACCCAAATTGACTGTACGATTTTTTTCATATTATATCGCCTGAGCACTCGAAATTTTTTTAAGTGCGTTATTTACTTAAAAAATATCGATAAAAATATTTATCTTTGACATCGGTCAAACCGGTTAAATTTTTAACAATTTCGGGGTTACAACCTCTGGGCAAACACTTATACTATTTATTAAATAACCATGTACAAATTTTGAGTCCAACGCGTACGCGAAAAATTGATTCACGCCAAAAGCGGCCACTTTTGGCCTGAACCAATTTTTCGCGTACAAAAACAGACCAAACATTTGTGCATATTTATTTAATAAATTGTATAAGTGTTTGCCAAGAGGTTGTAACCCCGAAATTGTTTAAATTAGATCCGGTTTAGTGGCTAAAAATATAAATCGATAGGCGTCGCTAGTGGGACCCGCCGCGCAGCACTGGCCTCAACGCCAAATTTACTGGTGGATTGATGCGCGCGCGGTTCACCGCAGACACTTTAAACTTCACGGTCTCGTTATTAACATCTCCTGGTTTTAGCCACTCACCGCAGCTGAGAAGTTACTTAGTAAATTAACCTTGGATTGTAAACATCATTACACAGCTTTGGATCCGTTTTAACTGTGTCTAATTAATTTATTTATAAGCAAATAAGTACACGTTATGCTATACGGGATCAATTACACGGGTCTATAAAAACCGGCCAAGTGCGAGTCGGACTCGCCCTTGAAGGGTTCCGTAGCAGCAAGTAAAATATATGGAAGGTAAATTGCGGTTTACGGTTTATAACGTATTAAAAAAAATGGTCACTATATCTAGTTAAAACCAATGGACAACATTTCAAAATTGCTAAGCTCTGAAATAAAAAATACCATTTCTTCATTTACCGTTCCGCTGCGCGAATATATATTTTTTAATTTTTTATATTGCTTATTTACTGAGAAAAAAATTAAAAACTAAAAAACGTAAGATGACGTCATCGGACGGCAGAATGTAAAATATTTCTTTGCCTAGTACATTATAGTTTTAAATTTACGAAATGCCAAACCCATGACATGCAACTGTCAAAAAAAAGACAACTTGTCAACATTGAATGAATGAATGACGTTGACAATGCTGACACTAGTATTATTTACCTTTGACAGTAGTACCTTTTTTTTATTAAAACAATGATAAGCAAAGGAATATCGCTGTATTCAGCCGTCCGATGACGTCATTTGGCGCTTACGTCTATTTAGAATATAAAGAATTTTAATAATTATTTTATGCATGAAAATGGACAAATTTTGAAAAAAGAAAAAATATGGGTCCGTTCATTTTATGTCTATTTTCATATAAAAAATCAATATGCATATGTTAAAAATATGAAATGTTGTCCATTTTAGTTGTTAGTTTTCATGATTATGTACATCATATATTTTTTTTTAGTTTTATAATTCATTTATTATAGAAGTTAGAGAGGGGGGGGGGGGGGGGGGGATCGGGGGGGGGACACAATTTACCACTTTGGGAGCGTCTCTCGCGCACAGTAAGACCTATCCATAGATACCCACACGTATAGGTTTGATGAAAAAAAAATTTTGAGTTTCTGTTTCAAGTATGGAGACCCCCCAATTTTTTATATTTTTTCCAATTTTTGTGTAAAAATCGTAATGCGGTTAACAAAATACATCTATACTAAGTTATACTATTGATAGTATAATTCTTATAGTTTCGGTGAAAAGTGGCTGTGACATACGGACGGACGGACAGACATGACGAATCTATAAGGGTTCCGTTTTTTGCCATTTGGCTACGGAACCCTAAAAATCATATGTTATATGTAAAGACTAACAGTAAAGTTCGTTGAGATACCTAGCTACTGTGCTTGCTTTGTAGGTAGGTATTTCAAGAGAGATATACCTTCCAATGTCCTCAAATCCCAAACAGAAATTACTTACCTAAGAAAGATAGTTATCGAATATAATGTTAGCTCAACTAACAGGCCCAACCAACCAATGATTTAAACGTTAGTAGCGATCTTAATTTCCGCTTTCTACTCGTACAGTCGGCGTCAGGTAAAGTTACACCCTCGCAGTGCAAAAATAACACTTGTGTCTCAGAAATAAGGTCGGTCCAAATGTCAACAAGGTACTTCACGTACCTATTTGGCGAAGCCACCCAGCGGGCTAGGCGTGCCTTGTGGATATAATAATTTCCACTATATTCTCTGTACCCACTGTTATTAATTACCTATGAGATCCTCTATATTAATTAGTATTATTGTAGATACTTACTCTCGAACGATTACTTCGTTAAGTGAGATCGTATACATAAGTTTCACATTCCAGTGTCGTCATGTGGTGTTAATACTTACCTACTGTTAGATACCTTTTAGGCGTGTATACTTACACGTATTGTTAGGAAATAACTATCAGAAGTGTAAAAATAAAAGAAAAATCGTGAAGCTTAACATTAAGTTATTTCCGAATGGAGACCACCGATCCATCCTAGCACTCCTAGCCACACGACCGTTGCGTCCGAGTCCCTAATTGGTCTCTGACGCCTGCCGACTCCGGTGCCCCGTTGCTGGGGCCTCGGCTACTCCTGACTCAGCAGATGCTGAGCTCTCTGCTAACAGTATTGTTTATAAAACTCACCGCGTATTATTAAGTACACAAAACAACTAAGTTGGTACATATACAACTTCCAAACTCACACCCATCAGTTAGTCAAAAGGATAAATAAGATCTCTGGTATTCTGAGAAAGCTGAGAGATGCGGCATCCTAAGTAGGACCTTTTGATAGGGATTTACAAAGCCTTATGTGAATCGCTGACAGGATATTGTACCTCGATCTGTGGGAGTGCTGCAAAGACCACACTTCTTGAGGTTAAACGAACTACCAGGTCCATTCTTAAATTTCCGATACTCCACAGTCACCCTCTGCTAAGAAGCAAATGTCCTCACCATTCGCCAGATATTTATTCTGAAATCTTGTTTAAAAAGTCAATAAGGATTATTATGTTCCGATTTACACAAAACACTTCTGAAAAAACGAGTTTTTAAGTTGCCGGATTTAACCATCAAGACATCCTACTTGCTGGCCGTTTTAGGCATCAATTAGGGTACGCGTTTACAATGCTGTAGTAAATAACTGTGATATAAAAAACTGTACTGGATGCTAAAACAGTAATCACTAAATGGTTACTTAACATGGACTATATGTTCACCGAAGACCTTTTGAATAGATGTTTTGAAGTTTATTCTTTGTTAATTTCATTTTCATAGAATATTTATCTGTCTAAACTTAAAGCAAAAACTTAATCTTTTTTTACATTATGTATATCATATCAACAATTGTGTGTTTATTATTAATAATGGTTTCCCTCACAGGCAATGCTTAGTTTGGGCACCTCTGTTAATTACAATAAAATATACTTCTATACTTGCACTAATATTTAATTTTAATTTTAGGTGTGCATATTGTAACAACTTTTTGTGCAATAAAGATATTATTTTATATTATACGTATAGGCTGGAAAAAAAATTGGTCCCTGGAGCGAAAATACCTTAAAAGTAGTCCTTACGTCGGCAAGCTTTACTTACTCCTTTGTTATTCAAAAGAAATAAAACTGCATTTGTACGTTTTTACATTTTTCTTTTATTGTCCAGTAATCTAGCCGTAAAATAAATAAAAATTAAGATTGGCCATTTTAGTCCACCAACAAAAAAAAATTCTGTAAGAAACCTTAGCTTAGGTTAACCATGTAAGGTTTTACTTACCTACACAATATTAACGTTCCTCTTCACTAAGTAGTTAACATTTCGTAAAGCAAGAAACTTCCTAAATTTTCTATAGTCTGTTGAAAACTAAAATCAATCCGGCTTGCCCATTCGAACTACCTTCATAATTTCGGTAATTCACAAGGGATCTCCGAATTAGCAGCCGAATCGCTGAACTTTGTCCTAAACGCTGCAGGAAACCGATCGACCTGCTCCGCTGAATAGAGCCTCCTCATTGTGCGCGTGCAAATCTATGGCCGGCCCGCTCCTAGCCCACGGCAAACTTCCTCCAAATTGTATTAAAGTATTCGCCCATAATTCAACAGTAACAAGAAAACGAGGATTCAACCTCAATATGTGCTCAAGGTGTCGCTATTCAGTGAAGCGAAGTTAAAGGAGCAAAGTTTCCGAATTTGCCCCCCGGGCCGATCCAACTTCTCTGTTGCAATAAATAAGGATTTTAGCGACAAATTACCACACGAAAACGTTTTACCCTTCCTTGTGAAAGTTGGGAACTAGTGAAAATGGGAACGAGAACGAAAGGCGCTTGGCACCAATGCAAGGGTTCCAAATCAATTTCGCTCAGGTTCTATAATGCTTTTGGGATAACATTCCAAAAGGACTCAATATCTGAGTCAATAGTTGCTTCAATTAAAGGTCTTGCGTCTTTTGTACACTGTTCGTATTTCAGTTTGTAAGGGAACTTTTTCCTTCCCAGCTGCATTGAGGTCGTGTCAAGTTGATTCGAACGTTTTTTCTCCTGTGAAATTTCTTATGGATACACCATCCGTCACGAGAAAAAGGAAATACCTATTTGCATTTGTACTGAAACAGTACGGTTTCTTTTAGGGAATGTCTAGAGATACAAACGCTATTTTAACCGATTCAAAAAAAGGAGGTTCTCAATTCGACTAGTTATTTTTTATGTTTGTTCGCCGATTCTGAAATTTTATAGGCACACGTAATGTTTTTGCATCTTTTTTCAAAGCAGCACCAGTATTTACGTCTGATTGTATTAATTTTGTGGCTCTGCTGATGATGGAAGGTCAACTTCTCAACGGTAAGGAGTTAAAGGATAACTCTTTAGTTTCTGCCGTTCTTATATATGCGTGGCGGACTGGCAGACAAGCAGACGGATCACCTGATTGTAGAATCCATGTGGTTGGCGACTGAGATGACCATTACAGATACCGCTGCCCAATCAGAGTTACTGACTCCACTAAGAGTGAATGTGTCTGAGGCAACGGTTCTGAGAACGGATATTTCCTACTTTATATTATTACTTATCGTCTCCGAAACCACTTTCGGAATCCACGCAAGATAACGAGAGAAGCAAGACTTCTCAACAAGAATAGGTAAGTATCCCTTGGTAATTAATTCGTCATTGGTAAGCAGATAGTTACCTACCACTTACCTACTTATACTTTTCATTGACATTGGGGGAGGCCTATGTCCAGCAGTGGACGTCTATTGGCTGAAATGATGATGATGAATACTTTACATTCTCCGGTCAGACTACATGGCAGATCTTTTTAGCAAACCTATACACAATACAATTGAACGGAATCCTTTCGCACTTGATCAGGGTAGGGCTATTGAATTACTTACCTAAATGAAGTACCTACCTAACGTGTAATATTTGCCCGACGCTTCTCAAGGTATCTGTGTTTCGGGAGCATAATAAAGACATTTTCCAGGGTGATAGACCGTCCGATATCTTATTACAGCGAGCTTGTAAACTGACGGAACGCTCCTCGAATCACTGCCTTTATGGCCTGCGCTCCCGATATTCACCTTCGAGAACATTTCTGCCAAAACAAACCTCCGACGCAAAATAAGCCTTGGTCCCTGATGTCAAAGCTGAGAGTTGTATAAAAGCCTATAAAAACGGTGCGGGCTGATATAGGCAGATTTTTTGTCGACTGTGATGGATAAAGCGAAGGAGAGGAGGGCAACTTGATTGAAAATCCCGTTAAAGGAAAGAGGTGCTTTTAGGAGTCTTTGAAAGACTGAAGGGACCCAATGCCTGGGACTTGATCATGTAAGATTCTAACTATGTATGAGTTTTTGTTTTACTGTTTGACACATACAGGGATAATGTTGTCCTACTTTTGGTTTATGATTTATGTCTAGGTTATGTTTCTAATTCAGTTTCCTTGCTTTGTATTGTGCCAAATAAAGTTTTAATTCATTCATTCATAAGTACTTAGCACAAATCAGTCATCATTATCATCACTGAATTCGGTTCAGCCGCTCTTTTACCTACCTAATCTTCTACTTAGTTTGTGCCTTCTAGCTAAATAGTAGGGGAAGTAAGGTACCTACTAAGGTACGTCCAAAATATGCATATATGGACAAAACGACACATTAGTTTTATTTAAGAATTTGTGTGGTTTTAACTGTCAAAAATTAGTCAATGAAAAGGCACCTACACCGAAAATATACCATGGGATTTCTGAGAGCAGCCGTTTTAAATACACAACGGACGACATGTTGACATTTAGGTACTGTGTTTCAAGGTTAGTTCCTGTTTACTATACTCTTTGGAGGTTAGAACGAAATTTATCAGTGCTTGGTCGGTTGTTTTTTTTGTTTTTCGGTAAGTTTTCTTTTGTTATTTTACTGTTTCATTGTTATTTATATTTCTAAGCATTTTTTGTTTGAGGTCATCGCGTAGAATTTCAAACATTATTGTCACTGCAACAAGATTATTCTTCGATTCGTAATAGTTTTGTAGGGTATTATGTACCTAGGTACAAAATGACATACAAGCACTCTGGACTGAACGACATACTTATCTCTTTGGCCGTAGAGTAGCTTGCTACATATATAGTGATCTGCGGCAGTAGAGATTGTAACAATAAAAATAATTATTAAGTAAATCTGCATAAATCTTTTTAATTAACAGAATGTCAATATGCCATGGAATCATACGAGGACAATAATTAGAATCGGCAATCGTGGAATCCAGAAACGATGAAAAAAGCTATTGCAGCTGTCAAAGAGGCGTTGGCTTCTGACGTTGACTTTCGAATTGGCTGAAAAGAGTGCCTTTGCGCACAATTTTAATACAAAGCTGGCCAGAAGTGGCTAGATGGATTTTGGCTGTGTATGTCATTTAGTCCATACGACTCATGTCGTTATGGACGAAACGGATTTATCTTGATCTTCACTTAATACTAAATAGTTTTGCAAGTGTTGATTTTTCTGACAAAACCTATATGATGTCTTATAACAAATTAATATAAGCAAAGTTGTAAGAAAAAAATATATTCCTATTATGAAGAATATTGAAGTTATTGATGATTAATAAAACACTATGTCATTTTGGACGTACTTCCCCCTGTTACTTACACGACAGTTAAAGTAACGGTCGTGGTAAATAATTTAAAAAAATCTGTGAAAAAAACCGACTTCAAAAACCACGAACTAAAAAGTGTAAAATAATATTTCTAATACTTTATACACTTCAAATAACATTTAATAACAGTACACTCGAGAAAAGGTGTTACCGAAGTCGGCGACAGCATTCAATTATTCAACAAGGATTAGCCGCCGAATTCGGTAAAACCTTTTCTCGAGTGTACTGTCATAAAATGGTATTTGAAGTGTATAAAGTTTTAGAAATATTATTTTACACTCGAATTTAGAACATCTTTTTTTAATTCGGTTAAAAATATCATAAAGGGTGTCAAGTTATGAAGAGTTTCATTATTTTTATTGGGCAGAGTTAAACGCCAGGGATTTTAAGCACTAATTGCATTTATTGTATAAAATACGAGAGACGAAATATTACATTACATAGCACGGCTTTGACATATTTTTTGAGTGACAAACTGACAACCAACCCATAGAAATGCGTATCGATACATACATCCTTCTTTCAAACTTTACATACATACGTTATAGCACTAGCTCACGGGCCTTCGTATACTCAACAATTTTCTTTGTCAAAAGAAAACCTAGATGTATTTTCCTGAAGTAGTCATGATGACCATGTCCACCCTACGGCGCTGGCATATCCTTGAATTTTGGGGCAGCTTGTATATGTGTTACCTACCTGCCTATTAAGGCACAAAGCGAGCTGTTCGATTCTGCTTCGTTTCTTACAAAGCATCTTTTTAACTTTAAGACTAATTCAAAGGCTTCACCGCTACGTCCCCGCTGCAATTAAAGTTTAAATTTAATGAAACTTTCGTAATGATTAATTGATCTTGTGAAAAGCGTCTGTTATTTCAGTCTCGTGTATCACTCGGGAACAATGAATATGATACCTTGAGCCCAATAGGGTATTTGACTAAGCTCGAGATTTTACAAAATAAAAATATTTTATCAAAATATAGGTAAATATGTGCCAATAGCAAAAATTCTCAATTAAAAATATAACGTCTAGCCGGTTTTATGGTCATTCAAAGATTCATGGGCAAGTCCATTTTAAAAGTATGAAATTATTAATAAATAATTAAACCATTGAATAAACCATGTAATTTCCACCAACTATTATAATGGAACCATTGACATAAACGAAACATTTGATATAGCTACCATACAACATTCAAATGAAATGCATACAAAATACTGTCGTGTGACGTCACATCTCAGTAGCCATTTGTATGGAGCGTTTTGGGTTTGCCCAAAATAATGTGATTTTAAAGTTGTGATATCTCAGGTAGTTTAAATGAGAATCAAGTGATTCTTTCAACGATGTTTCTATCATTAAGAGGTCTTTTGATTACAAAAATAAAAAAAAATTAGTCAAATACCGTATTCTCGGGTTCGTGATATTTTGAAAATATGGCGGATATCACTTGAAATCCATACAAAAAACTATGTTTTAGTGATATATGTCGTATGAAAATAAATGTCACGAGCACGAGAATTGGGGTCTTTGACTCATCCTTTACTTGAACACTGTTCTGTTATCGCGCACATTGTAAGGCGAAGCGTAAGGCACACTAGGAATGATCTGTATCTATTTTTTTTACCAGTATTTTTTTACCAATTTTGGACCGCCAAGACTAATGGGTGTAAGACCTACCTAAGGTTTAATTAAGAATTTTCATCTTCATCATAACTGGTCAAGTGGTGAAATAAAATGGCTTGAGTACTAATTTTTGGACTATTTTCCGGTTCAATTTCCGGGCAATAGAGATAAAATTTAGAGAACTTTGAATGCAGTTTAATAGGTATCTTTAAAAAGATAAAGGAATGCTTTCTTAAACCTTTCTCACTTTAGTTCTATTTTCCTTCCAGCGCCCGATGTTTTTACTATCCTATATAGTATACCTAGAGAGATATAAATGGAAACCCATTTACGGTAAATTACGTATCTAGATAATAGGTAAACGTTATAAACAATGTCCAGCCCTACCCTATAAAGGTGGTGTATGGTGCGCTTAGTTGACCGCTACACCATACATGGAGTTGTTTGTAGTTAGTTGTGTCCTGGCACGTAGTTGACGGTGACAGGTACAGGCAGTTAGATCAGCTGATGATTGTAGACGGAGGAAGAGAGATTGTTACTTTCCCAGATTTATTGAAGTTAAGTTAAGTTACTAGGTTAAGTTTATAAGACGTCTTTCCTCGATTGCAGTTAATAACGATCTCTATGAGTAAAGTAATATAAGTAAACAAAACAAACATAAGTAAAATGCTGACGCGTGACCCCATTAATGGCGCCACGGTCAAATGTGCAGTAGTAGACCGTACAGGTGGTAGACGAGCGTACGGATCAACTTATGGTAAGCGATTGCCGCCGTCTGCAACACCGATGGAGTTACAAGTGTGCTGCTAACTTTTAAACCCATCTTTCTCTGGATTAAGCCTTCGGAATTCAGTTGGACTATTACCTTCTTACCTTACCTACTCTATGATGTTGGTCCAGGGTGGGAATCGAACCTATTTGGTCAGTGATATCGAACCCGAATGATAATAAAATAACCTATGCTTACGGAAACAAAAAAAGGAAACAGTCATGTGAAGTCTAGAGTTTCTTAAAAGTGCTTGAAAATGCTTAAAAATAATTTTGAATAGCACACCAGTTCAATAGAAACTCATAGTGAGCCCCCCTAGACGACCTACACGAAAACATAGTTTTACGCTTTATGCTAAAGAAAATTAATTTTACTTATTATCTAAGATTATTGTACACTAGGTAATATAGTATTATTTCGATTTTTTTCATGTTTCACGTTAGATCCACCTTGTGGTCAACAAGTGGAACGCTTTTATTCATAATAATATCAGTCATATTTTTTGCAAGGCAACACTGCGGCAGATGCGTCATCGTCAGCTGTCAAATTGTCGTTTGTAGAGAAGTTTTCTCTGCGACGGTATTTTTACAAAAAATATTGATTCCTATTAGAAAAATTATTCATCTTATTTATTGAACATCATGGGAGACTCCCTGGACGGGAGTGAAAATACGCCAGAGGCGCAAAATGTCGTGTTGGTTGATTTCCAGGAGTTTGCGAATTACTTGCGTCGTGCCGCAACGGTACTTTTGCCTGAAGATGACATCGTTCCCCCGACTCTGAACGCTGCACTTGACGACAAAGTGAACCAAGACTGCATTAGGAAGTTCGCTTCGGACCCACAAGTCCCCTCGTTGTATGTGCAGCGCTTCTCATCCAAAGGTAATTAGCACGCTTTCTGATTCCGGAATTTGCATACAGTACCCGCAATATTTTAGTCCGTATTAGGTCAGCTATGATATCATCAGTCGTTTCTCCTATAGATAAAATAAGAATAGAGTCAATAACAAGAAAATAATATTGCTAACCAATTTTAAATCAAAATTGTACAAAGTATGTACTTACATTAAAGTAAAAATTTATTTATGATGGGTGCACTTTCCAAAATTAATTAATGCATATTGTCTGACTACATTATCTGCATAATTTGAGGCAAATTATCTTTGTTAAACATAATAATAATCAACATATTCTAAATAAATTAACCTTTATAATACTTGTATGGGATAATTACATTACTGCATTTGTTCTTTAGAAGATGATAGTGAGCAGCCTACAGAAGGTGAAGAAGAAAAGGAAGCTGTCACTTATCAAATCAGCAATGAGGTGAGACCGGATTTAAATAATTGTTGCAATGATACTTATGATAACTAAAATCAAGTTTAAATAATTATTATCTATGTTTAAAATGTTGCAGATAGAATGATTAATTTTAAGATCCTTAACACCTGTTTGATTGCATTCTTCTATATGACCTTCATGGTCACAGTTGTTAAATAAGTTTTAATCATAACCAGGTACACTTCACTTCTCCACGAGTAGCGGCATTTGTGTGCATCAAACGTGGAGCGGTCATCGAAGCAGACAAGTCTATCCACAGTCAGCTTCGCCTCATCAACCTTTCTGATGGCTCGCCTTATGAGACCCTCCATGCATTCATTAGCAAGACCATGGCACCTTTCTTCAAGAGTTATGTCAAAGAAAGTGGCAGAGCTGATAGGTGGGTTTATTGAAAATAATCAAATGTGAAATTTTAACTGCTTAGTTCTCAAAACTCTACTTCCTGCTTAGATATACCACCACGATATATACTCATCATAACATAATATGTGACAAACATTTGCATCATTGTCAAAATTTCAGGGATGGTGATAAGATGGCACCATCAGTGGAGAAGAAAATAGCTGAGTTGGAAATGGGTCTGTTACATTTACAACAGAACATTGACATCCCTGAAATCACACTACCTGTCCATCCATTGGTGGCAGCTGTCATTAAAAGGTGAGTTATGTCGATATAATTTTTAATAACAGTTATAGTTCCTATGTTGAAAGAGTAACGGCTCGTAAAATAAATTACTCTAATGACTGGTCTATAGCCACAGGGTAGATAATTACTCAATAGTTGTTTGTTTTTATAGAGCTGCTGATGAAGGGCGTAAGCCTCGTGTAGCAGATTTCGGAGATAAAGTTGAAGATTCTACATTCCTCAATCAGCTGCAAAATGGAGTTAATAGGTGGATTAAAGAAATTCAAAAGGTATGTATAAAATGTTTGTTGCATGTATAGTTATAATATAATTTATTAAATCTTACTAAACATAATGGATTAAAACACCTTGTTCTTTCACTACCTTTAATGTATGTACAATTTTTGTGTACAGGTTACAAAACTTGACCGTGATCCATCCAATGGTACAGCGCTGCAAGAAATATCATTCTGGCTCAACTTGGAAAGAGCACTTCATCGAATTCAGGAAAAACGAGAAAGTATTGAGGTTGGTATTCTATCACTACATACTTCCATATTATTCCTTAAATGTTTTTTGCATTGAACCATTTGATCTTAAAAACTACAATTTAACTTGAATCAGATTGTAGCCTGTTTGATTTTTTTTTTATTCACTTCAATTTTTGTGCCTGTCTAACTAAATTCATAATACAATTTGTAGGTGGCTCTGACCCTTGAGATCCTGAAGTATGGGAAGCGTTTCCATGCGACAGTCTCATTCGACACAGACACGGGACTCAAGCAGGCTCTCGCGACAGTCTCCGATTACAATCCACTCATGAAAGACTTCCCTATTAACGACCTGCTGAGTGCCACTGAGCTTGAGAGAATTAGGTAAGAATTATAAATTGATATTAATCTATACACTATTCAATGTTTTATTTAAAGTTCTATTCCATGGGATAAATTACCAAAGAATCGCTTACTATCAGGTGATAGTCTGCCCATCTGCCACATATCAAATAAAAAAAAAATATCGTTTTAATTCATCATCATCATCATCATTTCAGCCAATGGACGTCCACTGCTGGACATAGGCCTCCCCCAATGTTCTCCACACAGATCGGTCCTGTGCCTCCCGCATCCAATGGATTCCCGCGATCTTCACCAGATCGTCGGTCCATCTTGTAGTTTTAATTACATAATATGAAAAATGATATTATATATTAATCTTAATTTGTTTAGGCTTGCTGTGCAGCAGATCTTCGCGCATCTTCGTAAGATCCGATCCACCAAATATCCCATTCAACGAGGCCTGAGACTCGTAGAAGCCATCTCGCGGGACTTGGGACAGCAACTCCTCAAGGTAATATAGAAATCTTACCAGTTTATTCTTTCACGGTTTATTATTGTGTAAATATTAGGTTATGTTAAAATACGTTTCATCTTATACAGGTGCTAGGCACTCGCCGACTCATGCATATTCCCTTTGAAGACTTCGAGCGCGTTATGACCCAGTGCTTTGAAGTATTTTCGTGCTGGGACGACGAGTATGAAAAACTCCAGGGTTTATTACGGTAAGATTTTATTTCTATATAAATTAGCTCTAGGACATATATATCCACATAAAATGTGATCACTTCATGGGAATAAAACTTATTTATTCTGATAGCTCAACCACCCGAATGTGACTTGACCTACTGATATAACACTTCTTTACTGGTTCCCATCATTCGGGCTTCTAGTTGTTAGCTTGCAGCATGCAAAGATCTGCCAATACCATTTCATGCTAGGTTTCTTGGCAATATGATCTTTTCAATGTGGCAAAGTCATTGGAATCTGCTAAAAAAAAGACAAGTTATATATTTTGATAAAAACTGACATCTCTAAAAAAGCTGCTCAGCTAAAAGGGTGACTGGACTGGTGACGTCTGCAGAATGCCGCATAATTTATGGTGATGTTTGCCTCTAAAAATATAGGAAGAACGTAACTCGTAACCGAAAACGTTACTGGCCGGCCGGCGCAATTGGTAGTCCCCTGCCTCTTACGCCAAAGGTCGTGGGTTCGATCCTCCACCCTGGAAAAACATTCGTGCGATGAATACTTGTGTTTGTTCTGTGACTGGGTGTAATATATGTATTTAAGTATATATTTGTGTTCCTCTGTTGTCTGATATCTGTAACACAAGTGCTTAAGCTACTTAGTACGGAATCAGGTCAACCTATGAGATGTGGTGAGAATTATTATTATTATTATTATAAAACGTCGATAAACGGGTAGGGAGGCTTTTGCAGTATAAGCTAACAATAATATTTTTTTTTTATTGGTAACAGTGACATCGTAAAGAAGAAGCGTGATGAACACTTGAAGATGGTGTGGCGTGTGTCTCCGTCGCACAAGCGCTTGCAGGCGCGCATGGAACACATGCGCCGCTTCCGCCGCCACCACGAGCAACTGCGCACCGTTATGCTCAGAGTAAGAAGGGTCAACGGGGAAGGCAACTTTCAAATAACAAACATACAGTGTCTCACCGAAATAGTTTTCAGTGCAAGGCAAGAGGATTTAGCTAAAGAAAATTCCGATAGATGGCGTTACGTACACGTCTAGTCCAATTTTGAGGTCATTGGTTGTTTTGTAGGTAACTACGAAATTTTCACATGATAATGTCAAAATGTAACCACCACCATCTCGTTTATAGGCGTTTTACAAGTTTTTTTGAAAAAAAGCATCCTTTGGACCAGTCGTCACATAAAGACATCTATCGGGTGTTTTTCATTTGCAAATACCCTCACTGAACGCAACTCCCCAGCGCTCCTACTGATTCCAGTACTGAAATCTATTCAGTTTCCAGTGTTCTTCCTCATTTAATCTATGGCAAATAAAAAATGACTACTATCGCGTGTGAAGAATCCGCTAGGTGGCGTACTATAGGCCTAAGGTCCATCTACAAGGTTATTCATATTTTTAAGCGTGAATGACATTATAAGTAATAAGTGACAACATTGACGAACGAAACAACCAATGCTCCATCTAGCGGATTTTCCAAACGCGATTGAATGTAAAATCTAGATCGGTGACGTAGGTTGGTTGGTCCTAGTACATAGGGTTGACTCCCACAACTAGCAGTTAACTTACGCCAGCCATCGTACTGAAATATATTTTTTTAGTTAATTTATTCTTTAATAGTCTTGTAAATGTCTTGTGATAAAACCTTTTTTTCTATTAGGTTCTTCGCCCCCGTGCCACCGTAGCAGCGGAATCTGGTGCAGGTGGAGAGCCAGCTCAACCTCACTCTCTGCCCATGGATGCAGCTGACGCCAATGCTATTGCAGAGGTAAGTGTTTTTTATGTGACAGGAGCAGACGGATCACTGGTTGGTAAGCTAATGACGCCGCCCTATATAAAACAGTAGTCACAAAGGCGCTGCCAACCTTTAGATATCTTACCCACGATTTGGCCTTCGGCACCGTCACTCACTCTGCGAAACATGCGTAAGCGCTGCTTCACACCGGTTTTCTGTGAGGCCGTGGTATCTCTGAGATCGAACCGGCTGATTCACCTGTTACATTTACATGCATTTACTAGACACTGGTGGCCCGCCCTGACTTCGTTTCAGGACATTAGTTCCACTTTCATCAATAGATGGCGCTAGGTGTCGATTACATCGCGCAAGGGTTTCGTGTATTCGGATTACCTATAAGCCTTGCCGCTGTCTGTAGAATTTACCTCTTTATAAATAGTATAGATTTGTTACACTTTGATGTTTTTCAGTAATCTTTTACTTGTAGGTCAACCTGGCGTATGAAAACGTGAAAGAAGTTGACTGCTTGGACATCTCTCGCGAAGGATGTGACGCCTGGGAGGCTGCTGTGCGGCGATATGAAGACAGAATCGGTAAGCTCTTACGTACTTCACTCACTACCTTACGAGCCATTCGTGTTTCTAACTATGTACTAATGAGTCCTGGTGAACTCTGATTCACCCTATTTCATTGTTATTTGGAACTAATATGTGTGTGTGAAATGTGAACTAGTTTACTCCAAAAGTCCAAACCACTCCAAAATTAAACAGGTTTTTCCCTTTTTTGTTCCGCCTTCTAATCTCAGGAATACACTGAGATCTATCTCAATGCTTTCAATCAATCAATCAAATAATTATTCTTTATTTGTATAGGCATACACTTACAGGTATAGTACACAACATTCACAAATCCCCATATATTTAAGTAATTTAAAACTATTTATAAGTACTTATGTATAATTTACATGTTAATACATATGTATGTTGATACATAAAGTATACTAAAAACCGGCCAAGGGTTCCGTTTTTTGCTTTTGAGGTACGGAACCCTAAAAATTAAGTAAACATAGTGTGATTCTACCACCGGCTCGGAATGTTGTTTCTAGTCGAGAAGATCCGGCAAGAAAATTGCCAGTTACTCTTTTTAATTGCCAAACTTTCATACAATATTGTATCATCATCATCATACCGCGTGGTACTGCCGCGTTGTCCTCGGCAGAGTAGAATAGGCCACCCTCACTCTTACCGAGGTGTCGTAAAAGGCGACTAAGGTAAAGCTGCTGGTATGATCATCAGCACCCAGAGAAGAAAAACTCGCATTTATATCAAAACCCTCGCCAACCCGTCTGCCAAGCGTGGTGAGTATGGCAATTACCCCTCATGTGATTGAGGGAGGCCCGTGCCCCAGCAGTGGGGACTTAAATGGGCTGACGATGACGATGATGATCATCATACCAAGCCATACAGTTTACCTAATTGTAACACAAAATAAAATTAAGGAAATAATAAAATAAATATTATGAGGTAAATCGAAGCAGACTAGTCTCCAAAGGTGGCACCTGTTCACAATGGTATGACGTATGTGTCAGCCATCATTTCACTCAACCATATTAGAGGGAATGAAATGACCCCATAAGCGCCACCACCTCAATTCAAACTTTGACAACATTTTAAACTAAATTGAAGGGAGAAAAATCGTATCGGTGACTTGTAATCTTCCTAATGTTCTCAGACCGTGTCGAGACCCGCATCACAGCCCACCTGCGCGACCAGCTCGGCACAGCCAAGAACGCCAACGAGATGTTCCGCATCTTCTCCCGCTTCAACGCGCTGTTCGTGCGCCCGCACATCCGCGGCGCCATCCGCGAGTACCAGACTCAGCTCATACAGCGCGTGAAGGACGATATTGAAGCGTTGCATGAGAAGTTTAAGGTTTGTGTTTGGGGAATCTTATAAGAGTTATCCTGTATGATTAGCTCAGCACTTCCAAGAACGGCGATGAGATGTTCCGCATCTTCTCCCGGTTTTACGTGCTCTTCGTGTACCCGACTCTCATACAACGTGGTGATTTCGGTTATTTTACGGGGGTCCTCGGTCTCGGTCCTCGGTCTCCCTTCCTAGCCGTCCAAAGCTACGCCAGCTTTAAACAAGGAAATACGTTTTTATTGATAATAAACATATTGAGTAAAGATAATATTTAAAACATAACAATATATTTTAACGTAAGTTTTTTATTTTACGGTTATTCGGTGTAAGATTTGTTGGTTGTCCTCAATAAATAAATAAATAAAACATTAAATATCCAAGCTATGAATCTACCAGGCGGAATCCGATTTTTATTATCAAAGAACATAGTAATCTTGATCGCTTAGTGTTATTTTAGTCATTCATTTGACACTCCATTTCGTTGCCGAGTGGTCACTGCGACCATTTGATCTATTTGACATTAATAGTTTTTGTTTTACTGAAAACAGACAGTACATGTGATTAGGTTGATATAATTAAAATTACTGTTTTGCTGTGTCTAGGTGCAATATCCTCAATCCAAGTGCAGCCGTCTGTCGCTGGTGCGCGACCTGCCGCCCGTGGCTGGTTCCATCATCTGGGCTAAACAGATCGACCACCAACTCACTGCTTATTTGAAGAGAGTTGAAGATGTCCTTGGTAAAATTATTTGATATTATTTATATTGAGGCCTTAGCTCTTCGTCAAGCCGAAACGATATCGCGTGCGGTAAATGGATACAGAGCGCCACGAAAGAAGTCCCGCGGAAAAAAAACGTAACTAAAATATTAGATTCCTTGTGTCTATGAGCATAAAGTTTAAATTTGAAGGTTGATGGCGACTCAAGCGAGGTTTTCACAGGACTTCTTTGGTGGCGCGCACTTTAGCATCTACTAACCGTCTCTACTGACTTACCAAATCAGGCAAAGGCTGGGAGAACCACATTGAGGGTCAAAAGCTGAAGGCTGACGGGGACAGCTTCCGCCTCAAGCTGGACACGCAGGAGGTGTTCGACGACTGGGCGCGGAAAGTACAACAGCGCAACTTAGGCGTCACCGGCCGGATCTTCGCCATCGAGTCCGTCCGCGCCCGCTCCAGCAAGACCGGCACCATTCTGAAGCTCAAGGTCAACTTCCTACCGGAGATCATCACCCTGTATAAGGAAGTTCGCAACTTGAAGAATCTCGGATTCAGGTATTTGTTGCATTCATGTGAAACAGCGGTCGATAACCTGTGGTCTGTGATTGTCTTGTAAATAAGTTTTTAAATAATGCGCTTAAAAATTTCCACGCGTCTTCCGATGGAGGTCCTGTAAAATCCGTAGAGTTATTAACTTCCCAGGTAGCTCAGTTGGAAAAGCAGTCATCGGGTCAGATGATTTAAGTCCTAACTAAGGACCATTGAGGATTTTTGAAATCCATTATTCACTAAAAAAAAATAACCAAATTATTTGCAATAGCTATAAGGGCTAAGACTGCGTGAAGTGGTCGCATGCGCGGTCCTTTTTTCTATATTTCTATCAGTGGGCTTTCTTTGCCAATATGTGGGCCATGCTATGCCCTTGCCGGTTTTAAATTGATGTTTCTTTGTCTTAATTTTAAATGTGTATGTAATTAACATGTTTTGTAATTACTCAGAGTCCCACTGGCGATAGTAAACAAAGCTCACCAAGCCAACCAACTGTACCCATTCGCGATCTCGCTCATCGAAAGCGTACGCACGTACGAGCGTACATTGGAGAAGGTATGTCAATTTCCATAATAAAATATTCCATTACTTATACACAGTTATATCTATATCACATTGTTCAAGCACAACTAGTACATTGTATTCGGCACAACACTTGATTGTGACAAAATTTACCTTTACATATCTGGATAACAAAAATGTGGATCATCAAAAATAAAAACTTAGTTTTATGTGTTAAAACATCAGCAACCTTCTAAATACCGACTGTTATGCTCAAATGTAACAACATTTTGTACGGCAGCAAAATGAAATCCCAAAAAAATACAAGTACTGAATAAAATAACAAATCAGCTATTAGAGATTTCAAAATATCTCCCATAAAAAATATTTACACTACAATCAGTGTCTAGGAGGTCCAAATAATCCAGTATAAATATATATTTCAATATATATTATAAGTGCCACATTCGACGTTCATCGGTCGGGTAGATCTAAGATAACGCAGCCTTTCTTTATAAATCTAGAAAACAATCTACATTGTTTTCTTTTCATTCATTCTTTCTTTAAAATTTTACCTTCAGGTGACGAACCTTTTTATTCTCTGACTGTACAATGGTCATCTGGTGTTTTTAGACTCACGGTATGGCAAAAAAAAATGTTTTATATCAAACCTACAAACTTTTAATTTGATAAGTAAGGGCCTTATAGAGTGTAGACATTTGCTAAGATTTTACTAAACTTCACCTCTAAAGGGATAAAATGAGAGTTGCCAAATCCCACGCATACAAAGTCATTAATAGTCTGTCTAACAGTGGCGAAGAGTCCATATAAGCCGATTCCCGTCGGCTTCCCTTAAGAAAAATCAAAACTATAGGCCAACGATATTTTTATCTGTTAAATTGTTCATTTAGCGTCACACTTAGTTCAAATAGTTTGAATTGACTAAACGCCTACAAAATTTTGTGAGCAATGCAAATAATGCAGTGGCAAGGCAAGCCGGTAAAATACCGAGTTACTTCTTCATACTACAAAATCTCATACTAAGCATCTGTCCTTTTCATTTGTGTGAACAGATCGTCATGTTCCGTCTCGTTTTAGCACGCGCAAATTTACATGGAAATAACTCGATGCCTATCGGCTTGTTATAGAGAAAGGTTAATTGGCAACGCACAGGTGCAAGCGAGAAAGATCACTCAATGAAGTAGAATTGTAATGCTTCCGAATTAAGAATGAATGTAGTGGTATTAAATCATGACAGGCGCCTACTACATTTTTATTTACCTTGCTTTTTAGTTTTAATTTAATGGCGGATAATGCGAATTGTATGTAAACAACTTGTTAGTTTCGTTTTGTCGAATTTTATTTGTTTTGGTGTTGAATTGTGGTGAAATGGATTAATTTTTGTATTGTGTATTGTGTTAAAGTCATGTTAATGTCCGTTGTCGATTAAAATTGCATTAATACCGATAGATAGTCTAGCGGAGACTTCGTTCTCAAAATTAAGTTTTGAAAACAATAAACATGTCGTACAATTAGGCCGCGCCATTCCAAATACTTTTTTAAATATTTCCATACATCCATTTGCGTGGATGACAAGCAGTTGTAAGTTAAATAAAATGTTTTGTTTTCCCTGTTTAATAATTTCGGAGTCGAATTCAATTTGGAGTAGCACGGGTTTTACGAGCACTTACCAAGATCGCATGCATCATCATTCATAACGCATACAACTTAAACTCAGAAGTCTTTTTTCAAAGGCATCATTATTACCTGAACTGACTGTGGGAGAGCCACGCTTCGGCATCAATGGGCCGGCTCGACCGGAGAGATATACCACGACACAGAAAACCGGCGTGAAGCAGCACTCTACTGTGTTTCGCTGCGGGAGTGGGGGTACCGGAAAGCCCAATCCAGGGCAAGGAGGGTTTAAAGGTTGGCAGCTCACTTGTGACAATGGTGTCACGGGTATCCATGGGCGGCGGCAATCACTTACCATCAGGTGTTCCGTCTGCTCGTTTGCCACCTATGACATAAAAAAATCTTGAAACTCGGACATAAACATCAGTGCTGAGCATTTTGTTAAGTTAATTTTATATTCCGGCTTCCCTTATGAAAATATTCACCCTTCGCCACTGCTGTCTAATGATATTTTTGCAATGATCCACATTTGATAATTGTCCCAAAACACATATAAATACACTTTGAGATTCGACATTATGAGACCACTAACACGAGTGCGTTTTATTTGTGCAGCTAAATAATAGGAATCATACAAAGGTAGCTTTACTATACGCTGCATGGTTCCAAGTGTAAAGTCCTGTAAAGTATCATTTTATTTTGGATGCACATGTCCACTGTATCTTTTTATTTTGAACAGATGTTATGCTTTGTATTTTTACCAAAGGCTTCCAAGGCAGCAATACCACCACTCAAGAATGGATAAATGAAGTATACAATATAAATGGAACCAATACTGCTTTTATGTCCACTGCAATGTCGCTTTAAACTTAGCTTTTAAGAATATCCAAAGTATTAAATTAATATTTTACCCGATTTTGTAATGTTTATTAACATTTTTTATACATTGTCAGATTACCTATATTTGGAGATCATTCAGGCACTATATGTTTTGGGGCCCTCCAAGAAAATGTGCCGGTCCACAAAAGATTTTGAAGCGTGTAGAACTAGCTATTTGGATTCATAGTTATTAATTATTGCACGGAAGTTGTAGGATACCTGTGAGACAAATCCAATTCGATTGTATTAATACATTTGTTATTTTTTTATAATAATAATAATAATGAATATTTCACAACATCACATACATTGATCTAACTCCGAGATAGGTAGCTCAAGCACCTGTGTTACGGATATCAGAATCAACAGTGTGATTACAAATATATACATATAATACCTTTTCTAATAATATTTTTTCTAATAGCTTGAATCAATACCACAACTTCCGTGCCATAATAATTTTGTTTCCAAACAGTTATAGTTCTACATATCTGTATAAAAAATGTCAGCCGGCCATTTTCATGAGAGTGCCCAATATGAATGATGTCATTTCAAAGCATTTTAAGGTTAATATTCCAGAGTCGGGTCCAGTGTCAAGTATACTTCGGAACATGTTCTTTAAGCTTCCAACCCATGGCATATGATTTAAGTCCCTATAGATATAGGTACGATAGTACCCTTGCATGATTGCATTGTCCATTATCATATCAATGTCTATAATAACGGATCGCTCGCATCATTTCAAATATTTCTACAAAGTTATGAATATTTTAGATCCGCGACAAAGCGTCCATCATCCCTCTGGTAGCAGGCCTACGTCGCGACGTGCTCAACCAGGTCTCGGAAGGAATGGCGCTTGTATGGGAGTCATATAAACTGGACCCCTATGTGCAAAAGCTCAGCGAAGTCGTGCTGCTTTTCCAAGAAAAGGTAATGTCAAATACTTTATAATTTTACCACACAAAGTTAATCGGTTTTTACTATTATTATTCATACTTTTAGGTTGAAGATCTATTGGCAGTCGAAGAGCAGATCTCCGTAGATGCTCGTTCCCTCGAGACTTGCCCGTATTCGGCCCAGAGTCTAGCTGACATCCTCAGCCGCCTACAACGCGCCATTGATGACCTCTCTCTGCGCCAGTACAGCAACTTGCACCTCTGGGTGCAGCGCCTTGATGAGGAGGTTAGTGTTTCTATTTCAAATAACAATTTATACCGAATCACAATCCCTCTCACATTTTCATAATTACAATAACAATATTCCAAACTTCCGGTTAATATCGACGATTGCATTATGATTTTTCTTTTAACAGGTGGAAAAAAGTCTGGCGGCCCGTCTACAGGCAGGCGTGGAAGCCTGGACCGCAGCATTGCTCGGCAAAACCAATGAAATGGACCTGTCCTATGGACACCTATTCTCCTGCTGAGCCCACCCACAAACCTGGTGGCGAACCCCAGGTAATTTCACGATCAGATGCATATAATAATGCACAAAGCTGATAACTGAAACATTGTTTAATGAGTATTTGTCTTTGATTTTCTTAGATTGCTCGCGTCGTCCACGAAGTGCGTATCACCAATCAACAGATGTATCTGTTCCCATCTCTGGAAGAAGCGCGTTTCCAACTGATGCGTCAAATGTTCGCTTGGCAAGCTGTTGTGACCAGTCAGCACAGATTGCAGAGCACCAGGTAAACAGGCTCATCCATATAACAAAGCTTTGCATTACAGCTTGGGGTTGCGTCTAATGTTTGCTACCTTGTGACGCAATATGGATTGACCTTAAAACTATTTTTTTTATGTGATAGGTAGACAGACGAGCAGACGGATCACCAGATAGTAAGCGGTTGCCGCCGCCCATGGACACCCGCGACACCAGTGTAGTCACAAGTGCGCTGCCAACCTTCAAACTCCCCTTTATCCCGGATTGGGCCTCCGGTACCCTCACTCACTCAGTGGAACACAGCCCAATGCTGCTCCACGCCCTTTTTCTGTGAGAGCGTGGTATCACTTCCGGTCGAGCCGGCCCATTCATTGTGGCTATCCCACCGTCGCATATTTATACATAAAAATCAACTTGGTAAAGTTTTTTTAACCAATCTAAATAATAATTTGCTATGGTACAGATATCAAGTGGGCGTTTCCCGGGCACAGACTGCAACATACAGAAATCTGCTAACAAAGTTGCCCGGCGGCTCCGCTCCGCTCGAAAACGCATACGATGCCATCGAACAGAAGATCTCGCAGGTCCGAGAATACGTAGACGAATGGCTGCGGTAAGTCCAATTATTATACTTGTTGTACCTGATATAGCCTTTCACCAACATTCAGATCGCCTTAACGTTATGATTTTATTGCAGCTACCAAGCTCTGTGGGATCTTCAACCTGAAAGCTTGTACGGACGTCTGGGTGAAGCGATTACTCTGTGGATCAAATGCCTGAATGACATCAAGTAAGTATCTCCCTTATTATTATGCAACTAAAGATTCATTAATTCTCGTTATACGAAAACAGAATAATTTTAATGGACAACATTTCAAAATTGCTAAGCTCTGAAACAAAAAATACCATTTCTTTATTTACTTTTCCGCTGCGCGAATATATATTTATTAATTTTTATATTGCTTATTTACTGAGAAAAAAATTAAAAACTAAAAAACGTAAGATGACGTCATCGGACGGCAGAATGTAAAATATTTCTTTGCTTAGCACATTATAGTTTTAAATTTACAAAATGGCAGACCCATGACATGCAACTGTCAAAAAAAAGACAACTTGCCAACGTTGAATGAATGAATGACGTTGACAATGTTGACACTAGTATTATTTACCTTTGACAGTAGTACCTTTTTTTTATTAAAACAATGACAAGCAAAGGAATATCGCTGTATTCAGCCGTCCGATGACGTCATTTGGCGCCTACGTCTATTTAGAATATAATTATTTTATGCATGAAAATGGCCAAATTTTGAAAAAAGAAAAAATATGGGTCTGTTCATTTTATGTCTATTTTCATATAAAAAAACAATATGGACATGTTAAAAATATGAAATGTTGTCCATTCCGATTCAGTCACCAGTTTGGTTGTTGTAAGAGGCCGAGATCCTTCTCAACCTGGTCTATCCAGCGATACCTAGACAATTGAATTTTTCTAGGAAATCCCGCACTACGTTTGACACGTCCGATACCCGCCGCGAGTACGGGCCCGTCGTCATCGACTTCGCTCGCGTGCAGAGCAAAGTGGCGCTGAAGTACGACGCCTGGCACAAGGAGGTGCTGGGCAAGTTCGGAGCGCTCCTGGGTGGCGAGATGGTGCAGTTCCACGGCCAGCTAGCCAAATCCCGGAGCCAGCTGGAGCAGCAGACTATCGGTAAGTACTTCATACCTCAAAGTAATCTGAAACTTGACATTAAATAAGTAGCAAACAAGTGTTGTAGTACAACGCGTGTCAGAAGGGCGTACTGGACTGGACTCCTTTTTCCGCACTTTCGGTCCTTTGTACGTGATGGGTCAGCTGACTATAGACTAGCCCAGCTCCGCTCAGAAGCGCATGTTTCCTAAGAACCTCAGAGGCTTCGCAGAGCAACCTCACCATTCCTAATCCTAAGCCAACAATTCGTGCTACGTTGTTTTTTGCAGAGGCTGCTTCAACAAGCGATGCAGTATGTCTTATTACATACGTCCAGCAGCTAAAGAGAGAAGTCTTGGCTTGGGAAAAGCAAGTTGACATCTACAGGGAAGCGCAACGCATTCTCGAGAGGCAAAGGTATGTTTCTTCAATGAAAGAAAATTTAAGTATTTATGTTTATTCGAACATTGGAACTAATGTTATGCAAATGTGTCTAACAGATTCCAGTTCCCTGCGCAATGGTTGCACGTAGACAATATCGAGGGCGAATGGAGCGCGTTCAATGAAATCATGCGTAGGAAGGATTCATCCATCCAGACCCAGGTAAGCCTTATATCAACCAGATCACGTTATTGTTTGCTCAAACATGTTTTAGGAGTGTGGTTAGTTGAGCGTATTGTCGAACGCCTTATCACTCGTTGAAGTGCTGACCTTGGAGGACTGCAAATAGTGACTGAATGAGGAAAACTGGTTAGTTCTTCTTCGTTCTTAAGTATAAATCTCTATGTCAGATTCATAGCGCAGAATGATGAAGACGTAAGTCCAGCCGTGGACGGACACAATAGTTTGAGTGTTGGACTGATTACACAATTATTTGGCTAGGTGGCGTCTCTTCAACAAAAAATCGTCGCAGAAGACAAAGCTGTGGAAGCTCGTACCCTAGAGTTCCTTGCCGAATGGGAGCGGAGCAAGCCCACTGATGGCTCCACCCGACCCGAAGACGCTCTGGCGCGGCTACAGGCCATGGAGACCAGATATACGCGTCTCAAAGACGAAAGGGACAACGTGGCAAAGGCTAAAGAGGCATTGGAGTTGCATGAAACTGGTAGGTTACATATAAAAAAAACCTAATGCATTTCGATAATGCGGTCTATCGCTTTTGAAAAACCATGTTGGAGTGAGGTCCAACTTCAAAATCATGGGTTGTTACGTTCGTTAAATTGATATTTTGTTTCGTCACGATCAAAATAACCAATAATCATTACCTTTTAAATGGACCTCAGTCATTATCGTTGTCTGTGAAATTGGAGAGCTTAAGTTCAAGATTGAATAATTTTAGGCACCTCAGTCAACAATGAGCGTATGACGGTGGCACTGGAAGAGCTGCAAGACTTGCGTGGAGTATGGTCCTCTCTTAGCAAGATCTGGACCCAAATCGATGACATCAGGGAGAAGCCGTGGCTGTCTGTTCAGCCCAGGAAACTTCGGTAAGTTTTTGTGTCCAACCGGATTATGATGAAAATCTTATAAGCATCTTGTAAGTTTTTATACAAATATTTTATTTTATTCATAGGCAACAACTGGAAGCTATGCTCAATGAGCTGAAAGAGCTACCAGCTCGTCTCCGCATGTACGACAGCTACGAATACGTTCGCAAATTGCTGCAGTCTTACACGAAGGTCTGTTAATTTTGCTTATTTTCGTATTATATTGTGTTTCTAAATGCCATGGAAACCAATAATAATTTTAGCGTATGAAAGAGTTAAACTATTCAACTATTTTTTTTATGCTAGAGGCGTCAAACTAGCAAGTGGTTCACCTCATGGAAAGTAATCAACGCCACCCATGAACATCGCGAAATCAGAGAGATCGCTAATGTATTGCCGGCCTTTAAAGAGTACGCTCTTCTCTTATCTACCTATACTAATAATAATGATAAATTTTATTCTGCAGATAACGACTAGGCTTTAGGTAATCGAAAAAGCATAACACATGCGCGATGCATGCGACTCCCAGCGCCATCTATTGGTACAAGTTGAGACTAGTCTCCCGAAACGAAGTGAGGGTGGACCACTAGTTTTATATTATTTCTCTTGTTCAACGTCGTGAACTAATCGTCATTTTTTTATTTAGGTGAACATGCTGATCGTGGAACTGAAATCGGACGCCCTGAAAGAGCGTCACTGGCGCCAGCTGTGCCGCGCGCTGAAGGTGGACTGGTCGCTGTCGGAGCTGACGCTGGGGCAGGTGTGGGACGCCGACCTGCTGCACAACGAGCACACCGTCAAGGACGTCGTCTCCGTCGCGCAGGGAGAGATGGCGCTGGAGGAGTTCCTGAAGCAGGTAAATAAACTTTGAAGCTAAATTTGGCAAATGAAGGAGAATCTTTAAGGAGTGTTTTCTAAACCATGTGTGTTAGAACCTCCAATCCGAGGGGATTGGAAGGGCGGAAAGGGGCGCCCTCTTTCAGAAAAGATATATTAGTATCTGAACGAGCAGAGCACGGCCGTAAAAGAGATCGATGGATTGTGTGAAGAATGATGTGATTCAATAACGAATAACAGGTAGGTATGGAAGAAAACGTATGTCTGTCGATCCCATGTATCCTGAGAACAAGGCCAGCAGATTATGATGGGAAAGCATTCTTGTGCAGGGTAAAGATTGGATAGAGTGACGACTTACGCATGATCTGACGAAGTGGCGATCATTTGCAGAGGCCTATGTCCAGTAATAGCCAGACAAGCTTATGATGATGAAGAATGACAATATCAATTTGCTTTTATTTTAAAGATTTTATCATGAATTCGTTTCCAGGTTCGAGAATCGTGGCAGAGTTACGAGCTGGACCTAATTAACTACCAGAACAAGTGCAAGATCATTCGAGGTTGGGACGACCTCTTCAACAAAGTCAAGGAGCACATTAACAGCGTCGCTGCTATGAAACTGTCTCCTTATTACAAGGTTTGCGACGATTCTAACACTACTGTGGCATCATTTACATTATAATGCAGAGTTCTAAAATCGCGTATACTTATAGGTGTTTGAAGAAGAAGCTCTAACTTGGGAGGAAAAACTGAACCGCATCAACGCATTATTCGATGTGTGGATTGATGTGCAACGCCGCTGGGTCTACCTCGAAGGAATCTTCAGCGGATCCGCTGATATCAAGACTTTGTTGCCCGTGGAAACTAGCCGATTCCAAAGCATCAGGTAACGTTGTGTGAAGTTTAGATGAAAAGAAAAGAATGTTTATTTTTTAATTAATAATATATTCTGCTTCCAAATATAAATAAATTCAGCATAGAGTCCGCGCGACCAAAGAAGTCCCGTGAAAAGCACGCTTGATTCTCATTCAAACTTGAGCTTTATCTCATAGACATAAGGAATCTCAAATTTTAGTTCCGTGTTTTTTATGCGGGACTTTTTTCGTGGCGCAGCCTCTACCACCGCTTACTTCTCATCCGACAAATTTTCGGCAAAGTAGTTCTTAGCATCAGCCCGGAGAGCCTCGAAGCTAGAAGTCTTGTATCCCCGTGTCTCGGAAAGCACGATTACGATCTTCGCTACCACATTGTCCACGGTGTCCCATCAGAATATATGGGAAAAGGGAGTACACTTGTACTTTGCGAACACTCTTATACTGCGTCCGTGATTTTTGAGATCGACAGCTGTAGCCGAATCGGCCTTTATTAATATTACTACGCACCTGTGGTCAATTTATTTCTTTCAATTACAGCTCTGAATTCCTGGGCCTGATGAAGAAGGTGAGCAAGTCGCCGATGGTAATGGACGTTCTAAACATACCGGGCGTGCAGCGCTCTCTGGAGCGTCTAGCTGACTTGCTCGGCAAAATACAGAAGGCGCTCGGAGAATACCTCGAGAGGGAGAGGAGCAGCTTCCCAAGGTATGATCACTGGAAAGGGAGGAGGAAGGCAAGGTTTAATACCTTGTCTTTCTAAATAATGGGGACGGATGAGAAATCGCTAGATGGCGTACTATAAAACTGAGGTCCATAATTTTACAATGTGAGATGTATAAACTTTAGTACCTTGTCACAGTAATACCGTCCGTAGGAAAGTAGAAGTCAGATGGTACCAAGCTATTATGACAAGGTACTAAAGTATATACATTTCTTTGCAGCCGACCGTACACAATATAGCTGATTTTTCATACGCTATAACCCCATTATCTTTCTATTCAGTCTATTTCTGCTAATTAAAATTGGAATTTTATTTTATAAATGATTTGAAATTTGTATTTATTTAGATTCTACTTCGTGGGTGACGAAGATCTGCTGGAAATCATTGGCAACAGCAAGAACATTGCCCGCCTGCAGAAGCATTTCAAGAAAATGTTCGCCGGTGTCGCCGCCATCATTCTCAATGAAGACAACACTATCATCAATGGTATTGCTTCGCGTGAGGGTGAAGAGGTAAGTTGATAAACCTAATGATACTTAAAGATATTTCCGAAAGTAGTTCAAGGAAGAATTGGTCTCAAAGTTCCGATCTCTCCCCCCCCCCCCCCCCTCTCTCTCTCTCTCTCTCTCTCTCTCTCTCACTCCCTGTATCGTAAAAATATGAAGGATGAATATTAATTATAATATTATAGGGAAACTATAAAACAATTACCTCGCCATGTTGCGGAAAAAATAGGGATCTAATCTGTTGTAATGGCAACAATATTTAGATTAATAATGGCGGTAATTGCTTGCTATCAGGTGATCCGTCTGCTGACCTGCCTTCTATCTCAATGTAACTGACACAGTAAAAGTTGTCAACAGTGATTGGAAAGTTATTGATATTTTTACGTATAGTAATGACTATTATTTAAAATTACACTGAAGGCTTATCTACTGGAAACAAGTTTCTATAGTGTAGAAGACTATGTGAATCACGTAAATTTGTGAATTGTTATATACCTACTTTAAATCTAAAATTATTCAAGTTTGACATTTCTCAATTATATCTTTTTTGTTATGTTTTGTTATAATAATAATATATTTCTTTATCTCAGTAACTAGGATTATTGCTTTATTTTATTAATTTATAAATATTAGATTTAAGACGTGATTTCCAATACAATGTATATTGTTACATATGGAATAAATACTTATGACGCAAACTGTTCATTCATCATCATCATCATCATCAGCCCATTTAAGTCCCCACTGCTGGGGCACGGGCCTCCCTCAATCACATGAGGGGTAATTGCCATACTCACCACGCTTGGCAGACGGGTTGGCGAGGGTTTTGATATAAATGCAGAGTTTTCCATCTCTGGGTGCTGATGATCATGCAAGCAGCTTTACCTTAGTCGCCTTTTACGACACCTCGGTAAGAGTGAGGGTGGCCTATTCTACTCTGCCGGGGACCACACGGCGGGAACTGTTCATTGCCTGGAGAATATTCACAATCATGTCGACATGATAACTCTTACGATTTCTCGTGTTGCTTATTGAATGCTCCCAGGCTAGGTTTTTTATATTACTGGCTAGGCCTATATTTATTTAGTTACAGTGCTGAAGTAAAACACTGCTTTCCCCAGGTGTACTTCACATCGCCAGTATCGACCATAGAGAACCCGAAGATCAACTCGTGGCTGTCGTTGGTGGAGCGCGAGATGCGCGTCACGCTCGCCTGCCGCCTGAAGGACGCTGTGGGTGACGTCAAGCAGTTCAAGGACGGCAACGTTGACCCCACTAAGTTTATCGAATGGTGCGACAAGTATCAGGTGTGATTTTTGAATTTTATGTTATAAAGTATACATATTGTTTGTCAAAAAAGAAAGTTTATTCCTGTTAACTTGTTTATGTACTGGATAATGTCGATGACTCCGGTTCTTCACGTTTTAATTCATAACATGTTAAGGTGACGGGTAGGGCACACTAGCGACGCCAATCGATTTTAATTTTAAACTACTCACCCGGATCTCTTTTGAACAATCGGGGTTACAACCTCTCGGCAAACACTTATACTATTTATTAAGTAACCATGCAAAAATGTTGGCTCCAACGCGTACGCGAAAAATTGGTTCACGCCAAAAGCGGCCACTTTTGGCGTGAATAAATTTTTCGCGTACAAAAACGGATCCAACATTTGTGCATGGTTATTTAATAAATAGTTTAAGTGTTTGCCGATTGTTGTGACCCCGAAATTGTTTAAAATAGATCCGGTTTAGTAGCTAAAAATTAAAATCTATTGGCGTCGCTAGTGTGCTCTACCCGTCATCTTAAACATCTATGAGCCGAAAGGTATCGGTGTAATCTAAGATAGCAAAGAAATAATAGTTAAACAAGCTAAGAAAAGTGTCAGATTATTGATGGTCTCAGTTATACAAGGGTTATAGCTTCTAGAACAGCTTCGTTTTTAATTGGATTATATCATCAAAGCCTAATCGTTATTACCCGTAAGGTCACGTCAGCTTAGAAGTGTTGGTGCCATCGTTTATAACGGAAGTTGTCGCGCATGAAAAAATCCGCTAAATGATTTACTGTTGGACCTGAGTCCAACTTCCACGGCATTGGTTGTTTCGTTCGTCCGATCGTCAAAAAGACATATTGACATATCAGGTTCAAAAACACCAATTACCTTGTAGAGTCCGCGCTACCAAAGAAGTCCCCTGATAAAATCCACTTCTGTGACGTCAACATTCAAATTCGAACTTTATTTATATAGACACAAGACACCTTATTATAAATCGCGATCTAATGTCATTACCGTGCTAAAGCTCATGTCATCCCGTTCCAACACGCAATTTTAAAAGGGGCTGGCACGAAATTTGTTCTGGGACTATCCTTAGTTTGCGATTTGTAATAAGGGAGATTGAATCTAAAATATTAGTTCCGTGTTTCGCCGCGGGACTTTTTTCATGGTGTGGACTCTAGATGGACCTCAGTCCTATAACTATAACGTATCAAGACGGGAATTAACACGATATTTATTATGTGATACAACATTGTGTACTCACATATTTGGCTCGACGTTTCGGCTACGTTACAGCAGCCGTGGTCACGAGAGGACTGGCGGAGCATGGCGTCGTCTGCTGGGGCCGGATAATATGTGAAATATTTGAGTACACAATGTTGTATCACATAGTAAATATCGTGTTAATCCCGTTAAAACGCGAAAATCTAAAAAACTACTCAGTCATATAGAACGCCATCCAGCGGATTATCACACGCGATCGTCCCTATTAGGTTTCATCCGCCTTCAAAACGTTCTGAGGTCTCTTATGCAGTAAGTATTTGTTTGTATACAGGCACAAATCGTGGTGCTAGCAGCCCAGATCCTCTGGTCGGAGGACGTGGACGCGGCGCTGACGGCGGGCGGCGGCGACGGGCTGAAGCGCGTGCTGGCGCACGTGGAGAACATGCTGAACATCCTCGCCGACTCCGTGCTGCAGGAGCAGCCGCCGCTGCGCCGCAGGAAGCTGGAGCACCTGGTCAGTGCGCGCTACTATATCATACAGGGTGTACACATGCCTTTAACCATCGATCTCTAAGATACGCGCCTACACCTTCCTAAAATGCCGGCCATGCATCTCCACTCCTTCTGGCGTGGCTGCATGGTCGACAGTAATTGCTTACTCGGGTGATCCGCTTGCTCGTTGGCCTCCCTTTCTCATAAAAAAAACTCACCACTTTTCTACAATACCATTCTAAACAACAATTTTATCTTTGACTTTTGGAAATTCATGATCTTTTCAAATAAAGTTGGTCAACATTTTGACGAATCACCAAAGTCGTAGTTGAAAAGTCGTCCAGATTGATTGGTAAAAGATAGTTTAAGCTAAAGGCATTTTGGCCCGCTATAGGACGTCGAGGGATATCCTGTCGGTCACTTTAACAAAACGCAACTATACCAATAAACAAAGGAGGTTTTGAAAATATTGATCATAACCAACAAGCAAATTTCGATGTAAAAATTAGGCTAGAATCAATCTGACTTTTTGACGCAAACGTGCCGTAGTAGTAGTAGACGTGAGTAGCACATGATTTTGATGTAAAATAATTATTTATGTTCACTAGATCAACGAGTTCGTGCACAAACGTACAGTGACGCGTCGCCTCATCGCCTCTGATGTCAACAGCCCTCGCAACTTCGAGTGGCTCTGCGAGATGCGTTTCTACTTTGATCCCAGGAACAATGACGTAAGTCATAAAATCGTTTGCAACTTTCCCACAAAACTCTTCCAGACAAACATAATGATGTATCAATCAACATTTGATCTTGTCTTATTAGGTACTGCAACAGCTGACGATCCACATGGCAAATGCCAAGTTCCTATACGGGTTCGAGTACTTGGGCGTACAGGATAGACTGGTCCAGACGCCCTTGACAGACAGATGCTACCTGACCATGACACAGGCTCTTGAGGCCAGGCTTGGAGGATCACCATTTGGTATGTCATTTGTTTCTTGTCTTCTTCCCTGTAAAATAAAGATTGCTTTATTAGTTTAGAACAGCAGCCATCATGGATGTAAAATTCTGCACAGACACTTTATTTTTTTAGGTCCGGCTGGTACCGGAAAAACGGAATCTGTAAAAGCCCTTGGTAACCAACTGGGTCGCTTCGTACTTGTCTTTAATTGTGACGAGACTTTCGACTTCCAAGCTATGGGTCGTATCTTCGTCGGATTGTGTCAGGTTGGTGGAACAACATTATTTAAATTAGAATTTGAAATTGTTAGGTACATAGTGTTTATTTACGTATATTTATTTGTCTCTAGGTGGGCGCATGGGGTTGCTTCGACGAGTTCAATCGTCTAGAGGAAAGAATGTTATCAGCTGTTTCTCAGCAAGTACAAACGATTCAAGAAGCACTTAAAAGTCACCAAGAAGGCGACAATACTGGTAAATATATTTCAGAATATTATGTCCATATAAACAACCTTATGATGTGTTTCCAAACTCATTTGTTTATTGAACTTCATCAATGTATGTTTTTCTCTAGCTAAGTCTATAACAGTGGAGTTAGTCGGCAAACAAGTCCGCGTGAGCCAAGATATGGCAATCTTCATCACGATGAATCCTGGATACGCGGGCCGCTCCAACCTGCCCGACAACTTGAAGAAACTGTTCCGCAGTCTCGCCATGACCACACCCGACCGCCAGCTCATCGCCGAGGTCATGCTGTTCAGCCAAGGGTTCCGCACTGCAGAGAAACTGGCCTGCAAGATTGTGCCCTTCTTCAAGTATGTGAACCTGTCATAGTATTTATTTTTTATGGATAAGTTAGCTTGCTCTATCTTTGCAGGTTGTCTAGATAATGATGAAAACCCTTAACTAGAGTATGGCATCCACCACAATCCACCCACTAATCATGATCTCATTATTCTTAGTCTCTCTCTTTAACGGACGAGTGATGATAGTAAATTCCTATTTCCATTGACATCGTTAAATAATCTTCATTTGTTCTCCAGGCTCTGTGATGAACAGCTGTCAAACCAATCTCACTACGACTTCGGCTTGCGAGCTCTAAAATCTGTACTCGTCTCCGCTGGTAACGTGAAACGGGACCGTATACAGAAGATAAAGGTAATTTCTACGTCCCACATAACCGGTAATAGATGACCGCAACAACTGCTCAAAGTGAGCTTAAATGCCATATCTAAGTGTTAATATTTTTCTAGGAAAACCTGGCGGAGCGTAACTCAGAAGTACCAGATGAGGCGTCGATCGCCGAGTCTCTGCCCGAGCAAGATATCTTGATTCAGTCAGTGTGCGAGACCATGGTGCCCAAGCTCGTCGCTGAAGACATCCCCTTGCTGTTCTCCCTGCTCAACGATGTCTTCCCTAACGTTGGGTACACCAGAGCGGAGATGACCGGTTAGTGGTTAACCTTTATGATTCTTCTAATTTTACGTCCTCCAACACGTGAGTCAAATTTTACGAATGAAATACAATGTTTCTAATCTAGTGATTTTAATGCAGGCTTGAAGAACGAAATTCGCGCTGTGTGCGCAGAGGAATTCCTCGTCTGTGGGGAAGGCGACGAGCAAGGTTCCACTTGGATGGACAAGGTATGCTAAAATGTTATCTTCTTTACCATATTAGTAACGCTAGGTTAGGGAAGAGTTGTTTTGTAATACTTTATCAGTACGTCAAAATGCTAGATAGTTATTTGTCAAATACAATACAGTGTTCATCTCACCAGTGACCTGTCATATGCACAGAGTACAAAAACGTCAAGCACATCGTATTCGAGAATCGTCCACTACATGACCATTGATAAAATAATCATCCTAACACCAAAGAGGTGAAGGTGTAATATAATATTTAAGACATTTTATAATATTAAAAATTAATACACCATTAACACTATTAAATTTTTATTACCATACCATAACAATATAACATTATTTGCTTTATCATATATTTATGTCGACTGCGCCGGCTTACCTAATTAAATTAATCAAACCTTTCAACTTTAATTTAGATGTAATATCGTATTGACATTTGAAAAAAAAAGCAATATCTTTGATATTAAAATTGAGTCAAGATAGTGTAATCCGCCGCAGTCGAACGCAACGTACTCGTACGACTACCATTAGTACGTGAGTGTGAATGCGTATGCGTTTCCATGCTAACCCGCTAACGGCACGTAGAGGCTGGGCGCGGCGTCGCGCGCGCAGCACAGCACGTGGATCGAGAAGGTCAGTGGCGTCCTCTGTGCCGCACCTCACCCACTATGTTACTCTACTGTGTTCGTTTTGTATGTGTGGCTGTGTGTGTCACCTTACTGTTTTCATGTCACGGTCCTCTTGTTTTTGTTGGGTTTTATCGCTGGTTGATCAAACTTGAAAGCGTTTTGCGGCTGGCCATCGGTCATCTTCGCTTTAGTTGACTTCCGCCCGTATACTAAAACCCATGCGTTTAAACTTTGAGAACTGCTCAAATACGTAATGTTGTTGTCTCTGTCATGAAGCTTGCTTTAAAAAAGGTATCATGATGTTTTAGCAACTCCTAAAATTCAAAATGTATTTATGTTTGAGTATGCTGGGCCGGAGTATTATCATAATTATCACAATCTAAGCTCTAAATTATTGGCAATCTTTTGGGTTCTTAAGTATCCTTTGTGGCGACTGTAAAATGCTTTCTGAATATTTCGTTTAGCTCCTAAAATATTGTAGTAAAATCTGCATTTTTACTTAGCTTTGTGATTTGTTATTTATGAGAATAGTTTAGATTCAAGGCTAACTTGTCCTTAAGTGCTATGTAAACAAGTATATTTGAAATGTTTTTGAATAATACTCATTTAAATTTCGGGTATCTTAACTTTTGCTTCTGCGATAAATAAAACTTTGATCACATTTCATTTTCCATTAGACGGTAGCACTCTACATTGCATTATCTATAATCCTGATTCCATTTGAAACTATAGTAATCTCTCTAAGAAGCCGAACATTTGTGCTAACTTTTCTGCTATATCTTATCCGCTAATTCATAAGGCCAGTATTAAAGTTGTTGTTACCATCACTGGGCTTATGAATAGAGTGCCTAGGCGACAATGCTAATCCCTTAAAATGTGTGTAGGTCCTCCAGTTATACCAAATATGCAAACTGAATCATGGTTTGATGATGGTTGGACCCTCTGGAAGCGGGAAGTCCACTGCCTGGCGCGTGCTGCTCAAAGCTTTGGAGAGGTGCGTAAAATTCCGCTAATAATAATATTCACGGTTATTTATGTCATTATTAATTTAACCCATTTAAATGGTATCCAATAGGTTCGAAGGTGTGGAAGGCGTGGCGCATGTCATTGACCCAAAAGCAATGTCCAAGGAAACCCTATACGGTGTACTTGATCCGAACACGCGTGAATGGACTGATGGTCTCTTCACTCATATACTCAGGTAAACATTAAAAAAAAATTGGTAACTTACATACATACTTTTGAACAGTGTAAAAATAAACTTATTTATTTATTTCTGGCAAACTTTACAGCATTTCAAAGTTCATGCAAAATACTTAAAAATTAATTCTTATTTAGCCAATTAAAAAGTTTGTCACATTAAAATTAATTTTAGAGGACGGTCGAGCATGGGCTATTTAGCAGTAAAAGTGATATAAACAGAAGAAATAATAATAATAATAATAAAAACCTTAATGACTTTGATTTTAAAATTAACAGGAAAATTATTGACAATGTCCGTGGGGAGATTAATAAACGACAATGGATCATATTCGATGGTGATGTGGACCCTGAATGGGTGGAGAACTTGAACTCTGTACTGGATGACAACAAGCTGCTCACTCTGCCTAACGGCGAGCGTCTTTCGCTACCGCCAAACGTGCGGGTCATGTTTGAGGTAAGACTTATTTTACATAGGTACCGTGCTTTGTATCGCTGCGTGAGTGAGGGTACCGGAGGTCCAATCCAGAGGACTCCACTGGTGTCGCATATGTCCATGGGCGGCGGCAATCGCTAACCATCAGGTGATCCCTCTGCTCGTCTGCCACCTATCACATAAAAATAAGGTATCTATGTATGTAAACGTAATATGTTGTATAACCTTTCCACTTGACTGGTCAGTCAACTCACTACCCATTGCGCCATCGGGTCGGATGGCGCAATAGGTAGTGACCCTGCCTCTTACGCCAAAGGTCGTGGGTTCGATCCCCACCCTGGACAAACATTCGTGCGATGAACACTTGTGTTTGTTCAGTGTCTAATTTTTTTAACAGTGGGAGAGCCACGCTTCGGCATGAATGGGCCGGCTCGACCGGAGTAATACCACTTCCTCACAGAAAACCGGCGTGAAGCAGTGCATGCGCTGTGTTACGCTGCGTGAGTGAGAGTACCGGAGGCCCAATCCAGGGGAAGGGGGGTTCAAAGGTAAGCAGCGCACTTGTGACACCACTGGTGTTGCAGACGTCCATGGGCGGCGGTAATCGCTTATCATCAGGTGATCCGTCTGCTCGTCTGCCACCTATATCATAAATAGAAAAAAAGTGTCTGGGTGTAATATATGTTTTTAAGTATATATTTGTGTTCCTCCGTTGTCTGATATCTGTAACACAAGTGTTTAATCTACTTAGTACGGAATTAAGTCAACATATGAGATGTTGAGAGAATTAAAAAAAATTAAAACCATGCTACTAATTCTTAAATTCTTGACGCAATATTTTTCGTAGGTACAAGATCTGAAGTATGCAACATTAGCCACCGTATCTCGTTGTGGCATGGTTTGGTTCTCGCAAGACGTCCTCACCACGGAGATGATCTTCGAAAACTATCTTCTGAGGTTTGTAACTTTTACCATATTCAACGCTGTTGATTAGGGAAGTTTGATCTTGTATATCAATGCATACTACTTGCAGGCTACGAAACATCCCTCTCGAAGATGGTGAAGAAGATTCCTTCAGCATTGTTATGGCTGCCCCAACAGCTGGCGGCGACCAGAACGCCACTGAGAACATACTTTCACCAGCTCTTCAGGTATTTTTAAGCCTTACCCATCTAACAGCAGATTCTTCATTAAAAAACAAAATTATTAAAACGATGTGTGATATTTGTTACTGACAGACTCAGCGTGACGTGGCGGCGATCTTACAACCGCTGTTCTTTGGCGACGGTCTGGTAGTGAAGTGCCTTGAGAGGGCAGTGTCTTTAGATCATATCATGGACTTCACACGTCACCGCGCTTTGTCCTCCTTGCATTCAATGCTGAACCGTGGTGTCAGGTACGTAAATATTTTAAAGAAGTATGTGTGATATTGTTTTGTTATCAGCAGCTAATATTTTTCCTTTATTTCATAGGAATATCTTGGGCTACAATCGCCAACATCCCGACTTCCCCGTCACCAACGAACAGCTGGAGGCATACGTGCCCAAATGGCTCGTGTACTCATTGCTGTGGTCCTTTGCTGGTGATGCCAAATTGAAGGTAACTTTAGAAGCATTGCTATGTGAATATTTAATCATCATTGTATTTTTACAATGATACTAATTTAATAGTCTAATATTTTTAGGACCGTAACGAGCTTGGCGACTTTATCAGATCAGCGAGCACGATGCCGCTACCTAACTGCGGTGCCAACCAGCACATCATTGACTTCGAGGTATGGCTACTTCAGAATGGTTTTGATACAATTTAATCATCGCACTTGGTTTCGTTCAAGTATTACCTAAGCATCGACCTAATCTTAGCTTAGATAATTTTTGACAAACTTGAGAAAAAAAACGTCGCATTTTATCGATAAATTAGCTAATGTAATACTTGAAAGATGGTCCCAGATGGTCCGAGGAATGGCCAGTCTGTAACAATCCCACGTATAGTCTTTGAAGTAGTCTGAATGTTGTCCAGGTGTCCATAACCGGCGAGTGGGTGCCGTGGTCGGCGAAGGTGCCGCAGATCGAGGTGGAGACGCATAAAGTAGCGGCCCCCGACGTGGTGGTGCCCACGCTCGACACCGTACGTCACGAAGCGTTGCTCTACACCTGGCTGGCGGAGCATAAGCCGCTTGGTAAGTGGTCGTTAGTACTAAAATTAATGAATAGTGCCCGCATAGGCTCCAACGACTAATGTTAATGCTCCTCTATTTATGGGTCTCCAGAGTGACACGACCGGAGAAGAATGGACAACATTTCAAAATTGCTAAGCTCTGAAACAAAAAATACCAATTCTTTGTTTACTTTTCCGCTGCTCGAATATATATTTATTCATTTTTTATATTGCTTATTTACTGAGAAAAAAATAAAAACTAAAAAACGTAAGATGACGTCATCGGACGGCAGAATGTACAATATTTCTTTGCTTAGCACATTATAGTTTTAAATTTACGTAATGCCAAACTTATGACTTGTAACTGTCAAAAAAAAAGACAACTTGTCAACGTTGAATGTATGAATGACGTTGACAATGTTGACACTAGTATTATTTACCTTTGACAGTAGTACCTTTTTTTTATTAAAACAATGATAAGCAAAGGAATATCGCTGTATTCAGCCGTCCGATGACGTCATTTGGCGCTTACGTCTATTTAGAATAAAAAGAATTTCAATAATTATTTTATGCATGAAAATGGACAAATTTTGAAAAAAGAAAAAATATGGGTCTGTTCATTTTATGTCTACTTTCATATAAAAAAACAATATGGACATGTTAAAAATTTGAAATGTTGTCCATTGGGCGCAGAAACAACAGCTTATCGAGCTTCCCGTGGTTCAGGGGGACAGTACCGTCAACTTCAGGATCTCTGGAGTTTTCTAACCCAAAAACTTATGTACAAATTTGACCTGACTTCGGATCGAACCCGGGCCTTAATAAAATACGACCCACTAGACACTGCACCACCGAGGCAGTCTATTTTATTTATTTAACTTAGAAAACTTATTACGCTTTTTTATATAAGGCTTCTAATCGTATTCCGGCGTCGTCGACAGTTATTTCTAAAAATGCATTAACAGTTCGTTCAAATAAACAACAAGAATTGCCTCACATGCACGACACTGCAGCCAAGCAAATAGGTATTCGTCCGACCTACGAGTACCTGCTCCCGCGCCGCTTGCATTACGTCACGCGCCCGCTCGGTCTCGTACATACAGGGTGATTGCCTATGTGGCCTCCCTAATCTCATCTATAATTTTTTTTTATTTATATTTTATATTCTTGTTAGTTAGTTCGTCTTTCATTATGAATTATGAATAATGTTGATTAGATATATTCCAACAGGTGTTTACCATAGGAATAGTTTGGGTGTTTAGCATTTCGTGCGTTAAAGTAGTAAATGACAGGTATTTTTAGGTTTTCATTGAAATATTCTTCAGAAAGCAGTGTAAAACTTAATTTGTCATATATAGGAATTATTTTGCTATTTATTTTATTAATAGGGTACTAATATTACGTACAGTAAGTAGCAGGGCTGGAGTCATAACTGTGTTCCTTGTTTCAGTACTCTGCGGCCCGCCCGGTTCCGGCAAGACCATGACCCTATTCTCGGCGCTACGAGCGCTGCCCGACATGGAGGTGGTGGGCTTGAACTTCTCGTCCGCAACCACCCCCGAACTGCTGCTCAAGACGTTCGACCATTACTGCGAGTACAGGAAGACGCCCAACGGCGTTGTACTTGCGCCTGTGCAGGTACAGAAGATTATCTCTTTACTCGATTTAAGCTTAAATAACATGATTTCCTATTTAATATATTTTCCGAAGTTTAGATTATTGCGATAAACTCTAGTATTTGTTTAGGGCATCTGGGTATTATGGGTGTTACGATATCTAGTTCAGTATATATTTGTGGTTTCTTTGTTAATGCTGATACCCATAATATAGTGCTTAAGGCGACGGGTGGCCCTAACTAGCGACGCTAATCGATTTAAATTGATAGCAACTAAACCGGACATCTTTTTAACAGCTACGAAGTTCGAGCCTCTCGGAAAGAATATATAGTATTTATTTAATACTTATAATTAACTTTTTGTTCTGGTTTTGCACTCGAAATTTGCATTAACGCCATAAGTGGCCGTTTTTGGCGATAATTCTTATTTCGAGTAGGAATAAGTTAATTATAAGTATTGAATAAATAGTATAAGTTCTTTTCGAGATTCTCGAACTTCGAATTTGTCAAAAAGGTTTAGATGCTAACAATTTAAATCAAATGACCGCTAGTGTGCCCTACCCGTCACCTTAAGCTACTTGCTTTGAGATCAAGTTGAGCTGTTGTCTGTCTGACATTTATGTATTAATAGTAATTCTTATACGCGTACTAAAGTATAATTTTGTTTCACAGCTGGGCAAATGGCTAGTCCTCTTCTGTGACGAAATCAACTTGCCGGACATGGATCAATACGGCACGCAACGTGTCATCTCATTCTTGAGACAGTTGCTTGAACACAAAGGATTCTTCAGAGCTTCTGGTAAGCCCAACTTTCTATAAATAAATATATGTATTGTTATGATTCATAAGAGTTTTCTTTTATCGAAGTAATTATTGATCTTGTTGTTTAGATCACTCATGGGTGCATCTGGAGCGCATACAATTCGTGGGTGCGTGTAACCCTCCTACTGACCCCGGCCGGAAACCGCTTTCGCACCGTCTCTTGAGGCACGTGCCGGTAATCTATGTCGACTACCCAGGAGAGACGTCGCTCGAACAGGTTAGTCCCTCCTATCAAATAACAATTTCTTAGTGTGACTGGTTGGTAAAAACTAGTGATTCCAGATATCTGTGACCGCGAATATTCGAGGGAGAATGGAGATCCGTATGCGTTACGTTTCCCGTGGAACTTTTCCGTTATTAATTTTCGATGGTAAGACCAAATGCTATTGATTAGATACAAAACATACACAAACTTTATTTAAGCAGCCCAGTGTTATACTCCTCCATAAACATAAAAAAGCGCGCAATGTTATTTGAAATAATGTCCTGTTTGTCATGTCGGTGGATGTAACGGCAACTATAATTTCATGGTCTCGTATCAATACCGATTCAATAAGAAAATAAAGATCCGTCAATCTTAACACCAAACGTCCGTATTCGAATACACATCCGCTGATATACATTTTTGTGAATCCGGAACATTACTAATGAAAACGTATTCTATGGTTTCCCGCGTCTTATTTTCGTTTCTGTTATAGATTTACGGCACATTCACTCGCGCAATGTTGCGCATGCAACCGGCGCTGCGAGGGTACGCGGAGCCCCTCACACAGGCGATGGTGAAACTGTACCTCGCTTCCCAAGAACGCTTCACGCAGGATATGCAACCTCACTACGTATACTCGCCTCGTGAGATGACCAGATGGGTGCGTGGTATCTGCGAAGCCATCAGGTACAGTAAACATAAGTATTAGTCTATGGCTCTACCGATACA
The DNA here is from genome assembly GCA_019059595.1 of Marasmia exigua. Taxonomy (NCBI): domain Eukaryota; kingdom Metazoa; phylum Arthropoda; class Insecta; order Lepidoptera; family Crambidae; genus Marasmia; species Marasmia exigua. Next base: position 10,574,372 of record CM032475.1, on the reverse strand, counting down.
ATGTCGACCTTCCCATGGTTTGTCACAGACCAACCCACCACCTCCCATGACCATACCAACACTATGGTTATACTGACCGAATCGTGGGAGATGTGCGCGGATATTGCGTGTCCTTGGGACTATTGCACTCCACCGCGCACAATTCTTGACTCCCTACAAGTTATTAATCTATGTCCTTGTCCCTAATTATGCGTTTCTCCCCCTTCTGGGGCCGCTGACGCCACATCACAGGTGGCGCCCTCTAGCGCCGAGCAGTCCGGGTCGTTTCTCCGTCTGTGCCAGCCATGCGCGAACTCACGCACACACAGACTGAATGTCGTTCGCAGCTAGAACCCTGCGACTGCGCGAGAGAACTTTTTCGATTGATCAAGCAAACTCCGCCCCCGCGGCCCGCGGCCCGCGGTCCATAAGAAGGTTGACTTTGTGGCGGTTAAGCTATAGTACTTTTATAGCATATTGTAAACATTATTCTTAAAAGCCAATGCTGGTTATATATTCTTCTTCATCGTTTACTTCATGTAGGTCGTGCCATTCTTTAAAGGCTATTGCCGAAGCGGTGAGGTCTTTCCATTCTTTCCTATCCTCGGCTTATCTTAGATTATTCGAAGTTCTGGGGAGCGTTCGTTGCCGAGTGGTCACTGCGACCAAATTTGATCTGTTGTGACCTCCGCTCCCCCTTACAGATCGTATTTCGGCTTGTCTTAGGGCAATCGGCAAAGTGAGTCCGGTTACATCCCTTATTTGGTCTGACCATCGAAGAGGTAAACGGCGTCTTCGTCTTTTGCCATATCGCTCGGACTGTCTCCGGGCGATATGGCCAAAGTAACCTAAAACTCTTTGGTAACTGATAGTCGACAGTCTGATTTTGATGCTCTGTTGAACGAAAATCGTTCTTTTTGCTGGTTATATAGATTAACCTTAAAACTTTCTAGATGTAAACGTTCTTTATCGCTTCTGGGATTTTTCTACACTGTGCTAGCACACTGCAGATGTATGCTGAAATATATCTTAGCTAAAAACACTTTTTTTACTCTCAGGCCTCTGGATAACTTGTCCGTGGAAGGCCTAGTGCGTCTCTGGGCTCATGAGGCCCTCCGCCTGTTCCAAGATCGTCTGGTCGAAGACGTCGAGAGGCAATGGACTGATGAGAACATCGACAATGTCGCCATGAGATTCTTCCCAGGTAATGTGTTATGTCTTCTATTAATTGTGCCTTTTTATGTGATAGGTGGCAGAAGATCCGGCCAACTTTTCTCCTTCCTTCGGATTGGGCCTCTGGTACCCTCACATACTCTACAAAGAAATACAGCGCAGGCGCCGCTTCACGTCGATTTTCTGTCAGGCCGTGGTATCACTCCGGTTGAGAGGGCCCATTCGTGCCGAGGCGTGGCTCTCACGCGTGGCCTGTAGAAATGTTTACATGCATGATACAGTAAATTGTTTTTTTCTGTTCTAGGTATCAACAGAGATCAGGCACTCGCTCGCCCAATACTCTACAGCAACTGGCTCAGTAAGGACTATGTTCCTGTTGACAGAGACCAACTTCGTGAATATGTGAAGGCTAGGCTTAAGGTAGTATAGCTTTGTTGATATTATGAACATTCGTGAAGATCCCTCCGGCCACATTGGCATCTGAGTTTCACAGCCGTTGCCAAAGAAGAACTAACATTCATGCTAATCAAGCAGTTGCCAAAAACGATAGATTTTTCTGTTTTCACAGAAATGCCTGGTTGTGAAACTCATAGCTGCTGAAGAAGAACTTCCTTGCTACTCAACCACAATGGTTTTCGCCATAAAGTGCACTGTTATTACCATTAATTTTCTTTTCTTTTTGACGTCGTAAGTTTACATCATCAATTAATTATTTTTAATAATATTTTCTTCACGCATTTTGAACTTTAATAATTAACTGAACGCCTGAAAAACCAACGAACAAGTTAAAAACCAGTAAATAAAATACTAACTAATTTACTACTAACTCGGTATTCTTATTTTGTGCGGAATAATATTTGAATTAAAAGTTATTTTTATAAATGGTGTAATGAGGCAACTTGCATATTGAAATTCCTCTTACGTAACTTTACTAATAAAATAAATTCTTAGTTAGCAACTAGTAGTGAATAAAGAAAAACCTATCGTCTTTGACAACTGGTTGAGTAGCAAGAATATTAGTTCTCTTTGGCAACTGGTTGTGAAACTCAGTTGCCAATGTGGCCGGAGGGTACCTAGCGCTCGAACATGCTCCTACTACAACTAAGTTTTTGCTTTTAGGTCTTCTACGAGGAAGAACTGGATGTCCCGTTGGTCTTGTTCGATGAAGTCCTTGACCACGTCTTGCGTATTGACCGAATTTTCCGCCAGCCCCAAGGCCATCTGTTGCTGATTGGAGTGTCGGGCGCTGGCAAGACGACTCTCAGTCGTTTTGTTGCCTGGATGAATGGACTTAGCATCTTCCAAATCAAGGTTTGTCGTACTTTTATGTTTCTCTTTTCTGTATCTTGATCCTTGTTCAGAAAATTACTGTTCCTAATCAAATCGATAGATTGGAGAAAATATCTTTTTCATCTCTCAAGACTCAAGACAGGATATACACAATAATAAAACATATTAATGAAACTACACAACATAATCATACAACTTGCAACACAAAATGAGTATGTAGGTATTGCGTAGACACCCGAATCACCGCTGTACCACCCCGCCAGCCGTTGCACAACAGTGATTCACGTACCTACAGTCCAACCTGGTATCATACTCGGTACACTGTTGCCACTGCCTCGAACCCTGCACACCAGGGATGCACATTTTTTTGCGTATTGTGGCAAAGAAACGACTGACATACGCGACTGCAAACATACCTGATGCGCTACAGAATCGAGGCAGTCCCAGCAGTATCCTGAAGGCATTATTATACTGGACCAATGAGATTATTGGCACGCATGTCATCCTTTACGACATCAAGCCATTTTTTGGTGTCTTCCTTCCTAACTTCTGTTAGGAATGCCATAGATATACCATAATAATTTGGACTTGATATTTTTAGGTGCACAATAAATACACGGGAGCCGATTTCGACGAAGACCTCCGCACGGTGCTGCGCAGATCGGGATGCCGCGACGAGAAGCTCGCCTTCATCCTGGACGAGTCCAACGTGCTCGACAGCGGCTTCCTCGAGCGCATGAACACGCTGCTCGCCAACGGAGAGGTCAGTGACCTTGTCAGAAACCGTCATACATAAGTGGTTGGTCAATGGGGGCTATCGCGTATTGGACTGAGTTCCAACTTCAACAGCATTTTTTTTTCGTTCGTCAAATTGACATTTGGGCATATGATTGTCCGATCACGGTTAATTGTCACTTGTCAAAAGTCGGAATTAACGCCGTTTCCTTTACTAGAGTGTCAATGCTTTTGACATTTCCTATAGAAAAAATATACAGCGCCCCATGTCAATGCCACTGAAGTGCCTTCTGATCTTGGTCGGTTTATATAACCTTCAAAAATAACCAATCACATTTAAAATGAGCTAGATAACATACTAATGTTATCTAGCGGATTTTTCATACGCGATACACGTCACTAACCAATTTAGTATTATTTTGTTTTACCAAACGATATAAAAAATATTTGAATAATTTTTCAATTGAATCTTCATGAGTTGTAGTACCTACTACTTAATACGTCTTTTTTATAGTTGACCGGCCACTATCATTATCGAATCGGAAAACTTTAAGACCTAAGATATCATTACATAAATAATATTTTTGGAATAGGTTCCCGGATTGTTTGAAGGCGATGAATTCGCTGCCTTGATGACTCAGTGCAAGGAAGGTGCGCAGAGGGAGGGATTGATGCTGGATTCGAATGACGAGTTGTACAAGTGGTAAGTAAATATGAATGTCAAGAAAACAAATAAAATATTAATTTAAAAAACGGACATCATTATATCACGAAATAAGAAGTACAAAGCAACAAGATCCAAATCTCAGAATAATATACTACAATTACCAATACCCACAACGGCGCTGATTTTCGACAATGAGTATGAGAGGCATAGGTTCACATGAAAAAACTAAGACTAAATGTAACGTAAATTAAAATATGCTTTATTTCAGACCATAGCTTTATTTGTGTTAATAAGATTACTTAATATCTATTGTTAGTTGATACAGATGAAATAAAATAAATTAGTGCCGAGGTGAGCATGAGTAAAGAACAGAACAAAATATATGACATAAATCGCTAGAGATTCATTAATACTATCTGTCTCGTTTCTCTATAATATCATTGATTACATTCTTGTTTATAAGGTTCACCGGGCAAGTAATGCGTAATCTCCACGTGGTGTTCACCATGAACCCGTCATCAGAGGGCCTGAAGGACCGCGCGGCGACCTCACCCGCCCTGTTCAACCGATGTGTGCTCAACTGGTTTGGTGACTGGAGTGATGGGGCTTTGTTCCAAGTTAGTTTTATTTTCTTTTTTTATTGCTAACATAGATACATGGTATCCATCTGTTACCATCGGTATACTATCTGGTAGTAAATTGTATTCGCCGATCATAGGAATCGACAATGAAAATTAAAGAGGAATCTTGAGTTTTGTAAATAGACAACAAAAGAAAACTTTACATATTGCTTTATGCACACCCGACCGCTGGGAGACGGCTGGGTAGTGTGGGGTTCTCCCCTTGGGCGCTCCCAGGGGCATACCCACTAAAAACCACCGGGGCATTCCCTGCTGCGTCCATGTGGGATTGGCTACGATAACGGGTACGAAACCATGTTCGCGGCCCACCCTCTGGATTGCAACGCCGACGCCCAGGAAAGAATGACTGCAGGCCCCTCTCACAAACCCAAACGCTGGCTGCAGGGCAGAGATAGAAGAGGGTACCCATAGACTTCAACATCAGACCCAAAAACCCGCCAGTTCGAGCTCCGCTGGGTTGCGGAGACGTACGACGGGACCAAGAAAGCGGGGGCGGCGAGTCGAAGCCGCTGTGGGACACAGCACAGACCCGCCAACAAAGTCCCCACCATGAAGGTGGGGGAGCACTCCCAGGGATCGGGGGGTAACAGCCGGTTGAGCCCGAACAAAAAGGCGCCCCTGTACGGGTGAGCCTAAAGTCCGAGCCCAACATAACTCTTCGACGCGCACAATGACGCGACACAAGACTGAGGATTTCCTCCTCCGAGAATCCTCCACACTTCAACGCAGCTCGCGTAGGCGTGGCCGGACAGGGCCCACTGTACGTCCGTCGGCCGTCGGATGACAAAAGTGGCAGAACACATTTTACCATCCGCCGTTGCCCGGGGCACACCGGACCCCAACTGGAAAACGTTTCCACCTGATACCAGCCGAAACTGGAATCAGGTCAGAACTGATTTCCAGTAGGGCCACACTAGGAGGTCAACGCACCTAAGCTCCCCATAAATTGCTAACCTAAACTAACCTTTTTGCACAGCAAAAAATACTAAGTGCACATCAAAATCACGCTTTGATGTGCAATAAGTATTTTTGCTGTGCAAATAGGTAATTTTTAGAGTGTTGGTTTAATATATTCCCTCCCACCATAATCACGTAGGTGGGGAAAGAGTTCACGAGCCGCATGGACCTGGACTCGGCGGAGTACGTGCCGCCGGAGCTGTTCCCGGCGGCGTGCGGCGAGGTGGCGGCGCGGCCGGCGCACCGCGAGGCCGTCGTCAACGCCTGCGTGTACGTGCACCAGACGCTGCACCAGGCCAACGCGCGCCTGGCCAAGCGCGCCAACCGCACCATGGCCATCACGCCCAGGTACGCGCCATCCACGGGACTCTACGGTATCGCCATTTGTTGTAGTTTTTTTTTTTTTTTTTTTTTTATATATTAAATGGGTTTTGCACTTGACCTCATTTCACCTGATGGAAAGTGATAATAAGGTCTAAGATGTAGCGTGCTTACCCAGAAGAAGCCTATTCACTCTCGACTTAAAGACACCCAAATTGTAGCTCTCTGGGAATACAGAAGCCGGCAAGTTGTTCCATTCCTTAGCAGTTCGTACCAAGAAAGAGGAAGCGAACCGCTTAGTACGAGCTGGTGGAACTTGCACAGTGTAAGGGTGGATTCCTGTCGTCTTCCGTAATGTCCGGTGGTAGAAAGGAGAAGGTGGTATCAGGTCGTGAAGCTCATTCGAACACTCTCCAAAACAAGTAACTGCAGACCTCCGTCTATTGCGCGGGCACGCTACGATTTCGTTACGAATTCCTTTAATGTTCGTGCTAAGCCTTCTTTTTTTTAAATTTATTTCAAAGAACCAACAAAAAAGTTTACAATAAGCATAAGCTAATACAAGAATAATTGACTTAATTAAATAATTGCAAACCCAACAACGATGGTTACATTATTCTTAAATATCATTAAAAAAATCACCTTAGAGACCCGTATAATAAAATAATAAAATAATAAAGTAGATAACAAAAAGTTAAAATAGGAATACGTGTGAAGTGTGTGCGTGTGATGTTTGAAAGTAAATGATTAAGTAAGCGTGGAGCATATTTGTTTGTATTTGATGGAGCGTGTAACTAAGTAGGTACTTCTGAACACTTATACCCTCTTATTCCAAAACATGGTTTAAAATAAGTAGTGGGATTTATGCTAGGAATAAATAAATAAATAAATGAACATTATTGAAAAAACCACAAGAACAATATAAATATTTATAATCTACCCATTAACCGAAGAACTAGAATAAATATTCTTACAAAACTAAGTTTAACGCTAGTTAGTGTATCAACTTTAATGCAAAAATTAAACTTGACCCCCTTGATCAAAAGTTTAAAATGAGTACAAAACTAATGACCTCAAAATATTAAACCAGGGACACTGACAGTTTACCCCTTTGACAGTTCATTCTGTTTCACGCTAAAATTATTTGCGAAAAAATAAGCAACTTATTTTTTTGGATTTAATCCCAAAAATATAAGCAATTCCTATTCATATTACTTGGACACCTTACGTAATGCAATATTTTAATATATTGTTGCATAAAAACATTTCTAGAATATTTTTACTTGAGAAAATAATACTAGTTTATGTAAAACGAAACGTTACTGAACGAATGATATAATGATTCGATAAATTTTGACACTACTCTTCGGTACTAAGCAGTATATGGTTAGTCGAGGATTTGTAAAAAAAAATTAAAAACTAACATTATACCGTAATAGACATGGACTTGCTAGTTTATGATTAAAGCCAGTACTTACCTGATTAGTTTTATTACAATTAAACCCCGTTCGACTTCAATACTCAATGGACAACATTTCAAAATTGCTAAGCTCTGAAACAAAAAATACCAATTCTTTGTTTACTTTTCCGCTGCTCGAATATATATTTATTCATTTTTTAAATTGCTTATTTACTGAGAAAAAAAATAAAAACTAAAAAACGTAAGCTGACGTCATCGGACGGCAGAATGTAAAATATTTCTTTGCTTAGCACATTATAGTTTTAAATTTACGAAATGCCAAACCCATGACATGTAACTGTCAAAAAAAAAGACAACTTGTCAACGTTGAATGTATGAATGACGTTGACAATGTTGACGGGCCATTCTCTGAAATTTTACCTTCCGGTTCTTCGCGTGTCATTTGCATGAGCTTAAAAATATCGTTCAAATTAGAAGTTTATTTCAAAATCAGAAGAAGTTTAAATTGAAAGAAAGGTAGGTATCTTTTCGTGTGCTTATTTCAATTTAAAATTTTGATTTCGACAATATTCTTGAGCTCATGAAAATTACACGCGAAGTACCGGAAGGTCCAATTTCGGAAAATCACCCTGACACTAGTATTATTTACCTTTGACAGTAGTAGCTTTTTTTTATTAAAACAATGATAAGCAAAGGAATATCGCTGTATTCAGCCGTCCGATGACGTCATTTGGCGCTTACGTCTATTTAGAATAAAAAGAATTTCAATAATTATTTTTTGCATGAAAATGGACAAATTTTGAAAAAAGAAAAAATATGGGTCTGTTCATTTTATGTCTATTTTCATATAAAAAAACAATATGGACATGTTAAAAATATGAAATGTTGTCCATTCTTTGTTGCTTCCATAGTGCACATTATAGATGGTGAAGTATAACAAAGCAACCACTTCTTACACCCGTCCCTTCTACAACCCGCACATCCGTACCCGTACCTAAGGATTATTGGATAGCATTCCATCGAGTCAGAAATTTAGTACCGGATTTTCCAACAAGCTGACAAGTAGTCTAAGAGTTCGGTTGCGTGCAGCTAATTTTAGGGGGATTAATGACTCATGTTCAACTTACAAAATGAAAAATTCTAATCTGCCTTTTATTGTATAATAGATGATAACTGGCAAACGAGTATATGTTAAGCGATTACCGCTACCTACGGACAACAACGATGGAAAAATGACCTCTGGATGGATGACTGGCAGGAAGTGGAACAAGATGGAAGCTGTTATTATCGGAGGCCAATACTCACTATGGGTCGTTGCGCCAACCTAATTGGTTAGTTAGTTATGAACAACAACACCAGTAGAGTCACAAATGCACTGTGAGGAAATAATAATATTGCTTAAGTTTAAGTACATCTTCCATTGCAGACATTACCTAGACTTCATCCAGCAAATGGTGAAGCTATACGCGGAGAAGCGCGCCGACCTGGAGGAACAGCAGCTCCACCTAAACGTGGGTCTGGGCAAGATCGCCGAGACCGTGGAGCAGGTGGAAGAGATGCAGAAGAGCCTCGCTGTCAAGTCACAGGTATGATGAGACAGCCAAATGTACAATGTCAACGACTGAAGCTTCATGTTCTGTTTTTAAGATAGCGCTCGAGGCTATAAGAAATAATACTAACCCGTTGTCCAAATAGCGCAAAAGACCAAATAGACGTAGTATTTAATAAGGGTTATTGATGGCCGCGTTAGCGTTCGGATGTTATAGCACATGACTTTTTCTCAAATGTTATTTAATTTATTTTTTTCCTGATAATGTCAGATGACTTGATCAATTTCAATGTTTCTTCTTCTGGGAGTGGCAAATACGTTGTTCGTTTTGTTTGTAATTTAGTAACTTTTTGTTTTTTCTTTCTTATCATTAGGTACCCACTTGCATTTCTGTTAAACAACCAAGTGATTATCAGTGGAAACTTGTAATTGGCCCTCAATGTTTTTTTTCTGTGACTGTATCCCTAAATCTAGCTGTATTCCAAAAACTTGTAAAATAAAATAAATAAAATGACTTAGCCGAGTTCACGAGTCCTTGAAGTAGTGGTCGTATTAATTCGTGTCGCTTCGCATCGCACTTAGGACAACGCGTTAGACATATGAATCCCCGTTAAAGGATAATCGTACCCCAGGCTCCAGAGCGACAGCTTTGGACGCAACCGGGAATCACACGCAAAGATGTTACAATTTTATTACATTATTATTATATTTGATCAATCATTTGAAATGTTAAACACTTTAGGAACTTCAAGCCAAGAACGAGGCCGCCAACGCCAAGCTCCGCCAGATGGTCAAAGACCAGCAGGAAGCCGAAAAGAAGAAAGTAGAGAGTCAAGAGATTCAGGTAACTCTAACTAAGTAGTCACTTTTACAGGCCGTTCAAGAAATACGGAAGAAGCTTTTCTATAAATTGAATTTGCCCTATGTCAACAGAATAATAATAATATAATCGTTAATTTTCTCTTCACAAAAATAGGTCTTAACTAGGTACAGTGTAACTTAACGCTAGTTGTAGATATAATTACAACATTATGATGACTAGGATGGCCTAGTGTAGAATTGGTGATCGGTAGATGCGTGGTAAGGAACGTGTGAGAGATCGATATTTGAATTATAGAATGACTTGCGAGAGGGAGATAGACGACGAATGGCCGACGATGTAAAGACTCTTGATAGAAGCCTTATTCCCGAAACCTGGGTGTTGTGAGAGACTGGTGCTTGGAGAATTTGTAAAAGAAAAGGTTTTTTCCTCTCCAGTTTATCAAAAGTAAGCATAACTAAGACCACCTCCTTACCTAATATCAAAAATCAAATGACGAAAGTTATTCCTAAATGTTTATTCCTACTTTATTGACACTGTGTTTTAAAATAGGTTGCCCTAGAAAAACAGACAAAGGAAATAGAAGCGAAAAGAAAAGACGTAATGGCTGATCTGGCGCAAGTGGAGCCCGCTGTCATCGAAGCACAAAACGGTTTGGTCTTCATTTTTTTACCCTTTATAGTCACATTCAATTATTTCATTTTAATATTCATTTTTAGGACCCCAAAGTTTAATTTACTATCTCAAGAAATATCATAGTTATAATATTATACGTTCAAATGCAAGCGCCGCCCCTGGGTTAACGAATAACAATTAGTCAATAACTTTTTGTTTAGCGACTCACCTTGTAGATTATGTGTAAATTATAATGTAGTTATGTTTTAGACAAAAGTAGTTATGTTACGCTTTTTCATTAGAGTCATGACGATAATCTACCAGATATAAAAAAATCATCTAGTCACATTGAAAAGATGCATTAACTCTATTGAAAGAAACACTGTAGCTTGTTATTTATAACAAAATCGAGCTGTACAGTCGCGATCTAAAATGTTTATTGGTTATAAAATGTCTACAAAGGGACGGTAATGCCATGATACTTAATACTTTTTAAAACCGACAACTTACTTGTCGGGGCGTTCAATAAGTTTATTTAAAAAAATACTATGTATTATTAATAATGGTCTTTAAGGTCATACTATTTTTAACACTTTTCGACCGCGACAGTACAAACAGAAAAGAGGGAAATAGGTTCCCTTCCGGAACACTAGGTTTAAACTTGAAGACGATTCCACGTAACAGCGGTGCGGTCCATCAAGAAGCAACAGCTGGTCGAAGTGCGGTCCATGGCCAACCCGCCCTCGGTCGTCAAGATGGCGCTCGAGTCCATCTGCACGCTGCTCGGGGAGAAGGGCGACACGTGGAAGGGCATCCGATCAGTCGTCATGAAGGACAACTTCATATCGACCATTGTTAACTTCGAGACAGAGAACATCACGTTAGTTGAAGTTATTTGAATAGGAGTTGTATGTCGTACTCTTTGCAGACTAATTATATATCTGGCTACGAAAGAACGTAACAAAACCTTATTACTTATTATTGAATTTAGTTTTCAACGTTTTCTATTTCGATCTCTTAAATTCATCACAATCAATAAATCAAATGAGGGAGCTAGAATGCCAAATAAACATCTTTAGGCTATCGAACGAAGTGTTATTAACAAAATTTTGCTTATTACATGTTACAATTTTCACGTAGAGTCTACTCCGACCCAAAATAGCAGAGACCTGACTGTTTAGTTTATGCCCAACGATAAAACTCACCATTTTCCGAAAGTACGACATACAACGCCATGTTACTATAAATTTATGATTAGAATAAAATTTAAATAAAATCATTTTTTGGAATGTATAGTAAAACATTTTAGATAGCAAGCATTACTTCATACAAAAGTTTTATTGGCAAAAACATTTTTTGCTGCACACAATATTGTTATGCATCAAAGTTTATTATGACATGTTGTATCATTAGCTGTTACAGTTTTTTTATGTATTTCGATGTTCTTTGCAATGGTCTGTTAGTTTGATACCTACTCTTTTATTTAGAAAAAATAATCACATTTCGGGTTATTTTAATACTTTCTTATTGTGAATGATGTTATGAATTCTTGTAACCGTATTTATAATCTTGTACATAAGCTAAGCTCGCTTGCATTATGTGACTGTTGTTATTAATAATGATAAAATTGACTTAACACTGTGACCACTGTATTGTAAGATAGCATTTTTGTAAGGCACACTAATGAGTCGTATTCGTGACTAACCCAGCTAAGCATCGTCGTGGATCAAAATCATTAACAGTTTTAACTTTTTGTTACGTTTCAACATTTATATTGCAGAATACGGTTTATTTTATTTGCAAAAAGAGGGCTCTAAATTAGACTGGTTGTATTAGATTAATTTTGTTTTTCAATTTAAAATCTAGTTTTGATCGAAATGGAAAACCAAGCGATACTGTTTGTCTCTTTCTGCCCTTTCTCTCGTTTCCCAAATAACTGTTATTTTTTCTACATTTATAGAACAATAATAACGCCAGCCGCATGTGTCATAGATGCTAAAAGCCTTTTTTTGTTTGTCTCTTTTTTGTACTCTCTCGCTCTCGCTTCGTGCTGGTGACGGATGCGACACCTGGACTCGACGGCTGCCGACGGCGTTTAAAAAAATACAGCGGTGAAATCTATAAAGAAGCAACATTTGGTGGAAGTGAGATCAATGGGCAACCCACCAGCGATCGTGAAGGTCGCATTAGAATCGATTTGCCTGCTCCTCGGCGAAAACGCGACCGACTGGAAGGCGATCCGGGCCGTCATCATGCGGGAGAACTTCATCAACAGCATCGTGTCCAACTTCTCTACCGAGGACATAACGTGAGCACCGCAGCTTCCTTCCCCTCCCTCGCCCACTTTCACTCCTCCCCTTTTGGTTGAAGGTAGAATGCAATAACAATTTTAGCTTTAAGGTTTGGAAACTCTATGTTTTGTGCTTGGAGCATGCTTTTGCACGAGTATGTCATTTCTTTTCCGTGCCTTATGTTTTAGTAAAGACATGAGCGCACGTTAGAGATTAGCATGTAATGGAGTTGGCTATTAACCCCACTAGTCCGAGTTTAGAAGAATCATTACATGAATGTAGTTCTGTAGTTTATATTGAGATCAAATAATGTAGGCAAATCTCTTAAGTTTGTGAATGTACTTGCTACCTAGTCGAATACTAATTTTATATGCCCGGCTACTTCTAGAACACACCTAAAATTTAATCTAACGTAAAATTGTCAAGTTTTTCAATTACATGAAAAAAAGTTATGGGATAAAATATATTTTGCCAGATTATGGGATCCATAAATACCTACAAAAACTAGTGGAAATTTTGGTGAAAATCAAGAATCTGACTAAAAACAATGGAGTTCAAATGTATGGCAAACCAGGAGGGTGCATGAATGTATTTGCCAATAAGTTTTGTACCACGTTACCGCGGCTGTATGAAATCACAATCGACTGTGATCCAATTGGCTTTTTACCTTTTGTTCTCACATTTTTGTTTGTTTGCTATCTAATGTGTCTTTCTATAGATGAGTGAGAGACAAGATTCTTTATATCTTGAGTTTGTTTGCTGTGTGTTGGTAAGTGACGTCCTATTTGTAATGTTCCAGATAGTTTTTAAAATTAGGGGAAAATGCATGAAATGGGAAATAAGTTAAGATGGGTTCAGTTTCGTACAGACAAATGGGATGGTTCATTGGCATTGCACGAAACGCACGTAATTTTTAACAAGATGTACAGATAACTTGGTTAATCGGTTTTATTTTTGCCAGTGACGACGTGAGGGAGAAAATGAGGACTCGTTATTTGAGCAACCCTGATTACAACTTCGAAAAGGTGAACAGGGCCAGTATGGCTTGCGGACCTATGGTTAAATGGGCTATAGCTCAGGTAAGGATTAAAACGGATGTGCCGAAACTGCCGAACATTGTACTGACAATAACTTGACAGGCTATCCTAATGACTTTTTAACAGAGATCTCTTAAAGCGGATAGACCGCCTTAATATTTTACTTTCATTTGATGTTGTAACTTATTCTTGTATTTTGATTTTTTGTGCAAATAACTATCATTTATTATTTTTATACCAGACAGTCAATACTAGTCTGATATACCAGAAATTGAAAAATATATGCTTAAAAAACTACCATAGTATAACTAGTTAGAAGAATATAATGCATAGATACAGTTTTTGTCCGGCAGCGAATTAGCATCAACTTATTTTCATTTACTTGCTATTGAACTAATCAATGAACAATACGTGTACAGATCGAATACGCGGACATGTTGAAACGCGTGGAGCCGCTCCGCAACGAGCTGAAGGCGCTGGAAGACCGCGCCCAGTACAACGTGAAGGCCGGCGACGAAGTACGAGACCTGATCGCTCAGTTGGAGAAGTCCATTGCGTCGTACAAGGAGGAGTACGCACAACTCATCAGCCAGGCCCAAGCTATTAAGACTGACTTGGAGAATGTGCAAGCTAAGGTATGTTTTAGTAATCTTCATAAGGGCTTCCCTAGAGTCCCTATATGGCGACGAAGTCCGCGACCTGATCGCACAGTTAAAGAGAAGTCCATTGCTTCATACAAGCTTTATTGTACCTATCTGCAATGGAAGCCAAATATTGTCCACTTTGGAAACGCATTCAGTATCCATCCATAGGTGCCAAGATCAAACTTTAACTTACTATATCTTTGGATTCTTATCAATTTCAACCCTCTGATGTTTTCTAACTCATTTCACCAGGTGGACCGATCCATCGCGCTACTGAAGAGTTTAGTGATCGAGCGGGAGCGGTGGGAGTCGAGCTCGGAGACGTTCCGCTCTCAGATGAGCACCATCGTGGGCGACGTGTTGCTGTCCGCCGCCTTCATCGCTTACGGGGGATACTTCGACCAACACGTAAGTTAATTAGTTAATCAGATAAAATGGACTTGAGGTTTTTAAATGCTCGACAACGCGTATGCAAGTCCTTAGGCTACGGTAATCGCTTACCATTAGGCGATCCGCACCCTTGTTGCTATCGTCGTTGTATAAAAATAATATGCAGACCTAAGTCTTGAGACCAGAATTTATAAAAGTGCGTTTCATAAATTGACCCGACTAGGAATCGAACCCGGCCTCTTTGTCGCTTATGATGATTTCACAAGAGGGCAGCACAGTACACTTACTGTCATGGCAGTAACCAAGACTGAACAGGTTTTTGACGTTCAAGAGTTTGGAATATCGTGCCGCCCACCATTGGTCTACCCTCGTATAAAAAGGCCATAGGCACAACACCTTTGCAACCGCGCCATCGAGGACGTCGAACCTGCTTTCAATAATATCATAATCATGCTACTGCCTCTACTATGTGACTGCCTCGTTGGCGCAGTGGGTAGTGCGTCGCATTTTAAAGCGACGACTGACTGGGCTTGGGGTCCCAGGGATCCCCGGGTCGGGCCGAAATTTGTACCTGAGCTTTTCTGTGTCAGCCCGGAGTCTGGAAGTTGGGAGTCCTGTACATACGTGCCTCGAAAAGCAAGTTAAGCCGTTGGCCCTACGCCCGATCCCTCTCCGGTCGCATCACACTGGTGTCCCATCGGATTATGAGGGCAAGAGAATAGAGAGTGCACTTGTGTTTGCCCACACATTTGAGCACTGTAATATATCCTGCGTAAGAGGCTGATCGTTGAGATTGGCCGCCTAAGCCGAAATCGGTGGGAGCATATTATTAATCATGCAAATAATCAACATTTCAAGAGACCCTAATAATGTTTCACAGTACCGTCAAAGCCTGTTCTCGACATGGACTGGTCACTTGGCGGCGGCGAACATCAAGTACCGAGCGGACATCGCGCGGACGGAGTATCTGAGTAACCCGGACGAGCGGCTGCGCTGGCAGGCCAACGCGCTGCCCACGGACGAGCTTTGCGTGGAGAACGCTATCATGCTTAGAGTAAGTATAAACGATTTATTTATATAGAATATTATAGGGAACCGGATATCAGGATAAGGAAGTATTTTGTGTTTTTTTTATTTTACTTTTATTACAAAAACCACGGCTGAAAAACCTGTGTGGATGGCATTATGTGCGTGTGAGGCACTTTGACTGCATTGGTTGTTTTGTTACAGCTTGTTCACATAAGATCTCCCTTCCTATTCCATTAATGGCGTATGGTTATTTTAAATAACATTCAACCCATATTTCACCTTAATAAGGATGTTTCACAAGCTCTGCCGTATCTTTAGAGGTGACCTTGAGTGCGCAGAAATCTATTTTATGTAATATAAATTGGTTTAAGTACCGGGCCGTGATCTCAAGGTCCTGGGTTCGATTCCCGGGTCGAGCAAACAGTATGATTCGAATTTTTCGAACATAGAGCTCGGGTTTGTGATCACCAATCCGCATTTGGGCTAACCGTGGTGATTACGTCTATTCCCATCATAGTAGCGATGACTTGATTTCTATGATGGAGGCCTTTGCCCTGCAGTCGGACAATAAGCTAATACTGAGTAAGTAAGGACTACAGAGTCCTGATTTTGTTCAGTAAATCTGGCTATGATCATAAATATCATTCAAAACAGTCGCAGCAGGCGATGCGTTACCTTTTTATTATTAGTAGCTAACCTACATTAATAATAGTTATTCTCTCTTCGCAGCGTTTCAACCGATACCCTCTGATCATCGACCCGTCCGGCCAAGCCACCGAGTTCATCATGCGCGAGTTCAAGGACCGCAAGATCACCAAGACCTCATTCCTGGACGACTCCTTTAGGAAGAACCTAGAGTCCGCTCTGCGTTTCGGTAACCCGTTATTGGTGCAGGTTAGTTAATTATTGATAAATTACTTACAAATTCGTTAGTCGAATATAAAATATGCAAAAATGATTAGTCGTCAGGTTAATTTAGTTCTCACCCGAGAGTTCAGTTAGATGCGTGAGGAAAAGTGATTGTAAAGAAGCAGGCAGGAATCATGGCAATATTTCGCCGTGTGCTGAAAACGAAAACCTTTATTTATTTTCGTTTTTTAATATAGGATGTGGAAAACTATGACCCTATCCTGAACCCGGTGCTCAATCGCGAGCTGCGGCGCACAGGTGGGCGCGTGCTCATCACGCTAGGCGACCAGGACATCGATCTGAGTCCCTCGTTTGTCATCTTCCTCAGCACCAGGTAATCTCTATTTCTTTCGCAGAGAGAGAGAGAAAGATCTCTATATCTCCCTCTCTCTATATTGACACAGTGTCCGCGTTCCGAGATACGCTCTGAGCGCGCTAACAGTCGTTCCGTTTTGACGTGAGCGCGTCTATAAACGATTTTTTGACGTCATGCATGACGTCATTATCGGCGCCATCTTGCAATTACAGTGCTCAGGCTCAGAGGCAATATTACTGTAAGCGCTGTCAAAAGTGACATTTCAAAAATAGTATTTTGTTGTGTTATTACCTCAAATAAACGTTTTTCTATAAAAACTATTGAATTACTTAAGGAATAGATATGACATACAAAATTAATACAATAATTTAATCTTTGGCGAACTATCCGTTTGAAAAACGTCATAATCGCTGTTAGCGCGCCAACAGATCGTTCCGAATTGAAATATCGCTATCAACGCTCTAATCACGAAAACTAAATCGGAACGGCTGTTGGCGTTGTGAGTGCTAAGAGCGTATCTCGGAACGCAGCCAGTATATTGGCCCCCCATTACCAGACAGTAAGCACAAGGAGAGCCCACGTTCAATAAATTTTTCTGTCTTTAGAAAATCGTAAATATTTCAAACACCTCATTGATGCAAAGCCATTGGACATTTGTCCCTCGTCCATACAAAAAAATTATACCCTTGCAGAAATGTAATCGTAATTTTTGTGTACAGAGACCCAACCGTAGAGTTCCCCCCGGACATGTGTTCGCGAGTGACGTTCGTGAACTTCACGGTGACGCGCTCGTCGCTGCAGTCGCAGTGTCTGCACAGGGTGCTCAAGGCCGAGCGGCCGGACATCGACACTAAACGCTCAGATCTACTCAAATTACAAGGTAAATGATAAAGGTTTTTTTTACGTAATAGGTGGCAGACGAGCAGACGGATCACCTGATGGTAAGCGATTGCCGCCACCCATGGACAACCGTGACACCAGTGGAGTCACAAGTGCGCTGCCAACGTTTACACCCCCCTTTCCTCCGGTACCCTCATTCACGAAGCGAAACAGCACAGTGCTGCTTCAAGGATATCTCGCTAACTCAGCCATCCCAGTGGACAATTTACATTAGGAAATGTAAATATCTCTAAAATAAAAAAGTTTATAATTTGGTTTTAGATTCACATAAATATTTTCCATGAAATAAGTTCCCAGCTTTACAACTTTGAAAATTAACTGTTACTCGACAGTATGGATGACACAAAAGCTTTTGACTCGGTCCCTGCCTCATCTCCCAAATTCATCAACATAGGGTTTCATTACAGAAATGTAATGCTAATATTTATTTCAGGTGAATTCCACCTGAGACTGCGCCAACTGGAAAAATCTCTCTTACAAGCGCTCAACGATGCAAAGGGCAAGATATTGGACGACGACTCTGTCATCGCCACTTTGGAGACCCTCAAGAAGGAAGCTGATGATATCGGACAAAAGGTTGGACTATAAATGAATGAAAAATTTAGTTTTAAACTAGTTTAGTGTTTTGAGGAGGAACTGATATGTTTATTGAATGCGATCTTTGTAGGTGGAGGAAACAGATAAGGTCATTGCTGAAATTGAAACTGTCAGCCAGCAGTATCTACCGCTGTCTCAAGTAAGTTCGATTTTATCTCTCTAATATTCATTCATGTAGCGTTTATTCTGAGCTAGGCATTAGTTTAACCAAAGTCTAAGGAATAAGCGGAATCATTCGAATCCAAAGTGAGAAACAAGCCATTTATTATTATTTATTTAAATAAAGTACTCTGATCAGCTAGTTTTAAACTAGAACAATCCCTGTACTGAATAGACTATAGCCAGGGTGTCATGTCCACACACAGACCCGAACTAATTTAGACGAACCGTTTGGGTCAGTGGTAGTCAATGTTGCCTCTGGTGCAAGGTTTGCGGGTTCGATCCCCGCACAGTACAAACATTTTTGTGCATGAACATGTCTGTTTGTATTGGTCTGGGTGATTTCTTTGTATTATAAGTATGTATTTACAAAAGAAAAGTATTAAATGTATATATTTGTAATTCCGCTGTTGATTCTGATATCCGTAACACAGGTGCTTGAGCTACCTATCTCGGAGTCAGATCAATGAATGTGATGATGTGAAACACCTATTTATCACGTATTTATTTAATTGAGTAAAGTTTAAAATTGACTCAACTGAGAATCTTTAAACACACCACCATAGCGACTATAATATCGAGGTCATGATTTACACTTCGACGAAACTAAATTAATAAGATTATGTGTTTGCTTCTCTAGGCGTGCAGCAGCATCTACTTCACGATGGAGTCTCTGAACCAAGTGCACTTCCTGTACCAATACTCGCTGAAGATGTTCCTGGACATCTTCAGTTCGGTGCTGGTGTGTCCGTCGCTCAACGGGGTCACGGACTACACGACCAGGCTCAACACCATCACAGAGGAGCTCTTCATTGTAAGTTACAGATTCATAAAAGTCATAATGAGACACGCCGTTCTACCCCGAAATTGGTCCCAAAGACTCGTAACAGGCGGTTTGTGAGACATTCTCACAAAATAATAAATAAATCATAAATACACGATCAAAAACTCAAGGCAGACTAAATGGTAGCATCGTCTATGACTCCGCCTGTTACGAGTCTTTGGGTCATAAAACCCACATACATAACACCGAAAAAAGCATTAGAGCACAAAAATCTGCCTAAATCGTCGGATCTACGAAAATTTTCACGTAATTCTCTACTACTCTCTACTCAAACAGTTACTAAGGACCGACCGGTTTCTCGATTGAGAATTTAAACTTTTATGGAAAGATTGTACCTCACTACTTTAGGTTAAAATGTGCAAATTCTCATTTGAAAAGGCCATAAGTTGACCAATTACAGAAGAAAGGACTAACTGTGTCGTCGTAGGTCGATTTAGGCCCGATTTATTGATCCTTACGTATCACTTTTTGATTAAATTAACTATTCTTAACTGTCTAACCAATACTCAAAAGTGACATAATTACTTGTAGTAGAACTATTAGTTTAATTAACTATTGCTTATAAAACACATTTTAATGATATTTTACCATTGGTTACTTTTAAAACCATTAGTTTAGTTAAACTACGGATCAAAAAATCGGGCCTTAAGGCGACGGGTAGCCTAAGTAGCGACACCATTCGTTTTTAATTGTTAGCTACTAAACCGGATCTATTTTAAACAATTTCGGGGTTACAACCTCTCGGCAAACACTTATACTATTTATTAATTAACCATGCACAAATGTTGGATCCGCTTTTGTGCATGGTTATTTAATAAATAGTATAAGTGTTTGCCGAGGTGTTGTAACCCCGAATTTGTTTAAAATAGATCCGATTTAGTAGCTAACAATTAAAATTGGCGTCGCTAGTGTGCCCTACCCATTATCTTAATGGTTGAGTTCCAGAAACTAGTTACTGCAAAGCAAACGCTCACACATGTTATATTGTTCATCAGGCGGTGTACGAGCGCGTAGCCCGCGGCATGCTGCACACGGACCGGCTGACGTTCGCGCTGCTGCTGTGCCGCATCCAGCTCAAGGGCACCGGCGCCGCCGACACGCTCGACCAGTCCTTCAGCGTGTTCCTGCGCGGCAAGGAGGGCTTCGTCAACCACGCGCCGCCCGCCGACCATCTCTCCACCGCGCAGCACACTGCCGCCGCCAGGCTCAGCTCCAGGTCTGTCCCCTCCGCCGCCCTGACTCACCCGGCTGCAGACACGCCGGACCTGTCGCTCAGCGTGTTCCTGCGCGGCAAGGAGGGCTTCGTCAACCACGCGCCGCCCGCCGACCATCTCTCCACCGCGCAGCACACTGCCGCCGCCAGGCTCAGCTCCAGGTCTGTCCCCTCCGCCGCCCTGACTCACCCGGCTGCAGACACGCCGGACCTGTCGCTCAGCGTGTTCCTGCGCGGCAAGGAGGGCTTCGTCAACCACGCGCCGCCCGCCGACCATCTCTCCACCGCGCAGCACACTGCCGCCGCCAGGCTCAGCTCCAGGTCTGTCCCCTCCGCCGCCCTGACTCACCCGGCTGCAGACACGCCGGACCTGTCGCTCAGCGTGTTCCTGCGCGGCAAGGAGGGCTTCGTCAACCACGCGCCGCCCGCCGACCATCTCTCCACCGCGCAGCACACTGCCGCCGCCAGGCTCAGCTCCAGGTCTGTCCCCTCCGCCGCCCTGACTCACCCGGCTGCAGACACGCCGGACCTGTCGCTCAGCGTGTTCCTGCGCGGCAAGGAGGGCTTCGTCAACCACGCGCCGCCCGCCGACCATCTCTCCACCGCGCAGCACACTGCCGCCGCCAGGCTCAGCTCCAGGTCTGTCCCCTCCGCCGCCCTGACTCACCCGGCTGCAGACACGCCGGACCTGTCGCTCAGCGTGTTCCTGCGCGGCAAGGAGGGCTTCGTCAACCACGCGCCGCCCGCCGACCATCTCTCCACCGCGCAGCACACTGCCGCCGCCAGGCTCAGCTCCAGGTCTGTCCCCTCCGCCGCCCTGACTCACCCGGCTGCAGACACGCCGGACCTGTCGCTCAGCGTGTTCCTGCGCGGCAAGGAGGGCTTCGTCAACCACGCGCCGCCCGCCGACCATCTCTCCACCGCGCAGCACACTGCCGCCGCCAGGCTCAGCTCCAGGTCTGTCTCCTCCGCCCGCCCTGACTCACCCGGCTGCAGACACGCCGGATCAGTCCTATCATCTTCATCATCGTCAGCCCATTTAAGTCCCCACTACTGGGGCACAGGCCTCCCTCAATCACATGAGGGGTAATTGCCATACTCACCACGCTTGGCAGACGGGTTGGCGAGGGTTTTGATATAAATGCAGAGTTTTCCTTCTCTGGGTGCTGATGATCATGCTTTACCTTAGTCGCCTTTTACGACACCTCGGTAAGAGCGAGGGTGGCCTATTCTTATTCTGCCGGGGACCACACAGCGTAGTCCTATCTTAGCCCTTTCTTACTCCGAAGATTCTGCGACCCAAATGTAATATTCCTTATAGTGCTCCCAATAATGCACACTTTTACACCAGTCGATGGCTTGTAGCTCGTAAAGATCCATCTGCTTGACATCAAGCCAGCGGACAGTCGACTAGAGGGCCTATTTTCGAGCACTTTAGATTGAAATCAAATTTAGAGATTTCATACATCGGCTCATACAAATCTCTAATTCGGCTTCAATGTCGAGTGTACGAAATTTTCTTCCCTGGTCTTTTGCTTTGGTCCTAGGTTATCTCCCTACGCCCCTGTCATTCGTCATCAGATCATCCACTTTCATCACATCATTCTTCACACAATCCATACATTTATACTATTACAGCCGTTATTTTCGTCACGCCAAACGCCGAATGGTAATTCATTAAACATATTAATAGTTGATATATTTATAGCAATCTTCACTGGATATTGTAAACATACCCAATATTGATGAGATTATCGACAATTCATGTCGAATCAAGCAACAAATTTCGTCGGCTTAGTAACGCGTTCAGTGGTCTAATTGGTAGAACATCCATTCGGATTGTGGAAGATGTGGGTTCGAGTCCCGCCTGAACACAAGATGAAATTTTTAAGTGTGTAACATTTATGTTGTCCGTACTATGCCCAGGTCATAGTACGGTTACTGCTCTCGTCAAGATTACTGATGACATACGCCATGGTAGGGACAGCAAACATCTCACAGTACTAGCTTTGTTGGACTTTAGTAATGCTTTCAACACCGTGGATTTTGACATCCTGCTTGGCGTGTTGCGTTCTATTAACATATCTCCAACAGTTACTGACTGGTTTCATAGTTATTTGTTTGGACGCCGGCAACGAATCCGTGCTGATGATGTTATCTCTGAATGGTGTGATATTAGCGCCGGTGTACCGCAGGTCTTGTCTCCTCTCCTCTTTGCAATTTTCATTAATAACATAACTCATAATCTTACTTCATCCTACCATCTCTATGCAGACGACCTTCAACTTTATTCGCAGGGTAGTCTTGATAACCTTACAGACGTTGTACAGATCCTAAATGCGGACTTGCACCGCATTTCGGAATGGAGCAGCTCGTTCGGCCTCAAGGTCAACCCTGCCAAAACTCAGGTGATGATAGTTGGTGGCCCGCGGTTGATTGCAAGGATTGACTGGGGGTCTCTGCCAGCTGTTACTTTTGACGGAGTCCATATCTCCTATAGCAGGAAAGTTAAGAACTTGGGTGTATTTATGGACGATTGTTTATCCTGGGATGCGCAAGTGGGAGAGGTCAGTAGAAAAATGTTTACTTCAGCGGGCGCGATAAATAGACTGCGAAATTTCTTGCCGATACCTACCAAAGTTGCTCTTGTACAGGCTTTACTTTTACCTTTTCTCGATTACGCAGATTGCTGTTACCTTGACCTCAGTGAAAAACTTCTCGATAAGCTGGAGCGCCTTCAAAATTTCTGCATCGCATCATTTTTGGCCTACGCAAATATGACCATGTGTCTGAGTTCCGTGCACAGCTTAACTGGCTCCCCATTCGTCGGCGTCGCGACCTTCATGTCCTCTCTCTGTAATATACCGTCTTATTTAATCCTCTGGCTCCAGCTTATCTCAAAGAGCGATTCCAATTTTTGCAACCTGCCGACGGTCGAGAAATGCGGTCATGCCGCAAACTCCATCTTAGCTTCCCTCCTCATTCCTCAGAATCCTATTCACAATCCTTTACTGTTCAGTCCATTCGTCTCTGGAACTCCTTACCCCTTCCAATCAGGAAATCACAATCCCTTCCTATATTCAAGTCCCGTGTCAAATCTCACTTCCTATCTCTATAAATAGGTACACTGTTTTTTCCTTGTCTCTTCTTCCCTTTTTTATGTGGTCTTCTCTCTGGTCATTTATACCTATCTATAAGAAATATTTTTATTGAATTTTTGTTATAAATTATCTATGTATATATTATTGGGTATGTATGTATTGTTTATTATTATTTATGTAATGTAATAATATTAATATATAAAATAATGTATATTTCTGCCATTCTCAATTTCATTTGTTAAATTACTTTGCACTGCCTTCCCTTATTACGGATACGATATTTCTTTCCTCTACCCAAAGTTTGTCTTTAAGAAATCGCTACAAGCGATAAGACCGCCTTATTTGTTGTATCATACTTATAATTTGTTTTTGCGCAATAAAGAATATATATCTACCTATCTATTATACATATTAACATTCCGGCGTCATTTTCTACCATAGCCAGTGAATATTGTCCATTTGGTTCAGGCTGGGCGCATTCCGGCGGCTGCTGGAGAAGGCCGCGGAGCTGCCGGAGCTGCCGGCCTGGCTGTCGCAGGCGGCGCCGGAGCAGTGCGTGCCCACGCTGTGGGACTGCGACCCCGCCAACCCGCCCGCGCCCCACACGCAGCACATGTACCGCCTGCTGCTCATACAGGTGCCTACCATCTTACATTACCTATGATCGGAGTAGGTACAGCTATTTGGGTTCATTGACCGCAAACATAGATGTTAATATGGACACGCCCCGGGATTGTGACTATGATGCCGTGATGTAAATAAATAAATTTTCATTTTAAAGTTGTATTACATATATTTAATAGAATAGTGGCCGTGTGGTCCCCGGCAGAGTAGAATAGGCCACCCTCACTCTTACCGAGGTGTCGTAAAAGGCGACTAAGGTAAAGCTGCTGGCATGATCATCAGCACCCAGAGAAGGAAAACTCTGCATTTATATCAAAACCCTCGCCAACCCGTTTGCCAAGCGTGGTGAGTATGGCAATTACCCCTCATGTCATTGAGGGAGGCCCGTGCCCCAGCAGTGGGGACTTAAATGGGCTGATGATGATGATAATGATTATGAATATGGACACGCCCCGGGATTGTGACTATGATCCCGTGATTTAAATAAATAAATTTTCATTTTAAAGTTATATTACAAATATTTAACGCAGTTTAATCGTGAAAGGGCTTATCCATAAACGTTAGATAGCACCATATTTACTTACAGTTTGTTCCTTTCTATCTAACGTACGTATTTACGTCTTGAATTTCGAATGAACAATTTTTTTATAGACATTTTAACACAAATGAATAAGTTGGTGAGGCCGATGTTAATGCTCGTATGTATAAACGAAAATAACTGTTAATAGTATAAAGTATATCTTTAACCCCGGGATACCAGGCATGTCCATATTATTTGAAAACAAACGCTAGTACCAAAAATAGCTCTACCTACTCCGATCATTGTACATTACTAAACTCTGATATATATATTTTTTTAATATGGCTTTACCCAAAGATAATTTTCCATTGTCAAGTAACTTATTGAGAATAAATAGGGGTAGTCAACAGTTGAAGTCAGTCAAGTCACAGTCACTCAATAAAACGCCAGTGTTTTACGTTTTATCGATCTACGGATTCAGCGGATATCACTCAAAAATCAATCGCGGGTTTTAAAGACTCTTATTAAGTCCAAACATATTGTCACGAGACAACTCACTCGACACACAATAGCAGTGTTAAAAACGTTACAATCCAACGATTTTTATTATTAGTATCACTTTGCGGCACTTCACTGCATAAATAAACACCAAATTTGTACACTAAAAACCACTAGACACTAATTTAAAACCTTTGAATTGCATCAGCCCACGCGGCTTGGTTTAGCCCTACCCGCCGAATAATTAGCCGATGAGCTTGAGCGCCTTCAAAATTTCTGCATCCACATCATTTTTAGCCTACGCAAATATGACCATGTCTCTGAGATCCGTGCACAGCTTAACTGGCTCCCCATTCGTCGGCGTCGCGACCTTCAATTCCTCTCTCTGTCATATACCGTCTTATTTAATCCTTTGGCTCCAGGTTATGATTCAAAAAGCGATTCCAATTCTTGCAACCCGCCGACGATCGAGAAATGCGGTCATGCCGCAAACTCCATCTTAGCTTCTCTCCTCATTCCTCAGAATCCTATTCACAATCCTTTACTGTTTAGTCCATTCGTCTCTGGAACTGCTTACTTCTTCCAATCAGGAAATCACAATTCCTTCCTATATTCAAGTCCCGTGTCAAAACTCACTTCCTATCTCTATAAATAGGTACACTGTTTTTCCTTGTCTCTTCTTCCTATTTAATGTGGTCTGCTCTCTGGTCATTTATACCTATCTATAAGAAATATTTTTTTGATTTTTTTTATAAATTATCTATGTATATATTAGGTATGTATGTATTGTTTATTATTATTTATGTTGTGTAATATTATTAATATATAAAATATGTAGGTATATTTCTGCCAATCTCAATTTCATTTGTTAAACTACTTTGCATTGCCTTCCCCTATTACGAATACGATATTTCTTTCCTCTACCCAAAGATTATCTGGAAGATATCGCTACAAGCGATAAGACCGCTTCCGCAAAGCTTCTTAGAAGCGTATTCGCCTGTTTGCAATCTGTCAACGGAGTGGCATCATCATCCTCACATCGCTGCGGTGCTTATCATCTTTTGATTTAAAATAAAATGTATCTTTACAATGAAATAATGATCACAGGCATTCCGACCGGACCGCGTGATCGCGGCCGCCACGCAGCTGGTGAGCGCCGTGCTGGGCAGCAGCTTCCTGTCCCGCGCCGAGACCGAGCTGGACCTGGCCGGCATCACTGACCACCAGCTCAACGCCACCACCCCGGCGTTGCTTTGCTCCGTCCCCGGATACGATGCTAGCGGTAAGCGTACTGTGTTCAAATAATAATAGATACACTATATTGCACAAAGTTTACAGATGTAGTTTAAGGTATTATCCCAGTAGGTGCGGTCATACAAATTTGCTTAACACTTTAGTACCATGTCAAAGTAACTGTTCTGCCTATTATAGTCAGTTTCTAAGGGGTACGTAAAAAATGTTACTTTGACATGGTACTAATGTGTTAAGCAAATTTTTATGCTGACCATACAATATATGCTGTCTTAATAATGTAAAACAACAGCTACAAAGGTAAGTTAACATTAGCAATATGCCATCTTATTGAAATCGTCGACTTCATTATCAGCCCGAAAGTATCTAAAATTGAAGGAGAAGAAACGTGCGATGGAGCGAGTTTCGCCAAAATATTTCTGTCTTAAGTTGCTCTCTCGTTATTAGTCAGACTTCATATAATTTCCTGTTCATGTTAATAGGTCGGGTGGACGACATGGCAACAGAACTGAACAAGCCACTGTCGAGCATCGCCATCGGTTCGGCTGAAGGATTCAACCAGGCGGAGCGAGCTATTAACACCGCTTGCAAAACAGGACGGTAAGCTTTGGCTTTTTATATAACGTTTGTTATTAGGATTTTGCTATAATTATTATTTTGTATTTTTAAATAGGTTTCAGAAAATAATATCACCTGCCTCTTCTATCGTACCTGTATCCTCTGTCTACCCGCCATTACCGGGCTCCATGAAAAGTATTACATCTGGCATTTATGTTTGACCATTACTAGATGCAGACTTCCTGTAATGATGGTCTTCGGCTCATCAAATCTAAACTGTATTTCGTTTTACGATGAACCTGCTACATCTGTCTTGTACGAGGACAGGAACATGAAGTCTTAAGGCCACGGACAAGCCCGGCCTTGATGCATTTAAATATAGTGCTCAAACTGCATCAAAAGCCGCGACTCTCATCCGTTTGCTTGCAGCGAATAATGAGGTACTTCGTCCATTTAACTAGCAGAGGTGGCGATTATCTGGAGCGATTTATCGTTATTTTGTATATCAATAATTGACTGCCTCGTTGGCGCAGTGGGTAAGTACGGCGCACTTTAAAGCGACGGCTGTGCTTGGGGTCCCGGGTTCCATCCCCGCGACGGGCCAAAATTTGTACCTGAGTTTTTTGGTTAAGAAATTCTCGGTGTTAGTCCGGAGTCTGGAAGTTGGCGGTCTTGTACCCTCGTGCCTCGGAAAGCACGGTAAGCCGTTGGTCCTGCGCGCGATCCCTCTCTGGTCGTGTCACAGTGCTGTCCCATCGGAATATGAGGGCAAGAGAATAGAGAGTGCTCTTGTGCTTGCTCACACACTACAATATAGTCCTGCGTAAGTGGCTGACGTAGATTGAGATTAGCCGCCTTTCCTGAAATCGATTGGAGGATATTATTATTATTATTACTTTTTTTCGTGCGGGCTTTTCCACACTCAGGCAGCAGTTGTGCCCATTTCGCGTGCGGTGAAGTCGGCCGGTGACACTCCAACCAGCCGAGTTCTTCAAGGAAACCTATCAGCGCCTTGGTGTTGCTGAAGATTTCCTAGAGACTGCCTGGGTTTCCCAGGTAGTGTGCCTGTGCACTCTAAAAGTACATGAGCGACTGTTTCTTCCTTCTCCATGCATGCTCTGCATAGAGGGCGGTCTGTAACACCTATATTGAACAGATGTTTGTTAAAACTGCCATGCCCGTTAGAGCATTATTATTACATCAATAACTTGGTTCTCTTCCGTAGACTGTGTAAACACCTTTAACAAAACATTTTGGCAGATGGGTGATGTTGAAGAACGTGCACCTGGCGCCCGTGTGGCTGGTGCAGCTGGAGAAGAAGCTGCACTCGCTGCAGCCGCACCCCAGCTTCCGGCTGTTCCTCACCACGGAGATCAGCCCCAAGCTGCCCGTCAACCTGCTGCGCGCCGGCCGCGTGCTCGTGTTCGAGCCGCCGCCCGGCATCCGCGCCAACCTGCTCAGGACCTTCGCCACGGTGAGGACGCTTATGTGGACATTCCGCAACAATCCTAAAAATATACTTCATTCAGCGTAAGAAGGTGAATACGACAGTTAAAACGTTTCATATCATGCATCCAACTTATTTCAATTAATTTTTTTTCTTGTGTACTAAGAATACGTATTCAGATATCTAGTTCAAATTCGTAGATAAAATATTGATAAAGATTAAAAATTAACCAAATAAAAGGTCGATTAAATGTCTAAAGAAAATATTCTCGATTTTTAAAAACATCGGATAGGTTTAAAAGGAGCGTTTCACTTTTGATCTCACAATAGAACTGTAAATTCACCTTCAGATACTGAATGGACTATAATGGCCTTTCTGACATCATCTCGTCTTATAATGTTCGCAATACTCGTAGTTGCGGAAATTATAAATTAAAGTTTCCGAAATAAAGGGTCTTCCTTCACACTCAGACTGACAGACGAACAACAAAGTGCTCATATAAGGATTCCGTTTTTTTTTTCTATTGAAGTAAAGTTTGACAACTCAGAAGGAGTCGTACGGTCTTGAGGACCTAATTTAAAGCAGACGTTACAACGGAATCGGAGTTTCCCTATCTTGGATAGGGAAACTCCGATCGCTGGAGACACAGCGCGAGTGAAGAGAGAGAAACTCCGAGAGGAGAGGAAAGGAGACCCTTTGTTTGGATGCGACAGGTATATTCTCGTTAGTTATAACTACTAAATACTAGTAGTTATAATTCACATTCACACACACTAGAGACCTATTCTACACACACTGATATTATTATTATGTCTTCCGTTTAAAAAGTAGCACACATACTACGCACACATCACCAACAAACCAATAAAGTTAATTTCGACTATGTAAGAACTTGGGTCCCGCATGTTTATTTCAATTTTACGTAAAATCTAACCATCGGTGTTGAGTTTACAATTATTAAGTTTCTTTTTTTATATAAGTTTTAGCTTAAGTTTGTGGTTCATTATATAAATTAAAAAAAAAAGTTACAGGATGGCTTCGAATCCAGCCACCTGTTCAGAACGCGATGTCAGTTCACGTAAAAATCGTACCAACAGTCGATATCCACTAGAAAGACCTATAATGACCTTAATGTTGTGTGCAATGTTAACTAAATATGCTTTTACAGGTCCCGGCTGCCCGCATGATGAAGCCTCCATCGGAACGCGCGAGGCTGTACTTCCTCCTCGCTTGGTTCCATGGTATGCCGTCTTTTGTTATATCAATATGGCCTTGACATTATCATCACCTGATCATTTGCCTTCTTTTTTTTTATATGAGAGGTGGCAGACGAGCAGACGGATCACCTGATGGTAAGCAATTCCGACGCCCATGGACACCCGCAACACCAGTGGAGTCACAAGTGCGCTGCCAACCTTTTCCCCTTCCCCCATTGGGCCTCCGGTAACCTCACTCACACGGCGAAACACAGCGCAGGCGTTGCTTCCACGCCGGTCTTCTGTGAGGCAGTGGTATCACTCCGGTCGAGCCGGCCCATTCATGCCAAAGCGTGGCTCTCCCACATTTAATTCTTATTACAAATCGGGAACTAAGGATAATCCCGGAACAAAATTCGTGCCAGCGTCCTTTTAATATTGCGTGTTAGAACGAGATGATATGAGCTTTAGTACGGTAATAACTTTAGATTCGCGATTTATAATAGGGTGGTTGAAGTTCATCATGAAGGCATTTGTTCTTTGAGCACATTGAACTGGTTATCAGTAAACTTTTGTTTGCAATTCCGCCTTACACTGTATTTATTTCACAATATTTTCACAACATCACATACATTGATCTGACTCGAGATAGGTAGCTCAAGCACCTGTGTTACGGATATCAGAATCAACAGTGGGATTACAAATATATACATATAATACTTTTCTTTTGTAAATACATACTTAAAATACATAGCAAACATCCAGACCATTACAAACAAACATGTTCATGCACACAAATGTTTGTACTGTGCGGGGATCGAACCCGCAACCCTTGTATCAGAGGTAGCGTTCACTACCACTGTTCCAATCGGGTCGTCAACTGTATTCCTTTAATTTACGTTTGGACTATGATCCAGGAAAAAACATGTCCATTGAAGAGGCGTCCGTGTAAGCTTCGCATCATGTAAACAATGAAACCAGATCAAATGGATCATGGTCACACTTTCAGAATTATTATCTCGAACAATATTGTGTAATATCGAAAGATTTTAATAATTTCCTCGAACGTTCCTCACGATGTTTTCCCTCACCGAGTCAGTGGTACGCCCTGTTGGTCAATTGTTTTAATGTACCGGGCCGTGATCTCGGGGTCCTGGGTTCGTTTCCCAGGTCGAGCCAAAAGTATGTTTCGAATTTTTCAAACATAGCTCGGGTTTGTGTTCACCAATCCCCATTTGGCAAGCGTGGTGATTAAGCCTAATCCCATCATTGTGGCGATGACTTTATTTCTATGATGGAGGCCTTTGTCCTGCAGTGGGACAGTATATAGGCTGTAAATGCGAGCTTAGTGGTACAAATATATCCATAGACGTCTATGAGCGGCAGCAATCGCTTACCATCAGGCGATCCGTCTGCTCGTCTGCCACCTATCACATAAAAAAAAAATGACTTGAAAATGATTACTTACGTAACGATTTGAGATCCGGAATCATGAACGGTATGCCTGCGGGAGTATTTCCCAACGGCTTACGACTTAGGGGACCTTCAAGTGAAGAGCGTATTGCTTTTAAAAGGGCCGGCAACACATTAGCGATCTCTCTGATTTCGCGGATGCTCATGGGCGGCGTTGATGACTTTCCATCAGGTGACTCGCTTGCTGGACTGCTGGACGTAGGCCTCTCCAATTGTTCGCCACTGTGATCTATCCATGGCTTCTCGCATCCAGCTCTTGCCAGCCATCCTGCGCAGATCGTCCCCCCACCTAGCCAGAGGGCGCCCTACATTACGTTTGCCAAGAAGCGGTCTCCACTCCAGAACTCGTTTACCCCATCGGTTGTCGGTTCTGCGGCTAATATGGCCAGCCCACTGCCACTTAAGCTTGCTAATCCGGTGAGCAATGTCGATAACTTTGGTTCTCTGCCGGATCACCTCATTTCGGATTCGATCTCGGAGAGAGACGCCGAGCATTGCTCGTTCCATAGCCCGCTGAGCGACCTTTAACTTGTGGACCAGCCGTACCGTAAGTGTCCACGTTTCGGCTCCGTATGTCGTGACGGGTAGGACGCACTGATTGAAGACTTTCGTCTTTAGGCACTGTGGTATCGACGATACGAAGACACGACGTAGTTTACCAAATGCTGCCCAACCTAACTGGATTCTCCTATTCACCTCATCCTCGAAGTTGTTTTTACCCAATTGCAAAGTCTGCCCGAGGTATACGTATTTTTGAACAACTTCGAGGACTTTACACTGCATTATTTGTAACGTTCTTTTACACTGCATTATTTGTAACGTCGTTTTGTTGTGGCGTAGGCATCGTACAAGAGCGCCTGCGCTACGTGCCGCTGGGCTGGGCCAAGTACTACGAGTTCAACGAGTCCGACCTTCGCGTGGCCTGCGACACGCTCGACACCTGGATCGACGCCACCGCCATGGTAATACGGTATTTTTTTATTTTTGTAATCAAAAACCTCTCAATTATAAAAACATTATTGAAAGAATTACTTGATTCTCATTGAAACTACCTGACATATTACAACTTTAGAATCACATTATTTTGGGCAAACCCGAAACGCTCCATACAATTGGCGACTGGCATGTGACGTCACACGCATGTATTTTGTACGCATTTCTTTTGAATTTTGCTTGGTAGCTATATCAAATGTTTCGTTTATGTCAAGGGTTCTATTATAATAGTTGGTGCAAATTGTATGGGTTATTCAATGGTTTAGTTATTTTTTAATAATTTGATACTTTTAAAATGGACTTGCCCGAGTATCATTGAATGACCATAAAACCGGCAAGACGTTATATTTCTAACTTAATTTTCTGTTATTGGTACATATTTACTTATATTTTGATAAAATATAAGTTAGTCAAATAACCTATTGTCTTGCATTTACTTCTATAATTTATATCAGAAAACTATTAGTAAATAGTTGAGCCAATTTGAAGCTCTGTAATTTCCCATTTTTATTATCGTGTCTCTTCGTGCCATATCAGATAAGCAGAGACCTGCAAAACTGCAATCTTCCAATTTGTTAAAATGATTAAAATTATACGCACTATAAAGTATTATGTTACTTCCTTAAAAAGTACCATTAAACATTATTAATAACTGAGGTACAGAAAGCTTATAGTTAATCTTTCGTTAGGTATAATTCTGTCCTTGGTGTCGCGGGTGTCATTAGCTTTTTTAGAATTAGTGCTTACCATCAGGCGATCCTGTCTGCTCGTCTGCCACCTATCACATTAAAAAAGACAGTACAGCTAATATTATAAAGACGAAAGTCTGTCGCGCGAAAAAAAAACATCATTTTCATACAAATCTATTAGCGCTGCAAGCCAATTTGTATGAAACGGCTGTTTTTTTTTTCGCAATTTCATTGTTGGTCCCAAAGTGAAAGATATTCAGTTTCATGGGCCACCCGGGAGGTTAATAATAATAATAATAATTCTCACAGCATCTCATACGTTGACCTAATTCCGTACTAAGTAGCTTAAGCACTTGTGTTACAGATATCAGACAACAGAGGAACACAAATATACACATATATTACACCCAGACACCCAACAAACACAAGTGTTTATCGCACGAATGTTTGTCCAGGGTGGGGATCGAACCCACGACCTTTGGCGTAAGAGGCAGGGTCACTACCAATTGCGCCATCCGGTCAGTCCGAGGTTATGCGCTATATTTAAACAACACGTTGTATAGGCTGATGCTTTACTTTTAACTTCACGTTTATTCTAGGGGCGCACAAACCTGCCCCCCGAGAAGGTCCCGTGGGAGGCGCTGGTGACGCTGCTGTCGCAGTGCATCTACGGCGGCAAGATCGACAACGCGTTCGACCAGCGCCTGCTGCACTCGTTCCTGTGCAAGCTCTTCACGCCGCGCTCCTTCGAGGCCGACTTCGCACTCGTCGCCAACGTCGACGGGGTGAGTCATCCGCGCTCATACACTACATCGCACACCTAATACAACATCATCATCATCATCATCAGCCCATTGAAGTCCCCACTGCTGGGGCACGGGCCTCCCTCAATCACATGAGGGGTAATTGCCATACTCACCACGCTTGGCAGACGGGTTGGCGAGGGTTTTGATATAAATGCAGAGTTTTCCTTCTCTGGGTGCTGATGATCATGCCAGCAGCTTTACCTTAGTCGCCTTTTACGACACCTCGGTAAGAGTGAGGGTGGCCTATTCTACTCTGCCGGGATCACACGGCCAAATACATTTTTACCTAATACAACAAAGGAATCAAAAAACATAAAATTTATTGAAAAATCTTTCGAACATAAAAGACTGTAATGTAATGTAATGTGGACTCCCTTTTCCGCACTTAGACTCTCTTTCGGTCCATTGTACGTGATGGTACACACACACACACATAAAAGACTGATAATCTATTTAAACTAGTCAACAATTTTAAGTTAACTGTATTGTACCATACGGTTCGAATCGGGTCTTACTGTTTCAGAGTGTGACGTCACATATTTACCAATCTGAAACTTTGTGAAATTATAGTCGTTTTTTTATTCGTAGGGTTGCCTTTTGGTTAAATTAACTATAGTTATTTGTCAAACCAATAGTAACCAAAGTGACGGCCTAGTTATAACTATTGATTAAACTAACTGTACGGTCTACTACCGCACATTTGGCCGTGGCGCCATTAATGGGGTCACGCGTCAGCATTTTACTTACGTTTGTTTTGTTTACTTATTAATTACTTTACTCATAGAGATCGTTATTAACTGCAATCGAGGAAAGACGTCTTATAAACTTAACCTTGTAACTTAACTTCAATAAATCTGGGAAAGTAACAAAATCTCTTCCTCCGTCTACAATCATCAGCTGATCTAACTGCCTGTACCTGCCACCGTCAACTACGTGTCAGGACACAACTAACTACAAACAACTCCATGTATGGTGTAGCGGTCAACTAAGCGCACCATACACTAACTTGCTCAAAATACATATTTTAGCAATATTTTACAATTGGTTACTTTTTTACTACGGATCAAAAAATCGGCTCTAAGTGGAGGACGAAAGAGTCAACAAAACAATTCTAACTTATTGTGCTCAGCGCTGTTCATTAAATGTGCTTACATCTCGTGTTTTTATTATTAGAAATAAGATAATATGTGACGTCACAAAATTTACGACACAAGCATGTGACGTAATTTATGATCTAAATCTAACAAGTGACGAAAATTACTAACTATTTGTATCTTGGGTACTAATGTTTTAACATTTCCCTATGCAAAATATGCTCCCTGTCTAAGTGTGACACGCACCACACCGATGGACAGACGCTGTGTTTCGCATTTATCTTTGTTTCCCTGGAAACTAACTCGTTACTTAATAGTTTTGACAATGTTAAGAAAATTATTGCTTCCTCTGGTTCGGGTCTACAATGCCTTCGTAGTTTCACTTGACAATTGAACATGTTCAATGACCTATTTTGATTCCAGTTATTGCCTCTAAAAGATATTGAAATATTTTAAGTTTAGTTTGCTTGTCTCTTGTAGTATCGATGTATCCATGCATGTTGAATGTTGTGTCGTTGGTTATGTGGTTAACAATAACGGCAGCTGGTGGCACAGGCGGCCGGCAACCAGCGGCACATCACCATGCCCGACGGCAACCGCCGCGACCACTTCCTCAAGTGGATCGAGGACCTCTCCGACCGACAGACGCCGTCGTGGCTCGGACTGCCCAACAACGCGGAGAAGGTGAGCTAACGTTATTATTTACTATTAAAATAGTCTATAGTACCCTCCCCTCTTCTCTCTAATGTCCTTTACCTGAAGGTTGTCTGGTAGAGATCCACTCCCAGCGATAAGACCGCCTAAATTGTACATTGTATCTCTGTAAACCTAGCTTTTAATTTTTGTATGTTGTGCAATAAAGAGTATCTATCTATTTGACAATGTGAAAATTAATCAATGTCTTCTTAAGATCACAGGGTTAGTGATTTAAAGCATGTTGCTTATTAAAAACTAAGCAACTTGGCTTTAGTTCTCAAATAAGATTGTTAATTTTCAAATGTAACACCACGTAATCGAAAAGGTCCTGCTTATGACGAAGTCGATGCTAACTAAAGTGATGACACATAGCTGTAAATGAACACTGTCAAACATACTAAAATTGTGCTATTTGACTATCTATTACGTCATACCCTTGTAAGCAACTCCATAATCATGTGCGAGCGTTTGCGCAAGCTTTTTAAACAAGAAGTTTTTAGAAATCTCTAATCAGTAGAATCAATTAGGTTTTTGCATCCATATTTATTTCACTCAGGTCATTGTTTTTTTTTATAATAATAATATAATATTCAATACTTTCTTACCACCTTCAAGGAGCATATAATCAATACATCAAGTCACTATCATAACCAAGTTTAGGACTAAGTCGAAATGTACATTTTGATCGCCACGAGAAATCACAATACACTGGATCTAAGACTCATAAAATATCAATGATATTTCTAAAAATACTGTCGCGAGCAGACAAATCGACTCAGAACCTAATTTTCTTACAAACATACTAATTTGAGAGGCCTATAAATATGGAAGTATCTGTGCTTTAGTGATAATTTTATTGTAAATCGATTTCAAAAGTGTTTAAAAGTTTCAACATTTCAAATAATTTTTTTGACTGACCGGATGGCGCAATTGGTAGTGACCTTGCCTCTTACGCCAAAGGTCGTGGGTTCGATCCCCACCCTGGACAAACATTCGTGCGATGAACACTTGGGTTTGTTCAGTGTCTGGGTGTAATATATGTATTTAAGTATATATTTGTGTTCCTCTGTTGTCTGATATATGTAACACAAGTGCTTAAGCTACTTAGTACGGAATCAGGTCAACGTATGAGATGTTGTGAGAATTTTTAGCAGATTACAGAAAATAACACACTTAAAAACTTCATCTCGTGTTCAGACGGGACTCTGTTATGATCTCTCCACCTATCTAAAGAAAGTTACATTGTATTATTTATATGTATAGGTGTTGCTTACAACTCAAGGCAGCGATCTTGTGTCGAAGCTACTCAAGATGCAGCAGCTAGAAGACGAGGAGGAGCTGGCTTACAACGCAGCCACCCAGGACGACCTCAGTAAGTCACATCACACATCTTCAACTAAGTATTATTCAAGTTCCACAAATCGCACAAAAGTGGCATAAAAATACCATTATAAACTGTACCTTATAATAAGTAAGCTTTAGGGCTGCGTTTCCACCAAAAATGAGCTACCGAAATTAAAATCGCTTCACTGAGAGAAGCTAGGTATGAAGCGATTCTATTGGCTCTTAAAAACATCCTCGCTCATCTCTGGTAGAAACGCAGCCTGAGGGCTGATAAACGCATTCTAACAGTTTTCCACTTATATTCACACATTGTTTTTTTTTTCTTCAGACGTGGTAGTAGAAGGCGATGGCAGACCTGCCTGGATGAAGACCTTGCACCAGACAGCCACGAACTGGCTCCAACTTTTACCACAAGAGTTGCCTGTGAGTTTTCCAACATAATGATGAGGCATTTTATAACTATTGAAGTTATAAACTTGTTTAGTAGGTTTTGTTGGGATAAGCCCAACTTTTGGGTTTTGAGCATTATTCAAATGTTTTTATGCCAACTAGATTTCCCCATTTACTAGCCTTACTCCAGCTCTTCAGGTTTCGATCGAAAAGGGCAATCACCGCTCACACACTCACGGACGGTTTGGCGTGGCGCGCCGGTTTTCGTGGCATGACATAAGGAATCAAAGAAATATTCGTCTAGAATAATGATTCGACACTCATGATTAAATTTTTGAGAGAGTATCGAATCCGAGAATCTACTACGAGTAATGCCCTCAAACTCTGTTCGTATCTGGTAAAACCGGGTAGTATAAGCCTATATGTTCTCCCACTGCAGGGCAAAGACCTCCATCATAGAAATCAAGTCATCGCTAATATGATGGGATTAGGCTTAATCACCACGCTGCCTAATGCGGATTGGTGATCACCACGAACGAACAATCGAACCCGAGCTATGTTCGAAAAAAATCGAAAGTTACCTTTACTCGACCCCAGGACCACTTGACTAACAGGGCGTTTGGCCTAAAACCGGATAGTCTCCAGCAAATCGTCAGTAACATCAAAGCGCTATTAGGTTTCCATGAAGAACTAGGCTGGTTAGAGTGATACGGCCGGCTTCACCTTCCCTCTGAAACGGGCTTGAAACTTGATGCCCGATTGAGGAAAAGCCCGTACGAAGAGAAGATGAACGTTGTTAGTAACGTTGCATCGTGTTCGCAGACGCTGCGTCGCACGGTGGAGAACATAAAGGACCCGCTGTACCGTTTCTTCGAGCGCGAGGTGGCGGCCGGCGCCTCGCTGCTGCAGCAAGTCGTGCACGACCTGCGGAGCGTCATCTCCATTTGCCAGGTGAGTGGAGAAAACCCTAGGACTTAAGGACTTTTGAAGAGATTTGTGAACTCCTATCTTAAAACGCCATATACGCATCAGTGACTCTTGATCACGTACTTGCTCGTTTGTCGCCTCTAACATGAAAAACGAGAGACGAAAGAAATAATCTTGTCATGATTTTGTAAAATGCTTGTGTTTATATTGTTGATGTGCCAAATGAATAAATAAAAATAAATAAAATAAAATAAACATATTTGAGAAAAAGCAATTACAGCATTTACTGCTACACTCAGAGATGCCAAATTAACTTTAATGGTTACTTAAGAAAAAAATAATTTGTTTTAAGACCATCTATAATAAAGGTAATAAATATTTAGTTTCATTGACATGTCTGACATACATCTTCCCCCTTATTCATCATCATCCGCCCATTTAAGTCCCCACTGCTGGGACACGGGCCTCCCTCAATCACATGAGTGGTAATTGCCATACTCACCACACTTGGCAGACGGGTTGGCGAGGGTTTTGTTATAAACGCAGAGTTTTCTTTCTCTGGGTGCTGATGATCATGCCAGCAGCTTTACCTTAGTCGCCTTTTACGACACCTCGGTAAGAGTGAGGGTGGCCTATTCTACTCTGCCGGGGACCACACGGCGAATATCCCCCTTATTACAAATCGCGAATTAAAGATAGTCCCGGAACAAAACAAGTGCCGGCTCGTTTTAAAATTGCGTGTTGGAACGGGATGAAATGAGCTTTAGTACTGTAATAACTTATGATTGATAATAAGGTGGATTTAGTTTATTACCGAAATAATATTATGTGAAAACAGGGCGAGATGAAGCAAACCAACGAGACGCGCGCGATGGTGGGCGCCCTCGTGCGCGGCATGCTGCCGGCGAGCTGGCGCCGCTACGCCGTCGCGCGCGGCTGCACCGTGCAGCAGTGGGTCGGGGACTTCGCGCAGCGCGTCACGCAGCTCGCCGCCGTGTCCGACGCCGTCGCGCAGCGCCAGGCCAAGCGCCTGCAGGTCAGTGCCGACGCCGTCGCGCGCGGCTGCACCGTGCAGCAGTGGGTCGGGGACTTCGCGCAGCGCGTCACGCAGCTCGCCGCCGTGTCCGACGCCGTCGCGCAGCGCCAGGCCAAGCGCCTGCAGGTCAGTGCCGACGCCGTCGCGCGCGGCTGCACCGTGCAGCAGTGGGTCGGGGACTTCGCGCAGCGCGTCACGCAGCTCGCCGCCGTGTCCGACGCCGTCGCGCAGCGCCAGGCCAAGCGCCTGCAGGTCAGTGCCGACGCCGTCGCGCGCGGCTGCACCGTGCAGCAGTGGGTCGGGGACTTCGCGCAGCGCGTCACGCAGCTCGCCGCCGTGTCCGACGCCGTCGCGCAGCGCCAGGCCAAGCGCCTGCAGGTCAGTGCCGACGCCGTCGCGCGCGGCTGCACCGTGCAGCAGTGGGTCGGGGACTTCGCGCAGCGCGTCACGCAGCTCGCCGCCGTGTCCGACAGCCGTCGCGCAGCGCCAGGCCAAGCGCCTGCAGGTCAGTGCCGACGCCGTCGCGCGCGGCTGCACCGTGCAGCAGTGGGTCGGGGACTTCGCGCAGCGCGTCACGCAGCTCGCCGCCGTGTCCGACGCCGTCGCGCAGCGCCAGGCCAAGCGCCTGCAGGTCAGTGCCGACGCCGTCGCGCGCGGCTGCACCGTGCAGCAGTGGGTCGGGGACTTCGCGCAGCGCGTCACGCAGCTCGCCGCCGTGTCCGACGCCGTCGCGCAGCGCCAGGCCAAGCGCCTGCAGGTCAGTGCCGACGCCGTCGCGCGCGGCTGCACCGTGCAGCAGTGGGTCGGGGACTTCGCGCAGCGCGTCACGCAGCTCGCCGCCGTGTCCGACGCCGTCGCGCAGCGCCAGGCCAAGCGCCTGCAGGTCAGTGCCGACGCCATCGCCCAGCGCCAGGCCAAGAGACAGGGTTCCTGTGCGGCAGTGGGGGGAGGACTTCGTGCAGCGAATCACGCAATTTTCCATTACAAGGTCTGAGGGGCGTGACCTTTATATTCCCATAAAAAGTTAATAAAACGAACTATATCCGAAACTAGAATTCAAGACCGAAAAACCTACGACACTGTCAAATCTTTCAATGTCACTTATGTCATTGTCAAATCAAGTTTTCAGGTTTTGCTAACCTTTTTGTTATATACTT
This sequence comes from Marasmia exigua, assembly GCA_019059595.1. Classification (NCBI taxonomy): domain Eukaryota; kingdom Metazoa; phylum Arthropoda; class Insecta; order Lepidoptera; family Crambidae; genus Marasmia; species Marasmia exigua. Next base: position 10,534,076 of record CM032475.1, on the reverse strand, counting down.
CTTTTCTTAGTATAAGCTGGCACAATTCATGATTAGGTTTCCACCACTCCAGTTATTAATTCCTCTAGTTTTGCACATGTTTGAGATTTTACGCGTTAATAAATGAAAAAACTCGTAAGGAAAATGGTCAAGTGATATTTTGACAAAGTGGATAGTCAACAGACGAAGTCAGTCAAAGTCTCAGTCACTCAATAAAACGGGGGTGTTTAGCGTTTTATCGATCTATGGATTCTGCCGAGACTACTCTTAACAAAATCGCAGGTTTTAAGACTCTTTAGTCCTAGCAAGTTATTCACGTGTCAACTCACTCAACACACAATAGTAGCGTTAAAAAAGATTTTTATATTAATATCACTTGGCGGCACTTCACTGCACGAAACAACAACATGTAACTTCAAATGTTGTACCAAATGTTATTAACACCTGAAATGCCACAAGCTCAATACCAGCCTTTCTACCAAACATTACGGATGATTAAGTTTTTATTAAAGCGTCTTGTATTTATGTAAAAATAAGTTAATAAAATTACTTCTTTAAATTATAGAATTAAAATTACCAATAAATAAATTACGTCAGCGTATGTTTTTAGAAAATAGGTATATACTATTGTGCGATCATTTTATTGCAGTGGCAACATTGTAGTAGCTTTTTTGGTCTTGAATTCTAGTTTCGAGTATAGTGCTGGTGTTTGGAATTTAGATCAGTGAAGTATTTTGCTAAAAAAAAAGAAATATACACGTCGAATTGAGAACCTCCTTTTTTTTCAAATCGGTTAATAATAATTTCTGTTTGCAGAGTGTACCTGTGTGGCTCGGAGGGCTGCTGAACCCCGAGGCGTACATCACGGCGACGCGGCAGTGCGTGGCGCAGGCTAACTCTTGGTCGCTTGAGGAGTTGCATCTGCAGGTGATCTTACACCTACACTGCTTATTCACTTTAATAAATACTGCTGATAATTCACGATGATCTTCTTTGCTTAAACTAGGGCATTCCCATTTCTTTTATCCTTTAACGAATTTGACCGACTGGGAATCTAAATCTTCCGAGCTTTAGCTCAACGCCTAGGCCACTGTCATCGATTATAGAACCTTAGGGAAAAATAAGTTCATCTCATAGTATCGCTCGCCCTGGATTAAGACCCAGGCGATATCTAAGAGAGATTCGAGGACAATCAAATACACGGTCACATTTTATCAAAGGAATATATTAAAGCAACATTTTAAAAATGACCTAGCACAGCAAAAATACTAATTGCGTGCACATCAAAGCATGATTTTTATATGTGCACTTAGTATTTTTGCTGTGCAAAAAGGTTAGGTTAGGTTAGCAATTTATTAATTTTGAGGGAACGTTAAATACAACCCTAAAGGTAATGACCACTTGACATCTAACAGTTCCAAAACGTCAAACTTTAAAAATAACATCGCTCAAACACTCAACTCCACCCTTTTTTGACCGGTGGGAGAGTCACGCTTCGGCATGAAAGGGCCGGCTCGACCGGAGTGATACCACGGCCTTACAGAAACCGGCGTGAAGCAGCATTGTGCTGTGTTTCGCTGCGTGAGTGAGGGTACCGAGCCCAATCCGGGGAAAGGGGGTTTTAAAGGTTGGCAGCGCATTTGTGACTCCACTGGTGTCGCGGGTGTCCATGGGCGGCGACAATCGCTTACCATCAGGTGATCCGTCTGCGTCTGAGTTTTTTTTTATGAGAAAGGCGGCAGACGACACCTTTCACATAAAAAAAACTCAACTTACGTAATTGGTACAGGTGACGATCCCCGACCCCGGCACGCCGACGGAGAACGCGCAGTCGGAGTGGTCGTTCTCGGTGACCGGCCTGAAGCTGCAGGGCGCCACGGTCAAGGGCAACCGCCTGCTGCTCACCAACACCATCATGGTCGACCTGCCGCTCACGGTGCTCACCTGGGTCCGGTGAGTATAAAAAAAGGCCTCTATATAGTACACGACATAAGGATTTTTAGAAAAAAATATCTTCGGATCTGGAGTGGATCGGAACATAATGACCAATTTTTTTTTCTGGTTCGTTCGTCGTCCGGGCATAAAGAAGTAAATTAAAAAAACTTTCGATTTCTTTGAAATTCCAAAGTAACTTTTCCTACGAGTAAAACTAGCAAACTTAGAGCCGATTCGATCAATCTTAATCTGATATTTATGTGGGACAGAATAAATAATACACCACTGGTTTCGGGAATAGTTCTACTTTAATTATAATCGCCCTACGTCTTTACGCCTTTCACAGTTGTCGGCCATACGTCGTCTATCTCACTCTAGCACGTCATTCTATAATTCAAATATCGATCTCTTACACGATCCTTACCATGCATCTACCGATCACCAATCCTACATTTATTTATTTAAATTTTTATTGCACAAAACGATACAATAGGCGAACTTAATGCCCAGAGGCATTCTCTACCAGTCAACCTTTGGGTCATGTAGAAAGGACAATGGTGCGGCGAATAGAGATTACTAAATCTATAGTATAGCGTTGTCATTCCATTCAAATCTGACGCAATACCATAGATTTATCCACGGATAAAGATTCGTCGAATCGAGCCTTAAGGATTGAAAGTAGTTTCCCTCCAGGGCGCAATGTTTTTTCTATCATGTTAATAATATTACCTTCGTCGATTCTGATCTTAGTTTGCGGTCAGGTCGATGTATGGTGTTGTCTGATATTTTTCTATATGTTAATCCTACTATACAGTTGTACACGGAATTACTACCATGTACCTTTATTTTTGAGTTCTGATGTTTAGTTGCTGGTCACGAAAATTGTGATGGAACTCAAAAATAAGGTACGGTTGGTTGCAAAGAAATGTAAATATTTTAGTGCCTTCTCAAAATAGCTATTAGCAATGACTATTTTGATGTTACTGACCTGGAAATTTAAATAATATATTTTATTTTATTTTAACTTACTGCTTGCAATGTTATGTGTTATCTAAAGTATATAATTAAAAGCTGGTTACAAGTTTCCACATGCGGTTGGAAGAAAACTAAATAATATAAACACATTATGTGTATGTACGTACATATTGATAATTAAAGTAGCAGGTAGAAAATGGAGTAGGCTAGCCAGTGACATAGAAAAGTTGCCAAAGGGTAAACAGAAAACAAAGATAAGGGTATAAAATAAATCAAATTATCTGTAATAAACAAATAAATTAAATTAACAGTAGTAAATTATTACTATTATAAGGCTATTACGATTATTAGGTATTAACTTAATAATCAATTATGTAATTAAATTAATATGAATACTCACTTAAATACTAATAAATATGTACAAAAAAGCTTTTCTAAATAAAAAGGCTATTGAATTGAATAGGGTATTTGACTAAGCTCGAGGAAAATATAAATATTTTATCAAAATATAGGTAAATATGTGCCAATAGCAAAAGTTCTCTATTAAAAATATAACCGGCTAGACGGTTTTATGGTCATTCAAAGATTCATGGGCAAGTCCATTTTAAAAGTATGAAATTTTTAAAAATGATTTATTCCATTGAATAACCCATACAATTTACCATTGACATAAACGAAACATTTGATATAGCTACTACACAAAATTCAAATGAAATGCATAAAAAAATACTGTCATGTGACGTCACATCTCAGTAGCCATTTGCATGGAGCGTTTTGTGAGCGTTTGCCAATAATGTGATTTTAAAGTTGTGATATCTCAGGTAGCTTAAATGAGAATCGAGTAATTCTTTCAACGATGTCTTTTGATTACAAAAAAAAATAGTCTTATACCATTGTGTTTGGTATAGCAATTCTTTGCAATTTATTCTTAAGTAAATAATACACTTAAATAATATTCGTTTAGCAGTTTCATCTTAACTGGTGGTCAAATATTTGTAACAATGTTTCTACTGGATATTGTAAAGTATACCTACAATATTGATGAGACTATCGTCGGCTCATGACGATTCAAGCACTACAAAATTCGTCGTCTTGGCAAGGGGTTCGGATAACATAAATGGTTAGTGCAGCCACCCGGACTGTGGAAGGTTGTGGGTTCGAGTCCCACCTGAGCCCTACGGTGAATTTTTTAAGTGTATTATTTACTTAAGAATAGTGTTATACCGTATTGGATATGTTGTCCCACAGCGGAGCGGAGAGCAGCGTGGGCGGGCAGTCGCTGACGCTGCCGGTGTACCTGAACAGCGCGCGCTCCGAGCTGCTGTTCACCGTGCGCCTGCCCGTCGCGCCGGGCCAGGAGCCGCACGCCTTCTACGAGCGCGGCGTCGCGCTGCTCACCTCCACCGCGCTCAACTAGGCGCTGCGTGCTACTTGCCTACTCGCGTACACGCCACTACACCTACAACGCGAGGGTGGACTCTGCGCGTGATTCGAAACATGCGACAAGACAGATTTAGAGCGTGGCAATAAACGGAACTAATGCTGTTCTCTGTTTTTTTAGAAAGTCTCCCAACGGATAATATCATAATATGATATACCCTCTAGTTCCATGAGAAAATCTGTACTACACTAAGCAAGCCTCTTGTATTCCAGAACTGTACTAAAACTGTAATAAACAGATGGTATACACGTCATCTGTTATATAGGAATGTTGGAGGGTTTTCGCGTGTGAAAATCCGCTAGATGGCGTACTGTTGGACTAAGGTTGTTTAGTTTGTCAAATTGACATTTTGACAGATCACATTTTCGCGCCTGTCCGTCGCAGGTGATATGGGACGCCACCAACAGATTCATCGGGGTGCGCCCAGAACTGTGCTTCGTATTCCGAAGTGCTGTGCCGTTTGTGTGGAAAAATAAAATACTATTATACTACATTTAAAAATAACCAGTCACATTGTATATCAAAGATAATGTAATCACTACGTGTTGTATATTGACCTCACTCCTACAGTACTCCATCTAGCGGATTTTTCACACGCGAAAGCCCTCATCCGACTAGCAGAATATTAGCAAAAAAATTGCACGCTATTTATATCTCAATCAATGTTATCGCTTAACTGGCAGTCTATACAATGTAACCCAGTATTTATTGATACTTACGTTTCTATTTCAATAAATAAATTATTTATTCCTCTACAATGTTTTAAATTAATTAACACATACCTCTAAATAGTAAAAATTAAACAAAAAGTTTTGAAAATAATTATTTCACGATTATAGTGGCATGACTGTTTTCGTACCAGCAGCAACCAACGTTTAGGGTTCAGTGGCGCCGCCGATGGATTTAAATTTACCACATTAAATGAAAATGATAATTTTAAATAAAAAATGATTTGTGATTTAACAAGCTTATTTTAAAAAGATATCATAATTGCCTTTTTTTGATTATTTTAATCACCTCCCGAAAGTCTCCACACGAAGTCCACGAGAGAAGATTATCCGTCTTATTAAGAAAATCTGCTCTGATTCCGGTTTAAATCCTAAACTAGCAAGTTCATGATTATTACGGAATAATGTTGGTTCTTAAATTTTTATTACAAATCCTCGACTAACCATAGACCTTTTTTTTTTGTTTGAAATTTTTGACTTTGTAGAGAAGGCAAAACTTAGTACTGCAGGATAGTGTCAAAATTGATCGAATCATTCAATAATTCGTTCAGTAACATTTCATTGTACATAACCTTATTTTCGTGTTCTGAAGTAAACATATTTTAGAATTGTTTATAAGCAACAATAAATTAAAATAGTGACCTAAGTAAGATTTCGAAGTAATATGCATAGGAATCGCTTATATATTTGGGATTAAATCCAAAAAATAAATTAACTACTTTCGCACAAATAACTTGGTGTAAAACGGAATGAACTGTAACAGGGATAAGTTGTCATGGTTACTGAATCGATATTTTGAGGTTATTACAAAGAGTAGTATTATATACTGGGTTATTATTTTTGTACTCATTTTAAACTAGGGGCCAGGATTGTAGTTAATATACTAAATAACGTTAAACTTGGTTTTGTAATAATGTTTACTCTAGTTCTTCAGTTATTCACAGTATTAATCCCACTACTTATTTTAAACCACGTTTTGGAATAAGAGGGTATTTAGGTTTTCAATATTTAAGCGTCAATAGTTCTATTCCGTTACAATTTTCCGTAACGAAATGGAACTGCAGTTTCAATCGATTTCAATTGCGGTTTTAGAAAATTCGCAACACTACGACTGTCAATTTGACATTGACAGTTGAGTAACAACAGAGTGGAGCAGTTGATCAATATTTACTAAGCGCAATTTTTAGCTAATTTTATTGACTTATCTTCTGTTTTTTATGAATTAAATTGTAATATATCAAAATAAACTTTTGAAATATAAGAAGATGAGCGTACCCACAACTAAGTGTATATATATGTCATTAATAGTAACATCTTTGGTGTCCAGTTTTGAATGTGAGTATTTTATTAAAATAAGCATAGAATGTTACGTTTTGCGTTATATCTAAAGTTGTTTTATCCGATGTAGGTTCCATACATCGTAATCTAAAGTACTTCGAGACAATACACGCCTCGAGCTTTCAACATAACATAGTAAAGCGCGGAGCTAAATTATCCAACCACCCGTTCAATACGATCAAAGAACTGCATTTCAAGACGCTCGGGAAAGACTTTAGACTGATTCTTCACCCGCATAGCTCCGTTTTGCATTCTAATTTTAAGGCATACACTGTAGATGCAGATGGAAAGGAAACTACTGTTCACTGTTGGTAAGAATTTTAATTTCTTGTATAAAGTAGGGTAGTATTTTTTAAAATTAGTATGGAGAATATTTCATTTTGCTCTATTTCTAGACCGAGATAACTACTACACGGGCAGAGTATTTGGGGAAAAGTCATCTGATGTAAAACTGCATATGGAAGATGGAGTCATTACAGGGATCATTCATACACCTCAAGAAACATACCACATAGAGGTAAGCAAAGATATGATTCTATATAGCTTCGTAAAATCTTCCTTCTTATTTTATTTCAATGATAAATATTTTTTTATGATTAGCCTTCTTGGCGGCATATATCGCATCATGATGATAAGACCATGATTACATACAAATCATCAGACATCCGCTTCAGTTGGGCTGATGGATCATCTGAAACAAAGCCTAGAGTTTGTGGATATGTAAAAGAAGGCAAAGGTAAAAGTATTTTTGTTATAAATTATTGAAAATCTGTCTTTTATTGAAATTTAGATTACACATTTACAACTGAGTGGTCAAGAATTTACTTTAACATTTCTTAATTTAAGATCTATTTGTACTAAAAATGTTGATTCAGTAATTGTGCACTTATTGTATATATTTTATCCTTTTTCACCTTTTATTTCAGAATTAGAGGATGAAGATACCATAGAATTGAGACAAGAGCAATTAGAAAAAGATAAATATTTAAACCAGTCAGTAAATGATAGCCATAACATTGATACTAAAAAGAGGACTAAAAGACAAAGTGATTATGAGTACACACCCACTAAAACTAGATGTCCCCTTCTTCTTGTGGCAGACTACAGATTTTTCCAAGAAATGGGTGCTAGCAATACAAAAACGACAATTAGTTATTTGGTAAGTTCTTAGTCAAATCATAATCTGAAAATGAAGATATTTTCATTTTGAAAGAGTTTACATCATCTTAGTGGAGCTCTAGAGGCCCCACTACAACTATGAAACATTATGTTTGTTGATTACAGATCAGCCTCATTGATAGAGTTCATAAGATATACAATGATACTGTATGGCAGGATCGACAGGTTAGTACATATTATCATGTCCTATATTTTGTCTATTTTTCATATTATTTTTCATTACCATTTGTTTTTAAATAACCCAAAAACTTATGATTAAATTAACCCAAAAATTATGTTATACTGATAGTGTACCCTCTAACTGTTTTCAGACCCTAGTTTAAATTCTAATTTATTTGCTTTACGAATGAATACTTAGTTATTTAAAATATTTACATGACAACTGTCATTACATCATAACATTTATTTTGGTCTTAAAATTTATGATTATATAATGTTACATTTTATTTTATTATCTAAGATAAGACAATCTTCAGTACAACTTTTTAAGAAATAAATGTACATACATAATACATATTGGTATGGTTGTGGTAGTATGTAGTTGAAAAATGTGAGATGATTGGTATTTTAACTATCTGCAATTATTATAGGATATGGACGGATTTAAAGGCATGGGTTTTGTGATAAAGAAGATACTCGTGCACTCGGAACCCACGCGAGTGCGAGGCGGCGAGGCGCACTACAACATGGTGCGGGAGAAATGGGATGTACGGAATCTGCTTGAGGTAAATAAAAAAAAAAGTATACTGAACAATTTTCTCGCCATGAAAATTCAGTCTTGATGAGGCTGCTTACAATGTTTTTGTTTTTAACAATAACTAGGTGTTTAGCCGGGAGTACTCTCACAAGGATTTCTGCCTGGCGCACTTGTTCACGGACTTGAAGTTTGAGGGCGGCATCCTCGGTCTAGCAGTATGTGGGCTCGCCGCGTCGCAACTCCGTAGGCGGAATCTGCACACCAGGTATGCTTAAATTTTGATATCCTAAAAGATAATAATTATTCGCCTTCTGAGCGATTTCTATTATCTTTTTAGGAATATCCAAATTATTTAATTTAACTTAATTTTGTTTTTTTTATTTTTATATTTTACACTTAATTTCGTATTATCCAATATTTTACTTATGATTTGTGTTTTTGTTTTCAGCTAAGTTGAGCAATTTGTGTAAGTGTTGTTGTTGCTTAATGCTTTTGTTTATTATATTTATTTAACTTCTTTTTTAATATTTTTGTTGCCATTTTAATACATCTAGAATTCACGTAAGACATGGTAACATGTCTTATTAAATTATAAATTACCTTATTAAGCTGGTATATAACATTTCCCAAATATTACAGAATATTTCAAGAATGGATACACATTGTATTTGAATTCGGGATTAAGTTCATCGCGGAATCATTACGGACAGGTACTTATAATTTTATTTTACTGTTATACAGGCCTTAAGATCTTGAGGTTTCCTGAACATGTTTGTATATTTTAGCGAGTGATCACTCGTGAGGCGGACTTGGTGACAGCCCACGAGTTTGGGCACAACTGGGGCTCGGAGCACGACCCCGACGTGGCGGAGTGCTCGCCCGCCGCCAGCCAGGGCGGCTCCTACCTCATGTACACCTACAGCGTCAGCGGATATGACGTCAACAACAAGGTAAAATCATTAGGATCTCATTTAGGTATGATACCTACCTATCCTATATCGTCATCATCAATCTGTCGCAGCCCTTTGCTGGACATAGGTGTTTGACACTTTCATCTATCCTCAGTTTTTCGCAAGCAGATCTTCAAAGTCAAAAGATTCTTTATTTGCATAGGCTTGTACACAGCACTTACAAATCGTCATACATTCCTAACTAATTTAAAACTATTTATAAGTACTTATGTATAATTTTCTTGCCAGCTATCTTACGTAAGTCGTCACTCCTTGGCTTGAGTGAGTCCTACCTATTACGTATTCCGAGACGCGTCACTATTCCAGAAATCGTTCAACCCACCACCATCTGGGTACCAAGCCGAAGCTTGCATCGCATATCGGATGCGATTCCGGGTACATTACAATAAAACAAAACATAAATTATTTACCCTTTTTAGCGATTCTCTCCGTGCTCGCTGCGCTCGATCAGGAAAGTACTCCAGGCAAAGTCGGGCCGCTGCTTCTCGGAGCCCGAGGAGAGTTTCTGCGGCAACCTGCGCGTCGAGGGCGGCGAGGAGTGTGACGCAGGCTTACTGGGTAATCCCTCAATTTTCTATTTAAATATTACACATTATATTATTTCGGTATACTACAGCTTGTAGTTATCTAAAGAAGGCATGGTATGTTTTTATGGTTTTAAGATACATAATTTGTTAAGATAATTTGATTGTCTTAGGAACTGAGGATAACGATATGTGCTGCGATAAGAACTGCAAGTTAAGGAAAAACCAAGGTGCTGTGTGCAGGTTAGTTATTATTACTATGCAGCTATGCTGCTAGGTACACCGTAAATGCGATAACCAATAATATATGAAGAAATATTTTTAAAGTTTATAAAAAACTCTCTAAATATATTTTTGGAGTCGGAAAACTAACTTTCCTAATCTGACTGTGAGTGTGGTTATCGTCAGGAAAGCCACATCACATTAGTGTCTAGAAATCTGTAAATTGTCTTATGTCGAATCTTTGCGCTATGTTAAATACATTTGGATCAAAATTAATTGGAGAAAGACATATTGTAATAACCCGATAGCTAGTTTAAGACTAACTGATTAATAAGTGTGAATCATACTACTTCTTATTCTTCTTTTGGTGCCTCTACAACTAGTGAAGGTTGGCAGTCAGCTCCGCATGTTTCACTCAATCTCTTGCTAGATGAAAAAGGAGGCACTGGCGATCTTGGTCCATTCTCTGATGTTACGCAACCGTGATTTCCTTCTCAGGCCAACTGCTGGTCTTCCAGCTATTTTCCCCTTGCATTTTTTTTATGTGATAAGTGGCAGACCATTATTATATTACAATTATATTAGAAGTGTTATTGAATGCTAAGTGTATGATGTTTAGCGATAAGAACTCGCCGTGCTGCGCGGGCTGCGTGTTCGCGCCGCCGGGCGTGGTGTGCCGCGAGGCCGCGCACTCGGCCTGCGAGGGCGAGGCCACCTGCAACGGCGCCGTGGCCGACTGCCCCAAGGTAGGGCTAAGGCATCCGTCTGGAATTTCCCCGGATTTGTCCTAGTTTGGAAGACCGGGAGCATCTTTAAACTGTAGTCCGGGTGAAACCTTCGAGTCGTTCGAATGTTCGAGAGCTTACGCAATACGATTCCGCGTTCGTTACTCTAGTCCCTCCGGACTAGAGACAAACGCATTGATCGGTTCATTGTCCTTAGATATCAAATTAACATTGATAGTTGTTCTGTTTCGAAAAAACTAAATTCACAAATCGTAACCTCTAATATTCCTGTCATCTTACATTCAAGTTTCGTACTGAAATCTCTTCGGCAAGAATGAAATGAAACCAGCGAGTGGCCAGGCGCTTAAAACATTCGACACACGTACGGTCAGCATCAAAAGTAGCTTAACACTTTAGTACCATGTCGAAGTAACATTTTTACGAACCCCTTGGAAACTGCCTATAATAGGCATAGTGCAGTTACTTTGACATGGTACTAAAGTGTTAAGCTACTTTTGATGCTGACCGTACCAAGAATACTGCCTTAAAACACTCCCGGGCGACCCGTCTAGCGCAATGGTTTGAGCGCCAACACGCAAGGGTCGCGGGTTCGATTCCCGCACCAACACAAATATTTGTTAATAGAACAATATTGGTATTGGGTCTGTAAAATATAGCTTGTTTAGAATCGCAGATGTCATTTGACTTTTATTTCAATGAGTATAAGGTTTATAAGTTAACCAAGTTTCAATCCATACATTTTTATACTATGGACTTAAAGATCATTTCTCTGTAACACTAATGGCTGTCATTTGAATCAAGCTACATTTGACTGATTTGACTGCTGCACTAATATAATTTGAACCATATTCCGTTGCGCCGCAGGCCCCGGCCATCGCGGACGAGCACGAGTGCGCGGAGCGCGGGCGCTGCCGCAACGGCTCGTGCGTGCCGTACTGCGAGACGCAGGGCATGCACAGCTGCATGTGCGACATCGGTCAGTACCCGTACTACAATCATTATTGCGCCAGACTATTCACAGTTATCATCTATTTTTAACACTTCGTGTCGACCCTTTAACGTATGATGCTAGTGATAATAATAAATCATTTATTTGTTAGACTAAAAATCGTTCTTATTCTATCGCATACATATATTTTCAGAACAATCAATCATCATTATCGTCAGTCCATTTAAGTCCCCACTGCTGGGGCACGGGCCTCCCTCAATCACATGAGGGGTAATTGCCATACTCACCACGCTTGTCAGACGGGTTGGCGAGGGTTTTGATATAAATGCAGAGTTTTCCTTCTCTGGGTGCTGATGATCATGCCAGCAACTTTACCTTAGTCGCCTTTTACGACACCTCGGTAAGAGTGAGGGTGGCCTATTCTACTCTGCCGGGGACCACACGGCTATCTTGGAATCAATCATGTTATAACAATATTTACACATTCTTTATTACACATTGCAAGAGATGTTCCTTTATCGAGCTAAAGTTGAGTGCGTACTTGACCAATTGCAGCGCCAAATGTGTTACGCTTCTTACGCATGCCGTTTTTAAAACGAGAAATAAATAGTGTAGTCTAGTGTTTACTTCCATTTTACGCAGTGAGGCAGACGTCACGTGTTATGCTTTATACCACTTAGAACGTGGAACTGGTTCTTTGTGTAAAAACACTACGCAGCGCGGAAAAACAAGCCTCGCCAAATACGCACACACGGCTTAAAAAATGCGTCAATACGTCTAGCTGAATAAAATACCTGGAGCCCAATTCTCGTGCTCGTGATATTTATTTTCATACGACATATATCACTAAAACATAGTTTTTAGGGTTCCGTACCTCAAAAGGAAAAAACGGAACCCTTATAGGATCACTTTGTTGTCCGTCTGTCCGTCCGTCTGTCAAGACCCTTTTTCTCAGGAACGCGTGGAGGTATGAAGCTGAAATTTATATCAATTACTCAGGTCTACTGTCCCTTGAAGCTGTGAAAAAATCAAACTTCTAAGCCAACACAATCAAAAGATACAGCCGTTTATGCCGCAAATTTTCGACACTTGCAAGGGAATCAAAACCTACAGGGTGCTTCCCGTGAACTCAGAATCTTGAAATTTGGTACGAAGCAACGTCTTATAGCATAGATAAAGGAAAAATTACGAAAACCATAAATTTTTAGTTACATCACATAATATATATTTTTTTAATAAGATAGATAGATAGATAGATATTCTTTATTGCACAAAAATAAAATACAAGCATGATACAACAGCAACAGACAGTACAATAAGGCGGTCTTATCGCTTGTAATAATTTTAAACTTACTACCCATTTCCTCATAAACGCGTAGAGGTATTAAATTGAAATTCATACCAAATACTCAGGTCTATAATACCTTTAAGCTGTAACAAAATCAAACTTCTATGTCAACGCAATCAAAAGAAACAGCAATTTAAGCTGCATATTTTGAAACTCGCAAGTACTCGCAAGGGAATCAAAACCTAAAGGGTACTTCCAGTCGACCTAGAATCTTGAAATTTGGCATGAAGCAACGTTTTATAGCACACATAAAGGAAAAATGCCGAAAACCTTAAATTTTTAGTTACATTACAAAATATATATTTTTTAATAAATATAAACTTATTACTTTTTTCCTCATGAACGCGTAGAGCTATCAAGTTGAAATTCATATCAAATACTTAGATCTAATTGCCTTTACCCCGTGAAAAAAAAAATTCTAAGTCAACGCAAAAACGCAAAACGCAAAAGTACAACCATTGATACCGCATATTTTGAAACTCGCAACTACACGCAAGGGAATTAAAACCTAAAGACCACTTCCCGTTGACATAGAATCTCGAAAATTGGTAAGAAGCAATAGCTTACAGCACAGGTAACAAAAAGTCCGAAAAGCTTAAGTAGTTATACTTTGTAAACCTTGCAGGTTTGTACGGAACCCTCGGTGCGCGAGTCCGACTCGCACTTGGCCGGTTTTTTTGTATGGTATTCAGATGATATCCGCCATGTTTTCAATATATCACAAACCGGAGAATTGGGCTCCTGTTATTCCCGGAAATAATACGCTTAGTGAAAGTGTCTTAGGGTCTCATAAATATTTGCTAAACCTTTGTGAACTAAAACGGTAATATAATCAGTTTGCATTCGTTTTTCAGAAATGATGTCACATTTTTTTTTGTCTCAAACGTCAAAACTGCTCTATAACACCGTTTTAGCTAACCAGGGTTTATTGAACGTTTTACCATTTTTATTCATAGGATTAGGGATTGCAAACTGTATTAATTTACCAACTCGTAAATAATTTAATTTCGCAAATAAAAAAAAAGTAACCCTACATTTTATGGTATACAAATCCAACAATATTTTTTTAAAATTTATATTATTATTTTCAGTGGCGGATGCATGCAAACGCTGTTGCCGGAAGAGTTTGAATAAGACTTGTTTCCCAGTGGCACACAACGACATTCTGCCCGATGGCACACCCTGTATACAAGGATTTTGTAATAAGGTAACTCACGGCCAGCTTACGATGCGCTGAGAGCTTGGTCAGATTTGAGTAAGCATATTTATTAATCATAGTATTTATTCGATTACTTTAAAATAATCATTCCCTAGGGCGTGTGCGAGAAGACAATACAAGACGTTGTTGAGCGGTTCTGGGATATAATTGAAGATATCAACATCAACAACGTGCTGGGCTTCCTCCGCGACAACATCGTCGGCGTGGTCGTGCTCGTCACCGCGTTCGTCTGGATACCGGCTAGTTGTGTGGTAAGACAATACAACACGCGTGGAGCGGTTCTGCGACATAATCGACGACATCATCGACGACATCAATGACGTGCTGGGCTTCCTCCGCGAGAACATCATCGGCGTGCATACCGGTGGTAAGTGTGGTCTCGTCACCGCATTGTCTCTGGATACCTGACTTGAATAGTAAGTAAGAACACTCAGTGGCGTCTGAGAGGCCAATCGCTTTCTAGTGTTGCCAGTTTTTTTTTTTTGAGAAAATTGAATCTAATACCTTTTGGGGAAAAGCTGTATGTTGGTTGAAAGCGGGACACATAACCAAATTTCAAATGCCTGAAAATCGACACACGCCAATCGGGATACCTGCTTCGACTCCTAACTCCAAGTGGGATTTAAGTACCTACTTAGGGCCGATTTTTTGATCCGTTACCTTATCGTTAAATTAACTATAGTTAACTGTCTAACCATTAGTCAAGCTGACGTAATTCTTTGTACTTAGTATTACTACAAAAAACCCATTTTAGCGACATTTTACCATTCGTTACTTTTTATACCATAAGTTCAGTTTAAATACGGAGCATCAAGTAGGACAGAGTTATATTTTCCCTCTCTCATCTAGCTAACATTTACGGCAATTTCCACAGATAAGCTACGTGGACCGCCGAAGGCAGCGGCAGCATCAGAAGTACCTCGACTGGGAACGACAGCACGACCTCGTTCATCCGTCGTCGCCACGCAAAATAATAGACACTAGGTAAATTTTATATAAGAAATATGGATTTGGAGGCTTATTCAAAATCAACGTTAAAGTAGATTTTTTTTAGCTATCATAATTTTCCATGAGTACCTTTTTACCAATCTTTATCTGTGGATAAATCTATGGTATAACGTCAGATTTGTATAGAATAACATCTCAGATTTAGTATCGAAATAAGATTGTTCGAATCGCCCAATCTGGAGCCCAATTCTCAGGTCATGATATTGATCATCATACGAATGGGTGCAACACTTTTTGTTGCCGAACTTTTTATGTCATAATATTAAATTGTATATTATCGAATGGCAGAAACTTCATTTCGCCGAAAATCGTTTGGCACGTTCTCAGTAAGCATAAACTCAAAACGCATAATTTTGTAAGGCTGAATCATCTTTAGGCATAAGTTCAATATCCATAATAATGAAAAGGCAGAACTTTTATTCGCAGAAAGTTTACATTTAGAATCATCCTAAGGCATACTTTTCTTATCCATAATATGAAAAAGCAGAAACATCGTAGGTCATAAGTTTAATTTCAGAATCATCTTTATGCATACTTTTCACCAAAGACTCTTGTCTCTTTCTGCTTCATGGCAATGCAAGCATGATTTCTGTCACGATTTGATGCGACATCCGCCATGTTTTTTCATTTCGAAAATCCCGAGCAAAGAATATTAAACTCTCACGAGAGATCCTGAGAATTGGGCCCCTATCAATCTATACAAATCTGACGTTACATATACCATAGACTTATCCACAGATAATTAGAAGTGAAAATATTACTTACTTATTTTCTGTTACTTGCAATATGTAGTTTTATTTCTTTTCATTCTTCGAAATTATAATTAGATAAGAATTTGAAATAAATGAAAAAAAATTGAAATTCTATTCTATTTTTAAGTTATTTCGTAAAAACAGTTCTGGCTGGCGTAACGTTACCCCAGCCAGATGTTTTCTTATTAATGAATATTTTAGAAAAAAAAGTATCTACAAATTAGAAATGAATTTGAAATAAATGTTAAAATTTTTAAATACCTATATTTAGTTATTCAAAATCCGGCTGGCGTAACGTTTGGCCGATAGCTGGATCTCTGAAATGGTAAGATGTGGTTTTGTATTTTTTTATACACGGCATCTTGCTGAATTTGAAATGCAAAAAAAACTACACAAAAATGCATCGTTTTGGAGATATTTGAGTAAATAGAAATACGCTTTAATAGCTCCTAGCTCTTCCAATTGGAGGTGCAACGACTTGGTTTAAACGTTATTTGGAGGTCTTGACTGCCTTTTAATGATACTGAGATTTTGTTTATGTCCTGTAAATAATAACAAAGATATCGTGAAAACTAATATCATTGCGACCACGATGCGTAGCTTCATATTAACCAACCGAAACTGAGCTTACCGATTAACCGATTATTGTAAGTGTGGTCACTGAATCTTATATCAGTAATTAGATAAACTCTTCAATTATATAGCTACGCAATTTCATCCTTTGAAATTTAGTAATTAATCAGATAATCAAGAAAAATACAAATAAGTGTGGTGTGTATAATAAATCGACCAACTTTAGATGGTCACAAAAAAGCGGCCGTTCGATACTGTGCGCCAACCTATTAAATTTTACCGGATAACCAATAAGTTTTATATAGGCGAGTACACAAATGGTACATAATCTTATAGTTTTTAAATTAAAATTTATTTCATTCCCGGGTCGAGTAAAGGTATGTTGCAAATTTTTCGAACTTAGCACGGGTTTTTTATCACCAATCCGCTGTAGGCAAGCGTGGTGATTAAGCCTAATCTCATCATAGTAGAGATGACTTGATTTCAATGATAGAGGCCTTTGCCCTGCAGTGGAACAGTATATAGGCTGATACTCCCTAGAGGTATTTCGAAAGGAAAACTTAATCAAAGAAAGAAATTAGCATTTTGTTTGTGGATAGACATTTATTTTGCTAAAAATCAACATTATAAAAAGTCAGTATTTATGTAAAGTGTATGAAAATGAATTTATTATAGCTCAAATTAACTTAAAAAGTGAAAAGCTAGTGTATAAAAGTGAAGATAAAAAAAAATGTCTCTTATTCGCCACTATCAATAAAAATCACTTGGCGGCGCTAGTATCGTTGCGGTATCGCCTCAATGCTCAGTCTTGGCACAATAAAATCATATTTACAAATCGCGAACCAATGATAAATAACGTTTAAACCAAGTCGTTACACCTCCAATTGGAAGAGCTAGGAGCTATTAAAGCGTATTTCTATTTACTCAAATATCTCCAAAACGATGCATTTTTGTGTAGTTTTTTTTTATAATTTCAAATTATTTCACCAAATCTTACCATTTCAGAGATCCAGCTATCGGCCAAACGTTACGCCCAGCCGGATTTTGAATAACTAAAAAACTATAGGTATTTCAAATTTTTAAATTGCCATTTCATTTATTTCAAATTCATTCAAAAAAATCAGCGCTGCAGTGGTTACTGGCTGCTGCAGTAAATGCTGAGGCTGCGCCTTGTTGGCCACAAATCAATGTCATGTCCTATTATTATATTTTGTTGTTTTTTGTTTTCCACATGGAAACATACAGTACAGTATAGTACATACTTGTCTACTGCTGTATGTACTGTGTTTTTATGGCCAATAAAATTATCTTTATCTTTTTTATCTTTATTTCTAATTATGTGGATACATACTTTTTTCCAAAATATTCATTAATAAGAAAACATCCGGCTGGGGACACGTTACGCCAGCCAGAACTGTTCTTACGAAATAACTTAAAAACTATAGGTATTGCAAATTTTTAAATTCGCATTTCTTTTATTTCAAATTCTTATCTAATTATCTGCTTACTCAAAATTACGAAAATCCACACTTTCTGGCTGGGGTAATGCACACTAGCTTCACATCTCTACTTAAATATTTTTCTTTACAGGCTGCCAAAACAAAAACCTCCCGGAATGAAGACAGTAATTCAAGGCACAAGTCAAATATAAGTCACCACAATTTTATCAATAAAATAAACATCTACCTACTTTAAATTAACTTGTATTATTATTTCATTATTTTTTGCTACCCACAAAACTACAGTAACACCTTTCTCACAGAGGCAAATACCTCAATGCAGAATGCTGGCTAGAGGCCAGCCCGTGCTTTAATGTACGCCCACAAAAGTGATTATCTAGTTGCAAACATTCGAACCCATTCCAGAAGTCTCTTCATGACGGTTTTCTATGAGACCGTGATGGTATCACTGTAGTGATCACTCCGGTCGAGCTGGCCGAAGCGTAGGTAGCTCTCCCACGGTTCGGCGCTGAATTCCTTTTGATGGTAGTTAAATATTGCTTCAGAGTAAAAACAAAGTTGATATATGTACCTACTAGAAATCGCGTACGTATAATTAATTTTGGGTAAGACTAAGGTACAACCTGTGCGGATAAAGAATGGGTTCAGAAATGGCGGCGCATCTATTCACTTCTCGCTCACACACTATTTGCGTCTATACTCGCACTCGTGGGGTGCGAGTATAGACTCAGTGTGCGAGCAAGAAGTGAATAGATGCGCTGCAATTTCTGATCCCATTCTTTATCCGCACGGTTTGTAAAAAAAGTATGTAGATTAAACTAAGGATAAAATAATAGAAAATTATCTCAGATCCAAGCTATTTTAATTGCTCTTAATTTATTACAGGAATGAGAATTGAGTAACAAATGTAAGGCTTAATTCCCGCCTCGCAGTCGAAGAACTAGATGCAATGTGGACTCTTTCTGTATGTTATAATCTGACAGAGTGCGTCCATCCTCCAATTGCTTCCCAGCAAAGATAAGACGCTGCTGGTCTGGAGGGATGCCTTCTTTGTCTTGGATTTTGGCTTTGACATTTTCGATTGTGTCTGAAGGCTCAACTTCTAATGTGATGGTTTTGCCCGTCAGCGTCTTTACAAAAATCTGCATACCACCACGGAGACGCAGTACTAAGTGAAGCGTCGATTCCTTCTGTATATTATAATCTGACAGTGTACGCCCATCTTCCAATTGTTTACCTGCAAAGATCAACCGCTGTTGGTCTGGGGGAATGCCCTCCTTGTCCTGAATTTTGGCTTTGACGTTTTCAATAGTGTCGGAAGGCTCTACTTCGAGTGTGATAGTTTTGCCAGTTAAAGTCTTCACGAAAATCTGCATCCCACCTCGGAGACGCAAAACTAAATGAAGAGTTGATTCCTTCTGAATGTTATAATCTGAAAGTGTGCGTCCATCTTCCAATTGTTTGCCTGCAAAGATCAGTCTCTGCTGGTCTGGAGGAATGCCCTCTTTATCTTGGATCTTAGCTTTAACATTTTCGATTGTGTCAGAAGCCTCAACCTCTAATGTAATAGTCTTGCCAGTCAATGTTTTAACAAAAATCTGCATACCTCCTCTGAGTCGGAGTACAAGGTGGAGGGTGGATTCCTTCTGGATGTTGTAGTCTGAGAGGGTGCGCCCATCTTCCAACTGCTTTCCTGCAAAGATAAGACGCTGCTGGTCTGGAGGAATGCCCTCTTTGTCTTGGATTTTGGCTTTAACATTTTCAATTGTGTCAGACGGCTCAACTTCCAATGTGATGGTTTTGCCAGTAAGGGTTTTCACAAAAATCTGCATGCCGCCTCTGAGACGCAACACCAGGTGAAGGGTTGATTCCTTCTGTATATTGTAATCTGATAGTGTGCGACCATCTTCCAATTGCTTACCTGCGAAAATCAGTCTTTGTTGGTCTGGAGGGATGCCCTCCTTGTCCTGAATTTTGGCTTTGACATTTTCAATAGTGTCAGAAGGCTCTACTTCCAGTGTGATAGTTTTGCCAGTTAAAGTCTTCACGAAAATCTGCATCCCACCTCGGAGACGTAAAACTAAATGAAGAGTTGATTCCTTCTGAATGTTATAATCTGAAAGTGTGCGTCCATCTTCCAACTGTTTGCCTGCAAAGATCAGTCTCTGCTGGTCTGGAGGAATGCCCTCTTTATCTTGGATCTTAGCCTTAACATTTTCGATTGTGTCAGAAGCCTCAACCTCCAATGTAATAGTCTTGCCAGTCAATGTTTTAACAAAAATCTGCATACCTCCTCTGAGTCGGAGTACAAGGTGGAGGGTGGATTCCTTCTGGATGTTGTAGTCTGAGAGGGTGCGCCCATCTTCCAGCTGCTTTCCTGCAAAGATGAGACGCTGCTGGTCTGGAGGAATGCCCTCTTTGTCCTGGATTTTTGCCTTAACATTTTCAATTGTGTCAGATGCCTCAACTTCCAGTGTTATTGTTTTGCCAGTTAGTGTCTTAACAAAAATCTGCATTCCTCCTCTAAGACGGAGGACAAGATGAAGGGTAGATTCTTTCTGGATGTTGTAGTCAGAGAGAGTACGTCCATCTTCTAATTGTTTTCCAGCAAAGATAAGTCGCTGTTGGTCTGGGGGGATGCCTTCTTTGTCCTGAATCTTGGCTTTGACATTCTCAATTGTATCAGAGGCTTCAACCTCCAATGTGATGGTTTTGCCAGTTAATGTTTTCACAAAAATTTGCATACCACCTCTTAAACGCAGCACTAAGTGAAGAGTAGATTCTTTTTGTATATTGTAGTCTGATAGTGTGCGTCCGTCTTCTAACTGTTTACCGGCAAAGATAAGCCTCTGCTGGTCTGGCGGAATGCCCTCTTTGTCTTGAATCTTAGCTTTAACATTTTCGATTGTGTCAGAAGCTTCAACTTCTAATGTAATAGTCTTGCCAGTCAAAGTTTTAACAAAAATCTGCATACCTCCTCTAAGACGGAGTACAAGATGGAGGGTGGATTCCTTCTGGATGTTGTAGTCTGAGAGGGTACGCCCATCTTCGAGCTGCTTTCCTGCAAAGATGAGTCGTTGCTGATCTGGAGGAATGCCCTCTTTGTCTTGGATTTTGGCTTTAACATTTTCAATTGTGTCAGATGGCTCAACTTCTAAGGTGATGGTTTTGCCAGTAAGGGTTTTGACAAAAATCTGCATACCACCTCTGAGACGCAACACTAAGTGAAGTGTCGATTCCTTCTGAATATTGTAGTCTGACAGTGTGCGACCATCTTCCAATTGTTTGCCTGCAAAAATCAGTCGCTGTTGGTCTGGGGGAATTCCCTCTTTGTCTTGAATCTTAGCTTTAACATTTTCAATAGTGTCTGAGGGTTCTACTTCTAGTGTGATAGTTTTGCCAGTTAAAGTCTTCACGAAAATCTGCATCCCTCCTCTGAGTCGGAGCACAAGGTGAAGGGTGGATTCCTTCTGGATGTTGTAGTCTGAGAGGGTGCGTCCATCTTCCAACTGTTTTCCAGCGAAGATAAGTCTCTGCTGGTCTGGGGGAATGCCTTCCTTGTCTTGGATCTTGGCTTTAACATTTTCAATTGTGTCAGAAGGCTCAACCTCTAAAGTGATGGTTTTGCCAGTCAGTGTCTTCACGAAGATCTGCATGCCACCGCGCAGACGCAAAACGAGGTGAAGAGTGGATTCCTTCTGAATGTTGTAGTCTGAAAGCGTGCGGCCGTCCTCCAGCTGCTTGCCAGCGAAGATGAGTGCTGCTGGTCAGGGGGGATACCTTCCTTATCTTGAATCTTAGCTTTTACATTTTCGATGGTGTCCGACGGCTCAACTTCCAAGGTGATTGTCTTCCCCGTCAACGTTTTCACAAAGATCTGCATTTTGGCCTAAGAACAAAGAAAGAATGAGGTTAATGACTAGTGATCTCAAATTTATTTGGCTGACCGCCAGATTGGAAGAAGGAAATGAAATGAGTTTATTAACATTTCAGTAAAATTAGGTCCAGCTGACGCAATCATAGTATTTTATGAGTCAGAGAAAACTTATCACCTTAACAGATTTCTTTTGACGCTATATCACACTCAGATGCTTTAAAACTAATAAAATATGGACTTTTAGAAAAGTAGGCAACGCCAGCAAACACTGGTGTAAAATACACCAACTTCCTTGCTTACCTACGCTTCATTAATTGCATTTACTCAAAATGGCGTACGACGTTCATGGACAAATGTTAACTGCGCAGTTTCAAAAAACGAGTTATTCAAGATAGTAAAATATTAACACTTACCGATTACTCACTAGAATTTTGTTTTAATGAAATTACACAGATTCTGATTAAAATTATATTTATCCAACAAACAAACAACTCTGAAAAGTCACACAATGTGTCACGTCACTGTTCCTTTTTCAATATCTCCACTCGAAATGATTCAGCCAATGAGCTGCGTTCTCGTATTTATACTCCGCTAGCACTTGGGTTACCAGTGTAATATTGAAAACTCCTCATCTAAATTCTCATTTCTAACACCACGTCTAGCTACTAATATACTAATCTGTGCACCACGTCGTAAGTAATTTTATGGCGGTTTTGACATTTTGACGCCATTCGCTAGAGAATCGATAGACGCGTTACATTATTTCGCCCAATCAGAATCAAGATACGACCAATAAAAACTTTTATAATTACAAAAAAGTAACAGCACGGAATTCATAATGACCTTTTTTGTTACTTTATTTTCTAAAATACGAAAGCTCAAGCATTTTTAAATTATTAATCACATAGTATAAGGGCAGCCGCTCCAGCTCCGTGTCCATTTTTGTCCTGGGTCCAAATCAGGAATTCCTGAGGTCTGGCGCATTTCTGCGAAGGTTCGGCCCGGTTACCGGCTATGTGGTGTGGTGACCGACTCCGAAAGGGCAGTTACTGTGGACCTAGTCGCAATTTGACTTTGGTTGGAGGAGCTTTATGGGGTCCTGTCCGGTTTTTACCTGGGCTAACACCAGGGTGGGAGACTTTTGGGGATTTGTGATTGTGACCGTCGAGGAAGAGAAGGAGAGGTGTTGTCGTCACGTTAGGTACACAAAATAAGCTAGACAAGCGTCCGTGAAACTCACTCAGCTGGTCTCTCTGAAAACCAGCGTCATGAGCTTTTTCTGAGCCGTGACTTGAGCTGGGTGAGGGATTTATATGTGACATCATAACACACTGTTCATTTAGCACTGCCTTAACATCGTTGAATATATTTTATGTTTTTATTTGTATGTAAAGTGCGACCACGCCACGGTCTGAATGAAGGCACTTCAGTGATACTGACAGGGGGTGTTGTACAACATTAGTTCCAATCGACTTTTGCCACGAGCCAAATAACCGTGGGTTGACTATATTTTTAATTGTTTTCTGTTGGTGCCAAATTGCGTTTACAACTGCTGTATGCCCTGTGTTATGATATCAATAATAACGTCAACGCGCGGGTCTAGTCGTGTCCTACGAGCCAGTGGGATGTAGCTGCCTCTAAAATCCAATGGAGCTGGTCGCACGGGACAGTTTCTGGGACAAATTTAGGAAGCCTGGATGTAAAGTTAGTTTGGTAGGCCCCTGGAATTCTCCCACGGGAAAGCCCAACACCAGCCGTTTAGAAAACACCAACACACGCTTGAGAAATAAAAATTGTACAAACGGTGTAGTAGTACAAAACGTGTACGGTCACGGGGCATAATGCCAAAAGTATGGGGGTGGCTGGTTGTGATGGAAGTTTGTTGTCAGGTTTGGCATGTATTTACTGTTTGTGGCAAACAACAAGCATGTAAGCTTCTTATACAACACTTTTCAACAATCGTATTATTTAATATTTTTAATAGACAACCACAAGTCGGGTTAGTGAAATTTCCTCATTGAAGAACGAAATAGTAAAAAATAAGCAAAATTACAAGTTTTGTTTGATTGATTGATTACATACTAAATTCTCCCTTACTTTGGGGTAATTTTATTTTCTTGCAAGCTGAAGACGAAGTATTGAACGGTTTTCACATCCTTTGTGCCGGGAAAGCTCGAGAAACAACCACCGAACGATTCCGAACATTTCCGACGAGGTAACGTATCTTTAGTATTGATTTTTTTTACACCTACCTACATACCATAAACTAATAATTTTGTGAGTACCTACCTACTTTAAAATCTGTTGGTAATCTACTTTTGCGTGTAAGATAAGAATACCAACACTTCAATCAATATTCTAGAAAACGAATATGCCTGAGGGTTGTGCTAAAAAAAATCTCGTGTTTATCATTGAAGTAAATACCTAGTGTTTTATCTCTGACGTGGCCAACTGGCTATTAGGTATTTTATGGTAAAAAAAGTTAAAACTTAACGTGGGAAAAAAATATGTTTAAATCATAGAATTATTATAATTCTATGCTTTAAATTAAGAAGTAAGTACGTCAAACATACTTACTTAGATACTTTACCTACTTACTTACCCTCACAAACTAAGTAGAAGATTTACCCTCAAGTTGGATAGTCAATAGGTCTATTGATTGAATTAGTGGATAGGAGCTGTGGTAGAAGACATCGATCATATTTTATATTCTCGTAGAAGTCGTTGACTATTTCGTGGCCATCATACCTAAGCAAAACCTAACTATGTATTATAGCTGATAATTTGATTATAATACATAGGACCTTCTGTCGACAATGTTACATACACCTCATGTCAACCTAACTAGATTATTCAATTAGGTAGTACGGAATTAAAAGTTATGTAGATTGTGTATGTAATTTATAAACTAACAGTTATTTAGAACATAGTGACTACTTGCTCAGGGATTTAGAACCACTTTTGTATGATTTTATTTATTTATTATTAGGATCCCGACACAGGTGGCATGACCTTAAGAATAAAACATAAAATCTAAGAATACATGCACTTACGCAAAAATTTTATACGAATGAAAAAATAATCAGACAGAAGTATGTATAACTTGCAGCATAAGTTTTAGAAGAGCGTTTCCTAAAGTGGGTGATAACGCCTCATTTGTGGGTGTTGCAGGCTGATAGGTAAGCGGTAACGCGGTAAGAAAAGACAGAAGAGACCCAGAGAAATGATTGTTTCATATTTTGAACTTATGGTTTTAAGTAAGTAAAATATGGAAGGGTGCTAGAAAATTACTTATTTATTTTCACTGTAGGCAGTCAACAAAATTATGTCTGGGAACCTCTGGTTTAGAAGGATCACTGTTGTTCACAGACTGATACCCTTGTTTATGAATTATACCTACTATCATAGAATTATAACCTACTATAATGCTAAGAGGAGACAGACATGAAGGTAGGAGTGATAAGGAAATTTAATTCACACTTTAATTTTATTTCATAAGGAGAGTAATTTAAACTACAACCCAAAAACATTATATTGTATAAGTGTGTCAATTGGTTAGAAAATGTTTTTGAGAAGGTTCCACGTACATTTTTCTTTAATTTTGCACAGGGCCATATTTTAAATACAGAGCGAGGGATGGGGTTGAGGGCACAGTCAGAGTACCTACTTTTTGGGAGGTTTATGCATGCTGAAAAGATGAGGTTGAATGAATGGTTGCTCTAAGGGCTGGTGCTACTTAGAATAAGTAAAAAAACCTAATTTGATTTAAGTAATCAAAGAGGTGTCTTGCATGCCTGAAGGAGCAGCTCTTGAAACTGTGTATGTACAACCCCGTGGTGAAATTTGGTTCTGACGATTTCCCATGCAGCAACGTGAGTAAATTGGTAAAAATAGAAAATAAAAACATTTTCCCGATATCGCATGACTCTTTTAGGTAGGTACGTATATACCTACATACTCCCTGAAAACAACGGGTTCCAAGGAACCCATTTCTAAAATTGCAGGAACAAAAGTACCTAAGCTATCTACGCATTTGTTAATTTTGCAGATTTCGTCTCTTCCGCGAACTGTGAAATAATACAACACGTAGACGGGCGTCAATGAACGATATTTGGCACTAATTCAAAAACACGTTCTGATAATAATATTATTTGGGTCTTTGTACTACGTAGGTAGTAAATAAAGATTTTAGCGCATGCACATGTCGTCATTTACTCGTCTCGTAGTAGATAAGTAGGTACAATATCTCTCAGTTTATTATTATGACCGTTAGGTAGGTGTCCTCCTTTGTTTACTAAAGTATTTTGAACTTCCTTTGTTTCAATTAACAAAGACTACGAAATACGTGAAAAAGTAAACATTACCTACATACACTATTAAATCAAGTCACATTTTCAGCAGTACCTACCTAGTTATAATGCAAAGTTTTTCCATATTGTGCAGGACTACATAATACTGTGGTGGAAGAATAGGTGTCTTCCAACCACACAGATCACCCCCAATGGGGGTGATCTGTGCTTCCAACCAACCAACATCTACTGCTAACATCTTTAGTGTTATTCAAACAAAGAAAATCGATTATACTGTACGCACCTTTAACGTACCGTACCTTATAAATACGTTTACCTACCTACATACAGACGATTTTATTAGACTAACTTCGGATCTCCCTCACAGAATCGCTATCATGTATTATTATCATCCTATGTAGGTATGTGGAACATGCGTCATACTCCACGTTATCATGATAATATAATTGGCAAGTGTACCTAGTTAGATACGCAGTTATACGTACAGCTATACTACATCTGTAACTTCCTAGAAAGGCTAATGGATGGGGTGTAAAATCAAATAGCAGTGTAGGTATTCCATATTACCCATGTATAGTATAGGTACATAATTATGCATTTACAAGAATGACGAAAGTGTTATGCAATGTCGCCAAGTGTAACTAATTATAATTTTAGTAGATATAATTGCATAACATCTGAGTCACTGATTACTAAGCCAACTTTATTTATCTAAAAATAATTTAGCATACAACTTCCCAAGTCATGCTGTACCTTAAAATCATATTATGGGATTATAATTACAGTAGGTACATACCTATGAATAAAACGGGTCCCCGGGCTGCGTTTTGGCAACCCCTAGTCTAGTTTAAAAAAAAATCTCGACAGTCTTTGGGTAGGACTATACTATACCCACGATCTTTTGGTAACCGGGCAACTGCTTTACCCAAAGAGTATTATAATATATTGCTTTACCGACTAAGCTACTGGAGACCTTGGTATGTCGAAGAATTTTGTAAGTGCTTTTTGCTTCGCCGTGAGCCGACGATTCTTAATTTTTAAGTGCATTATTTACTTAAGATTAAACTGTAAAAGATTGCTATAACCCAAAAAAACCCTAGTCTAGTTCTTTATGAATTTCGCTATCAATTTTTAGGGTTGCATAGCCAAATGGCAAATAACAAAACCCTTATAGATTTGTCATGTCTGTCCGCCGTATGTCACAGCCACTTTTCTCCGAAACTATAAGAATTATCTATTGAAACTTGGTAAATAGATGAATTTGTTAACCGAGTTACGATTTTTACATAAAAATTGGAAAAAATAAATAAATTGGGGGGGTCTCCATACCTACTTGAAACTGAAACTCAAAAATCTTTTTTTCATCAAACCTGTTCGTGTGGGTATCTATGGATAGGTCTTTAAAAATGATGTTGAGGTTTTTCAACATATTTTTTTCTAAACACAATACTTTGCGCAAGAGACGCTCCCAAAGTGTTAAATTGTGTGTCCTCCCCCCTCTAACTTCTATTATAAATATAATGATATATAAATAAAATATTTCACAACATCACATACTTTGATCTGACTCCGAGATAGGTAGCTCAAGCACCTGTGTTACGGATATCAGAACAGTGGGATTACAAATAGATACATATACCTAATTCTTTTCTTTTGTAAATACATACTTATAATTACATAGGAAATGAATTATAAAACTAAAAAAAAAATTTGATGTACATAATCATGAAAACTATCAACGAAAATTGGTTTAATCTAGATATAGTGAGTAGTTTTTTTAATACGTTATAAACCGTAAACCGCAATTTACCTTCCATACTTATTCTTACTTGCTGCTACGGAACCCTTCATGGGCGAGTCCGACCCGCACTTGGCCGGTTTTTTTTATGTATGTATGTCACACTCCCGGTCGGTATACATGAGGTATACCATTAGCAGTTTATGTATAGGTTGGTAGCACTTATATTAACACGTACAATCCGTGCGGATAAAGAATGGGATTAGAAATGGCGGCGCGTGGAGCCGGTACCGTCAGCATTAACGGTTTGAAAACTTATTTTGACGTTTTTCAGTATACAATATCGTTACCGTTGAAACTGTTTTGTTTTTTTTTTAATAAATAAATTAATGTTATTAATTAAAATACTATTTATGTACGAGTATGTTTTATAGGTTTTATTATTTTGGAGTATTTTTGACTGTATATAAAAAATGTATGAAAATTATTCAGATTGCAGATTATATATATTTAACGATAAACGAATTTGTTCTCAAGTAAATATATATTTACTAGCGGTCCGCCCCGGGTTCGCCCGTGGTACATACATAGCCTATGACTACCTAACGTACCTCTCCTATGGTGAAAGAATGATTGAAATCGGTCCAGTAGATCCTGAGTTCATCGCGTTCAAACCAACTATTTAGCTTTATAATATTAGTATTAAATATAGATTGCGTTAGAACAGTTTATGATTTATACAGTTGTAATTTAATTACATTAATTTCATTCTACATGCACTCCATAACTTTTAAAATTAGTATCTTGAAATAAAAGATTGTAATAAGTATATCTTAACTATATCTATATCCTATTGTAACTATATCTTAAAACACTATCTATACTCAATAAATAACTAACAAAACAATTATTTAACATACAAATTAACAATAAACTATAACAAAAAACAATAACAAATGACAAAATAACGAAAGGTTCAAAACCACGGAAAAACTAAGAACGCGTCGGACTGATGCGACAGGGAAGGGAACGCAGAATATTTTTTTTGCAGTCAGTACCCACGAGTGCGAGTATAGACGCAAATAGTGTGCGAGCGAGAAGTGAATAGATGCGCCGCCATTTCTGATCCCATTCTTTATCCGCACAGGTAGTAGTATGAGTAATCTTGTATAAGGTGACGAAATTCTAGCTTTAGTCTCTTAATTTAAAAAAAATTAACTCATTAGTGTCCGTGCCACGAAAGAAGTCCTATAGTAAAACTTATAACAATCAATCTGTTGACGAACTCCAAGCTGATATCAGTCATCACATAAATTTTTCATACCAAGATCAAAAAAAAATAACTAAAATATTATTTATATGGTGATTCGTCGTTGCCTTGCCATCAAAGAGTAGTATTATATACCGGAAAATTGTCCTTTGAATGTTGATAGCGATTGGCGACTGAAGATATGTATTATCTATGGACTGAAGCACTCTTTTTATGGGACTTTTTTGGTGGGGCGTGGACTTCTAAGTGATATAATTATTTTGTGGCTAATTAAGGATGGAAAAGAAAAATAAAAAAAAATATTGTTTAGGTTTTAAGAAATAACACTTACTAATTTATAGTCAACAATTTATTCTAACAAGTTAATAAATCACTATTTTGTTGTTTGCTATTCTACACTGAACAAAGTATTGTAAGGGGTTTGTATTTAACATTCCCTCAAAATTAAATAATTGCAACCTAACCTTTTTGCTCACCAAAAATTACTAATTACAATTAAAATCATAGTTTGTTGTGCAATTACTATTTTTGGTATGAAAACAGGTAATCGTTGGAGTGTTGGTTTAAGGCGACGGATAGCCCTAACTAGCGACACCAATCGATTTTAATTATTAGCTACTAAACAGGATCTATTTGAAACAATTTCGGGGTTACAACCTCTTGGCAAACACTTATACTATTTATTAAATAATCATGCACAAATGCGAAAAATTAATTCATGCCAAAAGTGGCCACTTTTAGCGTGAATCAATTTTACGTACAAAAATGGACCCAACATTTGTGCGTTGTTATTTAATAAATAGTATAAGTGTTTGCAGAGAGGTTGTAACGCCAAAATTGTTTAAAATAGATCCTGTTTAGTAGCTAAAAATTAAAATCGATTGGCGTCGCTAGTGTGCCCTACCCGTCACCTCAATATATTCCTTAGGCAAGGCCAGTAAGTGCATTTTAAAACTAAAATATTTACAGTAGAAGACATTTTATTTTTTATTTCCTTGTTGCATATTTCCTTCCCAGGGTCGTGGGCCTCTCTTGTTTTCCCAATTATCAATATCTAAATTTTGGATGTCATCATATACAGCTTCCAGGGTAACATCTTTACTTTTGTGTAGACCCATTTTTTCCGCTTGTTCCCTACTGACTCCCTTAACTTGTGAAAACTGGTATCTGAAATGGTAAGTAATAGTTACTAATAGATAATTCATCATATTTAAAAATTTAAGATGTTTTGGGATAGTAGAGAAAGTTGATGTGTGCCACATAGCATAGTCCCTTGTACTGTCTGTCGGTCTCTATGTCTATGATTTTGGTACATTTTTTTTAATAGATAGAGTACCTACTTCTAGAGCTTCCTCATAAACCTTCATTTATTTATATGTACACCCTGCTAAACCGGAGCAGTTCGCTAATTACAAATAAAGTTGTGTAATTACAAGTTTTGATGAAGTCTAGAGCTGAAACTATTTTGATGATATCTAATTAGATTCTTCCCATCAAGGTTAAGCGGTACGGTAAACGCCGGTATACAGGTAATATTAAATGAAAGACAAAGTTAATGTTGTCTAAGGTTCCATATTCTTATACCATTTCCATATATATTGGATGTGACGTCAGCTACCTCCAATATTATGTGGAAGGCCTATTATAGAGCTTATTAGGAGACACTAAACTATCCAGACTTAGTCCAAGTTTACAATGCTCAATGCGTACACCGCGTCGAGGCGATCATGCGACTAATGTTATTTATTTTATATTATAAATCCTTTCCACAGTGACATATCTCTTGATAAATAAGCTGCTCAGACCCACCTTATCTGAGTCCATTCTTTAAGGCCAAATGAACCCCCCATAACAAATATCATAAATGGAAGACCATACTTGAATGATTTTCTCTTGCTCACGGTTATAATAGTATTCCGTAAGGAATTAATGTGTTCGAACAATTTGCTTTCCTTTAAAGTCATTTTATAATTGTTTATTAAATTATAAGATTAAAACCATAAAGTTCATCACCACAACATTTTTATAAAATATTTTTAGGAAGATTTTTACGAATTCGCTGTCATTTGACTGACATCATATGTCAGATACTCTTTGATGTCAGGTGGTTAGCACATTGACAGACATTTTACCTTTTCGAACAAGAAAAGTATTCGCATTGAACTGTGGTGTAAAGGGTAATTAAAATTCGTAGTTCTAGCCAAGGCATTAAAATGTACTTATTGGCAAAATGTTATTGTTCCATAGCGATAGTTGTCTTGTCAATGCTTACGCTTAGCTCATTTTAAAACTAAAAAATTATAAAATGGCGGACTTTATTGAGTGACGTATGTGTTGTGTGTTTATGAATTTAATATTTTTACGTAAATTACAGTGATTTGATAATGAAGTGAGGACTATCTGAAGAACTATCGCCTTATCTTGTTTTTATCACTTTGGTAAGCATTTTACCGATTTCAATATTTTGTAATAATGTGACTAACAAAATTGACACGGTGCAGAGAGGAGGGCAAATGTAGTGAAGCTGTGAATTAGTAGGTGGGTTGAAACGGCCTCGTTTCAAGAGGTTTCAATCCACTTATTATGTTGTTTTACACCGTATGTAGATGAAAATTAATGACTAATGGTTTTGGTTTATTTAAGTATATCAAAACGTATCGGATAGGGTTCTTGTAGTAATAGTAAATGAAACAGTCGAGCATTTCCCGAGTTTTAATTGGTTCCACTTTTGTTATTAGTAATATAATACATATTATTAGTTATTAGCTTTTACTACGTTCATATTAAACGCTATTAGTGCTTTTTAAACCCATGTGTAAAAAAATATACATACATTATTATAACTGTCAATCTTCTCATATAATATTACGTTCTGTCTTTACTCTTCATTTATGGCTATCTGTGTTGTGATGAATGTTGAACGGTATGGAATCTCTTATAAATAAAAAAATCTTTTAAAAGCCAACCTATTGATATACCTTCATTAGATAGATTTTGCAATCAAATTGATCATTGGTATTGGCAAAGCTGTACTTCCAACGTTTGCCCCTTCCCTGGAGCAGAGTGTGGCTCCGTCAACTGTCTTTAGGCCACTAGATTTGCCATATATCTCAAAATAGTGAGAAAAGGAACCCTGTTTTAAACCTGCACATTAGTATCACAAGAAAAAACAGCATTCTGTGCAGCATTTAACATAGGCATTTTGAATAAAATTGGTTTGGTGAAAAAAAGTGGACTCCCTTTTCTGCACTTACTCTCTTTTGGTCTATTGTAAGGGATGGATTGACTGGCCATATAAAAGCCAGCACAGCTACGCTGGGAAGTAAATTTTTCAGGGAACCTTACAGGATTTGCATCGCAGACAGAGCCTCACCCTATCAACCAAATACTGGCTTGCGTTGGTAAGCCATAGCTTCGCACTTCAGGCCTATGTGTATGACAGACTCCTCAATGCCCAAGTACCCTTTGCGTGGACTGTTAGAAGGACTGTCAGTTGCACCTATTACAAATACTTAAGTGTTTATTTAAGTGGCTGTGACCTGTGGTGACCTATCCCTAATTACAAAGGGTTTTATTAGTACTGGACTTATTTCAGGGATCACTGGACATGATTTGACGGCCTGCAGTCTCAAACATCTCAGATTTTGTTGTTCTGTATCTGTACCTATTCCAGGTGCGAATCTGTGAAAAAGGTGTATATAATTGATACTAATAGCGCCGGCATTGCACGGGCTCCCTCAGCAGCTCGGTAGGGACGGCTCAGTTCTCCCGGCTGTCCCCATCTCTTCTCCCGACTAGCCGGCCGGGGGAGGATCCGCCTGGCCCGCTGTTTAAGGTGAGCACTGCCCGGGGAGGGTCGTGGTGTCAGGGTCCGCCCTTCTGAACCCTTGACCTTTCCCACTTAAAGGCGATTAGGGAAAACGCTGGAGCTTAGTCGGTATGCCACTGGCCGGCTTCTCAGTAGGAGAAGCCCCTGCCAGGGGATAGATAAACACACTGCTGGGGAGCAGGAGGGTATGCATAAGGCGCCATTCCACACGGGCCGGGTATTCCCCTGCGAAAAAAAGTGCTCGACTGACATGCTACGACTCTACTGTCTCTGATCCCCTCTAAATGACCCAAAATACGGTATGATATCATTGTCGACATTTTAATTCATCGAAGACTATCGGAGATCGCAGCAAAAATTGATATCGGCTCGAGATATCGACAATACGATTTACGATTGGATTTTGTCTTATTCTGACGAGTGTAAGAAATTGAGTAAGATAATGTGAACGATTGGATGTAACCATAGATCGAAACTACCAATAGTTTCGTCTAAAGACGTTATTTACGCGTTAAAACGTTATCAGTCAATAAGTTATGAAGATGTAAAAGAATAGAACAAGTGGAGTGAGACAAGGGGACGTCATCTCCCCGAAATTGTTCACAAATGCAATGGAGGATATGTTCAAGATGCTGAACTGGAAGAAACGTTGCATCAACATCAATGGCGAATACATCTCTCACCTGCGATTTGCAGACGACATCGTCATAACGGCAGAAACGCTGCAAGACTTACAACAGATGCTGAATGACCTGGCTGACTCTTCTAAATGCATTGGCCTACGGGTGAACTTGGACAAAACCAAGGTCATGTTCAATGAACATGTTCTACCGGAACCGATTGCAATTCATGGTGCCGTCCTCGAAGCTGTTCAAAAATACGTATACCTCGGGCAGACTGCAATTGGGTAGAAACAACTTCGAGGATGAGGTGAATAGGAGAATCCAGTTAGGTTGGGCAGCATTTGGAAAACTACGTCGTGTCTTCGTATGGTCGATACCACAGTGCCTAAAGACGAAAGTCTTTAATCAGTGCATCCTACCCGTTATGACATACGGAGCCGAAACGTGGACACTTACGGTACAGCTGGTCCACAAGTTAAGGGTCGCTCAGCGGGCTATGGAACGAGCAATGCTAGGCGTCTCTCTCCGAGATCGAATCCGAAATCAGGTGATTCGGCAGAGAACCAAAGTCATCGACATTGCTCACCGGATTAGGAAGCTTAAGTGGCAGTGGGCTGGCCATATTAGCTGCAGAACCGACAACCGATGGGGTAAACGAGTTCTAGAGTGGAGACCGCGTCTTGGCAAACGTAATGTAGGGCGCCCTCTGGCTAGGTCGGGGGACGATCTGCGCTGGATGGCTGGCAAGAGCTGGATGCGAGAAGCCATGGATAGATCACAGTGGCGAACAATTGGAGAGGCCTACGTCCAGCAGTGGACTGCGATAGGCTGATGATGAAAATAACAGAATTATAATTTATTTGGTAAACATCTTTTACAAAATAGAAATAAGAGAATGCAGAAGTATTTCCCGACGGCTACTTAGGACTTAGGGACCTTCAAGAGAAGAGCGTATTCTTTTTTAAAAAGGCTGGCAACACATTAGCGATCTCTCTAATTTCGCGTATGTTCATGGGCGGAGTTGAATAACTTTCATTCAGGTGACCCGCTAGCTCGTTTGTTGCCTCTAGAATAAAAAAAATGGTGGTCAACGCCATTAGATTCAGAAAAGGCGTAAGGAAAAGCTGTGTCCTATCGCTAAGGACAACATTTCATATTTTTTACATGTCCATATTGTTTTTTTTTATGAAAATAGACATTTTCATTTTTCAAAATTATGCCATTTTCATACATAAAATAATTATTGAAATCCTTTATATTCTAAATAGACGTAAGCGCCAAATGGCGTCATCGGACGTCTGAATACAGCGATATTCCTTTGCTTATCATTGCTTTAATAAAAAAGGTACTACTGTCAAAGGTAAAGAAAACCTACTAGTGTCAACATTGTCAACGTCATTTATTCATTCAAAGTTGACAAGTTGTCTTTTTTTGACAGTTTAAATTTAAAACTATAATGTACTAAACAAAGAAATATTTTACATTCTGCAGTCCGATGAAGTCATCTTTCCTTTTTTGGTTTTTGAATTTTTTCTCAGTAAATAAGCAATATAAAAAAATAAATAAATATATATTTGAGAAGCGGAACAGTAAATAAAGAATTAGTATTTTTTTTTCTCAGTAAATAAGCAATATAATAAATAAATATATATTCGAGAAGCGGGAAAGTAAATAAAGGATTGGTTTTTTTTTGTTTCATAGCTCAGCAATTTTGAAATGTTGTCCATTCTTTTCAACGTGAAAAAACATAATGGGGATACATAAGACTGACAAAAAACTAAGAGGATGGCGTCACCAAGGATGAAACCAAAATCACAAACCTCCGCTACGCAAATGGTACAACGCTTGTGGCTGCAAATGGAGCCGAAATGGTAATCCTTCGTTATAAAATAGAAGTAGAATCACAGAGCAAGTCTAACTTTTAATATCAACCATCCCAAGAACAAGACCAATGTTATGGTAATACACCTGAAAAATTCACTCCTCATGACTGGTGATCATCATTATCATCAGCCCGGTGGTACCCACTGCTGAGAATAGGCCTCCTTTTCCTTACGCCAATGTACCCGGCCTGAGCTGCTCGGATTCATGTAGTCCCCGCCATTTTGGTGATGTCGTCATCGTGACAATAAAAGACCTTGATGTTGTCTGCCGGTTCTTGGGCATCATTCAGTCAGGCAGGAATTTACCCAACCTGCCTTTGTAGGGACCACACTT
Organism: Marasmia exigua; assembly: GCA_019059595.1. NCBI lineage: Eukaryota > Metazoa > Arthropoda > Insecta > Lepidoptera > Crambidae > Marasmia > Marasmia exigua. The sequence goes on along the minus strand of CM032475.1, from coordinate 10,498,168 downwards.
TTGTGAGGATGATGGGTTTCAGGGATGATAAATCAAACCATTCCGTTTGAGTGCTGCAGCTACACTGATTTATTCTTTAAAACTATGATACTGTACAAATAATGATGCGTTGACAATATCAACTCGCAGCGAGGCCGACAAATAAAGGCACCGCCACACATGCATGATTGGTAATAATATTTTACACAATTGTACGATGGCTCGTACACTGCTATCACCACTCCTAACTATGTCTCCTACCCAATTTAACTTTAGTTCCGTCACTCTTGATCCGGTGTTGGACTTGTGACGGATGTCAGAGTTCCGGACTCGATCTTGTAGTCTGATGCCCAACATTTTTCTCTCCATGGTCCTTTGTGCAATTCTAATTTTGTGCAAAGTCTCCTTTGTGAGAGTCCATGTCTGGGCACCGTAAGTCATTGTTGGCAGGATACACTGGTCATAGAGACGGGTTTTCAGGCATTGTGGAATCTTTTCCGACTTCATAACATCCTTACCGAATGCCACCCACCCGAGCTGTATTTGCCTGTTGAACTCCTGACATTAGTTCTCCTTGTCAAAAGAAATAATATGGTCAAGGTAAACATTATTTATCCACAGACTCCAGAGCCTCACCACCTACCATAATGGGTTGTAATTAGATGCCAGACCGGTTGGACATAAGCTTTGTCTTGGACCTATTCATCTTCAGACCAACTTGCAAGGAGGCATCGTAAAGTTGTCGAAGCATATCTTCGAAGTCATTTAGGTTTTTGGCAAACAAAATTAAGTATTCGGCAAACCGAAGTTAAACAAAGCCCAATGTTCGACGATGTCGAAAGCTTTCGCGTAGTCGACGAAAGCAAAACACAAAGGCTGGTTGTATTCAGAACTTTTTCCATCAACTATTTGATGGTATGGATATGTTCCACCGTGGAGAAGCTGTTTCGAAAATCAGCTTGTTCTACGGGTTGGCATTAATCAAGTTGGCAGTTGATCTGTTTTCAAAGCACCTTGGAAAAATCTTTGTAGACTTGTGAGAGAAGACTAGTTGACGATAGTTGCCGAGCATAGATGGATCCCCTTTTTTATGCAGGATAGTTACAACTGCATTCTTCCAGTCGGATGGAGATTTGGATCCAAGGAAAACATCGTTGAAAAGTTTCAAGAGAACCTTGATAACTGGCGGGCACCCTACTCGAAGTAGGGCTGCCGTAATACCATTTTCACCTAGTGCTTTGTCGCTTTTCATTTGTAGAAAAGCGTTTTCTGCTTCGCATGGTAAAATTATTTTCGACAGAGAGTGTTCTCGTATTATCTTGAGATGAATTAGTTTGTGCAGTTTTCGATGCCTAGAGGTCCCTGTAAAACCTCTCCATGATCCGTAAGATATGGTTTTTATCGGTTCCCACTTTGCCTTTCTCATCCGTGAGTCGCTTTATTAGTGATTTAGTTTTGTTGATTTTACGTTGAGAAAAGAAGGTGCATGACTTTATCAATCTCGGCGCTTCTATCAGCTATGAGATGTATTTGGCAGGCATGAGATGTATTTGGCAGGCATGAGATGTATTTGCCGCAACAACTCTCACATTACAACGATGACTGAACCTGTTAAACAATCAGGCTTTTCTTCTTCATCTTCAGCTAAGGATGGCTCAGAAAACTGTATTGACACAAGAAAATAGACATAATTTGGAGCAGCTGATGGTCACTCGCCAGTGCATGGAAGGAGACCCAGAGGTTGTATCCCAATCCGATAGTCAGACCGAGACTACGTACTTTACTTTATAATTACCTGCACTGATCATTTACCCGATCAAAGACTAGTATTGAGGAGGTTCTATACTAAAAATAACTTAAAGAGCTTCAACATTATTCATTTCAATAAGCAATTTAATGTTAGACTGGTATAATATTTAAGTAATTAAACATAAGCGTATGACTCTAAATTTAGTGTAGGCACACCAGAACAGATGTTGTTCTGACTCATCATGGTTGTCATTGATCATACTTGGACATAAAACATTTATGGCAGGTATTCACTAAGATGTATTTGACGACCATAAGAAGTAAGCTAAACTTTGTAATTAAAATTGTTTAGGTACAAAATTCAATTGGAAATCTACTTAGGATTTTTAAACTCCTGATCAAGTATTTATTAAAATATTCATTAGAAACTAGTATGGGTGTTGTGTCGGAAGGCACAGTCTAATTGCGATGGTAGCCATTGTCAGTTTTTCTAAGGAGTTTTACCAAAAACTGATTAATCGTAGCGGTGCGGGACGGGAGGAAGTTAGGTCGTTGTCGTTTCGAGACAATGTAAGGTTTTATGACTCATCGTGATGAGGACGTCCTCGCGTGATTTCTGAACAAGGATGAATAACATTGCAATTTTTTTTTGTCAATCTTAAAAGTCATTTGATGTTATGAGCAAGGTCATCATAATAAGGGGACCAAATTAGTTGTTAATTATATTAATCAATTAAATGGAATGATGCACTAGCCCCTCCCTTTAACTTAGCGTGTAGTCGGAGTATGCTTGGATCATGATCCAGGATTCGGGAAGTCTGGTTAATTACGATGAAGCAACTGCCATTTGGCCTTCGCAACCTTTAGACAGGGGAACCAGACCTACTGGATCCTCGACGTTTTGCCTATTCCGACGAGGTTATGGTTGTTAGTATGTACATAGATTTGAAAAATACAGATGTGCATGCTTTGACCTACGACACTACGTATGGAAGGTGCGTTCTTATCCACTGAGCTACCATCGCTCTAATGATGAACTGGCATTGATATTAAATTAGTGGGTTATAAGTTGGGGATATAAGAGCGATGGTTGCTGGTGATACAATACAAACGATTCGTTCGGTCTGGTTCCCTGAATAATACCGATGACAAGTACCGACCGACACTCGGTCACGGGGCATTGCGGTGCGAACACTACTGTACGCCGGATTCCTCTCACGCTCCAGTTGCCACGAATACCTCTAATTGTGTTGCATTTTGCCACAGCACGGATGTTGTATTGTCTGCTTTGACACAACAAAGCGCATCAATATCAAGCACATTTAAAGCTTCTTTATTAGAAACTTACGATTGATTAAATCAACCCTTTATATTGGATGAGTATTACGCAACAGATGATTTATATTGATTATGACGAGAGAACTAACGTTAAAGATTGTGTTTAGGTTTTGTCATTCCTAAAGTAACAAATTACACAATTTTATTTCAAACATTTCCATTTTATGCATGTATTCAGTCGGCAAATCCACTCAACGACGCACGCAATCAGTCGTCATCGTCATAATTGAGTGGGTCGGGTACGTGGTACCAACTGCAATGGTGTCAGTTACTCAGAGTATCATACTCTTAAGTCAGTTCCTGTGCGCAGATTGCCAAGGTATTAAGTTTCTGTAATCTGAGAAATGAAGCAATTGCACCAGGAAATGACTATATACATTGGCCGAAAGCTAAGAAATACATTGGACCCTCTATTCTTGTTTTTATGGATTTGTTTTTTGCTGCGACGTCGCCTACTGGATGTTATTTAAAAATACTTATAATTTGTCTTGATATCATTATGAGCCAACATTTGGCACTATAATGTATGTTGTAGCATCTTCAAAGGTCATAATAATGCCGTGTACTTACGATTCTGTGTGCAAATCTTCACGGCCGCTAGGTTACGATTACGCAGTTAACACAAATGATATGTATGTCGACGGTCGTTTGTGTAATGCCTTTACTAATAGGGAAATTAGTTCGCCGGTGGGCAGATCGCGAGCCGGCATTGCTGACAGTTCGCTTTCGGTGCGCGCCTTGCCCGCACGCCGCTGTCTTGTCTTGCTGGTGGTTGCTAACTTTGCTACTCAAATTAATGCGTGCGTGCATTTTGTTTTCGTCACGCGACAAACGTAAACAAAGGAATGTCCCTCACACGATTAAGGATCACGAGTTTGTAAACAAGATACTGTTGTGTTGTGTTTGACGCAGTACCCTATAGCCCGTTGGTGATGGAAACTGCATTGTTGGATACTGTGACTCCCCGATATTATAATCTTGTTGTTCCTATTTGACACAAACACAATAGGTATGTATTAATATTACATTCATCTATATAAATATTACTATAAACACTTACCACATCGATTTATTAACATATTGTATTATCCAACCCTCTACTACATACATATTATGTAGTCGGCTGCAAAAAGATGTAAACACTTCAGTAATGCCATAATAGCTATCGGGCTACGATATTCGTCCACCGAAGTTAAAGTATTGTGATAAAGTACTAATGTGTCTACTTTTTTTTTCAGCCGACTGTACATGTAAATCTTTATTAAAGGAAAATCCAATGAGGAAATCTTAGATTTCCTCACCCGTGCGTGCAACAAAATAGACGGACTGTTTGTAATGATTAATGAACAGAAGCGTTTAAGGCTGTCCAAGCTACGCTCATTAATTATCGTGATGTTTCTCGAGGCACGAGTAATTGTAGCAAGGATATCACCTACTTATTGGCTAGACTGAAGTACTAACGGCGACGCGTAAGTTTGGCGACATACCGCCCGGCGCGCGCCAAGTAGTCGAAGCCCAAGGCCACCACATGTCCGCCTTGATTTGTTCGGTGTGGGTGGTGAATCGTGCCTCTGCCTGCAATGTGTATGTCTATACAGAAATACATTTTTATTTATTTTTAATTTAGAACATAAGAGCCCACTGTCTATACAATGATACATTCATACTAACTACTCCGTTAATAACAACGCATTGTTGATACCAACTAAGTAGTACTAGTATAAGTAATGTATACCAGTGTGTTTAAACTTAAACAGTCACCCTTCGTCGTCCATCCATGTATTGTTCACTTACTTATTCTTTGCCTTCCGAAATAACCTTCTAAACTTGCAAGGATATATATTAGCATTAAGGCCATCTCCAGTGTTTTCTCCTCTAGCGAAATAATTTACTCCAGCGATTAACTGCTCACTGAACTCTTTCGATATTACCATATGATTATGAATTCATTGGATATGTCAAAAACAAATTCAAATGTACCATAGATTCAGTAGTATGTAACTCTCAAGAAATGAAATACCTTTTTTCTCTCTATGTTAATGATTTATTCTAGTTTGCTTGGGCACCTTTATCCTGTGGGAGAGTAAAGTTTTTATGATGAGAACAGGAATATTAATTCACCTCTGTTGCATACATGAGGGTATTATTCATTCCGCGGTTTTATTACAACTAGCTTGAAATAAAATGTAATGTAAACACATCACTGTAAACATAAACAGTGGTAAACTTGGATATAGTCTGTACTGCGTTGCGTATCACTTCCTACATTTATTTAAAGGCCACAAGTCAACGACCAACGCGCCTTGGCTTAATCCCTCTGTCCTTTAATCACTGGACAAAATACGGTGATGAAGATGTTAAATTTAAATAAATTTGTTGATTAGGATGCTAATTACAAGAAAACGAATGGGTTGTAACTGCAAATGGCTTGATTGTTGTGTCATCTGACAGTTTACGCGCCAGGACCGGTTCCACCAGAGTAGAGCATCCACTACGCTCGTGTGGTCAGTTACGGAATGCCTATAGTAGGTTTGAATCAATGGAGTTTATGGCGAAAGTGACCAAACGTAGGCCGTTTTACGTAACCAGATTTACTTTGTTATTTTGTTATGTACAAAGTTAGAATGCGTATATGTCACTTGTTGTCTAAATGTGGGCGTTTGAAAAAAGATCTGATCCATTTGATCCGGTTTCCTTAAGGGTTGTGATCCCTGTTGTACTCTTGACCGGTAAGTATCTCCTCTTTTTAGGGTTCCGCACCCAAAGGTTAAAAACGGGACCATATTACTAATACTTCGCTGTCCGTCTGTCTGTTACCAGGCTCTATCTCAAGAACGGCATAAGCTAGACCCTTGAAGATTTCACAAACTTGTGAATATATAACTATGTATTTCTGTTGCCGCTGTAACACAACAAATACTAAAAAGAAAATAAAATAAATATTTATGGGGGGCTTCCATACAAAAATGCGTCTCTGCCCTTTGTCTGTTTCCAGGCCGTATCTCAAGATCCGTGATTGCTCGAGAGTTGAGTTTTCACAATTTATGTAATTTTGTTTCCGCTATAACATCGTCATCGTCAGCCCATTTAAGTCCCCACTGCTGGGGCACGGGCCTCCCTCAATCACGTGAGGGGTAATTGCCATACTCACCACGCTTGGCAGACGGGTTGGCGAGGGTTTTGATATAAATGCAGAGTTTTCCTTCTCTGGGTGCTGATGATCATGCCAGCAGCTTTACCTTAGTTGCCTTTTACGACACCTCGGTAAGAGTGAGGGTGGCCTATTCTATAACACCGCTATTGTTATAGCGGTGTTATAGAATATTAAATACTAAAATTCAAATAAAATAAATATTTCCATATAAAAATTACTATTTTTAGCCATATGACTGTCTCCAGGCTGTATCTCAACAGCCACAGCAGCTAGACAGTTGAAAATATCACAAACTGTATATATGTATATTCCCGCCCATAGCAAATATTAAAAACAAAATGAAATAAATATTTATGGGGGCTCCTATACAACAAACGCGATTTCTTTACCCTTTTTTGCCCAATATTAATAAATGCAGTTGGTAGGCACTTGAAATATTCACCAGCACGGCTCTGATAGTTTCTCAAAATTGTGGACCCCTACAATATTTTAGATAATGATTCTGAACGTGTAACCGTGATCCAGTTGGTCTGGTTCCCCTGTCTAAGGGTTGCGAAGGCGGCAGACTCTTCTTGTAATTACCCGACTTCCCGAGTACTGGGGTCTAATTTGAAGTTAACTTTGAGACTCAACCAAACGTATTTGACGACGTTTCCTAATTTGAAGTGAACATTGCGTCGGTTGAACTCAACCGAAACTCTTTTGTTTGACACATCTCGCCTCAAACCCTAATTTGAAGACGCCAATGCTCAACCAAAATATCGAATTTGACATTTCTTGTCTCGCGTCTTTCTGTCAAAATTCACGATAGCTCGAAAGGTGTTTTGGTTCGGTTGAATGGATTTATGGTGTATTAAAAAAGGATCTTTATGGCTTTGTAAATAAGGTCCAATGACTTACATATCAATAAAGATTAGTTTAAAGCGGAGTTTCTTGGTATAAAATGTTAAAATTGCTATACCTATATAGATGATTATGAATACATAGAGTACTTAGGTACTTTTAAAGCTTAATCAAAGTTTTCATGTAGGTATGAATCTCAGTACTTACGTTTAAATATGTAAATTAATTTACATTAAGTGCCTATTTACCTACTTACTGAGAATTTTTGTAAATTTATGCCAGTGAGAATATGTATGGTATAGTTCAATGATTTATGCAGATTTAAGTAAGTAAGTATACTAAGTACCTACCTAGTGGTGTAGGCTTCTTATAGATAAACTAGATTCACTAAGTAATTAGTCTTTTTCTGCGACTAAGTACATTGTATTCTTCAAACTTAATCTTAACAGTTCAAAATTTTGAAACTTTTGATGGTTTAATTAGGTATTATTTATATAGGCTTTTGATTCAATTAGGTATTAATCCACCAAAGTACAAAGTGAAATACATTTTGAGGGTTTTAACCATTTGCAAGCCCCAATTATGTATTACAAGAGGCAATAATTTTGCCTAAGTTCCTACTTTGTCTACATTACAAGTATACGTAATAAGTTTTCTCTTTCCTTAAAAAGTAGGTATACGTACCTACTTACCTTTGTGTTAGGTTCCTACATAACTATTTAAGTACCTAGTTATCTACTTATAAATTTTACAATTTTGGGGTAATTTTGGATATCCATTAAAGATTACACAGTACCAACCAGTTAAACTTATGTTTTACTGGTTTAATACATTTGCTCCACTATTAGTTAGTGAATTTCAATATATCCCATAGAATATTTCACAACATCACATATGTACATTGATCTGACTCCGAGATAGGTAGCTCAAGCACCCGTGTTACGGATATCATAGTCCACAGTGGGATTACAAATATATACATATAATACTTTTCTTTTGTAAAAACATACTAATACATAGAAAACACCCAGACCAATACAAACAGACATGTACATGTACAAAAATGTTTGTACTGTATGGGGATCGAACCAGCAACCCTTGAACCAAAGCCATCGTTCACTACCACTGTTCCAAAAGCCCTGTTAACACTCATGCGATTAACATACTAATTAACAGGAGAGCAGTACATAAGGAATGAAAAAAACAACAATGTACATGTGATGGAATCATTTATTAAAATAAATAATAAAAGATACAATAATGTTATCCTATTTTATATTATTTTATCAGCCGAGTGGTCCCGGCAGAGTAGAATAGGCCACCCTCACTCTTACCGAGGTGTCGTAAAAGGCGACTAAGGTAAAGCTGCTGGCATGATCATCAGCACCCAGAGAAGGAAAACTCTGCATTTATCTCAAAACCCTCGCCAACCCGTCTGCCAAGCGTGGTGAGTATGGCAATTACCCCTCATGTGATTGAGGGAGGCCTGTGCCCCAGCAGTGGGGACTTAAATGGGCTGATGATGATGATGATCCTATTTTAAGAAGAAACTATGTACACACACATATTTTGTATTCTTTCTGTGCAATAAAGGATGTCTATCTATCTATCTTCACACACCCACTTAGTATTAATTAATAACCTTTAACTATTTAAAAATAAAACAACGCCCCATTGTCTAATGGTTTAAGACGGTTCTGACGATGGCCCTGTGGCCATGATCTCGGGGTCATGGGTTCGATTCCCGGGTCGAGCAAAGTTTTGAATTTTCCGAACATAGTTCGGGTTTGTGATCACTAATCCGCATTTGGCAAGAGTGATGATTAAGCCTAATCCCATCATAGTAGCGATGACTTGATTTCTATGATGGGGGTCTTAGCCCTACAAAGGGAATAATTAAGCTGATACTTTACTTTATTTACATAATAAATGATGACTGAATGATGCTTGTCCATAGGTACTTATCAGTTGAATTATAACAAACTATTTTCAGCCAATAATTAACTTCGTTTAGCAATGAAACCTGGAGTACTGGAACTGGGTATGTTTCTTCTAGCGGAGATCTGTGCAATGCTGGTAGATATTCTGCAATAATCATAAAGGAGTTTTAAATAAAATAAATAAATACCTAATAATAAAAGTATTTTTATTGCTCTCTCATACAAAAAACTGTTGGTAGGTACATAGGTATTTCGATTACAATCATACTTATTAAGTAAATAAAAACAAGCTATTTAATTTTAAAATGGAAATAATGTAAAAAATAAACTCAAATGCATATTTCTACCAACGAGCTCCATATGCACTTAAGATTACTTGAATAAGTTTCTGTAACATGTAACCATGATTAATTTGGTGTGGTTCCCCCGTCTAAGGGTTGTTAAGGTCAGACGGCAGTCCCTTCATAGTAATTGCCAGACTTGCAAAATCCTCGATCATGGCTCACGGTACACTGGCCTCCAAAATCATGGTTCTGGACCACCAACCAAGAATAACACTGCAAGGATTTGACAACCCATTTGGAACGGTAGTGAATGCTGCCTTTGTTCCAAGGGTTGCGGGTTCAATCCCCGCACAGTACAAACATTTGTGTGCATGAACATGTCTGTTTGTATTGGTCTGGGTGTTTTCTATGTATTATTAGTATGTATTTATTAAAGAAAAGTATTATATGCATATATTTGTAATCCCACTGTTGATTCTGATATCCGTAACACAGGTGCTTGAGGTACCTATCTTGGAGTCAGACCAATGTATGTGATGTTGTGAAATATTTATTTATAAGGATTACACTTTTGTATACATGTTTCAAACAATTATATTATCTTTATCTTAATGTTTTTTCTTTCAGTAAGGAAATTAGTTATAGCACAGATATTATAGATTCAGTTAAATAACTTTTTGTTATTTTGATTACCTCCGGTGAGATGTTCACTTTTTTCAACTCATTCTCCAACAGTCATTCTAGCTCAGCTTTCTATTACAGTTTGGTCCAATGGAGAACTTTGATGTCTTGTTTACTGAAATATTTAATTACAAATGGTTAAATTATAGAAATGATGTTTCAAAGTTGTTCTTTCTAAAGTGTAAATTGGAATAGTCATCATCATCAGCCCATTTAAGTCCCCACTGCTGGGGCACGGGCCTTCCTCAATCACATGAGGGGTAATTGCCATACTCACCACGCTTGGCAGACGGGTTGGCGAGGGTTTTGATATAAATGCAGAGTTTTCCATGTCTGGGTGCTGATGATCATGCCAGCAGCTTTACCTTATTGGCCTTTTACGACACCTCGGTAAGAGTGAGGATGGCCTATTCTACTCCGTGGCCGAGTGGTCCCCGGCAGAGTAAATTTAATAACAAATCTTATTTAGGTAGGATTATGCGACTAACCTAACTTATACTTGATTTTACTTAAGAAAGTAGAGTCTTTAGATAACTATAGAACTTGTATATAAGCATAATACTAATGTACATACGCTTTCAAACAATTTTACAATATTTTAAATTATGTATTGAGATTGCATATTTATCGTACGTACATACTTATGTCAATAATTTACAAGTTTTTTTCTAATGTTTCACAGATGGCCACAGATAACTATATGGGCTATGATGTAGAAAAATAGCAAGCTGTCAGATTTTTTAAAATATTTTAACATTTTAATGTTTTTATTATTTAAAATCTTTCTTTCAAACACATTAAACAATAGTCCTTTAATTTAAAAAGTCAAATATCTTTTATTCGTTAAAAAAATATTGTTAATTATAAATAAAATCAGTTCAATTGGTTTTATTTGATGTGGGTCTTTCGGCGACACTATCATCGCGAATATCATTCATTCACGAGAGTCTATGGTCGGATCCGTACGAAAGTGTCCCATACGATGGTATTTCAAATTGCCAAACTAAACTACAATTGATTGACTGTCGGCTCGATCGAACGATCGTACGTGGTAACTTGAAATTAGACCCCCTGGTTCATGGTCCGAGAGTACCACGGGCTCCGAAGCGGCAGCTTTGGACACAACTGGGAATTATACGCTAAGATGAGGCGGAGGACACTAAATAACAGTCTGCAGATTTCTTTGGATCTAATTTTAGTGCTTGCTATAGGGTCTCCGTAGTCTCAGTATTATAAGTTTCCTGTAATCATTGTTGTGGTTTTGAAAATGCGCGTGTTTTGCCGAATGTCGGTCGGAGGCGCGATGGTGGGTTGGCTGGCGGGCGCGGAGCCGCGGACGCGTCTCGCCGGGATACGATGAAAGTGAAACGTGCGCGGTGCGTGGTCGTTCAACTCGGCACGCGCCGCAGCCCCGGCTGCTGCGGTCTCGTTGCTCGCGTTGTGCACTCCGCGAGATTTCTCTGCAGTCACTACGTCTTCATAGCTTACGACTGACTTGGCCAACGCTTGTTCATTCACATGCTAAAATCGCCAGCTTTGAGCCTGGGCCCTAAAAGTAGGCCTTAATAGTCTAAATTCAATAAATTATATTTTCTGAGTTGACAGACTGTCTTAACTCATTGCATTATTGTCAGTGTATTAATATGATGACAAATGGTTATAATTTAACGCTCGTTATTCATGGATGCCTTAATGCTTAGTGCCAAATATGATTCATGGGCCTTTTACTATAATATATTTTAGCTAAATCATATTATGAAATGTGTTATGTTTATCTGTAAATACACAATGAATGAGATTTACTGCCGAATAATACAATGTGCAGTTAGTGTAAATTTATAGGACTAGAAAATGTGTACTGGCTCGCAATATAAAGGTAAAAAACCGGCCAAGTGCGAGTCGGGCTCGCGCACAAAGGGTTCCGTAGCAGCAAAGTCCAAAATTACAGTTAAATCAACCTATCTCAAAAACTATAAGAGATACTTTGATCAAACCAAAAATCGTTGAAAGAGTTAATTAGCATGCATCACCTCTATTTTTTTTAGAATTTTATACCCCGTAGTTATAAAAATAGAGGGGGGGGGACATACTTTTTACGACTTTGAGAGCTGATATCTCAAAAACCGTTCACTTTAAGAAAAATGTTTTTTAGAAAACTTTATATCATTTTAAAAGACCTTTCCATTGATACCCCACACGGGTATGTACATCGAAAAAAAAAATTTCATCCCTCAGTTACATGTATGGGGGGCCCCACCCCCAATTCTTTTTTTTACTATTTAGTGTCATATTTTTGTAGCGGTTCATACAACACATATTCCCATCAAATTTCATCACTGTAGTACTTATAGTTTCCGAGTAAATCGGCTGTGACAGACGGACAGACGGACATGACGAAACTATAAGGGTTCCGTTTTTGCCATTTTGGCTACGGAACCCTAAAAAGTGGCACCGCGAGCTTGTAGTTGACAATACCACACATGGACGTGCGGCGAATTCCAAGTGGGTGATCTAATAGCAAACACTGCTGCTCGGCTTAACCTTCAGTCGACACGAAATCCTCTTGTTACATATACAACAAAATGCTTTACAATAGACCCTCATAATAGAAGACCTATTTATGTATCTAGCAGTTTATAGTGTTGCAGTCATATGCATTTGAGTAAAGAGTTGTAACATAGACAATGGTCTATGTTATAAAAAAAAACACTTGGCAATGGCTACGTATTCATATCGATGTATTATTTTGGTACTGGTATAAAATAATGTCCGCTGTTTCATTTACAAATAACTATATCTTTAGTAAACAAGACAATAAATTCATGTGCTGAAGACAACACAATATGTGAGCTAGGACCCCATGTTATTTAATGTGTCATTCGGTTGGTCATTGTATAGTCATTCTTGTGTACTTAGTGTAGTCAGTCAGCGAGCACAATTTTAATAAATTAAACGTGCTTCTTGCCGACCTTCATCTGGTGTGTACTCAGATGTGTTAATTTGTAATTGTGTACGCCACATTATTGTGATATTATTACACATTGTCTAGTCCAAGGTATCCATGTGCGCGAGCTATGCTGTTGCGCAACTACTATCATCTTCGCCGAATCAATTTGTGTTTGGGATATCATTATTCGTTATTGCGTCATTCGTTGATAACAAACTCAGATGCAGTTGACCGTGAATGCATGTTATGTTTCAGTTGCGTGACATAAACAACTTGTGTTTATGCAGAAAAACTCACTTGCAAGTGACGATACCGGCACTCATGCGTGCAACAAAAAATGCAAGTATTAACTCGCTGCAACTAATCGCACCGTTGCGTTAGTTGTGCAACACTTGTCGCTCAGATGCACTCGCGTTCGTGCTAGGTCAAATGAAAAAAGGTTTACACACTATTACGAAAACGAATATGTCCACGATATAATAATAATCTTGCCGTGTGCTCCCCGGCAGAGTAGAATAGGCCACCCTCACTCTTACCGAGGTGTCGTAAAAGGCGACTAAGGTAAAGCTGCTGGCATGATCATCAGCACCTTAGAGAAGGAAAACTCTGCATTTATATCAAAACCCTCGCCAACCCGTCTGCCAAGCGTGGTGAGTATGGCAATTACCCCTCATGTGATTAATGGGGGGCCCGTGCCCCAGCAGTGAGGACTTAAATGGGCTGACGATGATAATAATCTTGTCATCTCTGTTTAGACATAGTTTTTTACATATATGTCACACTTGAACATGAAGCGGGACCGAGGTAGATTGTACTACTAACTATTATAATTTATAATAGTAATGGTATGTGTACGCAGCGGTATGCACAAGGAAAGTAGGTGGTGTGATACATTAAGTTTTCCTGTCTGCTATCAACTGTGGGCCGCCTCGTCACGAGCTAAGTTGCTATAGGGCTAATGTACACCGATTCTTATAGTGTTGCCATTCTTGTTTTATTTTATTAAGTTGTCTTATGTAACACTAAAGAATGAATTTATGAATAGGCACATTTTGTAGGTACATGTTATTAGTAATAGAACCTAACTGTTTTTTACGATATGGCAGAAGTGTTTATTGTTAGCGATTGTTGAATTATAATCTTAAGGGTTTTGTTAGTAAAAAGTAAATATATTATTGGCTGTATGTTAAGAGTATAAGATCAGTGTACTAATGTTTAAGAGCTGTGGATTTTGTGTTTCAATAAATAAATAATTAAACTTTTATCGGACGAAAAACATAGGGTATAGTTTTACAGGAGTAATATTGTAAAAAGAAGGCTAGAGTTTGAGCTAGATAGAACTGCGAGTAGGTATTTGCCTTTTTAAATCATGACATGACTTACCAATCATAATTATTTTATTTTTTATCCCTCAAGAACAATATTACGAGTATTATATAACTTTAACTTAGTTTGTTACTTTCTATATCAGCAGACTTCCGAAGTATCAGTTTTAAGAACGCATACGGGACGATACGCTTAGATGATGATCATCGGCATCGGTCTTGTTTTGACGTTCTACAAGACAGTAGCGATAAGGGGGGAGCTACTGGACTTCAAAATATGTTTAAGATAGATACGAATATGATTCCTTTTAAGTGCAGTTGACGGGCAAGGCAGTGCGTAGAAGCGGCCGAGCCCGGTCCGGCGGACTAGATTGCCCCTCGCTGCTAATTCTGTACTCAATTAGTGCGCCTGAGCGGTAGAGCGGTCGAGCTACTTGAATTTAACGCGATAAAATGCCCGCTCCGGGCAACGAGTAATGATTAGTCCATTCCTGTTTTCCTTGCTGATATCTCTATGCGGGCCGGCGTAGCCTACGGTACATTTTTCCGCGTGCGCGAATGGTTACATAAGGCGGTTGATATCAGGCCGCGAAGCCCAGGTGCACAATGGTCACGACGATCGACACGCTCCGCGCGCTCGTTAGTTCCGTATCATCGACAGGACGAGTGAATCAGCGCAACCTCGCCACTCCCCCACACCTACCGACCGTCTAATGCTTTATTTACGTCATCCAACCATTATGTTTGCAAGCCATTTTTCTATGGCTCATATTAAGCTGTGACTATTAAATTGTTTACGGGAATCATGCATGGTTTCATGCGCAACATATCACGGCCTTGAAATAATGATCAACTTAGTTTTAAGTAGTTCAACTCAATACGGATAGGTATTCAAATGTTACGCAGTTGGAAAATACTAATAATCTAAACAAAGTTAATGCTTGAAACTCCTTTGTCCTGGCTAGATTCTATTCACTATGCCAAGATATTGCTAGGAGATATACGTGTGCGATATAATGCATAGTGTGAAATAGCATTTGACCTACTTAATGGGATAGATTAAGTGGTGCAGTTCTTATCTTTATGCGCCAACATGTATCTATATCACTTCTTAATGAGAGTCAGACCCTTTAGATATATTCTAGAGAGTCGTCTAGTTGATCAAAATGTTCTTTGTATTTTGTACATTCTTCTAAAATTAATTACATATAAATGATGTGTGTAAGAATTGTGTACAACTCTAGGAATCGGAAAATATCTCCATAATTGAAGGTATGTTTGTTTGTCAACAGATGATGAGGTGTAAGCAGTGTTGGTAGGAGCGCGCGACATGAACTCTGACGTGCACCGTCACCAAGCGCATCCGCCGCTTGCTCAGGTATTATTTTACTATCAAATGTTTTATCTTTTATGTATAGCACTGTAATTATTACTATGCGAATATTGTATGTACATACAAGTATCTAAACTTTACATACATTTACAGTCATATCTGCAATACGACTTTACATTCGAAAAAACACTATCCTTGTAAAACAAAAGAAAAACTCGAATAGGCTGCCGTGTTGCAGATTTTCTCACTGAATAGTTAATGCAGAACCGAGCGAGCTGGGTGGAAAAATAAAAGAACAAAATACCTACGTGCACACAGTTCGTTTTGCCAAATTAGATACGCCTCTTATGCTATTGATAAGCTTATTTGCTGTAAAAATTGTTGCAGCTTTTTGTATGAAACAGCATTAATTTTATTGTTCCAATAATACTGTTCGTTCACAATGAACAGACAAACCACACTACCGTTTTTTTTTACGGTAAACTTAAGAATGCTACTGAATGTTCGGTCCTCCTTTGCATATTATGTCGCTGTTTACATTTGGATCACGTTCGCAATTAAGTCAATGTATAGCGAACAGGAGCCCGATTGTGTTATACATAGATTACGGGCTATGGCACATTCCTTGTCGATGTATCAGTTGGTTATTTTACTCATAGGGCTCGAGTGGGTGCGCCCACCGAGCTCGCTTTCTTCAACAGAAATATTATGTTACACTGCATTGTTCAGATAATGGCATCTGACAATACTGATGGGATTATTCTGCATCGAGCGTCCAATGTGATAGTGCATTTGCTTTCGAAATGCATGTAACTGGCAAAGTATATGTATGTTGGTATATTTATTTTCCACAACAGCACGGGGCGCTCTATTATCCAGTTATTCTTTAGCAATTTAACGTATTTTGACTACAAAGTGAAATTATACAAAGATAGTACATGTAAATTATTCGCGCAGCACAAAATTAGTATAAATAAACGTTCCCAGCCGGTACCTGCACTCCTGCATCCCCAGTCTCGCCCGTCTGGCGCGTGGCCAAGGTTATGCGTTTCAGTGGATCGTTAACATTTTATATGAGAACATAATCTTTTGTTCAAGTGCTATCAATCCCCGTTATGCTCTTCGATTATCGAGATTATGTGTGAAATATCAATTACAAAAACGCATCATTCAATAGCTTCATACACGAGAGTAGAAAGCATTTTAAAATGGTATCAACTTTTTGTCTAGCTTCACTGATTATAAGGTCTCAGAGAATATAAAACGATTATCAATTTATTTATCATCTGAAAGATAGCTTAGGTGCTACAATTTCGCTGGTTCAGCGACCCAAAATGACCTATGGCCTCCGACGTCAAAGTGCGGCATGCATCCGCTTCGTGGCAAGCTTGACCAGTCGGGCACATTTAACTCAGAATTTTGGCAATATTGTCTCTGCAGTCATAATCTTTACGGCCTCACCGTGCGGCGTCCGGTAAGTAGTCCAAGAAATCCTTTCTTGGCAGAGTCATCCCATTTCATATTAAAGATGTCAACAGTATGAACGTAAAATAGGCCGTATTACTCCTTTGCAATAGTAAGACACTATTCGGCGTTTGTGATTTGTTAAAATATGAGCTGTGATTCGGTAGTTAGTTAACTTAGATGCTTTATGTAGTGTTTGGTTTCCAGCACGGAGTCCACTCTGGCGCGCAGGGCGTGGGGCCGTGCGGCTGGTACTCCGCGTCGGCCGCGTCCGCGCCCACTGCGCCCGCGCGCCTCAAGCGCACCCTGCCGCCGCACCAACTACCAGTAAGTTTACAGCCTTATGATCTACTAGATTTTCGCCCGTAGCATCGCAGGTCTGGTGTAGTATTTTAGCGGTTAGCTAAAATTACGTTAAAACATGTGTATGTTTTAAAAGTCAAAATGTGAGGAATCCGAACAATACATAGTTTGTTAAGAGAAGAAGTGAAAGACTTTTTTTCGTGTAGAGGTTCCCTCCACAATATAAAAAATATTAAATCCCATAGAAAACATAAGTGTGAAATGGGAGCCAAGTCCAATATTATAATATACGAGGTATGCCTTTTAAGTTTTGTCGTTTGAGGAAAAACAAACAATTTATTATAAACTTAGTCTACGACCGCTTTTTCACCGCACTAGAACTTTCGACCATGAAGAGTTTTCTTGATTTTAGGAAATGTAAAGAAATCGTTAGGGCTTAGGTCAGGGACTGTAGGAGGAGGATCAAGAATTTCTACGTTTTCCTTCTTCAAATACTCAATCGTTTGCCGAACGGTGTGTGAGCTGGCGTTGTCATAGTGCAGGATGATGCGTCGCTTTTGGCTAAATTTCCGAAGTTACAAACTATGGTATACTACCCCGCATTAACCGTTCTACGATCTTCAAGTGCAACCGTCGCAACATGACCGGTTTTCGCCACGAACGTAGCCACCATCTTCTTTGAAGTGCTTCAAGAGCGAACCACTTTAGTCGGCTTTGGCTCGTCTTGGAAAATCCAGACTTTGGATTGTTGTTTTGAATCAGGATCGAAGGCATAGATCCTAGATTCGTCACCGGTGATGTTGTCGTAGACGTGATTTGACTCTCCTCAGTTGAACCTCTGAAGAGTTTTTTTACACCATCTGACGCGGGTCGCCTTATGATCGTCGGAAACAAAATGACGATCTTCGAGGATTAGTTGTCTCACAGCAACGATGTTATCTTCAGTGAAGGCGGATTTTGGACGTCCTTCACGAGATTTCTCACTAAGCGTGGTATGACCACGAAAAATTTTTTTGGTATGGTTTTAGTATTTTTTTCAAATACCTTTTACTATTTTAAGTACCTAAGCATTTTTTATATTTTTGTAATATAGCAGGTAGTTATTTTTAATTAATTTTCAAACATTTTGAATTCTAAGCGTATTTAAAATTCCTTTTGATAGGGGAAATTTTAAATCACTATCTGGTAACATTACGGTAAAACTAAATAAAGACAGCCCACTGTTTTGGTGTCACCCTCCAAATAAAAGTCAACTGTATACTTGTAGATGCATATTTACAGATGGCAGTTAGTTTTTTCAAGCTTGAATACTACAGCTTCGTATTGCAACTAGCGCCATCTGTTACTTGGTCCGGGTGAATAAGTCACTGAGACATTGTTGTCACCTAAATGTAATTTTCTGAATACAACCTGTCTGAATGGCTAGCGTATCCAGGGTTAAATGAAGGTCAACGCTTATTTATTATTATTTATAATAAGTTATGAAATACCTCGAAAGGGAATTCGGATTAGAACCTGTTTAATTTCATTTCCCATTCCCCATTCCAAATACCAGTGTTCGATGGTCCGCTGACATAGGAACTTCATACAGGAATACAGATGGCCTCCTCAAAAGTTGAAAATTATTGCTCGTACAATTTCCTTAGTAAGATTCATTTTCGTACGTGACCTGACAGATTACCAACGCTGTGACTAAATAATTGCATTAATCCTAATGCTTTCAATTGTTTTCATATTCGCAAATACAACGAAATTGAATTTTGAACAGTTATAAATTCAAAATTGGCGGCAAATATGCAAACGACACAACTTAAAAGGCATGCCTACTATGGTATAATTACTTACTTATTATATTAAATACGTACCTATAGATTGGGGAGATTGTTTTTTTTATTGAGAGAGCTTCATAAATACTAAGCGTGAATGTTACATACAGTGCTTGATGGGTCAAATTTTATCCGATAAATTACAAGTACCTACCTACCGTTAAAATTATAATTGATGTCTCCAATCTGAAAATATAAATGTGCAAATAAATAATGTCTTAACAAGGTTATGTTCCATGCAACACCGATCTAAATTCGTGTTAGCGTGACAGCGATCGTTATTATATTCAATGGCCCCATTCACACAGTTAATCGACACGCTAGTCTTTTAAATAAGATTTACAAAACCTTTTAAAACGGCAATATACAATATTGTAAACGGTTAGATTTGCTCGGTGGTTAGCCGCACATCTTGGCAATATGTACCGTTAAACGATGGTAGAATCCAAGACCTGCGACTTTCTATGTAGCATCGTTAGCTACTGAAATCATAATAAATGTACTTTTGAGCATTGTATTTTTGTTAATTTGCTTTTTATGCGTAGTTATTTGTCATTATGCACACAAGTGCTTAAGCTACTTAGTACGGAATCAGGTCAACATATGAGATGTTGTGAGAATTATTATTATTATTATACTAGTTACCCAATATTTTTATCAGCTAACCTATAGGTACGACGAATGAATACACCCAATACGCAGTGTTTATCATATCATCGATTTGTTGGAGTTTTATATACTATTTGTGGTTATAACTTTATTAACGGATAATGTCGCATTGTCTAAATATGACCGCAATCAATATATTTCTTGTTGTTAACAGAATTAGAAAGATTGTAAATGACACACTTAATATATCCATGATTTTGTTGTTGATAGCCCTTAGCTCTTTATCTGCAGAGCATTCAGTAAAATAAAGCTTACAAGGTTAGGTCATTGCAGAATCACACAAATCTACATTTTAGTCAAACATGAAAAATGAGTATGTACCCATTGTAATTTGTTGAAGTTATATTCGGGAGACTAGATAACGTAAGCTCTCATGAAACAATGATCTGATAAAAAAATATGAGAGCATTTTGAATGGAACATCAATTGTTTGTATGCAAGCGTATCCTTGTAATGCTTTATAATTCTCTGTTATGGTCCTTTGTCGCACATTTTTAATAGACATTCTCATTGGAAAACGCAGTGATCTGTGTACTCTTCTAACCCCATTGAGTATTGTGTGCTGATGAAAAATTTCACACGGGTAGAAAGTAACCCACCGCAGTAGATCGAGCCGTGAACATCTTTTCACTAGAAGCCACTTCGCATGGTTGTGGTTCGAAGTCTATCTCGGTTACACATTTGCACCGAAATGGGTGAAGTTATTTTTAGTGTAATTTCAAACATTGTTCCAGTCCGGAGGTGGAGTGAGCGGTAGTAATGGGCCACACGCGCCTCTCTCGCCCACCGCATTGCAGAATTCTGTACCACATAATGTAAGTGCGAAATTTACTACAATAATTTATTAACTGTGTCCACTCCGAGCGTTCTACATTGCTTACCAATAATTCAGTTGTAGGATTTTTCAAGATAACGCGAATAAATGGAATGAAACCATAAAACATTGCATTTTTGTTGAAACAAAAATACCAAAAGGGGATAAGAAGACTAAAATCATTTTAAAAACATTAAGGCTTTCAGATCGATGCATAACATAGCTTAGGGAAAATAAATTTTATGAATACCTCTGTCAAGATGTCAATACATGTAAGGAATCTCGCTATTTATCATAAATAAAATAATGTTTGTTAACAGAACGTAATGTCGTCATCAGTGCGGGCGCCCGCGCCATCGGGCCCGACCCCTTCAGCGATGCACACTTCGCAGACCTCGCCCGGTTTGTTATTGTTTATTATTTCACATCGTTGTGTCCTTGTGTGCTCCCGCTGCCACTGTAACCATTATTAAATACATATTAAATACAATGGAATTATCCTTATTCCGCCATATTGCTATGGCGAGGCCAGAGTTATAGATGTCTTGAAATACTAAGTTAGAGGTATTTTTTATTCAGTGGTGACTAACCAAAGGAGCTAGTGACGTGTTGCTGAACTCGTCCACCGTCCAGAACCCGCCGCCCGCGGGCATCAGGCTCGTCAATATGACGCAATGGCCGTAAGTAACTGTTTTGTTTTTGATTATGTGGCATTACTGTAACAAAAATGTGTAATATTTTTTTCTATTGAATTCACATTGACGATTTTAAAATTCACCAGTTATATTTAGCTATAAAAACATTTGAAAGCTGGAACTATGATAAAGACGGAAAAGATTTTACGACTGTAATTAGCTATTGTCTGTGTATTCGGGCATCGTGTATTCGGTGACGCCAGCATAGTGGGAAAAATATGATTTACATAACTAAGCCGAATTGATCTCATCTTTTTATATGTAGAACTAAAATACAATGAAAGAGTCATCTCCCGCCATTTATTTATTAAGTTGAAGTTTTAGATGGCATAAATATACTAAATAGTGAACGAATGAATTTGCTATTGTTAACATACAGATCCGCGTGCCGTTCTAATATATAAAAAAAGTTTTTAGCACCCCGTCAAGTTATATCAAGTTATTTTTAACATTTAATGTTATATTTTAGTTGTAACTATATAGTGATAAGACATATTCCATTAAAAATATAGTTTACTATATTCTCGAATAGATCAATAACGTTATCTATCCGGTTATCTACCTCACTGATAATAATGTTTTAGGCGATTTGTTCAGTCTTATTTTGAAATATGGAGAGTGACATTACCGAGTGTTTCAATAAACCACATAAAGTCAAATTGTTCATACCACCCTGTTCGGCAGATGATGATATCGAGTAAATATAATTTAACTGCTATTAAATTAAAGTATCTTATATGTTTATTTGTATGTGGCGGAAAGTGAACTATTGCCGTCAGATCAAACATAATTTAGGAGACAAAATCATTAGAGGTCAACCAAAATGTTGCTACACTTAAATGGAGTGCTCATTCTGATGTTTGTTACGTTAACACACTTAGCTCACAGACTGGTCGGCCCCATACGGTCATTATGATTTCATCATTCTATGTTAATTTGATTTTAGTAGATATAGCTGGGTCTTGATTTGATTCAACTTGATCATTGAGCCTAGTGAACAACTATTTGGAAATCCAGCGTAACGTTAATGTCCCGCCAAATCGAGATAATTTAGAGATATTCGTCAAAAATATTTCTCAATACTCTTTTGCAAGTCCTCCGTGGCTAACATCAAGGTTAACAAGCATGAAGTTATGGCGACATTCTTAGTTTAGGCGATTTAGAAAAATACTATCGGACTCCATGACAATTAGGACGAATAAAATTTATTTTAAGTAACTGTCATTTATTGTGTTACGACGTCTGGTTTCAAAATTAAAGCTATAACTAAATTAGTAAGTAGTAAATCTAAAATTCCACCTATGTAGTGGCGGCCTTAATATAGTGAGGCGAATCTTTGCAACACTTCTGACTTTCTCCTCTGAGTTATCAGACCTAGTGTTGTGATCAGGCTTTATGTGCGACATGAAGATACCCCATTAGAAGCGAGGTCCCGGGTGTATGTTCCTGTTGGCCTACGTCCTAGAGCCATCCCCGTCAAAGAAAAAATAAAAAAGGTGAGCAAAATGTGAACTATATGCTATGGTTGCAGCTGGCATCATGGCGCGATATCGCGGGAGCGCGCGGAGGCGCTGCTGTCGGGCTCGCCGGACGGCGTGTTCCTGGTGCGCGAGAGCACCAACTTCCCCGGCGACCACACGCTGTGCGTTCGCTTCCGCGGCCGCGTCGAGCACTACCGGTCAGTGTGATTGCCTCTAATACAGATGCTCTCTATTTTCTTTTATCCGAACTTGATAATGCTCTGACACGTTTTTTAACTACATATTTCCTCATTGTATGTTTAGCTACCTCACTTTATTAACCTGAAATATCCGAATTTTATTAAATATTGTGATTGTTTGTAAACAATCAGATAAAGCTGCGACCCGGCTTTCTTTTTTTTTTTTTTGGCCCGGTGCCAGGTGACAGTTGACGAAAAAGATGCATCTTTGAACGAGTATTCATTCATTAAATGTTGCAAAGTTATCCATTGATATTGCTGTGGAATTCATTATAATTAATGTTATTAAATAAGCCGAGATTTTTTTTTGTCTTTTATAATCTTTCTTTAATAGAAACAATTAAATGTGACATTAAGGCACTGCCATATTTGTAAGCAAATATGATTTTAATGTGAAATTAATTAGTTGTTGACATAAATGAGTTGGTAATAATGCATTTTAAAAACTTGATATATACTTACTATTAATGTAACCAATAATGTAAAAAGTACCTACTAAGAGTAATTAGAATCGTCTCTAATGTTTCAGGGTAAAGTGGGCTACTGCGCCTGAAAGCCAAGCCCAACGTCTTACGATAGACGATGAGGAATTCTTTGACACTATGGATGATTTAATACATGTAAGTTAATGATTAATACATATTTTCAAATGCCTGCTAAAAAATTTTAATCGGTATATAAAAAATATTAATCAATAAAAAATTTCAGCACTATTTACAAGACGCGGACGGGTTATGCACGAAGCTAGAGAGATGCTTATCCAAAGCGACGCCCAACGGCGCCAACAACAACGGCTCTATGCAGCCGCCGTACCCGCCGCACCCGCAGGTTAGTTCTTCCATATGAAACTTATAATGCACGAGTATCTAAAAGCTATCCTTGTTTATGGCTGATCGGAACAAGTCAGATAACTCTACAAATTAAGATGACTAAATTCAACTTTATGAAACTAACTATTCAACTGGAAACAATAGCTGTTTCATCAAAATGTATGTGTTCATGTTACAGTATTGACAGTTTGGAATGTTGCATCAAACTGCATTAAAGTTTATCGAGTTCATTAACAGAGCTTCCTTTCAAAGTTTATCGAATATTTTAGTTTCAACCTGTGCTGTTGTTTTGGCAATAGGTACGCGACCAAGAGTTCAACCATTTAGTAGGCGGATTATTTCATAAAGTAACAGGAAATACCTTGTTACACGGATGAGGATGCTAATAAACCTTGCAAGGATTTAATAATAAAACTTGATTGTTATTCTCGTTTGAAAGTTGCGAAGTCGACTAGTAACTTATCAGATTTACTTTTGCCGCAGATCATCGGTTCGGCCATCTTTTAACGTTTTTTTTATTGGTCTTGTAGTTAAAGCATTGCAAGCAACGTCCTTGCCAACGTTATTAGGTCTTCTCTGCCAATACCCAGAATAACCAACTGGCGGTAAATGCGTGATTCTAGCATTTTCTTATAAATTAGCTCATATGAACTTATATGTCGTACACTTATTCTTACTCAAGTTTTGGTATGTAAATCGATAGAGCAAAAAAACACTAATAAACCTGACGGGTCCCCGGCCATAGCATACCGAGACATCTCGGCGGCCTTACGAAAATAATCATGTCGACAACATTCGCCCGCGCATGGTGCCTAACATGATGGCGCTCAGCTGTAGTGACACGCTTGTGTTTGTACTGCCAAATAAATTTCTGATCTCAAGCCGCCGACAAAATTTTCCCTTTTTATGGATAAAGTCCGCCCACTGGACCGCCGGCGCCGTAGTACGGCGGGTTCAGTGTGTCATCATCATCATCATCATCATCATCATCATCATCAGCCCATTTAAGTCCCCACTGCTTGGGCACGGGCCTCCCTCAATCACATGAGGGGTAGTTGCCATACTCACCACGCTTGGCAGACGGGTTGGCGAGGGTTTTGATATAAATGCAGAGTTTTCCTTCTCTGGGTGCTGATGATCATACCAGCAGCTTTACCTTAGTCGCCTTTTACGACACCTCGGTAAGAGTGAGGGTGGCCTATTCTACTCTGCCGGGGACCACACGGCGTCTGGTTCAGTGTGTATTGTACTTTAAACTTGCGACAGTGCAAGATTAAGAGCGAATTTGGAACGGAATGTGTTGCCGGTCGGGGTGTGGCAATAGTTGATGGATGATTTGGTTGCAGCAGCCGCCCCCGTACCCGCCCACGCCGAGCGTGTCGAGCGCGCTGAGCTCGGGCCACTTTCCAGCACACGTACTCCACGCAGGTGCCCGCCGCTAGCGCCGCCAACGCCGCCAACTCCGCCGACCAGACGGACAGCGCTCTGCAGCCCCAGAAGTTTGTCGACGCGCGTGAGTATCATGCCCTAATGTTTCAAATCCATAGTGTAGATAGTACACTAATATCATAAAGAGGAAAGATTTGTATTTTGTGTGGTTTATATTGGTATGGATAAACTCAAAAACTACTCGGTTTACCTCATAATATTTATTTTATTATTATTTCCTTTATTTTATTTTGTGTAACAATTGAACTGTATGGCTTGGTATGATGATGACACAACATTGTATGAAAGTTTGGCGATTAAAAAGAGTAACTGGCGAGTTTCTTGCCGGATCTTCTCGACCAGAAACAACTTTCCGAGCCGGTGGTAGAATCGCATTATGTTTATTTATTTCTTTAGTATATTTTATGTATCAACATATATATGTATTAACATGTAAATTATACATAAGTACTTATAAATAGTTTTAAGTCATTCAAATGTATGACGATTTGTAAGTGCTGTGTACAAGCCTATGCAAATAAAGAATTATTTGAATTTGAATTTGAAATTTGACTTAAGGTGACGGCTAGGGCACACTAGCGACGCCAATCGATTTTAATTTTTAGCTACTAAACCGGATCTATTTTAAAAAATTCGGGGTTACAATCTCTCGGCAAACACTTATACTATTTATTAAATAACCATGCTCAAATGTTGGATCCGTTTTTGTACGCGAAAAATTGATTCACACCAAAAGCGGCCACTTTTGGCGGTAATCCAAAATTCGAGTACAAAAGCAGTCCAAACAGTTAACTATAAGTATTAAATAAATAGTATAGGTGTTTGCCGAGAGAACTTAACCCCGAAATTGTTTAAAATAGATCCGGTTCAGTAGCTAAAAATTTAAATCGATTGGCGTCGCTAGTGTGCCCTTCCCGTCACCTTAATGGATTTTTATGAAACTTCACAATTACACTTACGTTAGAACTAGTGCTATGTGTGTACAAAATAAGTATTGTTACTCATGACGAATATCAATAATCACTATGTTGACAAAGATTTTTTTGTTTTTTCTATCAACGCAATCAAGATAAAATTGTGATTTGTCAATAGGACTAAAAGCAACTACATTATCGATTCTAATCTGTTGATTGCTTCTGATAAACAATAAAGTTATAATAACCAATTTAGACAAGCAGTTGACCCGGATCATCTATAGTCAAACTAGGGCTCCACGCCATTTGAGATGATGAAAGTCGGCGGCGCGCCCTCAACACACGCTGATCCAACACGAAACGTATAATCTATACTATTATAAAGAGGTAACGCCTAGGCGGGTGACTGACTGATTGATCTATCAACGCACCGCCGAAACTACTGAACCGAAAATCATGAAATTTGGAATATGCGTAGTTTTTATTATGTGGGCCCGCACTAAGGAGTTTTTAAAAATTCAACCCTAAAGGAAATGGGTGATAACGTTAATTTTTGATGTAAGAGTTTTGAAAATTCGGATTATGTTTATTAATAAAAAAATCAAATTTAGCTGTTTCAGTTTTTTTATTCATCTCCTAAAGGGTTAAAATTGAAGCAGAAACATTGTATGGCAGACTTCGTTATTTTTAAAGTTAGTCATGAAAATTGGTATATGGCATATAAGTTTAAGAAAAGTGATTTCGGGATTTTTTTTCTTCAACCCCCAAAGGGGTAAAATGGGTGTTGAAGCGTCGTATGAGAGATTCGTAATATTTAATGCTAGAGTCGTGAAAATTGGTATATTCACTGTTCATACAAAATTAATATCAGTATTTTCAGCATATTTTATATTCAACTCCCTAAAAAGAGTGAACGGGGGTTAAAACGCTGTATGGAAGTTTGTTTATTTTTAAAGCTAAAAAAATATATTTGGAATTTTTATATAAATATTAAGCTTTTTTTTCATCAACTCCTAAAGGAGTGGGGTTAAAACGTCGTATGGGATATTCGCCATATTTGATGCTCCAGTTTATAAAAATTAGAATTTGGACATTCATACAAAAAATAGAAAATTAATTTACCGAAGCGAAGCGAGGGCGGGCCACCAATTTGCCAATAAAAAGTCGTGGAAATAAATGATGGCTCCCCTGCCGCTTACGTTTTATATATTGCATAAAATAATTATTGAAATTCTTTATATTCTAAATAGACGTAAGCGCCAAATGACGTCATCGGACGGCTGAATACAGCGATATTCCTTTGCTTATCATTGTTTTAATAAAAAAAAGGTACTACTGTCAAAGGTAAATAATACTAGTGTCAACATTGTCAACGTCATTCATACATTCAACGTTGACAAATTGTTTTTTTTTTGAATGGTAACCCCCTTGATATGGAACTCCGTTAGATCCACACACATTCGTTATCACGACTTTCTTGACACATTATAGGTACTTACCCGACATATTCCGTCACTCTTTTAACTACAGCCCCCTTAAAGTTTTTTAAATATAGTTTATTATTATTATCGATTACTACAAAATTTAAATACAAAAGTATTTACTTCGAATAAAAATTATTTTAATCATTCTAGGTTGGCGAATAGACGAACGGGATTTGGAAATCCGTGAAAACATTGGCAAAGGAGAGTTCGGTGACGTGATGCTGGGCATCCTTAACGGGACTCAAAAAGTAGCCGTCAAAATACTGAAGGATCGGGAGGCGGCGAGCAAATTCCGAGCGGAGGCCAGCGTCATGGCGTAAGTACCCCTAATATAAGTAAACTCGCGTAGCTTTATACCACCCACAGACTACGCAAGACAAAAAGCGACACCTGCTCGCTCGCATTCGTCAAAGTGGCAACCCTATATATCAACGCAATAGCAGGCTAAAAACTCGCAGAGCAGCTTTAGGGCCGATTTCACCGTCGAAATTGAACGCGATCAACGCTTAAACGCGATCAATGCGAGCGAAAACAAAGGAACGGAACTCAGTTTAGCGCGTAGACCGAGTTCAAGTGAATTGATCGCGTTCAATTTCAACGGTGAAATCGGGCCTTAGTTAAAGTTAGCTAGGGTTAGCCGGCTGCCGAGCTTGCTTTTGGAAATTATGAACCATTTTTACGATTTAAAGACTACTTAAGTATGAAGAGAACACCTTTGGTAA
Source organism: Marasmia exigua (assembly GCA_019059595.1). Classification (NCBI taxonomy): domain Eukaryota; kingdom Metazoa; phylum Arthropoda; class Insecta; order Lepidoptera; family Crambidae; genus Marasmia; species Marasmia exigua. Next base: position 10,469,705 of record CM032475.1, on the reverse strand, counting down.
ATTTTCGCATAGTTTCGCGAAATTTGATGAAGAATAACCGGTCCTCTGCGGAGAGGTTTTTGTATATTGCATAATTAAAAATGTTGCGTCTGTCTCCAGGTCGCTAAAGCACGAGAACCTGGTGCGGCTGCTGGGGCTGGTGTTCAGCGCGAACGGGAGCACCTGCATCGTGACCGAGCACTGCGCGCAGGGCTCGCTGCTCGACTACCTGCGCAGCCGCGGCCGCCACTACGTCACGCAGCTCAACCAGATCAACTTCGCCTAGTGAGTGTACACACTATACAGTGCATCGTGCCGAGCACTGCGCGCAGGGCTCGCTGCTCGACTACCTGCGCAGCCGCGGCCGCCACTACGTCACGCAGCTCAACCAGATCAACTTCGCCTAGTGAGTGTACACACTATACAGTGCATCGTGGCCGAGCACTGCGCGCAGGGCTCGCTGCTCGACTACCTGCGCAGCCGCGGCCGCCACTACGTCACGCAGCTCAACCAGATCAACTTCGCCTAGTGAGTGTACACACTATACAGTGCATCGTGGCCGAGCACTGCGCGCAGGGCTCGCTGCTCGACTACCTGCGCAGCCGCGGCCGCCACTACGTCACGCAGCTCAACCAGATCAACTTCGCCTAGTGAGTGTACACACTATACAGTGCATCGTGGCCGAGCACTGCGCGCAGGGCTCGCTGCTCGACTACCTGCGCAGCCGCGGCCGCCACTACGTCACGCAGCTCAACCAGATCAACTTCGCCTAGTGAGTGTACACACTATACAGTGCATCGTGCCGAGCACTGCGCGCAGGGCTCGCTGCTCGACTACCTGCGCAGCCGCGGCCGCCACTACGTCACGCAGCTCAACCAGATCAACTTCGCCTAGTGAGTGTACACACTATACAGTGCATCGTGCCGAGCACTGCGCGCAGGGCTCGCTGCTCGACTACCTGCGCAGCCGCGGCCGCCACTACGTCACGCAGCTCAACCAGATCAACTTCGCCTAGTGAGTGTACACACTATACAGTGCATCGTGCCGAGCACTGCGCGCAGGGCTCGCTGCTCGACTACCTGCGCAGCCGCGGCCGCCACTACGTCACGCAGCTCAACCAGATCAACTTCGCCTAGTGAGTGTACACACTATACAGTGCATCGTGCCGAGCACTGCGCGCAGGGCTCGCTGCTCGACTACCTGCGCAGCCGCGGCCGCCACTACGTCACGCAGCTCAACCAGATCAACTTCGCCTAGTGAGTGTACACACTATACAGTGCATCGTGCCGAGCACTGCGCGCAGGGCTCGCTGCTCGACTACCTGCGCAGCCGCGGCCGCCACTACGTCACGCAGCTCAACCAGATCAACTTCGCCTAGTGAGTGTACACACTATACAGTGCATCGTGCCGAGCACTGCGCGCAGGGCTCGCTGCTCGACTACCTGCGCAGCCGCGGCCGCCACTACGTCACGCAGCTCAACCAGATCAACTTCGCCTAGTGAGTGTACACACTATACAGTGCATCGTGCCGAGCACTGCGCGCAGGGCTCGCTGCTCGACTACCTGCGCAGCCGCGGCCGCCACTACGTCACGCAGCTCAACCAGATCAACTTCGCCTAGTGAGTGTACACACTATACAGTGCATCGTGCCGAGCACTGCGCGCAGGGCTCGCTGCTCGACTACCTGCGCAGCCGCGGCCGCCACTACGTCACGCAGCTCAACCAGATCAACTTCGCCTAGTGAGTGTACACACTATACAGTGCATCGTGGCCGAGCACTGCGCGCAGGGCTCGCTGCTCGACTACCTGCGCAGCCGCGGCCGCCACTACGTCACGCAGCTCAACCAGATCAACTTCGCCTAGTGAGTGTACACACTATACAGTGCATCGTGACCGAGCACTGCGCGCAGGGCTCGCTGCTCGACTACCTGCGCAGCCGCGGCCGCCACTACGTCACGCAGCTCAACCAGATCAACTTCGCCTAGTGAGTGTACACACTATACAGTGCATCGTGCCGAGCACTGCGCGCAGGGCTCGCTGCTCGACTACCTGCGCAGCCGCGGCCGCCACTACGTCACGCAGCTCAACCAGATCAACTTCGCCTAGTGAGTGTACACACTATACAGTGCATCGTGCCGAGCACTGCGCGCAGGGCTCGCTGCTCGACTACCTGCGCAGCCGCGGCCGCCACTACGTCACGCAGCTCAACCAGATCAACTTCGCCTAGTGAGTGTACACACTATACAGTGCATCGTGACCGAGCACTGCGCGCAGGGCTCGCTGCACACGTTCAAAAATAACCTTCTATTATTTATATTTTTATAGCAATCTTTTGCAATTTATTCTTAAGTAAATAACACACTTAAAATTTCTCACACTCGACAGCTTGACTCAACAGCTCCTGTCGAATCAAGCACTTACAAATTTCGTCGGCTTACGCCTTAACGCGTTCAGTGGTCTAATTGGTAGAACATTCACCCGGATTGTGGAAGGTGTGGGTTCGTGTCCCGCCTGAACACGAGATGAAAATTTTAAGTGTGTTATTTACTTAAGAATAACCTTCGGTGGACCTTGAATAGACTTCAGTCCTGCAGTCTATTTAACGGATTTTTCACTCGCCCCCATTGCACTAATGAACCAATAGGAAAATTGTTCATGATTACGAGCGAGAACCCTATGTCAAAATTAGGCTAGTGACAAAAATAATCAACATGCATTTTCGTTGTTTTTAGCGACGCGTGCTGCGGTATGGAGTACCTGGAGCGCATGCGCGTGGTGCACCGCGACCTGGCGGCGCGCAACGTGCTGATCTCGCAGGAGGGCGCGGCCAAGGTCGCGGACTTCGGCCTGGCGCGCCCCGACCTCGGCCACGACGACCCCGCCGACGCCGCGCGCCTGCAGGCCAAGCTGCCCATCAAGTGGACCGCGCCCGAGGCGCTCAAGTACAACGTGAGTGCCCCCCCGCCTGCAGGCCAAGCTGCCCATCAAGTGGACCGCGCCCGAGGCGCTCAAGTACAACGTGAGTGCCCCCCGCCTGCAGGCCGAGCTGCCCATCAAGTGGACCGCGCCCGAGGCGCTCAAGTACAACGTGAGTGCCCCCCCGCCTGCAGGCCGAGCTGCCCATCAAGTGGACCGCGCCCGAGGCGCTCAAGTACAACGTGAGTGCCCCCCCGCCTGCAGGCCAAGCTGCCCATCAAGTGGACCGCGCCCGAGGCGCTCAAGTACAACGTGAGTGCCCCCCCGCCTGCAGGCCAAGCTGCCCATCAGTGGACCGCGCCCGAGGCGCTCAAGTACAACGTGAGTGCCCCCCCGCCTGCAGGCCAAGCTGCCCATCAAGTGGACCGCGCCCGAGGCGCTCAAGTACAACGTGAGTGCCCCCCGCCTGCAGGCCAAGCTGCCCATCAAGTGGACCGCGCCCGAGGCGCTCAAGTACAACGTGAGTGCCCCCCCGCCTGCAGGCCGAGTTGCCCATCAAGTGGACCGCGCCCGAAGCGCTCAAGTACAACGTGAGTGCCCCCCCGCCTGCAGGCCGAGTTGCCCATCAAGTGGACCGCGCCCGAGGCGCTCAAGTACAACGTGAGTGCCCCCCCGCCTGCAGGGCCGAGTTGCCCATCAAGTGGACCGCGCCCGAGGCGCTCAAGTACAACGTGAGTGCCCCCCCGCCTGCAGGCCGAGTTGCCCATCAAGTGGACCGCGCCCGAAGCGCTCAAGTACAACGTGAGTGCCCCCCCGCCTGCAGTGCCCCCCCGCCTTGTGCCCCCCCGCCTGCTGCCGAGTTGCCCATCAAGTGGACCGCGCCCGAAGCGCTCAAGTACAACGTGAGTGCCCCCCCGCCTGCAGGCCGAGTTGCCCATCAAGTGGACCGCTCCCGAGGCGCTCAAGCTGCAAGCGACCACAACTCTGAGGTGGTGGAGCACCAAGTAAACAAGCTGTTCTAGGCACAGACGTCATTCCAAGTAAACCCCCAACGCAGGGAATCTTAGTGTGGGAATATGACTTTAAATATTGTTTTCTTTTTTGTTTTTCTTAGGTGGCAGACGAGCCGACGGATCACCTGATGGTAAGCGATTACCGCCGCCCATGGACACCTGCAACTATTTTTCTGTCTGATCAGACATGCAAAGAAATCGTCCATTTTTCCGTCTGATCAGACAGAATAATAGAGGATTTTTTTTGTGATGAAGTAGCAAGAAGAAAAACAAATTCGATATAAGTGGACTTGTACCACTTTTCACAGGACGCACAGAATTCAAATCTGGTGGCTTAATTTAAAGATGTCCCATAACGAACGAGCATATACCTGTCGCATCTAAACAAACGAAACACACAGCGCGTGTGAAAAAGAGGGAAACTCCGATTCGGTCGTAACGTCTGCTTTAAATAATACCCTACTATCCTTACGGGAATTTAATGATCAATGTTCTTTAATATTTTCGGTATGCTGTTGTAGTGACATTTGTTCTTATGAGGTGTTTTTTTTTTTGCAGAAATTTTCAAACAAATCCGATATGTGGAGCTTCGGCATACTTCTATGGGAAATTTATTCGTTTGGTCGAGTGCCATATCCAAGAATCGTAAGTTATTTTCAAACTTCAGCTCTGGATATCAATGAAATCGCGTGCGAAAAAACCGCAAGATGGCGTACTATAAGAACTGAGGTCCATCTACAAGGTGATTTGGTGTTTTTAGACGTGTTATGTCAAATTGTCAGTTAACAAATAAATCAGCTAATGATGTTGAAGTTAGACCTCAGTTCACAAGCACGCCATCTAGAGGATATTTCACACGCGATAGCTCCCATTAAACTAGTACTTTTTTTTAAAATTTAATTTGCACTTTTTGATTGACGTTTCGACCGTGTTACAAAGGCTCTGGTCATATTTAGGTGGATGCAATGTAATCGGTACAAAGAAACTGATCCGTAATGAAGCAAGATATACCTATCGCATCCAAACAAAAACATCTCAAAACCCGTGTGAAAGGGATGGGGTTAAAGATTTGATCGTTAATTCAGTTTCGTTGTAGCCCCTCTGTTTGCATACATAAGTACAGCTGTACCACGTTTATAAGTTACATCGGCAGAATTCGTCTACGCAGAAGAGCAAGTTAAATCCGATTGATTACGATTGCGAATACAGTTGAAATATAGACTTTATTGCGCTACGTTATGATTAAATACAATAAATCCAGAGACGAATGCTATCTCTCTCTTAACCGCACTCACACCGAACATGGCGCTGACGCATCCACCAATAAGAAATTGTAATTTTTGGCACGTGTAAATGGAGCGTTGTGATTGGTTAAGATTTTGCTGCAGTTTTCGAAAATAAGATTGCGCAGGTAAATAAGTGTAACTAAAATAGGTAAAACTGTAACCGATCGATGTTTGTCCCGTACAGCCGCTGGCGGAGGTGGTGCGGCACGTGGAGCGCGGGTACCGCATGGAGGCGCCCGAGGGCTGCCCCGCCGGGCCCTACGAGCTCATGCGCGCCGCCTGGCACGCCGACCCCGCGCAGCGACCCACCTTCGCGCTCACGCGCCGCAGCCTGCACGCCGTGCGCGCGCAGACGCTGCAGGCCAACCCGCCCGCGCCGTCGCCGCACCAGGTACACTAGCCTGCACGCCGACCCCGCGCAGCGACCCACCTTCGCGCTCACGCGCCGCAGCCTGCACGCCGTGCGCGCGCAGACGCTGCAGGCCAACCCGCCCGCGCCGTCGCCGCACCAGGTACACTAGCCTGCACGCCGACCCCGCGCAGCGACCCACCTTCGCGCTCACGCGCCGCAGCCTGCACGCCGTGCGCGCGCAGACGCTGCAGGCCAACCCGCCCGCGCCGTCGCCGCACCAGGTACACTAGCCTGCACGCCGACCCCGCGCAGCGACCCACCTTCGCGCTCACGCGCCGCAGCCTGCACGCCGTGCGCGCGCAGACGCTGCAGGCCAACCCGCCCGCGCCGTCGCCGCACCAGGTACACTAGCCTGCACGCCGACCCCGCGCAGCGACCCACCTTCGCGCTCACGCGCCGCAGCCTGCACGCCGTGCGCGCGCAGACGCTGCAGGCCAACCCGCCCGCGCCGTCGCCGCACCAGGTACACTAGCCTGCACGCCGACCCCGCGCAGCGACCCACCTTCGCGCTCACGCGCCGCAGCCTGCACGCCGTGCGCGCGCAGACGCTGCAGGCCAACCCGCCCGCGCCGTCGCCGCACCAGGTACACTAGCCTGCACGCCGACCCCGCGCAGCGACCCACCTTCGCGCTCACGCGCCGCAGCCTGCACGCCGTGCGCGCGCAGACGCTGCAGGCCAACCCGCCCGCGCCGTCGCCGCACCAGGTACACTAGCCTGCACGCCGACCCCGCGCAGCGACCCACCTTCGCGCTCACGCGCCGCAGCCTGCACGCCGTGCGCGCGCAGACGCTGCAGGCCAACCCGCCCGCGCCGTCGCCGCACCAGGTACACTAGCCTGCACGCCGACCCCGCGCAGCGACCCACCTTCGCGCTCACGCGCCGCAGCCTGCACGCCGTGCGCGCGCAGACGCTGCAGGTCAGATTGTACATAAGTCATACACCAGCACCCCAGCACCAGGTACACTGAAGTCCGTAAAATATAATTGATTAAAAAAACAACTTCTGGTGTTACAGAAAAATGATCTTTAGTTAAATAGCAATAAAAAGCTTTGTAATAAAACTTTGTAGTACGATACGACCTGCAAACCTTCAAGAAAAGAGCTTACTCCCTTTTAAAAAGGCCGGAAACGCAGCTTTGACTCCTTTGACGTCTCATGTGTCCATGGCCAGCACAGCTGCCCCCTATATCATAAAAAAAACAAACCTTATGTTCATTGAAATAAAGGTCAAATCGCACATCCTCTGAAAAACTGTCATAAGACAAGAATTCACATTGCGTAAACGCCTTTTTTCTTAATTCTAAACCTTTTTTACATTCTAGAAAAGACTTTATTAAACTCGACAACAGTTAAAATATTTTGAAACCAAAAACACAGCATAGATAATTGAGCAATAACATTAATGAAGTAACCAATAGTGAAAACGCGTTTTTCTCAAAAGTAGCTTTTTGTGTTATGACAGTTTTTCAGAGGATGTGCGAAATGAGATCTTTTATTTTAATCAAGCTATATTTTACGAACTATAGCCCCGTTCCATGCACCAGCCGCCCCGCCGGCGCACCTGCCACTAGTCCCGCGCGCGGTCGGGTGACTGCCCCGTTCCTCCCCCCTCCCCCGACACTGAAGGTCGCCCACGGCGACGTTTTGTAGCGATGCAAACGCGCGACAGTATCGTGTCTGAATCAGGAGGTCTACTACGCCAAACGATATGGATTTATTCGTAACGATACGACAGTTGTTCGAAATATTCGCTAATACCCTACTATATGAAATGTTCGTAATCTGTATCGATTTATCGTAAGTATAGACAATTTACTTTCGTTTTATTCCAATGTTCGTGAACGAATGATTGTAAAATTTTAAAAACTGTTGGCTGTTTGGCTTATTATTCTTCAGTGTGGACCATAAATACCTGAAAAAAAAATTAATGTCACAAATCTTATTTGTGGAAAAAGTGTGTGTTTTTAAAAGTTTTATAAACACAGAGTACATACTTTTAATTAATTAAAAATACAAATAATAGTGTTCTGTGCTACAAATTTTATTTGGAAAATTAGTAAATTTGTGAGTATCAACCAGTGAACTAACAATTGTGTGTATTTACCGTATTTATTTATCTGGGTGCGATAAAAGCTGTGTTAGAGTAGGGTTTTTGTAAGAACTGTCAAAGTAATATCATTCGTAGATTCGTATAAACGACAGTCGATACGATGTTACTTATAGTAGGCCCCGACACGATTATTGGCACGATACATCGTTTATCGTTTGGCGTAGTAGACCCCCTGAGCCCAAGACACACAACTAGCGACCGCTTAGCGGTTGTATCGATGCGGACTAGCGATAGCATCGCTACTGCATCACTACAAAAAGTCGTGAGGGAACTCCCTTTGACTGCCTGAATCGCGTCTACGTGTCTGCGAAGTTGCACAATAGAAAAAATTATAAAGATCAAATCAAAAAAAAATGGATTTTGACTTTGTCATAGAAAGGCAAACAAAGGTACAAAGCCTTTCTATGACTAAAAGTCAAAATCCAAAATTTTTGGATTAGGTCTTTATAATTATGAAGGTGCGAAATATAATATTTATAACAGTGGGAGAGCCACGCTTTGCCATGAATGGGCCGCCTCGACCGGAGTAATACCACGTGCTTACAGAAAACCAGCGTGAAGCAGTGCATGCGCTGCGTGAGTGAGGGTACCGGAGGCCCAATCCGGGGGAAGAGGGTTAAAAGGTAAGCAGGGCACTTGTGACACCACTGGTGGTGCACGTGTCTATGGGCGGCGGTAATCGCTTACCTTCAGGTGATCCGTCGGCTCGTCTGCCACCTATATCATAAAAAAAATAGATCTATTGTGAACAACATAAAAGCAATAAAAACTATGACTATGAAAAATAAAAATAATGATTATAAATTATTTTGTTACAGTGAAGAACGTCAACCGGGTGAATGTAGTAGTGGACTTTTAAGTTACGTGCAAGTTAGACAGAAACTGGTAATGTGCTGTGAAGGTGGTGAGCTCGTATCTTTACTTGTCATACGACTAAATGTAAGTACTAAATTATTTTAATAATATGTTTAAAGACACTTCCTCTAGTAAGACGAAACAATGTAGTTTAGTTGGGTAGTGTGTACAATCGGTGTGTCGTAGCGAGAAGATAAAACGTTCGATGGTATACTAACGCACGCTGATGCAGAGCTTTTAGTGAGCAGTCTTTTTAACATTGTTCCTCATAGTGACTATACATTTAGGTACCTAATGAAGTAGTGTTCTCTATACCAGTGTCTTTACCTGTAACAAATTCATAGCGAACAGAATACCCTTTATTGTATAGCTATTTTTGTAACCTGTAATATTACTAAAAAGAAATATTTTCCTGGAAATTATCTTGATAAAGTAGAACTTTTATAAAAATAAGAATTGGAGTCTAATACACTAAAAGCTCTGTATATGATTAGGCCTAAATGTATCGAATTTTCATTACACGTTCTCGTAAAGATTCCACCCAATGTGGCCAATAGCCGTATGTCGGTACTCTAGTACTGTCTAGTCAAATATACTTTTTATTATAACATAATTGTTATTTTCATATTATTAAAAGCGTAAGGTGACTGATAAATGTAAAGGGTCAAATGTTTCATCTATGCACTATTGACTAAATGTATTAATAGTATAATGCAATTAATGTACTACTATAAAAAAGCCTAGAGACAGAATGTGCACAAAACCAAAAATCTGATATAAAGGCGTTATTGATTAAACTGCATTTGTTTCACGCTCTATGGCGAAGCTTTACGAACTACACGACGTGATGATATCGTTAAGTACTATGTCATTAGTTTAATCCGTTCATTATTATTATTCACCACCATGCTTCATGAATGATTGAGGGAGCATAATGTATCCGTTCACAATGCGTGTTTCAAATGTATTTGTCTATTAGCTTGGAATAGATGCGACGAGCACCTAATCAAGTAATCAAGTAAACGTTTCGACAAAATATAATAATATACACTCTTTTATCGTAAAATGTAAATATGTACATCATCCAGACATAGACTTGGTTGAGTGCAGCTGAATTTGAGTGAGTATTCATTCCATGATATTAGCATCAAAGTCTGATGTAGTATAAAATATTCTGTGCATTTTTAGCTAATCTGCATGAGCGTTTAATTAAAATGCATAAATGTTTGTGCTCTGTTTTATATGTGATTAGCCATAATTAAAGAAAAAGTTGCGAATATGCCAACTTTCAGGTTGTGTGCTATTATATATTTAGAAAGTAGCAAATTAACGGTTACTTTTGTAATATTTTTATTAAAAATAAATTAGTTACATAATGGAGTTAATTTATGAATGTTTAGAAATGATTGTGTATCATTAGGACTAATAAATAACCGTTACTGCCACAGGATGGTTCATGTAATAAAAAAGTATTAGGTTGTTTTGTCTATTAAAGTCATCGTTTTTTCCCGCTTTAAGTAATTCATAATAATATTTTGCGCGTAATAGTGAAAAGCCTTGTTTACCTTGTTTTACTTTTACAATGTGTAAGTAGGATTTTTTCATAGATTCAGGAACTTTCTCACCAATTAAATGTAAAAATACTGTAATAAATTAAATCTTTTTGGAGAATTTCAGCTCCAGAAATCATAAAATTATTTTACGAAAAAAGAAAATCGATTAAGTATCTAATGTAACTAATAATAAGTCTTAAATGTAGTAAGATGATTTTTATTCAATTTTAAAAATGTATGTAAGAGTACCCTCATGAGAAATATTGCCATGCGTACCTGTTTTGTGGCAGTGATAATGTGTTATGTTATGAAGTCATTGAATCTCACTAAATGTGAATTTAATATCTCAAGAGTTCTGTCCTTAACTCTTAGTAAAGTTCTAAATTAGGTTCAATATAAATGTAGAAAGATGCAAATTGTATGTTTAAAATATTAAGAACTTTACTGTGAGAACACGTGTTTTAATGTTGTCTTATGATGCTTCTAAACTTAATGTAGTGTGTAATAAAAATTAAAGATTGTCTAATATATATTTTAAGGATATCTATTTATGTGTACATATGACTTTAAAATATAAAAAGTCCATTAATGATCTTATTCTAAGCAAATGAGACAACATTACGCATTTTTTACATTTATTTTTTTAAAGAGAAAATTCAAAGACTATATTATGAAGGAAATGTCCGCTCATGTAATGTACTCTTATGCAATACTAGTTTTAAGTGTTAAATTGTTTTTACGAATTATTTATGATCCGTATGAAAATTGAAAAGGATCTATCTAACTGATTAAGTCATTTTTCCTGCCAAAGCATATTACAAAAGAAAAATGACGTGATTGTTTTGTCTTGGTCTTCCTACCTTATTTACTTATTTTTAGTATTTCTCTAATTATTATTAAATGAATCGTGATCGTACAAACGGAGTTCTAGTCTGAAGAATGTCTATATTCAGTAAACTCCTACATAATGTACTAGAAATATTGCAGGTATGTTGTTATTTTTGTGAATTCCCATCGTAATTAAATCTCAGCTACTTAAAGAATTTTGTTCTGTTTATTACTGTATTATATTTTTCGTATGTACTTCATTGTAAATACATGTATGTTAAGTCATAAAATGTATGATAACAAAATATAAATCCAAAAACTGCATGTATGTTATTTATTTATTTTAAATATACATTTATCAATCCTCGTCCGAACAGCAACACGTAGCTGAGCTACTGCCAGTTTCATAAACACCTACTGCTGATCTACCACCTGATGACTTCTTAGGTATCCATAGCTCAGTTTTAACATCACTTGAGTTGCCAATACTCACTCCTGGAAAAGACATGCCCGCCGCGCAAGCCGGTTTCCTCGTTTGCGTGTCGCGCTCGTTGGCGACGCAGCTGCTTCCCTGATCCGTGACGGTTGCTATAGACTTATCTGTTGTATTTGCTTCATTACATTCGCAAATAACATCACTTTTCTTTTTTTCTAACTTTAGTTTTAGTTTTTTTACTTTACTGGTCTTATTCTTGTTTTGTTTTCGTTCACTAATTTTAGATTTCTGATATTCATCACCTGATTCATTTTCGGAAAACTTGTTATCTTCATTTTGCGAACATAAACATGGTTTCGGACAAATTGTTTCATTGTAAACAGTACTTTCAATTTTCGAACATAAACATGGTTTCGCACAAATTGCTTCCTGGTGAACATTACATTCTTTGTCAGGTATATATACTTGAACAGATGCGCATCTTTTTAATTGTGTGGTTGGAAACCATTCACATCCACGTATACAGGGAAAAAAATAATGCAGGTCGGTTGTTGATGTCCAACAGTCATCATGAAACTAAAAATTTAAATCATAACAACGATTCTGAGCGTAGTTAACCAAAAATACTTCACTTTAAAAATATTTATTTTTATATACCTTCAGTTGAAATCCTGGAGACGGTATGTTTAGGTTGCAGTCTGAAATGTAACATGGTCTTGAATACGGGCTTGTGTACATTTTTTGGCATTGCTGATTGAATATAGCTGCTGACATCCTGTTATGGTGAAAATAGCGTTTTAAAATTAATATACAATAGAAATAGTACATATTCAAGGAGTTAAAAAATATAATAGTCTTAACTTACGGATTAGAAATACATCTGACATAATAAGCACCCATAGTGTTGTAGTATGGAGCATAATTATTTTGAGGATGGCAGTTGTAAGGTGGGAAACGTTTATTTATTGGTATGAAATAAAGGTGGACACTTCCGTCGGGATGTACTACGGAAGCAACTTCACCTTCTCCAATAATTTCCGGATATAGCGAAGGTGGTGGGACATTCGGGAAAGCTGAAAATTATATATCGTTATATTTATAAAACCTATATGGCGAGGAAGCCTAAGAAAAAGAGGATACGGATGTTTACATGATTCTGTATAGTGATACAATAAACCAAATGTGAATGCAAAAGTTAATTACAGTGATCGACTTTTAAATCATACAAGTACTTACAGTAATTGCAAGAGTAAGATGGTCCAAAATTGCTGGGATACCCAGCACCACAGAATGGCTGGCTGCACTGCATAGTTGGACCTGTTCCTTCTGTGTTTGTGTAACCTCACATATTCTAAATCCTGGGTTTAAGTATAGGTAGTCATTTTTCAGATTTATATAGAATTAGTAGTGAAAGATCCCCATTTTTTCGTTTGGATTGAGTATCGTATTGTTAATTTGGTCTTGTCAAATTGAAATATACTTGTCTGTCATACACGTCAAATTTTAAAAAAATAAGTTTATTTTGTATCATGAATTTGAGAAAAGGAAGAATTAAGATATCCTCCATAGAGTAAAGGTTCCATCCATTGAGGTTTATCTCAATGGTAATAATCCCCTTAGAATATCCCCCTTGAATACTATGACTATTATCCTTAGACAATATTGTCTAAGCTATTATCTTACTCTATGAATACTTCCTTCTATTTTGATATAGTCAGGACTTCTATCATACCTATTGTACATTACAGGATTTACAGGGTACAATAGGTAGGTATGATAGAGGTCCATTCCGTCCATTGTGCCTATATCCAAACCAGATGCATATTCTTAAGTAAATAACACACTTAAAAATTTCATCTCGTGTTCAGGCGGGACTCGAACCCACACCAACGGACCTATTATAGGTCCGTGCCCACACCTTCCACAATCCGGGTGAATGTTCTACCAATTACTAAGCCGACGAAATTTCTAAGTGCTTGATGCGACATGAGCTGTCGATAGTCTCATTAATGTTGTAGGTATATTTACAATATCCAGTGGAAATATCCGGATTGTGGTAGGTGTGGGTCCGAGTCCCGCCAGAACACGAGATGAAAGTGTGTTATTTACTTAAGAATAAATCGCTAAAGATTGCTATTAAAATATCAACTATTAAGGGCCGATTTCACCGTCGAAATTGAACGTGATCAACGCTTAAACGCGATCAATGCGAGCGAAAACAAAGGAACGGAACTCAGTTTAGCGCGTAAACCGAGTTCAAGTGAATTGATCGCGTTCAATTTCAACGGTGAAATCGGCCCTAAGTTGCATATTGCTAAGTTCTACAAAAAGTAGGTATAAGGTAGTTTAACTTTTTGCTGTATTAATATATACACGATATACCTACACTATTATACTCTATGATGTACTTGTATGATGATTGACGTAGGTACTCCTCTTTTTCATGTATACAGATATGTATATTATACACTCTGCGTCAAAAAAATCGCACCTTTTAAAAATCTTATTCAAAAATTCTTAAACCTTATGTAGAGGATAGTGTTAGGTATCATTAGAAAGGTATCAAAAAACGTTAAAAATTTATAAATAATAAAAAAATTACAAAAACGCGACCCGACCTCACCAACTTCAGGAAGGAGCTCTTGAGGGATTTGACCCCATTCTTTAATGACCGCGGTTTGGAGTTCCTGTAGAGTCGAAAGAGCCAGATCCCGAGATAGAACCTCACGTTTAAAATGGTCCCAGAGGTGCTCTATCGGATTCAGATCAGGACTTCTCGCTGGCCACTGCATCATAGAAATTCGGACCTCTGCAGGAAGCCGCCCACGATGGCTGCAGTGTGAGCGCGAGCGTTGTCGTACATTAATGTGAACCCCTCGCCAAAAGATTCGGCAAAAGGGACCACATGCACATCCAAGATCTCTGTGATATAGTAGCGAGCAGTCAGCGACCCTTGTCCGGGAGACGCAGACAAAGTCGGTTAAGCCAGTAGCCAACATGCAGGATCCGCCTCCATATTCCACCGTCTCCTGGATGCAGGCTTGGGCGAAACGTTCATCCTACCTCCAGTATACTCTTCTTCGTCGATTGTTGCATCCATCCATATGCATAGTATCCATTTTCCAGATGTTCTTTCTTCAGTAAAATCAGTGCGTGTGTCCTCTTCAACGGTTTAATAGCGGATGACCCACATTGACCTCTTTATACAAAGCGCAACTCGCGATTCTCCCGAGCAGTAAAATTTCCTTAGAATTTTTGTGACACTTTATTTGTTGCATTAGGTTTTATTTGATAATGAAAAATAATGTTTTGCATTAAGATAATTTAAGTAACCTTTTAAATAAAGTTATAATTAATACGACTGCATGTGCATATCAAGAGTTAAATGACATTTGAGCGTGATTTTCTTAGAGGTGCGATTTTTTTGGAGCCGAGTATACATTAAATTAATTCATGATTCAAGTTATACAGAAGATCGAAGAGTATAATCTGCCATTATGCTTAGCGTTTGTGGACTATAAGAAAGCCTTCGATTCTGTCGAGACCTGGAGCCGTGCTACAGTCGCTCCAAAGGTGCCGAATAGACTACCCGGTACATTCAAGTGTTGCAGTTATTGTACGAATACGCCGCAATGTCAGTCTGTCTTCAGGACCAAAAATCGAAACCCATACCGCTCCAGCGAGGTGTGAGGCAGGGCGACGTTATATCGCCGAAATTAATCACCACTTTATTGGAGGAAGTGTTTATACTTCTTGGAACAGTGGTAGTGAACGCTGCCTTTGGTCCAAGGGTTGCGGGTTCGATCCCCGCACATTACAAAAGATTGTGTGCATGAACATTTCTGATTGTTTTGGTCTGTGTGTTTTCTATGTATTGTAAGCACAGTATAAGTATGTATTTACAAAAGAAAAGTATTATATGTATATATTTGTAATCCCACTGTTGATTCTGATATCCGTAACACAGGTGCTTGAGCTACCTATCTCGGAGTCAGATCAATGTATGTGATGTTTATTTACTTCTGGCCTGGGATGGATTTTCTGATGATACCTATCGTAGTCATGGCTGAGACTATTATTAAATCTGTAGCTGAGACCTTAGAAAACTTAGTCTTAGTCTTTAATTCGTATGTGTTTCCAGTGATGACAGACGGAACCGAAACGTGGCCGCTAACAATGAGCCGCTTTAGAAAAGGGTCAGTCACCCAGAGGGCAAGAAATGATTAGATCCGAGAACTAAGGTCAAAGGCATAGCCCAAAGAATTGCATGCCTTAAGTGGAAATGGGCAGGACACATTGCGAGGAGATCAGACGGCCGGTGGGGCAGAAAGGTCTTCGGTGGAGGCCGCATATAGAGGTCGAAGTCGTCGCGGCACCTACAAGGTGGACCGACAATCTGGTGAAGGTCGCGGAAATTCCTTGGATGCTCGTGGTACAATACCATATGTGTGGAGATCATTGGGGGAGGCCTACGTCCAGCTGTGGACGAATATTGACTGAAAATAATAAAGATTAAAAAAATAAATATTTCAATCCTATTCAATCACATAAATATTTAGTAGGTGTACCTACCTACCTGAAGTGGATTTCAGTACTTTTTAAATGCATTTATTGATCACTTATTCAATAATTTTGACTGCGTAAAAAATTAAACGAAAAATTTGTAGGTCAACATTATTCTCATAAAAATATGAAAGTACTTAACTACCTAAATACATACACTGCATTAAATGCTTTCATCAATCCATTTATCAAGCCTGTACTTATTTTATACAAATGCATTATTTCATTTACAATGACTTCAGTATTTACAAGTGTAGCGAAAAAGAAATATGTAATATTATTTGTAATATCAGCTAAACACAGCATTTCTAATATGGAAATTAACTATGTACTCGGAATTAGTCCTCTGGACACTTATAGCGAACGGGTCTGTGGGGTGGAAGGTGAAAGCGACGAGCCGCCGCGCGCTGGCTGGCACCGACTGGCCGAGCACACCCGCGTAGATCTTGAACTTAAGCAAACCAGAATCACGCGCATAAAATCTGGGAACAATAAAATAGGCATGGCTACATAGGTAACTTGATTTTATGTGTTATTTGTGCATTTTTAATTAATTTAGTAAGTATATACCTTATAGGGTATTCTCCATAGGCTTTTGGCCTCTCCATTACAGAGACCCATTTGTCATCATAACTAAAAAGGCCCAGATCTAAATATGGGGAACCACTGTATGATTGTGCACTTATTGGCAATTGTGCCAATATTCTTTTAGTAGCCTCAGTACGACCTCCATAAATGGCCCTTACAATGGTTTGCTTAAACCTTTGCTGGGTCAGTCTTGCATACAAATTATTAGAAGGTGAACAAGTGAACTGTGAGTCGGCACGGAGTCTCGCATTTCTGAAGCAGTCACAATAATTTTCAAATAGCTGCAGCAGTCCTTCTGAAGTGTTCTCATACACTTCTAGTATTTTACTATCACTTATATTATAGATGACAAAGAATGATGACTGACTATTTGGTTCTGGCACTCTCAGGGTCACCACCTCTTCACTTGCATACTTGATAAATAGATGATCTTCATCCAACAACTGCATCTTCCACATTCTCAAGCTTTTGAACATGTCAAAATATTTGTAAAATTTTCTCAATTCAAGGGGATCCCTAGTTTCATCACTTATTGTCTTTGCTCTTTTAAAAAGGAACCCAAGTAGCCTATGTTTTAAACTATTTATTGTCTCTTCATGAAATGGTCTCTCATTAATTTGAGGTGCAAATACTGAACTAACAATTAATGGGTCATCATCATAACAAAACCTTCCAATTTTTCTAATCTCTATCAACATTCCATCCACAATTTGAAACAAATGTATGGTTTGGTGCTGTACTGAGAGTACCGCCAGGACTTCTTTATACAAATAAATCCCTTGATTGTGTGAAAGGTAAATTTTGTCAATCCTGAAGTGTTTTGTATCACAAAGTTTGCCATGGTGTAAGTCGACTAAGTGAAGGGAGTAGTCTTCCAAAGCTGATCTACAAAAAAAAATACAATGAAAGCGTCATTTGGTACTATTATAATGTAAATATTCCAGATAATGCACACAGTACCTAATGGTTGGAGTTACAGCCTCATTGTTACTATGTATATGATAGAAATGAGGTCTCAAATCATCTGGTATGTGAGCTGCTGAGCCAACAATAACATATCTTCCATCCTCGGTGAACAAGCTGCACTCACGGTTTAGCTGTTGTTCCATAAAAGGCAACTGGCCAGGATTTAATTCAGATCTAAGAGGATCCCTCTGCTGGCACACATTCACAGTAAATTTTGGCTGTAAAAATATACAAATATAAATAAATAAAATGAGAATTGTCAGATTGAGAAGCCACTACAGTGTGATGTAATGAATGCTTTTTACAATTTAATTATGACAATACCTTGAAGAATCTGTAGAATATATGTGTCCGTATCCTGTGGTGGGCATCAGCATCAGCATTCAAGAGATCAGAGGGATAGCCAGCTACAAGATCCCCTGCAGCTGCTGCTCCTCTATACTCATATATCTGAATGAAAACAATACATGCAGATATTGTGATTTTATTTTGAAGAACATTTCCAAGGACCCGATACATTCTAAATGTTGCAATTAGTTCAGTTCCAACTCTAAACAAAATAAAATTATGGTGTTTATGCAGATATTCTAATGTAAATTTTTGCAGAACATTTCAAAGGGCCTGATACATTCTAAATGTTGCAATTAGTTCAGTTCCAACTCTAAACAAAATAAAATTATGGTGTTTATCATTGTAAGTATTTGTTTAGGATCTGGTCAATGCTGTAAGTAATGTAAAAATAAATTATCTAACCTCAAGTGAAGTTTGGTCAGCTGAGAAGGCTATAAAATGTTTTCCATCAGGGCTGAATTTTCTCAGGAAACAAGGGGGTTTTTCAACATTCACTATAGTCAAGTTAGGGAATACATTTTGGTAAAATTCTCTCACTACGTGAAAGTGGGATCCTGGTTTGCGAGATCCGTAGATCTCTCTGTCCATTAGTCTCATAACTATATTTTGAGGTTTAATTTTTCTTGGAACAATTCTTTCAGTGCATATAAACTCTTCTTCATTGAGAGCTCCTGGCGGAATATCTTCATAGTAAACGTGTGAATTACTTGTAGATGACATGTTGGTATTTATTTATTGCATTTTCACCATAGTAACTTATTGTTTTCAGTGATGGCTAGAATAAATTAAAATAAACTAAAATACTTTCGCTAAAATTACAAAATACAAACTATGCAAAGTTTACATTTTTTGACCGAATCCACCAGCCAGAACAAAAATATGAACTGTCAATGTCAAACTTTTTATTTTAACGTAACATATATATAGTCCCCACCACCGTTGTCATTGAAGATTAAAGTTTAGATTCAAATTTGATAGAGCTTTGTATTCATTAAAACTGAGACATTGAAAGAAGGAATCAAATTATAGTTCCGTACTTCCGTTATCGTGTTTTGCTGCGGGACTTCTTACATGGCGCCCGCCGCGCGCCTACCCCCTCTAGCCTCTAGCACATGATTGGGCTAATCTACTAACATCCATGGCTATCATTCATTGTTTTAAAACCCATAAAGTCAAAAACGGTTGTCAATTTTATATTGTGGTGTCAATTTTTGAAATTCATCAGTCAGTTTCAGAAAAAGCCATTCACGTTTTCAACAAGTGTTTACGTAAATTTGAAAGCTTGAATATATTTAATTAATGACTGCAAGTCTAATAGAAGTAATACAGAAACCATATCGGAAACCTTCGTGATGGATGAACATACATTACGCTATGAAAAAATTGACTTCTTGGGCGAAGGGCAGGTATGCATGCTTTTTGTATATAATTCTGAATAATTGTATTTTTATACTAAAATACTCTCAACTTATGTGATGAATATAGATTTTTACTATGTATTGGCTATATAAACTTTAATTTACTATTTAAATCATACATTATCTACACTTTCTTAAGTTTAATGCTCCAAATAAATAATTTTCTTTTCTTTAAATATATTTTTTTCAGTTTGCTACTGTTTACAAAGCAAGGGATGTAAAAACTGATAAAATTGTTGCTGTTAAAAAGATTAAAATAGGATCCCGGCTTGAAGCTCAAGATGGGATTAACAGAACAGCCCTCAGGGAAATAAAACTTTTACAGGAATTACAGCATATTAACCTAATAGGACTACTAGGTACTGTGATCTATTTTGATGTATTTTTAACAAAAAAATCCTAGCAGCATTTCCTTATATACACTTATTAATACTTATATTTTTCTTTTATTTCAGATGTGTTTGGACAGAAATCGAATGTATCATTGGTGTTTGACTTCATGGACACTGATTTAGAGATAATAGTTAAAGATAATAATATTGTACTTACACCTGCTAATGTCAAAGCCTATATGATAATGACTTTGAAAGGTTAAACATTTTATATTAAACTTTAAATATGTATAAATATTTTTTTCATGTTTATACAAGAGGTTGACGTGAGTGTTCGTTCATATTTCCAGGTTTAGAATATTTACACCAGAACTGGATATTGCACAGGGATCTGAAGCCTAACAACTTGCTGATAAATAGGGAAGGGATCCTGAAGATTGGAGACTTTGGCTTAGCTAAGGCTTTTGGCTCGCCAACTCGAATAAATACACATCAAGTTGTAACCAGGTGGTACCGGTAAGGCTTCATCTCAAGAAATTATTCAAATCTATCTTTGCTTACACTTAACTCATATACATACATGGCCTAATTTGTTAAAATTGAATCTTACACACAATGTCACATATTTGTTCTGTTCCCTGAACTATTATTTTCCTCTTTATAATGGGAATACCCACTTCAAATAAGTGTTACATAAATATTTCAACAGGTGCTCAAACAATGTGTCAAATTATTTTTCATAATGGTTGATACTTTTCTAAGTGTTAAAAATTATTTATTTATTGATACGTACATGTGGGCAGTTTAAATTTAAGTAGTATAAATTGGATGTTATTTTGGATGGATTGTGTGAACATGATTGAAAAAGAAGTGGACAATTTGATGACAAATGACAAGGATGTATGGAAAAAGAAGACATATTGTGCCAACCCTAGATATCCTGGGAATAGGGAAGGAGTGTGATGGTGATGAAATTGGATGTTGTATTTTAGATCACCAGAACTATTGTTTGGGGCAAGACAGTATGGCACAGGAGTGGATATGTGGGCAATAGGCTGCATCCTAGCAGAACTATTGCTGAGAGTCCCATTTCTACCTGGAGAATCGGACTTAGATCAACTATCGCGTATTTTTCAAGTATTTGGTACTCCTACTGAGGAAATCTGGCCAGTAAGTATCCAACACACTCTCCTGTCAGATAAAAAATTATGAATTAATATTTCAAGCAACTCTAAAGCAGTTACAACAATAATTTTGAATAATATTTTAGAATTAGGTAAGATCTCTAACTAAAAGTGATGGTATGCTCAGCAACATAAGTCGCTTAACACTAGTAGTAGTAGCAGTAACATTTTTTACGAACCGTCTTAAAACTGACTATAATGGGCAGAACAGTTACATTGACATGGTACTAAAATGTTAAGCTACTTTTGATGCTGACTGTACATCAGGTTTTTAACCAAAGTATTTTAATTTGCAATGTGTTAAGATTGAACAGCAGTCTACAAGAAACTTTGTACACTTGCTACACCCTAACGGGGTACATGTACCTATACATTACTTTTATAAAAATCTGTTGACATTGTACATGATGCATTACTCAATAAATAAATAAATTGTTGAATATACTTTAAGATATACAAGTACTTAATTTAACTTACAGGGTATGAAAGGCTTGACAGACTATGTGCAGTTCAAGCAGTTCCCTCCTCAACAACTAAGGCATATTTTCAGTGCGGCATCAGACGACCTTATACAGCTACTAGAAAGTTTGCTGTCCATTTACCCACCCAAGAGGTGTGACTGTACACAAGCTTTACAAATGGCTTATTTCAGGTAAGGAAAATAAATTTGACTAATTTTAATGCTAAACCTCGCGCGGGAGCACTCGCGTAACAAATATTTAAAAATGACTTCTCTGATACAAATCAGAAAAGTCATTTTTAAATATTGGAAAATAATTGTGCTTATGGCCGACGATGGACGGATATCTGGAGCGTGTGCCCACTACGTGCACCCACGCATTGAGTAGCGAATAGCTTTAGCTAAGTCTTTTTTTTAATTACAGCAATAAGCCTGCTCCTACAGTTGGTGCGAAACTCCCTATGCCTTCCAATATAACGAGAATGGAGACTGAGAAGCCATCACTGAAAAGGAAGCTTTTAGAAAACATCGACGGCGGCTCTCTAGCAAAGAGACTTCAGTTTTAATCACAGACTCAATATTTTAGCTAACTGCCATAGTTTAGAACAATGACAGAAGTGCAATTTGAACACAGGAAGATGGATATTTTATCTAGGTATGTATGTTTAATAAATGAAATATTTAATTAGGTAGTACTAAGCAATCCTAACAAATTGTGTCATCCTTTAATGAACATCCTTTTATAATATAAAGCGGGACTTTTTAAATACATTTCCAGTGCATCACAACAATAAAACTGTGACCAATAGCCCAATCTTGTATTATGTACTGTAATTAAAATTATGAATTTGATACTGAACTGGCTTTCAATTCGGGAATTGAAATAAAACACATTATGTAATAATATAGTAAATTATTCTCTCAGTTTTTGCTTACGTTTCTATGCACCAGAATTTACAGAACAGTAACAATATGATTATATAACTATTATGAATCTCAATTATAATTAGCCTGCTATTGTGCTATTGCACAATATCTCATAGAAATTAAGCTTCAGTCGTTTTTCAAGATGCATGCATAACCTAAGTTTGGAACTAGCATTTCTAAACATGGTAAGTTGTTACATCTACATTTGGCATTAATCGTTTAACACTTACTCATGAGAGTAATATTGAATGGCACAGTTCAAGAACACCAAGAACACAACGACGTCACTTTATAGTTACTGATATCTTCAAACACAATGTTTCTCTTTCATCACTTCGATATCGGGACTGGTTTGGCTATTCTGAAAAGGAAAAAATCTTATCAAAACCACGGAAAAAAGAATTTGATTCTGTAGCAATCTTCAATCTAAATAGGCCTCCCACATACCCTCATTTTCAGCAGGTCCTTGAACCTTTTTTTACCACTAAGTTTGGCAAACCAGCTTAGACCCCACTGATTACCTAATCCTAGCGTGGTGGGTATCGTCCAAAGCATGACTTCGGAGACCGTAGTCCGCATGAACCAGGATTTAGGATGACTGGTAATTACTAGACAGTAATTAGCAACTTTGAGACGGGTGAACCAGTCCAATTGTATCATGGTTACACATTCACAATCATTATGTAAACAATTGTGGGTATCCACAACTTTTGAGAAACTGTGGAAAAGGTAGAAAAGGTGTGGGTTTCTAATCGATGTTTCCCTGGCCGTCTAGTGAATGGTAGAAATACGCACTTAGATTTGAAAAATCCTGAGGTGTTTTTTTAAGAGATTTGAATTTCCGTTCGTTATGCGCACGTTTTTATCCGCTGGGCTATCATCGCTTTTACTATAGTCTACAGAATTATCTCTAGCTAAGTGAAGTTATCAATCATACGTGTTCATCTTCCAAATCGTATAAGCCATTCGCACAAGTTGCGTCTTGGTGGTACGCTCCACACCCGGCTCCGCCGCCGGCCTCTCATAGATCACGGCGTCCTTGCACTGAATCTCCAGTCCTGGTGGAAATAATATCTTTGACCGTGGGAGAGCCACGCTTTGGCATGAATGGGCCTGTTCGACCGGAGGGTCACAGTACGGCCTCACAGAAAATTGGTTTGAAGCAGCACCTGCCTGAGTGAGGGTGTCGTATACACAATCCAGAGGGAAGGGGAGTTTTCAAGTCGGCAGCAATATCTTATCATCAAGCGGCGGCAATTGCTTGCCATCAGGTGATCAGATCTGTCTGCTCTTCTGCCACCTAACACATAAAAAAACATGATAGTAAGCTCTCGTACAATATTCACTTTTTAATCTTTAGTTGATGCCTCGATCAACATTAGTATTTGTTGAGTAATCAGGGCTAAAGCATAAAAATACTAAGTGGCACCTAATCTGTTCTTGAAGTAAAACTTACTACATTATAAAAACCATCCTAAGTTGATAAAATTTCTTCGTTTTGATTATTAAAATATAAAATAGAGTTAAAAACGTTCAATTAATGTGTAAAATAATAATGGAGTGAATCTTGTAACTAATGATTACTCACCACAATCCAAATGATCTCCATAGTTGTTTGGTTTGTGCTTATCTGTCTTTTTGCTCTTCTTTATGGCGGTCTGTACACAAAATTTATTGTTTCTTCTGTCATTTCTTACATCTATTTTTTTTCTTTATTTATTTTACGTTTCATGCAGCATTTACGTTCACACTTTCTGCAGGCAAACACAATATTTCATATTAAGATACCATTAGTTACATATTTGTAATGTTCAAAGTGCCAATTCATAGTAAAATGTATAAAACATTGTGTTAGCCATCAGAGACCAAAAAAACTACAGAAATATTCCATGAAGTGGCCTGAGAACATTTTGAGAGATGGCTTAGGTGAAAAGCGACGTTACCTTGGGTGAGCTGGACACGACAGACAGCCGACCATACACGCCATATTTTCGTTCATCTTCGGGTCTTAGTGTACCCATTTTTTTCATTACTAAATATATCTGCATCAAACAAAATTTTATGGGTAATTTGACATTTATGTCTACAGGGTGTATCTGTGAACATTTACATCCCTTTCACTACGAGCTCTACCAACTATTCTGAATAACATTTGTTCTATGACTTTTCGAAATTTGCATATAAAAAATTAAATTTTCATATAAAATCGGTCACGTGATTACAAAAATACAAAAAATAAAAATCATTTATTTGCTATTAATTAGGGTAAGTAGGTACAGTAAATAAATGTGGTATTGATATAATTATTGTAAGTGCTTAATTGGTTTGATTTGGTCATTTGTATGGGAAGTCGAAAATTTTTTCGACGAATTTCGAAATGTTGTAGAACAAATGAAGTTTTGAATGGTCGGTAGAACACGTGATTAAAGGGATGTAAATGTTCAAAGATACACCTGTATAAAATACTCATAGCATTGGTCTGCTTTTTATTAAAGTGGTAAAGCATGTAACACTTACTTGTTCTAACATGCCATAACTCCTTATAAGGAAGTCCCTCTGCGCTAGAAGATTGACCCTTTCGCGCTCTTCCTTCTCGACTATCGGGTCTGGCTCGTAAGAACATAGCACATAGGTTGGTTTCGGTTCCTTTTCTGGTACCTGATACAAAAGTTAGATTAAAGTCTACATGACTTTTTTTATGAATCCTCTAACCAATCGGAGGAACATAGACTGAAATTTACCGTATAACTCACACATTAAAAACTGTTTAACTGCTTTTACTTATATCTTTCCACGTTTTGTATGTTTCTTCATGATTTTCAATTACATATTTAAATACTCTGCGGAATACCCTAATCAGCCACGGCTAGGAGTATTATTACGCCGTCTGCACGATCATTAGCCAATGTCCTCCCACTTTGGCTTAATTTGACCCTTAATAGGAACGTTCGACCCAATAGTTCCAACTTTGCCTTACAATCCTACCAACTAACCGGTTGCTGTGCTAGCGAGGGCTTGGCTGTAAGCTTCTTGTCTTTTTCGCTCGTCTCCTTGCGTTTTTCCTTCTCCTTGGCCGCGGGCACGCGCGGCTTGGTCTTCTCGGCGGTGGCGGTGGCGGAGGACGTGCTCACGGTCGGCGGTCCACTTGCCTCCTCGCCTTTCTTCTCACCCTCCTTTAGGGTTTTAGGCTGGGAAGGCTTCTTTAGGGCCTCGGCTTTGGCCTTTGTTTGCTGAAAATTTTCATTGTTAGCGATATTATTTTTTTAATCTGATCTGCGAAAAGGTACTAGTAATGGCTCGATACTTTAGAAATGAGGGGCTATTCAAGTTGGTTCCTTCCACATTTTTTGACTGATGCAGATGGTTCGTCAAGATGCTTAGTTTTCTATATGCAGTACAGTTTTACACCTGCCAGGTGCACTTTCCCTCAGGGCGGGCAGTGCCCGCCGGGCATGCGCATGCTTCAGCCTACATTATCTTATCATCATCTCAGTCATAGTCGACTGCTAGATATAGGCCTCCGCCAATATTCGTCATTTCACCTTGTCTTCAGCTTGACGCATCCCGTTACCAGCTGCTATTGCCAGATCAGCATTCCATCAAGCCGGCGCCCTACTCTACCCTTTCGAAGTCGCGATCTCCACTCCAGAAGTCGTCTACCCCCTAGGGTTATCGTTACATACGAGAGAAGGCGTTGCCTACGCATGGTTACCTGGAACTCCTCCCGCTGTATCCGGGTACAGTCGCCGCGCGCGCGCGAGGACGCGGTGCCGGTGTACAGCGAGCCCGACGGCTGCTGGAACAGCGACGCGTACTGCTCGCCTACAGGGTACACCCGCCTGGTGTAGCGACAAAATCAACCTTATATTTATTGCTTTAAGAGCCCTTCCACTACTTCCTGTTCCTCACCTTTCGCATTCATCAAACGACTAAACCAAAAATCAACTCTAGCTGTGTTTAGCCCTTCACAACTTTATTCCTCATCGTACTATACACGTGACCTATTGGCACTTGGCAGCTATCCCGTCAGGTTCCGCGGGAAGATAATACTTTAAAACCTATAATGTCATGATGGTTGACAGGCAGGTTGAAGAAACCCTGAAGTATCAACTTTTCGTGGTTGCAAGATGTGAAAATTAAACTAATGTCGGGTTTTTTGAAGTTGGTTGTGGCTTTATGTACAGTCGACTACAAAAAGAAGTCGCCTATAATAGTACTTAGTCACAAATTGATCTGATGTTAGAACTTGTTCGATGTAAGTAGAAATCAGATAGCCAGCTATTATGAATAGCACAAACCTAAAGTTCCCTAAATGCGTTTCTTCCCATTGTATTTGCATTTGCCACGGACTCTTTTCTGGTTCCTTTTCATCTGCAGGCGTGAAATCTGCAAACCTTCAAAAATACAATTAGAAAAATATTAAAATTTTCTATATTACAATCAACACAAGTATGTAATAGCTTCACTATCTTGGTACAGCGGATGTTGATCAGCGGCGTGGTCCTTACCAGCAAGTAAAAACCATTAGTAAGTTTGCGTCCCTATCCCATAAAAGACCATAAAAGTAAACTCGATCAGGTCAGTCCGATTTTACAGGATTTTTTTATGGAAATTCCACTCTGCATTTTGCCTTTATAGATTTCCAGTGAGAATAATATACACATCACAGTACATCCACAATGTGTCGTGCTTGCGTCCGTGGAAGCATATCATTTTATCTAGACTTCACTATGTGCCACTGTTGCTGACCGACCAGACCAGATAGATCTTTTGTGATCTCAACTCCGACATTTTTGGCAAACAAGGAGACTGACTTGACCGAGCATGCACCTCTGGATTTTTCAAATCTATGCGCATATTTCTATCATTAGCTCGGCGGTGAGGGAAAACATCGTGAGAAAACCAATTCTTCAAAGTTACAATGTTTGAATATTTATCTCAAATTTCATCATCAGCAACCCACACTCGTCCACTGCTGGACATAGGTCTCCCCTAATGCACGCCACTGCTCCCGATTTTCAGCCACTCACATCCAGCCCACACCAGCCAGCCTTCGAATGTCATCATCCCATCTTGTCGCAGGTCTCCACTCAAGGACTTTACGGCTCCAACGGCTGTTCTGCGGCTAATATGACCAGCCCACTGCCACTTCATTTTGCTAATTCGGTGGGCTATGTCGGTGACTCTGGTTCTCTGTCGGATTTCATCATTTCTGATGCGGTCCTTCAGAGATACTCCGAGCATAGCCCTTTCCATAGCTCTTTGAGCGACTTTGAACCGGTGGACTAGTCCAGCCGTGAGTGTCCACGTCTCGGCACCGTAAGTCATGACCGGAAGGACGCACTGGTCGAAGACTTTCGAGGGATGGGTGACGAGAAGACTTGACGAAGTTTACCAAATGCTGCCCAGCCTAGCTGAATTCTTCTATTGGCTTCTCTCTCGAAGTTGTTTCTGCCTAATTGGAGCGCTTGTCCTAGATAGACATATTCCTTAACAACTTCGAGAGGTACTCCATTAACAGCGACCGGTCCCGGATCAACGAGCTCGTTGAACATGACCTTGGTTTTATCTAAGTTCATCCGAAGACCGATATGTTCTACCTGTGACCGTGTGTATCTCAAATTTATTCTGAAATTATCGTAACCGTCATCCAGTTGGTCTGGTTCCCCTGTCTGACGGCAGACGCTTCATTGTAATTCCCAGACTTCCCGAATTCTGGATCGTAGTCATAGAGTACCCTGGGCTACAAAGCGAAACTTTGGACGCAACTGGGAATTACACGCTAAGGTGAGGAGGAAGGAGACTGACTTGTTGGTCTGCAGTAGCCGGTCTCGTATCCGCTTGCGGTCCTCCTCCAGCACTCGCTTTTTATCGCACTGCCAGATATTGAGCATCGTGAACGTGTCCGTGAGCAGGCTCTCCTTCACTTCCCGGTCGAGCTGCGTGTCCGTGTGAAAACTTGGCGAATGATTCACCTACAATTGGAAGATAGATGCATGCCAAAGAAGCTACTACGTATTTGGTGAGGCGTGCTTAGCTTAGTACTAAATACCAAATCCGTTCAAACTGGTAAATCTAAATATTTCCAATTCCCATCACATCTTACTTACCTCTAATATAAAAGGATGCAATTTATGATCCAGAAGTATATCAAAACCGAGAATTTCAAAACACGCGTGCACCTGTAAACATGACGAAAACGATCAGTTATGATTATGACGACAAAAAATACTGCCTACATTTATAATAATCAATACTTTATTTGCTCCACAATGTTACATAGGTACAGGTTTTGTGTTGCAAGAACTAGATTGTGGGCCGTGTAAGGCACTGCAAAAGATATACATTTAAGGTATAGATGACGCTGCATATTTTATTACTTACTTAAATAATAATAATATCCTCCAACCGATTTCGAATTGAACCGAAATATCAACGATCAGCCATTTATGCAGGATAATTATATTGCTCAAGTATGTGCGCAAACACAAGTGCACTCTCTATTCCCTTGCCCTCATAATCCTTGGGACACCAGTGTGACACGACCTGTGCCTTCCGAGGCACAGGGGTACAAGACCGCTAACTTCCAGACTCCGGCCGGGCTGACACTGAGACGGGACCTCAAGCGCATCTGAGTGCGACGCACTACCCACTGCGCCAACGAAGCAGTCCACATTTATGTAGTTATTTATGCCTACATTTATGCAGTTCGCAGATACCACAAAAGGAGTATGAGACGAGTTAGGTAAGTACCATGTCGTGGGAAGGAAAGCACGCGTGGTAGCTGTGCTTGAGTATGGGCCAGGCGGAGATGATAGTCTTCACGATGACCTGGTCGATGGAATGCCACAGCCGGTCCAGGTCGATGCCTTGCGACACTAATATCTTGTTTAACGTCGATATCTTGCTGACGTATGGAAATTAACAAACATTTATTACACATCACAAAAGTCTACAGCTAACATCAATCCGTATCGCTATTAGTTAACTTGGACATAAGGAACCCTTAAGCAGTATCCTTATGTCAGAAGACGCCTTGCCTTCAAAGCTATCAAACATAAAATGTGGGATACATTTATAAACGCATTTTTATATTTTATTAATTTCCGGCATCCTTTAGTAGTAACTAAGCTCTAACTAACTAAGATAAAGCCTTGGATCTGAAGAATTATATTCTCATAGGGACGCCAAGCTAATCGGACTACTGTAGAGTGGTCGAGGCCTTAAATGATTCTCAAGTAGAAATCTTATATAGTAGTGTACCTACCGTTTACTCCCCGCCTCGGAGTCGTACACGTACGTGCGACTGTGCTTGTTCAACGCATAGTTTGTGAGATGCATAAACACGTTGGTTGTGTTGTTTACATTTGGGTCCGCGTATCTGCTTGTAGCAAACCTAAAAGAGTTGAGAAAAAAAAAATCTGACCTGTCTGAAACCATTCGAAGAAGAGATCTGTTGAGATAGTCGCAAGTAAGTATGTATGTGGTCATCTTAATTCTACTACCATTTATTTGCAATGATTGGTCCAAAACCGAACCTATTGATGATTTATTTTTGTTACCGATATGAAGGTGGACATCAAAAAGTTTACCTCACCAGACCTTCATTGTAGACGAATATCCTTAGAGGGTCGCATGACGTGATAAGAGTGTATACTCTGATGTCGAACTTGTACCCATCTACTAGGTACGGCTTGGAAAGGTATACCTGCAAAAGTTTTAAACTGATTAAATTAATCGAGATTTAAAAAAAAGTGGTCTTTCGTTTTTAGCTAAGTTGGTATACCTACGAATACCTTCAGGGTTGAAAGCAAATACATCGTCTATGGAGTTACCCAAGTAAATAAAATAAAATTATGAAAGGCAGCTTGACCTGACCTTACCTGACAAATAAGTTTATCAGTAGGTTTGATATCCTTCAGTGACTTGGTGAGGTAAATACCGCGGCCTTGGCTCCCGCACTCTGGCTTGATTATGAACGTTTTTGTCTTCCGTGATTTACTGTAGTTGAGGGCTTCACCAAAACTAAAAAAATACGTATATAACTATTAATAGGGTAGCGAGCGATGCAGCAAATGCATCTTCATTGCGCTTCAAGGTTGAACATACAAAAAGAAACGGTTCTAGAACTCTTTAAAATTGTATCTTTGTTTAAAAAGTAAAGTAAAGTATCAGCCTATAAACTGTCCCACTGCAGTTTATCGCTACTATGATGAGATTAGGCTTAATCACCACGTTTGCCTAATGCGGATTGGTGATCACAAACCCGAGCTATGTTCGAAAAATTCGAAACAAACTTTTCGCTCGACCCCGGAATCGAACCCAGGACCCCGAGATCACGGCCCGGTACTTAAACCACTAAACCAACAGGGCGTATCTTTGTTTATTTTTAGGTAAATGTTTTCTTTACTTGTGTATTTTTTGCTATGTAGTAGAGACTCACTTCCTTATTTAAAACTAGTTCTGTAAAAAATAATACTGGTCGAAACTTACTCTGCGGGCAAACACCAAGTTTTTGGGAAAAAGTTATATTCCTTGGGGTATATTTTTTGCATTCTATTCAAGTTCCTCGCCAGTAGATCCTTCCTGTGGGCCGGCCAAGTTTTATTAGTGATAAATGGGCGGAGACAGTTATGCGGATGCCCGCGGTCACGCGATGCAGTCATTTATGCGCCAGGCTCTTTTTAAACTTAGGCCACTTAGCATGAACTAAAGCTCATTCTTGCTACGATTAGGCTAGGGTGCATTTTAATTTCCTGCTAACAAAGCGTAGATTAATAACAAAAAATTGCTGTCACAATAATCGTACCAAATTGCATAAGTTAGTTTAGATAATAAACTAGGTAACAAAAACCATTTGCATTATTGCGGTCTATGTAACAGTTAACTTCGGGAAAGTACATTTTAATTCGGGAGCAAATTATGCAGCTTTTGGTTCCGCTCTAAAACACATACTAGGTAGTACAGTTTTACCAATTTCATAAGTTACACCAATGTACCTGCGCAGAAGATTTTCGAAATCTGCGGCAAAATCTTAACCAATCACAGCGCTCCATTCACGCGCGCCAAAAATTGCAATGTCTTATAGGTTGATGCGTCAGCGCCATGTTCGGTGCGAGTGCGGTTAAGAGAGAGATAGCGTTCCAATCTGGATTTATTGTATTTAATCTTAACGTAACGCGATAAAGTTTGTATTTCAACTGCTTTCGAAATCGTAATAAATCGGATTTAACTTGCTCTTCTGCGTAGACGAATTTTGCCGATGTAACTTATAACAGTGGTACAGCTGTACCTATCTATGGAAAACATACCACCTCATTAAGAAGATTTTTTACCGTAGGAGAACCATGCTTCGGCATGAATGGGCCGACTCGACCGGAGTGATACCACGGCCTCACAGAAAACAGGTGTGAAGCAGCACTGTGCTGTTTCGCCGAGTGAATGAACCCTCATTACCGGCCCACCGGAGGCCCAATCCAGGGGAAAGAGGGGTTTAAAGGTTGGCAGCGCACTTGTGACTCCACTACTGTAGTCGCGGGTGTTTATGGGCGGCGGCGGTCGCTTACCATCAGGTGATCCGTCTGCTCGTCAGCCACTTATCACATAAAAAAAAAGATATGACCACAAAAAGTAGTTACCTGCAAATTTCCAGCATGCCTGGGAAGTGGTTAATGCGCTGAAACCTCTTCATTTCCTTCGCCCTCTCTACGGAGACGCTCATGTCCGTCCAGTAGAAGTTCCACGCGTCCTCCTCCGACACCTCCCGCATGCCGAACGCGCTCGCCACCTTCCGAATGGACTCGTAACGGCAGTTCGTGAGGCAAATTGATATTTGTGATCTATAGGACAAATATCGCGCTGTTGGAAATCTTGGAACTTCATGCCTATTATCTATAGGTATATTAGGTTTCAGTTGCAGAGTTGCTGCTTTTTCCTTTGAATCTTAAACGGTTTTTTTGCAAAGGCTGCATTCGCAATTTCATCCTTTCTATCTGATCCTAGGTAAACACTAAACACAAACCTTTTTCTTGAGACTCGTCTTTGCGGTTGTTGCGGAAGGCTGCTTGGACTCGTCTTCTCTGCATTGCTTTGTTCAGTATCGGTGTTCCGCCTATCAAGATAATGACTGATTCAATCAATCAATCCACAGCCTGTATCAGTCCACTGAACGTCGCTTTCCTCGTCCAGGCACTGCCAGCAGTCCCTCACCTAGGGTCATCAGTCCAGCGAGTAGGAGAACTGATCTTTTTTCTTTTATAACTATTGGAATCTTAGATTTCTAAAATGTGAACATCGGCTTTATATCGAAGCAAAAAGAGAGTTAAATGGGTATGGTGGCCTACCTATTTGAAATACGAGTACTAAGACCAAACGTCACTTTCTGATGCATATTTAATCAACGGGGGTGGGTTGGGTAGGACTTAGGTTACATGTGGCTCTCCATCTGAGGTGCATCCCAGCTACGCCAGGGCATACCCTCTAAATTCCATGCAGGTCTCCCTCATCGCCCATAGTGCAAAGGAGTCATTAGGACTGACGCGGAGATCTAAGTATATCTACCTAAATCAGACTGACCAGAAGGCCCACAGCGAAACCGCTCTGTAACGAACCAGGTACCTATGCAAACAACAAAAGCTCAGCGCGTGTGAAAGAGTTGGGGATAAAGATTCGATAGTTTCGTTGTAGGCCCTCTGAAGAAAAACTTGGTACATACCTTTTTCTTTTCTTTTTCTTGCGTGTTGCCTCAATGGGGATGGTTGGGGCGGTGCGCGAGGTGGGCTGCGAGGTGTCGTCCTCTCCGTACAGTTTCGAATCGTATTTGCGCATCAACATCGTGGCTATATTTTCGGCTTGCTCCTTTTCTTCCCTTGCTTGCTGCTCTGAGGTTTTCTCATCTAATTTGAATAGTAGACAACTGTTTAATTAAACGCATGACAACAAAACTCATTAATTATTATCGTTTTTTTTTTAAACTAACAGGCTTTTCAAATATTATCTACAGGCTAGTTAGTACAATACATAAAATGAAAGTTAGAAGAAAAGTTACAATTAAAACAAAAATAAACTGTGAGAAAAGGTAGTCAACGCTCGCTACGATCGGCTTGCGCGATGCACGGAAAGTGGCGGCTGTGGCACGATGGAGCGTCGGGCCGACGCGACTCGGCGGCGGCAGTAGGTAGGTTCAAGTGCGGCTGATAATATGTGTAATCTCTGCTATAGTCCGAGGAACAGAGATCCAACTTTTTCGATTAATAAAACATACATAGCCGATCTACCCAGTCACCATTGATTCTGATGTAATGTTTAATTAAAATGCATACCTTGCACTTTCTCGTTTTTTCTTTTAGTAGGAACGGCATATGTTTGTTTTGAACTTTGTAAAGATTGTTGATCTTCATCACCCAAGAAAGTGTCTTGTAACTCCACCTACAATGTTACGTTACACAGAAGATAACTTATTGTGGGTGGTTCAGAATTAAAGCATCAAGTAGGCATTTGGACTTTACCTCCATTTGCTGTATGTGTAAGTAGAGATATTTCAAATAAGTATGGGTTTGTGTTAGGCAGACATCCTCCAGCATTCATAAACATTAAGAACTTAGCAAAAAGAAACTAATAACAGAGGCCTACACAAACCAAAAATGCACTGAAAAGATAAATAATTTTCATACACATTACGCAGAGATCGTATTAAAAAAAATAGATTTTATCAGGATAAAATAAGCACTTACCAAACTCTTTTGGGGAGTAAAATCATTAAAATTTTGCGAGAGACATTATTGAAAACTGTTTTTTGTTTTTGTTTCATGTCAGCCAGCCGTCAAGTCAAAATAAACCGGTCTGCTTTTTTCAATCATAATTTATTTCCGCTTTCCCTATTTTCCGGACTTCCCTAACTGGCCGGAACTTATATATTTCTGTATGTTGGCCATTCACCAAAGGCCACGTTCACACTAAGTTAGATTAAAAAAAAAACTTAGATAATGCTACGGATATTTACACGACGTTAGTAATTTGACAACTGATTTGTGTATCGCATCTCTAGAAAAAAGGTAACATTATTTTAGCTGGCAACATCAAGCCCACCCGTCAACGCAAAATCGTCCGTCGTCGTCCGTCAAATTCTATGTGAAGTGCTTGTACATATTTTTGCTTTTCCGCCAAAGTACAGAGTCATTCTAGAATTGCCAAAATGGCAGAGGGCCAAGAAGATCCTAAAAAAATTACTATTACAGTAAAGACTCCAAAAGAGAAACAACAAGTTGAGATCGAGGAAGATGCCGATATCAAAAAAGTAAGTACGGCGCCGCCAGAAACCTTGCCCATGGCGTAATAACATAGATATTGCATACGCAATCACCGACGACATTTGATGTAATGATTCGGCAAATCAAATACGAGTAATTACGTGTTTTCCAGTTAAAGGAGGTACTGTCACCAAAGTTCAGCGCAGAACCAGAACAGTTGTGCTTGATCTTCGCCGGGAAGATCATGAACGATGTGGATACTCTGAAGCAGCACAACATCAAAGATGGGTTGACAGTTCACCTTGTGATAAAGACGCCTCCTAGGCCAGAGCCTGAGGGGGCCGCCCGCCGTCCGCCAGGTAAATTCGTATATGATAAGGGGAATCAATGAAGTTCCTACAACCTCATTTGAAGCTATCTACATAGCAGTGATTAGATAGCAACTACTAAACTCCCAACATCTAGAATCAGCTGGTTTTCCCTTACGTGTCAGTAATCATCTCTTACTGTGGTGCAATATTGATGTAAAGTCAACAAGACTTGAATGATTATTTGCCAGAATTATTCTCACAAACATTACATTATGTTTTCAAGAATATTTTGCATAAAACCTTAACTTTTTTTGAAACCTCTTTGGGACTAGTTTCCTTTAACTCATATTTTAAGAAAATTTAGGTTAGCCTATCCTTAGTTGCATTTATTTAAGGGAAATTGCAATTTTTTTAGAGTAAGAAATGATAATTATTTATTTATTTTTATTTTCTTTATTGTAAGGAAACATACAGTACTTAAAATAACACTATTTAACACACAAAAACATAATCTTAAACCAATTAAGTTTCCACTAATAACTAATATCATAAAAACCGCAACGTGATGTTCGTAATATAAACAAAAAGGAATAATTGATTATTATTTAACTAAACATTATTATATGTATAGTCTTATCTGTTGCATATACTTTATGAAAAATACAAAAATATATATTTTTTTCATTTATTTGGAACAAAAAACAGTCATATTTTTTACAATATTGTAGTTATAAATATTACTTATTGTAAGACCAACAACATTGTCCACATATTATTTACTATTTTATTGTTGAGTGAGAAATGCTAAGTATTAGTTCACTACAAAAAATATTATTTCACTTATGTATATTAACAATTAAATGTTAATTTCCCTTATAATTCATTAAATTCTATATTTTTATTAATTATTTCACAATACTTACTTATGGAAAAACATTTCTTTTTTGAACATAATAAATAATGAAAAACACCCGTATGTATGCATTTATAATTATTCTGTTGATAATGTCTTTTAAACTGGTCGAATTACTTTCAGCCGATATTAGTGCCACTCCGTTTGGGTTAAACTCATTGGGAGGCCTGGCAGGTCTAGAGAGTTTGGGATTAGGTCAAAGCACATTCATGGACTTGCAGGTATGTGTAATAAAACTAACACAACATTACAAATAGTAACGATGGTTGTGTCATTTGTGGTTATGAGATGTTACAATGCATATTGTATGGCACATGATCCCTATGAAGACATCTATTAAATTTTTTAATAATTTTTACAACTAATGCTGTCATTACACATATAATGTACAATTAGATGAAACAAATCACTAATATCGAGTTAATTATGATTTAAGGTTATGAACTACTGAACAGTGACATTTTTAACAACGTCATTCTGATTTTAGGCTCGAATGCAACAAGAGCTGCTATCAAACCCAGACATGTTGCGACAAGTGTTGGACAACCCACTTGTGCAGCAGATGATGAACGACCCAGAAAACATGCGCACTCTTATCACATCTAATCCCCAAATGCAGGACTTGATGGCGGTAGGTATTTCAAATTGCAATATGTATTACTATGTAAGTGCTAGTTTATTGTACAATCAAAGAACGAAAAGGTTTGTCAGTTTTCAAATTGATTTGTTTGATATGCTATGAGCACTTATTACCTTTCATAAATTTGTCCGAGTAATACCTGTTGCACAGAAAATTATCCTTAACTGCTAGATCAGAAAGTTCAGATTTGCTTGAAGCAACATTGTTTCATTTTGAAAATTTAAACAAGGTTGGCAGATCCTTTTAAAATGTTATGTTGGTATAACTGATTCTTGCCGTGCAACTTACAATGTACCTTAAGGTGATGAACTTTTTATTCTCTGTACTATAAACAAATTTCATAATTATGAAAGTTTCTTATTAAGAGTAAAGTATTTAATTAAAGGCTTCCAAATTCAATTTTCAGAGGAACCCAGAAATTAGCCACATGCTCAACAACCCTGAGCTTTTGCGACAAACCATGGAATTGGCACGCAATCCAGCTATGTTACAAGAGTTGATGCGTTCTCATGATCGAGCACTGTCCAATCTCGAAAGCATACCAGGTAAAAATACTTTACTCTCACCACAACAAACTTAAAATAATTGATCAGTTTTAACAAACTTGTTTCATTTTAGGTGGTTACAACGCCCTCCAGAGAATGTATCGCGATATTCAGGAGCCAATGTTAAACGTAGCCAGCAATATGGCAGGAAATCCTTTTTCAGGACTCGTCGATAACTCTGGTACATATAACGAATAATGTTTACTACTTCTTAATAAATTTAGAGATTATACATACAAGTCTAGATTACTTGAGAGGTAATGGTGTTGAAAACTTATAGATGGCACAAATCCACAACAAGGTTCAGAGAACAGACAGCCGCTGCCCAACCCGTGGCAGCGCGGCGGTGGCGGCGGCGGCGGCGGCGCGGGCGGCGCGGGCGCAGGCCCGGGGCTCATCAACACGCCGGGCATGCAGTCGCTGCTGCAGCAGATGGCCGAGAACCCGCGCCTCGTGCAGTCCATGCTCTCCGCGCCCTACACCAACAATATGCTGCAGGCCCTGTCCGCCGATCCCGAGATGGCATCCCAGCTCATCAATCAGGTGAATAATTTGAGTCAAATGCAACTATTTTTTCGTCCTATAGTTTGAATTTCAAACTATAGGACGAAAAAATAGTTACATTTTTTTTAATGTGATACGTGGAAGACGAGCAGACAAATCACCTGATGATAAGCCATTGCCGCCGCCCATGGTCACCCGCGACACGAGTCACAATGGACAACATTTCAAAATTGCTAAGCTCTGAAACAAAAAATACCATTTCTTTGTTTACTTTTCCGCTGCTCGAATAAATATTTATTAATTTTTTATATTGCTTATTTACTGAGAAAAAAATTAAAAACCAAAAAACGTAAGATGACGTCATCGGACGGCAGAATGTAAAATATTTTTTTGCTTAGCACATTATAGTTTTAAATTTACGAAATGCCAAACCAATGACATGCAACTGTCAAAAAAAAGACAACTTGTCAACTTTGAATGAATGAATGACGTTGACAATGCTGACACTAGTATTATTTACCTTTGACAGTAGTACCTTTTTTTTATTAAAACAATGATAAGCCTGTGCTTATTCCTGTGAATATCGCTGTATTCAGCCGTCCGATGACGTCATTTGGCGCTTACGTCTATTTAGAATAAAAAGAATTTCAATAATTCTT
This sequence comes from Marasmia exigua, assembly GCA_019059595.1. Lineage (NCBI taxonomy): Eukaryota > Metazoa > Arthropoda > Insecta > Lepidoptera > Crambidae > Marasmia > Marasmia exigua. The sequence goes on along the minus strand of CM032475.1, from coordinate 10,431,708 downwards.
TTATGTATGAAAATGGACAAATTTTGAAAAAAGAAAAAATATGGGTCTGTTCATTTTATGTCTATTTTCATAAAAAAAAACTATATGGACATGTTAAAAAAATGAAATGTTGTCCATTGCGCTGCCAACCATTAATCCCTCTTTCCCCTGGATTGCGACTCTGGTACCCTCACTCACGCAGCGAAACAGCACTATGCTGCTTCACGCTAGTTTTCTGTTAGGCCGTGGTATCACTCCGATCGAGGCGGCCCATTAATGCCGAAGCGTGGCTCTCCCATGGTCGACATCCTGTCCTTACACTTGAAAATAGAATGATTTTTGCTATTATGAAAAAGATTTACGAAAAATACAAAGGCTCTGATACCCATAAAGTATGTGAACATGATGATTTGCAGATAGTTGTGTAAAATATACTCAGACACTTATAATACCATAAAAAAAGTTCTGAGTATTTGTTGCTTTACATATAAATTGGCAAAAAAGAAAGTTACTTACTTTCCTTGATTGTAAACAGTACTTAAAAGATTCTATAGTTAAAAACCTTTGTAATAGGAATTTATACAAAGTAACTCAAATCATTTAGGATCATTATGCTTATACATAGATAAAAATATTAATATTCGTCTTTTTTTGTTCGTAGAACCCGATGTTCGCAAACAACCCTCAGCTCCAAGACCAGATCCGCACCATGATGCCCCAGATGCTGGCCCAGCTTCAGAACCCGGAAATGCAACAAATGATGTCCAACCCACAGGTAATGTTGATGTTGTATTGTATTCATGTAGTAGAACCAAAACGAAATGTGGCTGCTCATTCGTTTTGTATCATTAAAAATAAATCCACTAGTGATACAGAAGAGGCGCTTATCAAATAGTCTTTGATAGGTGGGAACATAAGCGGGTTGCTATAGACAGATTTGCGACTTGTCCAAAGCATTTGATTAAGAATTATGAAACAATCGTGCGGAAAAAGTTATATTACGGTGTTTGAACAATTCGCTTAGTCTAAAAAATCTTATTTATCAGATTGAAGTCAGAAGTTAAAAATCAATAGATCTGACTCTTCTGGCGCCCTCTACTGATGGGCGTACCTCAGGGCTCTATATTGGGGACTTTGCTGTTTGTAATCTATATACTATTGATTGAAAGACCTATATATTATTGATAATATACCTTGGACTCGGTGCCATTCTCGGTTGTTTCCATAGCCATCGCATCGTTCCCGGGATCTGCAATACATATACAACCACCTGAGATAATACAATGGTTGGAATGTAGTCACTGAGCTGACACCATTCGGCTCTTCGGAAGATTTTCAGTTTGAGTCCTTTAAGCTTTTTATTAGACTTTCATCAATGGTTTCGTGAAGGCAACCTTTAATGCTGTTCTGTCTAGTAGTATAAAATAATAATAATAAAATAACTTTATTAATCATGTTACAAATAATTTAACATATGGTCATACTTATACATAATAAGATTTATTAATACCTGTACTAAAACAATGAATAATATAGTACGGGACCAGGTTTTTCCATTTCATCCTTCCATCTCAATTGTTGTCTTCCCTGTAGTCTTTTTCGGTCCCATTAACCATAAGTTAATGTGGTGATGGAGCGATCGCAAAGTAGGAAAACGTAGTGTAGGTAACGTAGGGCTTGCAACAAGATGGATTGATGATATGAGAAATGGTGGGTTTGAGTTAGTGGCGGACGGTGTAGAGGCCTACGTTCATCAATAGGCTGAGTGATTAACTAAGTGGTGGTTGACAAGAGACAAGATGGATTGACGATGTAAGAAATGGCGGGTGTGATTAATGACGGACGACGTAGAGGCCTACGTTCACCAATAGGCTGAGTGATCGACTAAGGGTGGTTGACAAGATGGATTGACGATATGAGAAATGACGGGCGTGGTTAGTGACGGACGGCGTAGAGGCTTACGTTCAGCAATAGGCTGAGTGATCGACTAAAGGTGGTTGACAAGATGGATTGACGATATGAGAAATGGCGGGTGTGGTTAGTGACGGACGGCGTAGAGGCTTACGTTCAGCAATAGGCTGAGTGATCGACTAAGGTGGTTGACAAGATGGATTGACGATATGAGAAATGGCGGGTGTGGTTAGTGACGGACGGCGTAGAGGCTTACGTTCAGCAATAGGCTGAGTGATCGACTAAGGGTGATTGACAAGATGGACTGACGATATGAGAAATGGCGGGTGTGGTTAGTGACGGACGGCGTAGAGGCCTACGTTCAGCAATAGGCTGAGTGATCGACTAAGGGTGGTTGACAAGATGGATTGACGATATGAGAAATGGCGGGTGTGGTTAGTGACGGACGGCGTAGAGGCCTACGTTCAGCAATAGGCTGAGTGATCGACTAAGGTGGTTGACAAGATGGATTGACGATATGAGAAATGGCGGGTGTGGTTAGTGACGGACGGCGTAGAGGCTTACGTTCAGCAATAGGCTGAGTGATCGACTAAGGGTGGTTGACAAGATGGATTGACGATATGAGAAATGGCGGGTGTGGTTAGTGACGGACGGCGTAGAGGCTTACGTTCAGCAATAGGCTGAGTGATCGACTAAGGGTGGTTGACAAGATGGATTGACGATATGAGAAATGGCGGGTGTGGTTAGTGGCGGACGGCGTAGAGGCTTACGTTCAGCAATAGGCTGAGTGATCGACTAAGGGTGGTTGACAAGATGGATTGACGATATGAGAAATGGCGGGTGTGGTTAGTGACGGACGGCGTAGAGGCCTACGTTCAGCAATAGGCTGAGTGATCGACTAAGGGTGGTTGACAAGATGGATTGACGATATGAGAAATGGCGGGTGTGGTTAGTGACGGACGGCGTAGAGGCTTACGTTCAGCAATAGGCTGAGTGATCGACTAAGGGTGGTTGACAAGATGGATTGACGATATGAGAAATGGCGGGTGTGGTTAGTGGCGGACGGCGTAGAGGCTTACGTTCAGCAATAGGCTGAGTGATCGACTAAGGGTGGTTGACAAGATGGATTGACGATATGAGAAATGGCGGGTGTGGTTAGTGACGGACGGCGTAGAGGCTTACGTTCAGCAATAGGCTGAGTGATGTTGTTGGTGCAGGCGCTGAACGCGCTGCTGCAGATCCAGCAGGGCATGGAGCAGCTGCGCACGGCGGCGCCCAGCCTCGTCAGCAACCTGGGGCTCGGCGCCGCCGCCGCGCCGCCGCCACCGCCGCCCGCCGCCGCGCAGCCGCCGCGCCAGCAGCAGAACACCGAGCTCTTCACGCAGGTTCACAACCACTTATTACTTACTACTTATGACTGCCTCGGTGGCGCAGTGGTTGGGGTCGCACTTTAAAGCGACGGCTGTGCAAGAGGTCCCGCGTTCGATCCCCGGGTCGGGCCAAAAATTTGTACCTAAGTTTTCGGTAAGAAATTCTTAGTGGCAGCCGGGAGTCTGGAAGTTGGCGGTCTTGTACCCCCGTGCCTCGGAAAGCACGTTAAGCCGTTGGTCCTGCGCCCAATCCCTTTCTGGTCGTGTCACAGTAGTGTCCCATCGGAATATGAGGGTAAGGGAATAGAGAGTGCACTTGTGTTTGCGCACACACTTGAGCACTATAATATATCCTGCGTACGTGGCTGATCGTTGAGATTGGCCGCCGTAGGCGTTATCGGTTGGAGGATATTACTTACTACTTACGCTCGCGTGGAATGGGGTATGGGAACAAATTTTTAGGTATGCTTTTAATATTTTTTTCCAACACCTTTTACTATTTTAAGGTGACGGGTAGACATACTAGCGACGCCAATCGATTTTACCGCGAAAAGCTTGGCGTGAATAAATTTTCTGCGTACAAACACAGACCCAACATTTGTGCATTGTTATTTAATAAATAGTATAAGTGTTTCCCGAGAAATTGTAACCCCGTAATTGCTTAAAATAGATCCGGTTTTTTAAATCGATTGGCGTCGCTAGTGTGTCTACCCGTCACCTTAAGTAACGAATTTGAATATTTTTGTAAAATAGCAGGTACTTATTTTTTAATTAACTGTCGTATATTTTGAATTCGAAGCGTATTTATGACGTCATAAATACGATAAGTATCCTACATGTCATTTTCCCCAATTTACGGGAAATTGATCGTAGGAAAAAATAACTTACTTCTAAAAGTGCCTTTTGATCAGGCAAATTTTAAATTACTAATCTAATCTGGTAACATTACGGTAAAACAAAATAAAGACAGCCCACTGTCTTAGTTTTGGTGTCACCCTGCAAATAAGTCAAACTAGCGCCATCTGTTACTTGGTCCGGGTGAATAAGTCATTGAGACATTATAGTCACCTCGAAGTTATACGAATGTAATCTTCTGAGTACAACACAACTAGCGCCATCTGTTACTTGGTCCAGGGGAATAAGTCACTAAGACATTGTTGTCACCTAAATGTAATATTCTGAATACAACCTGTCTGAATAGCTAGCGTACCTGCGGTCAAATGAAGGTCAACGCTATTTTATTGAAAATATCCTTAATCCAGTGTTTTATATTTTAAAAATATTAAAATATGTTATGAAATACAAATGCCTCGAAACAGTTTTCGGATTAGGACCTGTTTAATTTTTTTCCCATACCCCATTATAAAGTCGTCGCTCCGTTTTACCGTGAATGACAGACAAACAAATAGACACACACATACATATTCCCATTAATAATATTATAGTTCATTCATTATCTGAAGGTGAATAGGACAGTTCTATTTTGATATTAAAAGTGAGACGCTCCTTTTAAACCTAACGGATATTTTTAATAATCGAGAACATGTACTTTAGAAATCTAATCGACTTTTTATTTGTTTGATTTATAATTTTAATCAACATTTTATCTTTGAATTTGAACTATTTGGATACGGAATACAATATGTAAATATTATTAGTGGTACTCACGCAATAAATAACAAATAATGAAATAATATGCATCTTATTCATCTGAAAAATTACAACACTCGCTTGACGTGTTGGAACCACCTTCGTCACCAAAAGAAATTACTACTTCTTGGTCCCTAATGCAATCAATGCGGACAAATTTTGCACGAGACAATAATCGTGATTCGATGCTAAGATGGTCGCCATACCGATTACTGATTTATTGCGATTGTTTATGTCAATCCCTATGAGCAAAAATTCCGATTAGCGCATTATGCAAATCATAAAATATTTTTTACAAATTTTATTGCTAATCACTATTTTAAGTTCTTGTTCAGATTAGTTGAGAAAGATTAATACCTGTTATTTCGGAAGAATAAGAACACAAAAAAGTTAATGATTTTTAATACTTAATATTTTTATTTTTAGAAAGATGGATGCATGATACGAAATTTTGAACTGTCCTATTCACCTTCAGATACTGAATGGACTAAAGTATAGATTTATCATGTCATATTGCACTCCCAGATCTATTGAGTGTCATCATCTCCAACATCTAAAACGATGAAATGACCACAGGTTCAAACATTCATGAAAATGATCGTATTTATACCTTTTTGAAAAGGCCGGCGTGTTGCAGGTGTCATTATAAGCGTTACGTCTGCTCGTCGATGAACTATTTTAGACTTTGGAGTGCGTTATACAATTTCGGTCCCCGTCGCCTGATCACTTTCATGACAGAATCTTTGAGTAATTTTATTAACTATTTATCTTTTAAAATGAATGATTGATCTAACAATCAATGTTCCTCTTGAGCATTGACTAGCTGACGTCATTTAGAGTGTAAACATAAGTGTTTGTCCATGTGTGGTGGCGGCGCGCCGCAGGCGACTGTTCCCTGGCGACGCGATGGCCACGGCATTTTAATTCGTGTATCGTTTATATGTGAGCTTTATTTTTGTTAGTAACAGCAGTGTAGATATAAGAATAAATAAATAACTTGTAATAGTAGAAGCGATTTCTCAAACACCCCAGGGAATGATATTTATCTTACTATATTTTGCGTTTTAAATAGTAGCCTAAAAATAGCAGTAGTATAAATTGTGTATTGGGTATTTATTACCTATGAAATTACCGTTTTGTATGGCGATTTTTTAGAAGTTGTGTTTTCCATACTAACTTTTTTATCAATTGTAAAGTAACTTTAACATTAATATGTTGCTACTCCATAATTAACTTTGCTTTAATGGGCAACGTTTAGGAACGTGTAGGATAGTTTTTCAGATTTTTTTTTTTAAAGTTATTGTTGATAAAAACGTCAATTCTGCCAAGTAAAAATGGGTCATTTTCAAGTTTTTTTTTCATCACAAATACAAAAATATATGATCTCTATTCAATTAAAATACTTGTAGCCTTAAATCTAAATAAAATTATAGTATGGTGACTTTTTGCTAATTAAAGGTTGATTAAAAACAGTTATACATCTTATTGTGTCTAGAAAAAAAACGCCAATTTCATAGGTAAATACCTATTATTTTCAATGCAATGTATTTAGTTGTGAAGTAGGTAAGTTTCTGGTAGTTAATATTAAAACCTACCACATTTCTAATAAGACTAAGACCTACTCCATCTTATTATAAATCGCGATCTAAAGTTATAACCATACTAAAGCTCACCTCATCTCGTTCCAACACGCAATGTTCAAAGGTGCTGGCACTAATTTTGTTTCGGGACTATCGTTAGTTTGGTACTGTGATCTTTTGTAAAAAAGTTTGATTTTAAATTATGCACAGATACACTTGTATATTATTATGATTTTCAAAGAAGTGTTCCTTATGCTATAGCAAACGTCTCATATCTCGTTTGCAAATCATTATCATGTGCCTTGTTCGATCACATTGGGTCATAGTTTGTTGTAATTTTGTTTTGAGTTTTATAAAAGAATATATAAATTTATAGTAAGACGCAAGATTTATTCCACCTTCTTACAAATCGCGCTCTTAAGTTATACCCGTGCAAAACGCCATCCTATCCCAACATGCAATGTTAAATAGGACCAAAGTAGTTTTAGATGACGTTTTGTAATAAGAGGGACTATGTTATCATCCTATGCATTTTGTCTAACTTTTCTCTGTATGGGTACAGTTCATGCAACGCATGGTGGCCGCCATGTCGAACAACCAAACCAACGCCCAGCAGCCGCCGGAACAGCGCTACTCGCAGCAGCTCGAGCAGCTCGCCGCCATGGGATTCCTGAACAGAGAAGCGAACCTACAAGGTCAGTACCATCTCTGGTATACGGTACTTTTTACCCTACTACGGTGAAGTAAAAAGGAGGGTTATGATTTGGACCTGTATGTATGTGGGTATGGATTTCGTGTGTTTCAGCATACATTACTTCTAAACTAGTAAATAATAATCATTTAATAATAATTCTCACAACAACTCATATGTTGACCTGACTCCGTACTAAGTAGCTTCAGCACTTGTGTTACAGATATCAGACAACAGAGGAACACAAATATATACTTAAATACATATATCACACCCAGACACTGAACAAACACAAGTAATAGATAATAGATACAAATAATAGAACAAATGAAACGTCGTTAGAAGCGTCTTGATCGTCCGTAGGCTTCATGGCGTCACGTTAAATTAATATCAGTGCTCTCTAGGCAATTTAAAGTAATGAACTAAACATTTTTTTTTGACAGTGTCGTGTGAGGTATCAAATGAAAGAGTTTTGTTATTAAGTTTCAAATTCAAAGATTATACATTCAGCTGGTGGTAAGTAAGCACCGCCGCCCATGAACAACCCCGACTGTCCGCTAGATCAGAGAGTTACCGATGCCTTGCCGGCCTTTTAGAAAGAAGTACGCACTTCTACTAGAAGTTCAAAGTCGTAACTGTCAGCCAACCGCTGCAGTCAAACCGTTCCACAAAACTTAAGTATGAGGTAGGCTTTATAGAGAAAGTGTGGGCTACAATTAAAAGTTCCAGTAACGAACCTCGATTATACCAGTCGCATTCAAACAAAATAGAAACACTGCGCGTGTGACCAGGATGGGGATAATTGTGACCAGACAGTGTCGTGACCAGGTGTGACCAGATCGTGTCGTGCATTGCATTTCATTGTACTGCCTACCAAATAAAAAACAAGCAATTGCGCGTAAAAGTTTTACCGGCGCAAATGTCTGGTGCTAAGGCAAAAATGTCCCATACAGACAGGTCGGGTTTATTTGGTCTACACCGTTAAGGCAAGAGGAAGGGCAAAACCGCACAAAACGAGGTATATTGTGATTCATTTTTTAGCTAACATATAGCTCGTGAAGCTTTGAAATTAAACACACTATTCAGAAAGACCTTAAAGTTGGAAGTGTAGCCTCTGAATTAGTTTTAATTAGCATTTGATACAAATTTTAAAAATCAAGCCATTAATTGTTATGAATTCATTTTGTACACGTATTTCCGTTCCAAATTCACCCAAACTTAACACAGACTCTTTTTATTGTTCGTATCTTGTTCCTATAATCCCGCTTAAAACAGAGGATGAGCCGCACGCTTGTTTGCCTCTGACGTATTATAAAACTAAATATGTATAAAAAGTCCATTATTTTGTATGTAGAAATAAAAGATATTACTGAATTTTATTTGTTTTAAATAATTTATCTTATATCATTTATCATACCTCACATACCTGGAGGGAAAAGGCACAGAATGTATAAAATTGATATTAGATGTGTAAATGCCTCTTTACACATCTAATATCAATGCCAGTGTGGAGCGGGCTTCACAATTAAAAAAACTAATTATTATTGAAACCTTTTTATAAGTATAATCTATGATTGTTACTATGTATCTTTATTATGCATAGTTATAATTTTCTCCACACTTAGTCCGTTGACAGGGGACTTAAAGATTAGTAGTACTATAATGGCCGTAAGCAACGCACGCCGCGCGAGTGGCTATCTGTTGCACTGAAATCACAACAGATAGCGCTGGGAGAGCGCCCAAATCTTCAAGATCATTTGCCCTTCCCGTCGCCTTAACTTACGCGCTTGCACGCATATAATGGACACAGTGAAAATGCGAATGCTCCTTAGAGAAGGTGTCTGACGGGACCTTCTGAGCTTGGGGTCCTTCGGATGCTATGTCACTGATTTACGATGGCTATGGCTACGGATAACGCGCGTCCGAAACCGTCGTGACGGTTGGAATAGGGAATAATGCCATGGAATATGATAATGCATACAAATGAAAGGGGGTGTTGAGTGTTCTCTAGAACATTTTTTGTGTTTAAATCTAAATACAAAATATCACATTGAGTATAAATGTAAGTGGGTGGAGGAACAGAAGACGGCCGGAAAGATGAGTGTGTGCAGAATGACATGATGGAAAATGTGGTGGATGATAAGATACGAATGTTAGATACGAATGACAGGGACATATGGAAAAGGAAGACATACTCCGCCGACCCCAGATAACCTGGCAGGCGGATGGCAGGAGGATGTTGATAACATTTAATTCCATTGATACAGTCGAACATCCCATTTAGGTATACAGCGTTGCCAAATTGCTTAAAAATCAATCCTTTTACATCCGTCAGAAATGCATTTATAGCGTGTGAATAAGCCGCTAAATGGCGTATAGGACTGAGGTCAATCTACATGGTGATTGGTTATTATTGAACGTAATATGTCAAAATGTCAAGTTTCACGAATCAAAACTACCAAGTGGTGTATTTGGACTTTAGTCTAACAGTACGCCATTTAGCAAAATTTTCACATGCGATAACCCCCACTGTATTAATGAGGGTCAAATGAATAATCCAATAGATGGCGTTATTTAGGCGTCATATAACAACAAGTCGATTGGTTCCTCCCACCCACCTCACCTCAGCCCCACACACCACCACATCACATTCCGGACCCCGCGTTGAAGTCGGACTTAACGCCATCAAAGGCATTTTTAATCTATGAACACCTTCATTGAGTGAGCTATGTATATTTAAGACTGGTTTATTTGTTCTGTTTTAGCGCTGATCGCGACGTTCGGCGACGTGAACGCGGCGGTGGAGAGGCTACTGGCCCTCGGCCAGCTGTCCATGAGCTAACACGCGCGCCTCCCCCCGCGCTATGGCTCCACTCCGCGACTTACCACCAGACCGATTCTCGCCCACCAGAAATTATGTCCGACTCGACGCAACAAAAATGAGGGTTTTCTAGAACGGAAATTCCGTTAGATCGCCATCTAACGGAATTTCCGTCGACAGGTCCATCTACAAGGAGATTGGTTATTTTTTGACGTGACAATGATAAAATTACAATGTTACATACAAAACATCCAATGCCGTTGAAGTTTGACCTTATGCCTATATTACGACATCAACAAGAAAATATCCTCATTTTCTTCGCAAACAGCGAGGGCTCACTGCGGTTAGTTCCAAAAATGTCACAGTAATGAAATCTATCCGCTTATATATTTTGTGAATTAAAGATTTATTTTTTTAACGTAATTTCGTCTCCGAATTTAACTTATTTCACGAGAATCGGTCAGCGCCGCTCCACCTCCGCCCGCCCTCAGCCGCCGCTGGGCTGATCCTGATCCTGCGCCGGTATGAGGATTGAGGCTTCCCTTGGATCGTGCTTACTTCGAAATTACAAATTAAACAGTTGTTAATTATTGCATTACAATTATTATCACTCGCGATTAAACGTATAGATTAACGATAAATTTTAAAGTGCAGTTACCCGTAATGAAGGGTTGCCGCTGTGGTATATTGGTGAGTCTAAAAAAGCAGCTGAACTATAACAATATGATTCGATCAGAGAACTCCAGTAGTGAAACCCGTTGATTTTTAACTTTACGTTGTATCGCTGGGCGCTCATGAGTATTGACTTTTTTCAATCATTGACCAAGCTCCAGTTATATTCACCCACCTTTGAATCTACTTGTCAGGGAAGCCTGTATTCTATCGATATGTGTAGTTGCCGGCGCGGGATCTATCATATCGCTTGAATCGCTCTACAGTAGTTTGTTTTTGTTGTAACACATCCGTAAAATATAATAAATTTCATGATTGTGACTTTTTAGTTCAAATATTGTGCCGTAAACGTCCTTAGCTAAAACGTTAGTCCTGTATAGTAAATATTTCAAAATCGTTGGTTGCCGTTAGACCCAATGAAAAGAAATTCCCGATTCAAGAAAACACTTCAGATTCTTTCCTTATTTTTTTTTCTTTCAACCAGCCTGACAAAATAATTTATTTCGGACTCGATATCGGGTGGGTGTGTTTTGATTAAGTAATAAATTTACGAATAATATACAGTTATTGAATGCTTTGTCCCATTAGCTGTATTCAAACGTAATAAGAGAGCCAGTCATATGTTGAGTGTTTTATCGATTTCGCGTTTAGTAAATACTAGACTAGACTCCTGAATATAATCGTGGAAATATTAATTTATTTTATACTAAGTAGGGCAAACGTGATTGACTGCTAGAATTTCCAGATGAACTTGACCGTAATACTGGCACTAACGATGTTGTGTGCAGCACCTCTGTGCCGTGAGCGTGAGTGAGTAGCCATAAGCAATAAACTGGATAAACACCAACTAATCCCTGACTGCTATCAGCATGGAACAATGATTGTTTTAGGATTTTATTTCCTGTACACATTGATTTCGATTTCATTCCTTCTTGTTTAGGTATTACGCTAAATTTTTAATGAAGGTATTCTTTCATGTAACAAGTCACTTAATTTATGTATTTTATCGCTATTGTAAAGATATATTCCATTGATTTTATGTAATCTGTTCACTTTTTTTTTTTCATTTTTGATTGATATGAACTTTTAGTGTTGGATAAAGTTACACAATATCGCAGTAGAATTATGTAAATAGTTTTGCTTTGCAACAATAGTATAATGAGAAGCGCAATATCAGGAAATATTAAAATAACATTTCAGCTTTGTATGACCAAGACGAGTATGATTGCATAATTCGATGTATTTATTTTCAGTAAAATGTATGTATTCGCATTATGAAAAAATCAATCAAGTATCATTCGAACAAAATTGCTGTATTCTATAAAAGATACAAATACAGAGCTCATTATTTTTCTTTTTATGTTGTGGTGGTAAAAAATCCTCAGGTTTTTTTTTTGTTTTTAGCTTATAGTAGTGGTTTTATAGTAAATTAATTAAATTTAAGTTGTAAAATATGAAGGTCTACTGTTGCTCAGTTTCCTATGGAAATGTTTTGAAACTATCCAGAATTTATAGGAAAAAACAAGCAGCACTATGCAATGGTATATTATTATGGATAAAAGGTACATCTAATTTATAAAAATTATAGCAATGATCTTTGGTGCATACTTGATGTAGGCATTACAAATGTGTAAAGTATAATTATTATTGTCATACGGCGTGCGAAAGGGTTCCATTTATGTAATAGGTATCTTGAGTTGACGTACGTCGAGACGATTTCAACGGATTCTTTATAGAACCAGAGAGACAGGATTTTAAAGAAGCTTGGCATCATGGTTCACGCCTTGAACTTATACCTAACACATGTTAGTAAACTAGAACATGATTCTTCTTGATCAGGCTCTTTATTTGAAACTTATTATTTTTATGATTATCCTTATCCGTTTTAGTTGAAATATAAGGTTACATTTTTTACACATTAAAATGAGGCGTGTATTCTGTGATGAATTCTAGACTGCTAGAATTGTCTGAAATCGTATGAATCTGGGTATAACATTATTATGTGACAGAATGCAATTATTATAAATAAACATAAACTAAAAAAATCGTTTTATTTACAAATCCGTTACATTAGGTAGGTATCTTAAACCTTATTATATCTACCAGGTTCCTTATCTGAAAAACTGAGAGCTCGTCTACATTATACATTCTTCTTTTTATCCGCGACGCGCTAATGCGCGAGCTTACAAACGCGCGATGAAAACGCGTAATGTGGACAATTTATAACTTATATCTATGGTATATTCTTCTTAGTTTGTGGCTGATATTATGAGTAATGTGGAAACAGGTGGCTTAATTTAAAGCCATCCTGTAACGAACGAGAATATATTATTATCTGTCGCATACAAGTAAAGGAGACACATAGCGCGTGTGAAAGAGAGGGAAACTCCGATTCGGTTCTATCGTCTCCTTTTTATTAGGCCCTCAGGTTTCGTTTGTTTCTTTACAAAAGGTCTACAACCTCATTTTTTGAATTAATAAATTTTACAGTTTCACCGTCGAGATGCTCTTAAATATGACATGGCGATTTGGTGGTGGAATGACAAGTCGCGAGTCAGGACTCGCAAATATTCAATGTTCTCTGTTGTCAGGACCACAGAACAATATTACTCTTAGCGGAGGTCAGGACTCCCGAGGATGCGGCGGCGGAGGAAAAGGTGAAGTTACTATAGCCACTAGAGCTGTAACTCCATTTCCGGAGCAATCCACCTGGCGGGGGCGTATTTGCCACGGATATGACGGTTGCCACACGGTCTTTCCGCGTATATTTCGATATAGAATATATATTCCTATTATAGAAATGTGTAAATATTATGGATTGGTCCATCCATTCCTCATCTTAGCGTATAATTCTTGGTTGCGTCCAAACCTGTCGCTCTGGAGCCCGCGGTACGCTTGGATCATGATTCAGGATTTGGGGAGTATGGTAAATACAATGAAGGAAGTCACTGCCGTCTGACCTTCGCAACCCTTTAAGGAGAACCAGACCAACTGAATCATGGTTACACATTTCAGAAACTATCCGAAACGTGCAGGTTTCATCACGATGCTATCCCTCACGGCCAATCTAATGGTAGATATACGCACAAAGATTTGAAAAATCTAGAGTTGCATGCTCGGATTCGAACCACGCCCCTCGTATGGGAGGCGCGTTTACAACCACTGAGCTATCATCACTCCTCCATTGGATGGGACCCATCCATGACTTAGATTTGATAAAAAAATGTAACATTAAAAGTACTCTGTGTATGCAACTGATTTTGCAAAATTTAACTAAATGTCCCTATAAAAAAGTATAAGAAGTTAGCATAGTAGAAATTAAAATTACTATACTGGTAGAAAATCTGCAGCCACTGACTAAAAACCCAGTATTCATGTTACTCTATGCCCTGACTGACTGATCAAGCGATTCTTTCTGTCGACTGGGCACTGGCTGGTTCCCCAATCCGAGTGCTTGCATCTTCCGTTCCGTTACTTCGTTAAAATTACGAAGTTCAAGGCTACAGCACTAAAAAAAAGTATTTATTTGACAGTAGCAGCAGGCGACATTTGCTGTCATTTTGTGTGATTTTTTTTCTTGGTCTGTGATTTTGGGTAATGGAATGGGTGGAAGAAGTTTTAGAAGATCTTTAGTTTTCATTTAATTTGCAATTCCTAGTAATTACTCAGTACCTGTTTGTATATGATAATTAACCCTTTAATCATCTTTATTCACTGTAAGTTAAAAATGACCTATACCAATAAAATTCCCATTGATAAAAATGAATTCAATCACGCATAAACATTTTTGATATTATTCCAGATGTATTCTCCTCGGCAGAAGATTCTATGGTTTGCATTTAGCACGAGAATCGTTGTGTTGTTTCTACAAGCCTTATTCAATGGTCTTATACCAGATCACGATGCCAACGTCTTTATAAGCCCTGAAGATCCGACGCTGCGGAAAACCTACGCCGATGTAGTAGTCGACAAGCTACTCGGTGGAATGAAGCGGTGGGATGCACAGTACTATATACACATTGCACAATACGGTTACACTTATGAGAACTGTCTAGCCTTTTTCCCACTTTTTCCAATGCTTGTTAGATATGTGGCATATGGACTGTGTAGTTTATTTGGATCTCTATTAAATTACCATAGCACATTACTAATCTCAGCAACTGTACTAAATTTATTAATGTTTATTAAGTCAGCAGATATACTTCATAGATTAAGTCTAAGAATTCTTCGAAGTGAATGTAAAGCATACAAATCTGCAATATTGTATTGTGTCAATCCAGCAAGTATATTTTTTACAGCTCCTTATTCTGAAACATTATTTGCGTGGATGTCGTTTTATGCAATGTTAAAGTGTACTGACAATGAGACACTGAGGTTTGCCAACATTGATATTATGAGTGGTTTGCCAACAGGTTTTTCAATGATTACTAGATCTAATGGCTTGGTTAATTTAGGATTCATATTTTACGCCAGTTTCAGAAATGTGATAGAAAGAACTTTGCCTGAAATTGTTTACAAATATAAGACCCTAAAACATAGGATAATCCTTCCACTATTGTTGCTGCCCTTGTTTACGTCTTGTGTTGCATTATTTTTGACTGTCATAATAGCATTGTTACCCTACATGTTGGTTCAGACATATAACTATTTTAAATACTGTGTTCACAATGACCATAACTTGCCTGAATTTTTGTTTAATTCAGAATATGTATTACCTGGTAGTGCTGAAAGTCCTTGGTGTAACTACTCTTTACCACTTTCTTACTCTTACATACAGAGCCATTACTGGGATGTAGGCTTTTTTAAATATTACCAATTGAAGCAAATTCCTAATTTCATGTTAGCCTCACCAATTGTATTTTTAATATTATACAATTGTATGTCTTACATAAGTAACAATATTAGATTATGTTTTAGACTTGGAATTAAGTACAACATATTCTGGTATGGAACTAGAATGCCGTATAGGCCAAAGCAATACTCCAAGGGTTTTGGGGCCAATGATCCTATAATGTTTGTTTATGTAGTACACATACTGTTTTTGACAATATTCTGCATTATATTTGTGCACATCCAGGTCTCAACCAGGCTTTTAGCATCTGCTAGTCCTATTTTATATTGGATATGTTCAAGTAGAATGAATGTAGGTCCTACACCTACCACTGACCAGAACACTATTAATGAACATTTCCGACGTCTTGGTATAGGAAAAAGGATTCCATCAGACCATCTATCTATTGCAAATTTGGAAGGAGTTGACAATATGTATAGCAAATGGAAAACATTCATAATTTCAAGAAGGATGCCTGATTTCCAATCACGTTTAATACAGTATTATTTTGTTGGATATTTTGTAATAGGTACAGTGTTCTTTTCAAACTTCTATCCTTGGACTTGAAGTAATAAAGTTTGACTTGAACATATCAGACAAACGTATCTCTTTATAAAAATAAATATATTTCTATTAGTAGGTACTCAACTTATTTCACATATCAATTCAATGTTTTTAATATTATTGCACTTCATGTTAACATATTTTAACACAACTTCACTGAATTTAATATTTTATGGAAGATAATAATTACTTTGTAATTCAATTATATGTAGAAACTGAAATTTCAATAATAATAAGCAATATGCATGGAATTTGATAGTGTACATACATACCTATTAGGACATGTAAAGTATCTTGTGCTTAAAGTTAATAAAGAAAGGGGCCTTTCAAAGTTAGGTAGTCCATTATTCTAGTTCAATCATTGCCTTCTTGACTTTACAGAAGTCATAATACCTAAGCATAAAATATTGTTATGTTATATTAAGAGTATCGTTTTGATATACATGTAGTATAATTCTAGTCATTAGTTATTTACATATTGATACTAGGAAGAAAGGGATAAGATTTCTGATTAGTCAATAATTGCAGGTATATGATGCTCCCAGCAACAAGTTTTTAAATATTTGTTGATAAATAACTTTTTTTTAACAATTTTTTTGCAAGTTTTACACAAAATCATAAAATATTATCGTGTTATATAATGTTAATATGATGTATGGGAGTACCTCAAAGTTATTGCTCCTTGCATTCTTATCAGAACATTGATTTTATACAAACATTTATTATGAACTTAAGAGGACTATCCAGTGAAAGAAATATGTCATGGTTTTAATTATTTTATGTATTTAATGTATGGATGATAATAATTAATTATTGATAATGATTCCTGCCACCTGTAAAACTAAGTGCTCAAATTATTTTGGCTTACATAGTGAAGACAATGCATTTAAAATAAATCCAGTAAATATAATAACAATTATCTATGTGATAATGATAACCATAATAAATAAGTATTACAAATAAGTATGTTAAAGCTGATTTAGTGAAGTAGGCATATTATGGGAGATTTTATGTTGCACTTAGGACCCACTTTAAGAGTGCAGAGTAGGTAATGACTATACACGGACCTATTGACTATAGTTTTCATTTCTAAATTAAAAAAAAGGTTATTAAAACCTGTCATGCTATGTCATTCGTTACAATTGTTATAGTCTTGATTGTTGGTGCCACTCTCTTTGGTTGATGCTTCGGCGCTGAGGAATCAAGTCGCACACGTTGACTTGGAGTGCAATGCTTTGACCAGTCAACGTGAAGAAAAGTTCGGAACAGGAAGCTTATGCGCTTCTGGGCCGGGTTAGGCTGGCTAGACTAGCCCAGATCCAATACGGCAAAATATTTACTTGTCAGAAACATGAAAAACCACAAAAAAAGAAAGAATAACTTTGTGGTCCGGACCCTGAAGAGTGACACCAACGCGCGGTGGACAGCATAAGATAGTGCGCTTTTAGAATGGGATATCGAAGGTTGGAATCCCGAGAACGCACCCCTTGAGGAAACCTGCATATTACTACAGCGGATAATTTATCTGAATAAGTACCCACAACTGTTGAGATAATGATACTGAATGAACGAGTAAACAATGATCCAGTTAGCCTGGTTCCCCTGTCAAGGGTTGCGAAAATTTTAGGGAGTTGATTTATTATAATGGTAAGACCTTGATCATGGTATTTCATTGTTTAAGTGTGCCCTGGCCTGTGGCCTTAGCGCGAAGACGTCCCGTAACGAACTAGGATATACTACCTGTCGCGTTCACCCAAAGGCCCTCTGGGACATGAGATGAGGATTTTTTTGGGTCTAGCAATTTTTGCAGTTGTATTCTTAAGTAAATAATAAATAATGTCGTCTCACGGCGAAGCAAAAAGCACTTACTAAATTCACCAAGGTCTCCGGTAGCTTAGTCGGTAAAGCAGTTTCCCGGTTAGCAAAAGATCGGAGGTTCGAATCCCACCCGAAGACTGTCAAAAATTTTTAAGTTATTTATTTACTTGAGATGAGGATTTCGAATTACTAATAGCTTGATTGTTAACCGTCCCGGAGTATCTCCAATTGCCATAAGATCATGTCTATCGGAGCCTAGAGACAGACACATTGAATTTAGGTACTTATTAATACATAGTTA
The DNA here is from genome assembly GCA_019059595.1 of Marasmia exigua. Lineage (NCBI taxonomy): Eukaryota > Metazoa > Arthropoda > Insecta > Lepidoptera > Crambidae > Marasmia > Marasmia exigua. The sequence continues at coordinate 10,413,520 of CM032475.1, read as the reverse complement.
TTATATGTGTACTTAAATAAAAAATAAACTAAAACTCTAAAATTTTGAGTAAGAAATCTCTTTATAACATTGCGCATTCGCCATATTACTCTTTTTAAAAAGATAGCTTTTGCATAGATAAAAGCTTTAAACGCAAAATTTTTAAATTCTATTGTAGGTAACTTCTAGTCAAAACTTATTGTAATTAAATTATTAAGCCAAATTCATTAAGGTTGTGAAGATAAAATGGTACCTATTAAATGAGATGGTCACGATGTAACATAAGTAACTTGGGTTTCACAAATCCAAATTGTTACATATGAATAAATTTTATTCTATTTGAGGAAACGCTAATAATGTACTGAGATCGGTATGTATCTATCTAGTCTAGAAGTGTAAGAAAAACCTATACGTAGATATTTTTCCTTTCTTTTGAAACGGGCGGAGGTATCGACCGCTTATTTGGAAAGTGGGAATACAGCGTTTTTATTTTATGGTCGGATAATTCGAAGTCATTGTTATAAATAATACGTGCATATTTCTACTACTATCTCGGCGTGAGGAATCATGCAGGTTTCCTTACGCCTTAAATACGGTATAGTATTTCGGATAGTTTCTGAAGAGTAATTGTGAGTCGGTTGATCTGTTTCCCCTGTTAAGTAGTTGTTGCGAAGGTCAGACGGACTGCCGTCTGACCTTCGCAATGCCGCTTCATTGTAATTTACCAAACTCCCCAAATCCTGATTCAAGCATAGCGGGCTCCAGAGCAACCGCTTTGAACGCCACCGGGAATTACACGTTAAGATGTGGACTTAACACATTTCGAGTACATACGTGTGATAAGTAAAAAAAACCTTCACTTTTAGGGCACACTACCTTTGAGTCTAGCTAACTGCTTTCGATTGTCTAAACTAGATAGTGTACTTTATTTCAAAATAAAAACATCTGTATGAATATAAAATGTTTTATTTTTTATAAAAATGTGTTATTTTAAAGTTTAAAACATACATTCCATGAACCTAATCTAGACTTGTATAAATTCACTATTACTAAAATTCAGTTTTAAAAGTTAAATTTAAATCTTATTTAATTGTTTTTATCTGAAAATCATATTCTAAAATGCCTGTAGGTAGATACAGAGAGCGATGGTAGTTCAGTGGTTCAGAACGCGCTTACCATGCGGGTGGTCGTGGTTCGAATCCGAGCATGCACATCTGGATTTTTCAAATCTATGTATGTACGTATATTCTACCATTAGCTCGGCGGTGAGGGAAACCATTGTGAGTAATCCCTGCACGTTTCGGATAGATTCTGAAACGTGTTACCATGATTCAGTTGGTCTGTTCCCCTGTAAAAGGCTGCGAAGGTCAGACGGCAGTCGCTTCATTGTTTAACAGAATCTCCAAAGCATGAATTATGGTTTAAGTGTACCCCAGGCTCCAAAGCGACAGCTAAGGATGCAACCGGGAATTAAACGATAAGATGAGGAGGGGGCTGTAGGTACATCAAATTAGGTTACAATCGTTGAATAACTACAAAAGAATTAACATGATTTTTGAGCAATGAGATTGAAGAAATTTTGGGTAACCCGTTTTGGTCTGATCCATTCTTTATTATTATTACATACAATTAGGGTGCTTTTCCACTAAAGATGGGCTATGCAGTATGCTGCTGAGATGTGAAAACTAAAGAACCGGATATCAACCTAGCGTACGTAGCACATCTTTGGTGGAAAGGGACCTTGCGAAACGGTTTATTCCTGCTGTCCACACCGGGTGGACATCGAAACAAGTATTTAAAAAATCCCGTTGTCCACCCCTTCTTGTTTGAAAGTGGGGGTGGATGGAGGGAATTTTTTTAACAATTGATTCCCTGTCCACCCAGGGTGGACTAGTAGAGGGTGGACTGCGGGAATAAACTTGCGAAATTAGCGCCGCCAATAGAGTATTAAGAATTTTTACCATTGTACTTTTTAAGAGAATGTAATATAAATCTACTGGCGGCGCTATTTCCGTCGATGCCTCACCATAACACGCCTTTTAAATTAACGAAGGAATATTCAAAAGTGGACCACTTAAGGCTCTAACATCGGCGATGTAATCTAGGCACTAAATTTTCTGTATGCCCGTTGCTAAATCTCAGCATCATGCTGTTAACTAAACATTCCATATTAGAACGATAAGATTAATATTTGCGCCTAACAGTAGGTACCTACATTATCCATATTAGCATTTGGCAAGTATTTAAATATTTTTCCTTAATTTATTTCTACTATCGAGCGAATCTAGAGTAATTAACAGGGCAGACATTTTAGTTTAGAATTATCAACCAATACTATTAGTAATACAAGAATCACTCACTAACTCCAATTAGATATTCATTCTAACCATAAAATGTCAGTCATTCATTATTACACTCGGCAGTAGAGTCCCCTGACATCGGCTTCGGCGACATATCGGGGGAGATCGTTCCGGTGGTGGAGTCGGGGAGGTCCTGCTGCGGGGCGGCGGCGCCGGGCGCGTCCCCGCCGGCGCGGCCCTACGCGGCCGCCAGCGCCTCGCGCAGGCGCAGGCGCGCGCGCTTCACGCGCTCCTCCTGGCGGCGGACGTCGTCTTTCGTAATGGTCACCGCCGCTATCAGTGGCTGCTCAGGGTTTAAAAAAACGCCTGGGTTCTCAAGAATTGCTTGTTTTCCTCCCGTTTGTCCTGAAAATTAAAACGAAACTTTGATTATGGTGACGTAGGACACACTAGCGACGCCAATCGATTTTATTTTTTAGCTACTAAACTAGATCTATTTTAAACAATTTCGGGGTTACAATCTCTCGGCAAACTCTTATACCATTTATGCCATGCACAAATGTTGGATACGTTTTTGTATGCGAAAAATTGATTCTAATCCAAAATTCGAGTGCAAAACCAGACCAAACAGTTAACTATAAGTATTAAATAAATAGTATATAAGGTGTTTTCCGAGAGATAGTAACCCCCAAATTGCTTAAAATAGATCCGGTTTAGTAACTAAAAACTGAAATCGATGGACGTCGCTAAAGTGACTACCCATCATCTTAAGTAAATCTTTTCAGTTTATTCTAATGTATGAACTGTCACACCTCTCATGTTACTTCAATTTGACTTTCCTTAATTTATTGATATTGAACCTAACGTTCCATTAACGTTAGACGTAAGAAATTACTGGCAAGATTTGAAATACAGACATGTGGCTGTCCATACTTTCGGCGACTGGACTCTATCACAATCATTTTTATTGACGACCTCGATGGCGTAGTGGCGTAATGTTAGCTCCAGCATGTTCTCAGATTCGATACCGGGCGACGGGTCATTCAAGGAATCAATTATTTCTAAATTGAATCTAGTCTGCTTGTACAACCTGTGCGGATAAAGAATGGGATCAGAAATGGCGGCGCATCTATTCACTTTTCGCTCGCACACTATATGCGTCTATACTCGCACCCCACGAGTGCGCATTGCATTCTTTATCCGCACGGGTTGTACTTATTTTTTTATTGGTGCTGGTATACTACATACAGCCCTATTTTCAGTTCAGTTTGAGACTAGCTGAATAGTCCAGTTCACAGACTAAGAAGAAGATGGTCAAATTGGAATTTTCTGGGATATTTATTGAATTATAATTATGAGCATTAAATAAAAATAAAAAATACCTGTAATAGGCTGAGATGAGACATGAAGAGCAGTAGCAAGGGATTGTATGGTTGTAGCATCGGATATGTAGGGACCCAATGGTTTGATGTACTTGGGGAGTGATGTAGTGCCTATAACACCATTTGCATCACATGCAGACAAACCCTGTAAAAATATAATATCCATAAAATTATGAGCACTGCACACAGTGTTTATAAATTATGATGAATTAATTTACTATCCTGAAAGTATTTTTTATTAGTTAATGCTTACTTCCAATCTTTTTTCCCAAAACAACTGTTTTGGTTTTTCCTGTGTGCCATGTTTCAAGTCAGTTTTTACTTTACTCTCTTGAGTCTTATACACAGTCACAGGTTGCTTGAAAATAGATGCAGTTTGACGAATTGGTGGCACCAAAGACGCATCAGAACGAACACCCCTACAAAACAACACAATGTATGAAAAAATAATAAATATGTGTGAAATGTTCACGTTGGATGTATAACTTAAACAAATTAGGTAGTTCAATTTGACTTATGAATTTATTAATTTACTTAAGTAATTAATTAGGTACACATACAGTTGGTAAAGTCAAGGCAGTTGAAAATTACAGTATCCTAAAACAGCATTTATCACTGTCATAATAAAATTTTACTACAATGACAAAGTAAAATTATGAATTATATTGAGATAAAGATTAAATTGACTCTAAATCCAACATAAGCTATACTAGATACATATTTTTACAGTAAATTAGGCAATTTAATTAATAAAAGTACCTCCTAATAACACAAAGATCAAAATTGGTATTCTACGTTAGTAACATGCTACATGAAATCATGCTATTTTAACCACAAGAGTGCAACTGAAATGTTGAAGTTTCATTGTGTGAGTTTTATGACACGAATAATGTTATTAAGTAAAAAATAAGATAAACCTTAGTTGACTATACCTATGGAACATATCCATACTATGTGAACCCACAATAACATTTTAATTTAAAAAGTATATTGATTATGAATCCCTATTATGTATTTCATAAATACTTTTGGATTGATAATGGATATGTAGTTAAACCCTATATGTATAAAATAATATTACAAATCACAATAGTTTATTATTTGATCACCAAAATATGAGATTGCTGATTATGAAGCACAGAAAGATACTAATTAATGTTAATTGCATAAAAATGAGTGAAAAATGGGAAAGTAAGTTAGCAAAGCTGCCAAGGTGAATAATGAAGTATTGTGTCTGAAGCTCTATGAATAAGCTTAAATACTGATTCAGTGTCTAAAGCTGTGCAGTTTACAAACTTGGTCAGATTGTCACAAAATACCAACTAAGACATCCTCACACAAGACAGCACTAAAGTGGTGGGTCTATGGCACACTGATAAGCGTCTATTGAGTACACAGCATTACAAATAGGAACACAAAGCACAGGACCGCACTAAGGACAACAACACAAGTGAGAGTAGTTATGACACCAATGGGAACCTGTAATCAAACTGCGCTCGTGCTTTCTTGGCCTTACACAGCAGCATTGTGTTTATCTGACCCTGCTGAAAGTCGAAACACGACAGGTCCATACTATCACCAAGATAACGAACTAGCTCCGGTTTACTGCGGAACTTTTTACCTGTTGGGCTACAGAAAAGTGGATGTCACTAAGAGATAGACAGTCTGTAACCGAAGTAGCTGGGCTTTTTACTTACACCCTATTATAGTGAAAATAAAATCATTTATTAAGTTTACTGAAATTAGTGTAGTCTTAATGAATAACCAAATGTATAATTGACTTAAATTGAAAAAAAAAATGTAATTTCAATGAGATTTTAGTACGTATGATATTATGATCTACATTAATCCGAGTTCAAGTTGAATTTCGTAAAAAATAAAAAGATGCATATGTACATTAAGATTAAAAAATAATATTTACAAGTTGATTTATGTACCTGTAGTAATAAACATCAACTTTGCCAGCAGAGAGACCTGACTTTCGTAAAACTTCTTCTCTTTGCCACCCTTTAGGTAACGCAGAACAATCCATTTTTTTTCTTTCTATTGAAATATTCATTATTTTCGTCCGTGATACCTATACAATATCAGTGTAGTGGTTATATTCTCTGTGACTTAGAGCAAGAAAAAGAAAGCCACAAGAAAGCTAACAAAACAAGACCCTGAGCCTGAAGATCACACTGAAGACCTCGTATTTGTCTTCGATGCTGCTGACACATATGCTGACTGAATGAATTGTAATACAGAACTGAAGATCAAAGAAAATAATATATTATCTAAGCTGAAGACTGACTGAGCAAGTAATCTGACCAAAACAAAATATTTTACTAGGTACCATACTACTCTTTGCTAGGTACTCTACTCTTTGACCAAAACCAAATCTGACCACAAACCAAAGAGTAGTATTATATACCGGAAAAAGAGAGCCCTCTGGAGAGAGTTTTGTGCAAACTCTTTGAAAGCAGCGCCTCTAGCGACTTGATTCCGAACTTTACGTTACGTCACGACCGTTACGTCACGACCGCTACGTCACGGTATTTTCAAAAGTTACAAGGACACTAGGATACGACTATTTCTTCTTATATAATAAATTATCAACTTTTTCTACACGAAACTAATGTTGATAATTTATTATGAAAGAAGAAATAGTCGTATCCTACCTAATAGCATTTGAAGAGCTAATATTAATACCAGAAGGGAAGTGATTGAGTAAAACTACAAGAATAAATTATAAATACATTAATTAATATAAAAAAAACTTTTTGTTTTCTATTTTTATAATGTTTGAATTTGTTATAATGTATTTGGGCCGCTCTCTTAACTTCATCATCACCATCAAAAGTTAATTTTCCAATTAAAATAACATTTATTGATGTATTTAAAAAACACCCTTTCTTCCTTATGAACATCACACTCAAAAGGACAGTCTATTAATAAATCTTGGTACAACAATTTGATTGGGTTAGGAAAAACATGGACTGGTGTACCTGAGAGACAATAATACATTGTTACATTAATGCTGAGGGATATTCTTTCCCTGTCCTATGATAGTATCATATAATAAGTAATATAAGAGTCGACTAGAAGGCAACATGCACATAACACCTGTGTGAGAGAGGGAAAACATTCCAATTTACCATTTTTTTAAATTAGTCATTCATTCGTAACAATTCATTAGATTTTATTTTGTCTAGACATTTCAAACTAGTAAATATTTCTTGATAAATAAGAATAGGTAATTTGAAAAATTGTAAATTAATTAAATATTTTTTATAGGATGTAAATAATGAGATAGCGGCATCTAGCACAACTTTAAGAGACTACAAAGAAGCCTATTTCAGGATCATGTCGCTAGATGGCTCTACTTTCTATGAAAAAAATCCTATGTTCCGACTGTCATACCCCTGCCACAAACTATCTGACATACTACTCTTTGTACATATCTGACCAATATGACAGGGACCAAGACCAAACATGGACCAAACCAAAGACAAAAGGCACTCTATGGTACAGATAACTATATGTAGCTCTCTGGTACGTAACAGAGCACAGTATGCATAGAAATGTCAAAATTATATTTTTCTCACAGGGCAATACCAGTCCTATTATCGGTCATAAATTGTGATTTTTTTCGTAAACGGTTGTGGTTTTTCGACTGGTTTTCGACAGTTTTTCAGTGATAGGATTTTGTGAATAAGTGTTCTATTAATCGAATAAGACAAGCTAAGATATTTATACAAACCGATACACCTTGTACAAGTTAAAGAAGTAAGTTTTAATATTTTTACAATCTTGGTATTTCATAGAGAGAATTGTCAACTTTATTGGCATATATACTTTCACTTCGTTATTTTTATAGTTTTTACGTGTCCATACATATTATTTGCATTAGAAATATTGTAATGATTACACATTTTACGATTCTGTCTTAGCAAATTTATTAAAAAAGTTATAATTACTGCCAACCGAATGTTGTGTGGTGCACCAAATATAGTTTCGTGTCTTAACATTTCACTTCTTAACTTTGATTTGTGTTACATTTCTTTTATTGTACATTGTTGTTCTATGAACTCTTTTACACGTCATTTAATTTTACTTGAATTGTTGGTATAATAGAAACAAAAAAATCAAAATCATGTGTGGAATATTGAGGTCAGATAGATGTGTAACATTCAATTGTAAACTTGTAACAAATATTTTTTTGGAACAGCCTCTTCGATCCTTAGCATATTCTGTTGATTTTACTGAAGTATGGATGTTTCCCTATTGGTAACGCCCTATTGGTTGAGTGGTTTAAGTACCGGGCTGTGATCTTGGGGTCCTGGGTTCAAGCAAAAATTATGTTCTGAATTTTTCAAACATAGCTTGGGTTTGTGATCACCAGTCTGCATTAGGCAAGGGTGGTGATTAAACCTAATCCCAACATAATATAGATGACTTGATTTCTATTATGAAGGCCTTTGCCCTGCAGTGGGTCAGTTTATAGGCTTATTTTATGATACTTGTCGGGGCAAGCGGGTCACGCACAAAGGACCTAAGGAGAGTCTATATGCGGAAAAAGGAGTTCACTTTACATTACATACAGGCTGATACTTTACTTTACTTTATGGATGTGTCATATTTTTAAAACCCCTAATAGCTGGTCAGTGGGTGGATTACATTACTAAGTAGACACAATTTGGAATGTTGTTGTATAAATTGGACTATTTTTGTGATAAAATGAGCATCCTATTTTAATTGCATGAAATTTCACAAGTTTTCCAGCACAAGTAAAATAAGGATTTTCCCAAAAAAGGTCAATGAAACATTGATAAAGTAGTTAGAAAGACTCATTAATTCGAATTTCATACCATTTTCTTTCATGTCAGGGAAAATCATTTTTTTTAAAGAAACTTTCATTTAAATTTGATCTACAAAAGCGGGTTTGTTTTCAAGAAGTCACGGCAAATATTGGAAAAATTTACTATTATTTTCTTAAATAAGTACATTACATATGAAAAAAATATTCTGGCCTAAAAATACGATTGCGGGATTCCTCGTAAAACAAAAATGAAATATGTTGTCAGCTTGGGTTAATATAATTCTATATTTTTTAATTAAAAATTAATATCGCTATGTCAAGCGATCTTTGAAGGATTCAAAGAACGCTTGACGCTCTTAATCCTTCCGCCTCTGTAACGCATCGTAACGTTAAAACTACTAGACCCCTTCGCCCAATTCGTGTTACGTAACACTTGCACGGTCTCTAAGTGCTAAGGCCATTACTGCCCGCCTGATCACTTTTACCACAAAGTCCTCTGAACGATAACACACAGATTTAACCATTCTTAGCTGAAACATTTACATTACCTACAAATTGTGGAAAAAGTCTGCCTGAATAATGAATAATAATAAGGAATTTCCTCCAAATAGATGATGATACACCATCAAATTCATGAGGTGTTAACCAGGCACACATATTCTCGCATTCACTGCCTTACGTCCCACAAACACGCCCAATCACACAACCACACAGATCATCACAATCAAGACTCATTACCCCCACCACATCACAATCAGATCCGTAGTGTAGGAATTGTACATGGCCTAGGCCCGTACATTTCTGAAAAGCCAGCAAATAGCTGTGGTACTCAGGGTATAAAGAACATAATAATAATAAATTGAAAACGAACTCCTTTTTGCTTTGCTTACTGACACATATATTTTTAAAACGGTTTTACACTTTGGCCCTTTTATTCCAAAACGTGGCTTAAAATAAGTGGTGGGATTAATACTGGGAATAACTGAAGAACTAGAATAAACATTATTACAAAACTAAGTTTAACATTATTTAGTATGGCAACTATAATACTCAAGTTAAACCACCTGGATCCCTAGTTTAAAATGAGTACTAAAATAATAACCTCAAAATTTCGATTTAGTAACCATGACAACTTATCCCTGTGACAGTTCATTCCACTTTACACCAAAGTTATTAGTGAGAAAGTAGATAATTTATTTTTTGCATTTAATCCCAAAAAAAAAAGCAATTCCTATGCGTATTACTTGGAAACCATATTTAGGTAAATATTTTAATTTATTGTTGCTTAAAAACCATTCATTGGAATTTTTACTTTAGACAATAAAATAAGGTTATGTAAAATGAAATGTCACTGAACAAATGATTGAATGATTCGATCAATTTTGACACTATCCTGTGGTACTAAGTTGTCTATAGTTAGTCGAGGATTTGGAATAAAAATTTAAGAACTAACATTATTCCGTAGTAATCATGAACTTGCTAGTTTAGGATTAAAAGCGGTATCAGAGGAGTTTTTTGTAATAAGAGGGTGGGTGTGCTGCAGCCGCTTTCAAAGATGTAACTATTCCTTAGCCTGAACAAAACCGACGAAATTTCTAAGCAAACTTGAGAGCCGGGCGAATGTTAAATCGAATAAGAATCTAGCTGTCGTAGGCTCTTAAACTCATCAATGGTGATGTACTTTAAGGTGACAAAGTGAAAAGTTAATTTGAAATGTGCGACCGCGTCCCGCGGCTGTTAACACTCTCACGCGCTCAGCTCAATTATCTGTATCAATAATTCACGCTCGACGAATGTCAAGTTATAGCCTTGGACTTTCATTTCGCAAATATAAATTCTCAACTTTTACAGTTTTTAAAAACACTGCAATGAAACATTCAGACTTAAAAACAGGAATTCTAACATTGTACTTGGATATGTATTAAAGGGTGGAAGAATAATAATTGAAAATTGATTAAATATCGATCTGCCAATTAGTCATCATTATCTGGGCGCGTCTTTCCCACTTGCGGCCAAAGCTGTCACTTCCGGTCCCTGGGTGAGCTTGAACCATGGTACAGGATTTGAGAAGTCTAGCGGTTGAGTTAATGGTAGAATATATACGTACTTATCACATATATTTTGATTGGTCGTATTTAACGTTCCCTCAAAATTAATAAATTGCTAACCTAACCTTTTTGCACACCACAAATACTAATTGCACATCAGAATCATAGTGATATGCAATCAGTATTTTTGGTGTGCAAATAGGTAATTTTAAGAGGGCTGGTTTAATATTTTCCTATTTTGACAAATCCTGAGGTGCATGCTACACGGTTGCGAACCAACGCACCATTAAGAAGCCGCACTTTTTTAACACTGATTGACCCATGGACAAACATTCATGTAATTAACACATATGTTAGTTCAGGGTCTGGGTGTAATATATGTATTTTAATATTTTTGATTTTGACGACGCATCTTTGACGACTTCCAGCCTCCCGAACAGGCCTTAGCACCATAGACCACATACATACGCTGTGGCAGGTTATACAGAAGACCGAAGAGTATAATCTGCCATTATGCTTAAGCGTTTGTGGACTATTAGAAAGCCTTCGATTCTGTCGAGACCTGGTGGCTTAATTTAAAGCCGTCACGTAACGAACGAGAATATACCTGTCTCACCCAAACAAAGGAAAGGCACACAGCGCGTGTGAAAGAGAGGGAAACTCCGATTCGGTCGTAACGTCTGCTTTAAATTAGGCCCTCTGGTCCGTGCTACAGTCTCTTCAAAGAAAACGCCACATTGTCAGTCCGTCTTCAGGACCAGGAATCAAAACCCATACCTCTCAAGCGAGGTGTGAGACAGGGCGACGTTATATCGCCGAAACTGTTGGACCGGGTTGGACTTGGCATCAATATAAATGGCGAGACGCACCTTCGATTCGCAGACGAAATCGTAGTCATGGCTGAGACCTTGGAGGACTTAGGCACAATGCTCGACGACCTCAGTAGAATCTCCCAACAAGTGGGTCTGAACATGGACAAGACGAAAATTATGTCGAATTCTCATGTCGTACCCACTCTTGTACAGGTTGGAAGCTCTACACTGGAAGTTGTGGACGAGTACATCTACCTCGGACAAAAAATCCAGCTTGGTAAATCCAACTCCCAGAAAGAGGTCGATCGACGAATCCAACTCGGCTGGGAATTTTCGGAGAACAGACGCCATTGGGGTGGAAAGGTCCTCGGGTGGAGGCCACGTACAGGAAGTCTCAGACGTGGCAGGCTCCCCACATGGTGGACCGATGATCTGGTGAAGGTTGCGGGAATCCATTAGATGCGGGCGGCACAGGACCGATCCGTGTGGAGAATTGGGGGAGGCCTATGTCCAGTAGTGGACGTCTATTGGCTCAAATGATGATTTGTAATTCCTCTGTTGTCCGATATCTGTAACATAAGCTACTCAGTCAGAATCAGGCCAATGTATGAGATGTTGTATGAATTTATTATTACAGAGCTTCCGTCGCTCTAGCCAAATCCATCGCTGTAAATTAGTGTAGGTAAAGATGTGTCTCTTGGTTAGCATTTTCTTACACAGAAATCATATATCCCTTCTGTGAACCTCATGAATCGGTGTTGATGATGTTGAGGGTACCTCAGCGCATAGTACAACGAGATACCTACCTAGGTGGTACTAGTATAAATGCACAGCAATAAAGAGTAAAGTTAGTTTCATCGCCTACCGATAGGTAAAACCCAGTCGCAAACTGGCTCTGTCAACTTAACAGTGGTTTATTCACGTCTCAATGTCCTGGTTGCACTACGAGTACCTACATATATCAAACAGTTTAGGTTTATCAAAATGTAATATCAGGTGAAATCATATAAACTAATATGTATAGGGAAGGTAGGTACGAGTTTAAAGATCAGATTAAACTTAAACCAAAAATCTTTTCAATGTCAACTGGAATTTGTACCTACACAAATGTAGGTAGTCTCTCAAGAAATGTACATACGCTTGACTGAATAAAAGCTCCGCATTAATGCCCGAGCCTAGAGCAACATCACAACGGTCCTATTCACGATACCATAAGGTAGGTAACAAAGTTAGTGGTTTAGGTGTCCCCGCTGAATTGCTTTGCAACGAATACAAGTAAATGCCAAGGCAAGGCACAGTGGAAGCGCGGGCGGGCGAAGCAAATAACCCGAAAAGCCCTGTAAGTTATTAAGGTTTTCTGTTATCAGTGGTGAGGGAAGGTAGGGCTGCTTTGTTGCTTTAGCCCAAATGTCAGGCGTGGCCTGTGACGTCACCGTGTGCTAAAATGGCGCGGCATTTCGCTGTGCCGCCACGCCCGTGCCCACCCTAATCTCTGTCACGACAGGGTTGCCTAAATCGTCCCCCAAGGTTCGCTCTTAGAACTTGCCTATTTCTTTAAGGCCCACTATAAAACAGGTATGTAATAGTAAGACCAAGGAACTTACCTAACTAATTCCAGTTGATCTTTCGTAGACAATACAATGATGAAATAAACATCCTTTCGAATTTACGTTTTGTTAGCCACTGGCCCCATATTCATTCAATGAGTCACTCCGTTGTAGGTGAGTACTTGTTACTCATCTGTTTAGTTAGCTATTTACTCGTCTGGTTGATAGATCGATGGTAGATCAGATGATAATAACGTGCGCCTTCTTAATGGTAGGTCGTGAGTTTGAATCTAAGCATGTACCTGTAGATTTTTTAAACCTATGTGTATATTTGTACCATTCGCCCCGCGGTGAACTGCTCTTTCGGGATAGTTTCTGAAACGTGTAATCGTAATTGGTTTTTTCTCCTATCAAAGGGTTGCGAAGGTCAGGCGGCAATCGCTTTATTGTAATTACTAGACTAACAAGACAGTGATGCGTTATAACTGTTTCTGTATTACATACCAACTTACATTATATGTATACTAGCCTAACTTAGGGGCGAGGCGCGTCACACACTACACACCAAATCCTACATCGTGGTCTATAGAGTACGCCGGTATAACAGGGAGACGAAGAATTATACTCGTAGGTTGATTCTCGTAAACTAATCATTATCATCATAGCATTTTGTCCCGGTTGCGTCCCAAGCTGTCGCTCCGGAGCCCGGGGCGTCTCCTAGCAAGCAAACACAGACCATGCAATTAAGAAATTGAGCCAGTCGGGATTCAAACGTGACACTTTCTGCGCTGGGGCGCCACACCTTAGTCAATAGAAAAAAAAAACTACGTAGGTAGTCAAATCATTTTTAAAAAATCTAACCATTTCCCATGTCAGGTCAGTATTTAAGCTGATGACTTTTTACTGTTCGCGTTTTGCGTTAGTAGAATCTTTTTTGTATTATGGGTTATTGCGTCGCTATCATTTTTGCTACTTTCCGTGCCCATTCAACATTTGAATCTGTTAAAATAAGAGCATATTATTTGCATATTTACTGTATAAATGTGAAAGAAAATCTTGCCTGTTCGTTTGTCTATTAGGTTCTTCGGCTAATCCACTCGAGCGATCTGCGTGCTTCATTACTGGAAAATAAGCCTAAATAAAATTGACATTAACGTCATTTCGATTCGATATTTCTGAAATAATCAAGTGCGGTCGCATCACGCATGATTTAGGTTACAAAGATGAAATTATCTCTGTAGTTGTAATGTCAATCTTGTACCGACATTAATTTCTAGAACAAAAGTTTTTGAAAATAAAATATTTAGGTAACATAGTTTTGGATCCCTTTTCATATAACGTTACACTTGGTATATAATTATTGGTTGAGAGTTTAAATAATAGCTTTATCATTTCATTATGCTCGTTTCCTTTCCGTAGATTAATTGGTGCATTATATTTGTTCCAGGTAATCACAATGGCCTTTAAAATTTGCCACGCAAACGTCAGTCTACGAATTTTGGCTTGGCTTTAGGTTTGTATTTTTATAATTTTAAATTCGATACCTTTTAAATACCATATTCATTAGCTATAAGTATGATACATAACGACGAAATTATGATCGATGATTTCGAAACCTGCAATAATGATGACGTTTCACTGATACAGTTTTTTATTATATTATATTTTAGTTCTGAATTTTTGACTGAGACCGCCTTACCTATATCAAATTTTTGCTCTTGTATTCAGGAAGGCTTGATGGTCTCAGTTCAGAACATATCTCTGCTAGTTTCGCATCTATTTCTAGGCACATAAACTGAGATAGATGCGCGTATATTTTTTTTTTGGAATTTAGGCGCCATGTCTTTTTTCGGCGAAAAGGAGTCCATTTCATTTGACTCCTACTCTCCGAAGTGTTTCCGTGCCAGTGACTGACCACCTCGAGCTATTGGGCTTAGATCTGTCGGCTAGTCTTAGTTTCAGTCGTTACATTGAGTCCATAGCCAAAACTGCAGTTATAAAGCTAGGCATCCTTTGGAAGCTCTTAAGTTTATATGGAGCTCAGGTTTGCTCCTGCTTGAAGGTGCTTGTTTTCACCTCTGGGACGGTTCTGCCCGGTATCAATTAGACGTTCTAAACTCAATAGAGCGACGTGCGAAGAGGCTCGTCGATGACAACGCACTCTCCGAAGCTGTCCTGCAGAGCCTGGACCAACGTCGACGTGTGGCATGCCTCTCGGTATTCTACCGGATTCATTTCGGGGAGTGTGCGGAGGTTCTACATAATTTGATCCCCCCAGCCCATTCCATCACCGGACGACAAGGCGCGGCGAGGGCTTACATCCTTATTTGGTAGAACTACCCCTTATCCGATCGAAGCGATTCGCTTCCACATGTAATGTCCTTTCAAATAATTTCCCATGTATATCTTTTAAAGTATAATGGTAGTCTTAAAAATTGTGGATGCCATCCTTCATATACTCTATTTAATAAGGTTGTGTACATGCTGTGTTCGAGATACTACGTTTTATTTCGGATAATTTTGCAAACAACTCAGAATTTCTAATTACAAAAAGAGCTGTCTCTAGAATGTTAAAAGCAGGAAATGTAAGTAGTTTCAGAGCTTTAAAAAAGGGTTTGCAATTGTCCTCTGGTTTGATATTGCCCATCGTTTTTGAGCACTAAAGATATCATCTCTTCCCACTGAGTTCAGAATGTGCTTTCACCCTTTTTACAACTTCTCATCTCTTTTTCGATAAAATTTGCCTCCGGCCACATTGGCAACTTAGATTCACAACCAGTTGCCGAAGAAGATCTGACATTCTTGCTACTCAACCAGTTGCCAATCACGATAGATTTTTCTTTTTTCGCAATTAGTTGCCTACAAAACTATTTTTCCCCCCAAAACACAGAAAACCAAGCCTGTTGAGTTGATAAAACGAATAAATCTAATGAATCAACTAAAGTCACAGGGAACGGACATCTACCCAGCTGCTGTACGTTTGTATGCATAGGTAGGTGTTGTCGGGTAAATGTAGATTTTCCTTTCGTTAGATAGTTTCCATTGTTAGTCAATACCAGGTGTTTATTGTTCGGTTGTCAGCGGTTGATAGATGTTGTGCCCACTATAACGCCGATGTGACCCAAATGCAAAAACGTTGCGGATTGTCTGACTAGCCGTAGCCTTGAATAAGGGCGTCCTGCTTTTTTCACAATTTATTTAGATAATGTTGATTTGTCGTGTCGTGTTGTCCGAATATTGACCCGAACAACAGTTCATTGGTATAGGTCGTTTTTTACTACCAATATTAATTACTCAAATTATTTTAATCTGTACTAAATAATGAACGAAAGGCACGTACGAATATGTTACCTACCTATGGATAAGTTCCTATAGTTAAACATCGCAGGATATCACAAGTTACAATAACAAAGAATTTCACATTATTGTTGTATTATAAATATATACCTACTTCATTAAAAAAATATATAGGTACATATATTATCCTTGATTTTTCAAAATTTTATATTTCTTTAAATTGTAGCTTGAAGAATGTTTGTTCAATTCGCTACTGTAATTTCATTTATCATTATTGTGAATCTAAGACATTTAAGGCTCTACATCGGTGAAACTATTTATATAGATTTATAATGATTGTAACCATTATGAGAGGCTTTAAAAAGTACTTCTTTTAATACTTGAAGAAAAGTATAAAGTATTTTGAGACAAATTTATGTAATCATTAAAATTATTTTAAATATGCGAAAAATGACTACTTTTAGGAATTTTGAAGATTATTGTTACTGACGCGTGTAAAAATTATTGTTATGCATTTAAAAACATTATTACCTCAAAGTAATTGAAAATTAACTTTTAAAATATCTATTATAATCGCCACAATCAATAAAATCTTTTGGCGGCGATAGTTTCGCCGATGTCCTTAATGGCCTTAATGAAAATATCTCTTTATAGTGTACACTGTACAAGGCTCACTAACTTGTCAATATTTGGGATTTTTGAGACTATTTTAAACGATAATCATGTAATATCGTAATGGTAACTATCGTCATTTTAACTATAATCACGAATTTGCTGTATATGTTACTGTAAAAGCCTGAAATACGGTAATCCTTAAGATTGCAGGTAAAACCTAAGATTTACCAACTTCAGTTGGTAAAAACCTAAACTACGATAAATCTTAAGATTTACAGCTAAAATCTAAGATTATTAAGAATTTGGGAAATTGGAAAGATTCCTTGCTTGACTGATGAAAATGCTTGATTTAAAGACAAGCATATACGGGTCATGTTCTCTCTCTAATTTAAGGGCGACGCTCTTGTCGGTGGAGTAGTCTCCATTCCTCTCGACTCTGCCAGCACCTTTTATTCCTTGTACGACATGACATTTGCTTTTTCCTTAAGCAAAAATCAATAAAACGTTTTACTTTTTAATTTATGAGACCTTGAATTGAGCACCTTTGTATGAAAATTACGCGGTGTTCCGATTTTTTTGATGTCGAGTGTATGATTTATTTAAAAATGTATACGATGGGAATTTACACAGCAGGCTATAAGAAGGTGATAATTACCATGTATTTGAACAAAAGCTGCTAAACTTATGGCATAGACTACCCATATCTACACACATAAGTGAAATCAGACCCTGTCATCTTGGCATTAATAAACAATGGGGAATTAGTCATAGGTTAGCCAGCATGTTTTAAAACACATGGGAAATAACATATTGCTCACAATTGAAGAACACTCCAAGTTAGTAGGTAATAAAATCGTTTTATTGTTCGTATTTATGATGGAAACCTTCGTCATATTCTAGGTATTCAATATTTTGTATATAAATAGTAAAAAGTAATACAAAATTGAATCTAAAGGGTTTTTTATCCATTATGAAATTAAAATGAATTAAGAACAAACTATCGAATCTCACAAGTCATCGACTGTATGCATTTAATAGTTGAGAAAGTTAACCAACCTCTAAAAACCAGGTGAAGAATGTATGGAAAGGAAACTTTGAAATTACTGCAGAAACTTCTTTGGAGTGAAAACTAAAAATCATTACCTCTCACTAATAAAAAAAAGGTCGAGTTTTGACCTTGTTTCAGATACACGGTTAGAGAAGTGAAAATTTAAGTTATATACCCAAAAGTGGGTACCTGGAAGCCTGAAACCTCATCTGGATTAAAATGTATCGCATAATGTTGTCTATAACCTAGCTCTACGAGTCTATTTACTGAATAAAGATAGCCGTGTGATGGGTGCCGCGCCTAAGTCAATCACGCCCCTCCGGGACCAAGCATTAATGTTCCTGAAAGTAGAACACGGAACTGGATAAAAGTTTTACGCCAAAGCAAATCTTCTTTGTGGATGCTAAGGTTTATTGTCGCTCAAATAGCCCTAGCAAGGGGTTGCCTCTATTGACTTTCAAGGCCTTTATTGGCGGCATAGCCTTAGTTATGGTCGATAAATATGTTATAGTTGTGGAATCATGTGCCTGAAGGCGGAAATTAAACCTAATATACTACTTACTCACTCGCCAAAATTGTAAAAGCTTATGCCATGCTTTGGTTATAAATTGTTGTTTAGATGAATATTGTACCTTTAGGTATTATAATATGATCTTTTCCTCCTCCTCATCTGAACGTGTATTTCCCGGGTGCTGTCGCCCTGGAGCCCGTGATACGCTTGGACCATAGTTAGGATTTAGGAAGTCTGGAAATTATAATGGAGATAATGTAGTCTGACTTTTCCAACCCTTAGACAGGGGAAGCCGACCAACTGGATCATGATTACACATTCAGAATCGTGCAGGTTTCCTCAAATGTTTTTTCTTACCGTTGAGTTTATATGGTCTTCTATCCATTCTTTTATATTTTGGCGAAGATTCCTGTGTCGCTTCTTGATGGTGAGATCCACACCTCACGTATTTTTACAAATGAAATATTCCAGAAATAATTTCTTCTTTAATCCAAAATTTTATACCGAATGACTGTATTTTCAATTTAACAAGCGACACCATGTATGTCTCAATAAGATTCCGGGCCTACCTAGCTACAATCGCAATAATTGGCCCAATGCCAGGGTTCTCTTTTCACAGATTATTCACTGAATTATTTTTAAGCCCAGAAACAGATTTTTTTTTATAATAATTTTATAAACAAAAGACCGCACTTTGCTATTGCATATGCAGTAATTATCCTTGTATATATATATATATCCTTCAGGACAGGAAAAATAGATTCCAATAGATATTTCCTCTATATAAGCAAGAAAAATAATAGTTACAAATGAGATCAAAATAATTACGTGCACGTAATCGGAGTAATAATAAATCTAATCATAAAAATCTGCGCGCATTTTGAAAAATAATTTACGCTAATATCTAATAAATAGACATTTTTTTGTTTACACCAATTGCATAGTTTATGCTCTATCCTAGACATCGTAAAGTCCACAAATAAAAATATCAAAAGCGTCGTCGCGATTTGTTCACCGGCGATTGTTCCCTAAGCATGTGGTGCGAAAATGAAGTCATGGGCGCGAGTTTGTTTACGAGCCGCCCAACTATTCGCCAATATTCGATGTTGCTATAGTTAACCATATTTATGTACCGGAATCACGAGTTCTAGCTAAAACTCATCTCCATGGAAGTCCTCACATGTTTCTTGTTTCAAGAGTTACGTAGAGTTAACAACATTCGATTCGCAAATGTTATAATGTCTGCTTCCAGTTCAACTTTCCGCCCATGTTTACAAATCTACCCCGGAATCCTTTTGTAATCATTATTCATTAGATAAATCACTATATTGTACATATTTTAACAGCTGCTTACAATCATTCAACGCCTCGGTTCACATCATTAGTAACAATAAAAGAAACAAACACGCCTTTTGGAAAATTACATCCATTAAGTATGTACAATTTACTAAAAAAGTCTTCTTTGAGTGCTAAAATGTTGTCAATGAAAGCGTTAAGTATGTAATCTTAATAGTTTAAATATTAAAGTATTTAACATTAAACGATATTTGTAGAGGGTGCAACATTTTCTTGTGTTACCATAATATTCGGTTCGTCCATAAATTATTACGTCACATACGTATACACTACGGGTAGTGTAAACCTCACCCGACACTCAATATGTGATCAGCTGTGACAAGGACGAGGGAGGGGTAAAAATATAATTAAATTCGTTTTATGTATGTATTTTATCGATGACCCCTACCCAACCTGACAGACATAATACCAACTACTTATATATTTTGAACATGTAAATAATGTCTAAATACTACAACGTATAGCAAAGTTAATTGCAAAATTCTGAGCTGTTTGTTAGCATCGTATAAATTCCGCACTCACGCGAGCAGGTTCGCAAACAAGGCCCTGTAATAGGTACCACGCATCGCGTGACGCACCAATGTCCGCAACGATCTTTGTGTCTAATATCCGTTCGCTTAGTTAATAGTCATCGATCATATCATATGTTGCAAGTTGTCGTTGAAAGCGACGGCGACTGCGGGCTCGGTGCGTTGATGGTGCACTCGGTGCACGTGCCCTCGGCCGGCACTAAGTATTTTGCTCGCGTAAAAAGCTCTCGGTTTATCAAAAGTTTATTTATATTAATGGTTTAAGTTAAGGCGCACAATTTACTTATATCTACAACAATATCTAGTCGCTTGCTAGAAACTCATATTTATTTATTTTTCTATTATACCTCTACTGAATAATAATTATACTTCTGAAACCTAAAATATTTACATTAGAAGGTATTAAAATATTTGTTGAAACTGTACCGCAACTATTTAAAGACATGAAAAATACAATTTTAACGATGAAACGTATAAATTTTTATTAAGTAATTTAAAGTTCAAAAGTAAGTTAAGGATATCGACTTTTTTATGTGTTATCAACTGTTTCACATTCTCTTAACATTTTGGTCATCTTTGTGGTTGAGGCTGATCGCATCTCAGTTTGTAATGATAGTTTTATAACAGTTTGTTTAGTTCCGAAAGACTTAATAAATCCTAGCGAAGCAAACGCGGCGATGGACTGGGAATCGAACGAAGTTGTCAGAACGTTAGGAGTGGTCCGTTGAGCGACTCACCTTGAGGTTTGCTGTTACGTACGCTAAAATACACTATCAAAACAGTGCGTTGCGTTCACTGTGGTGAGTCGCACGTTAGCCAAGCGAGCGCCTGTTCACGGTGTTAAAAAATCCGTGTTTAACCTTAACTAATAAATGTAGACTTGAACGTGACTTAGTGCCTTAAAGGACTTATGGTATCACTAAAGCGCATTTTCCTCAAGTATAGTGGTAGACGTTATTTTCGTAAAGTGAATGTGGCGAGTTTGCGGCTAAGCGTCTCATTGGATTGTCTGAGATTCGTCTGGCTGAAACCTAAATTCGCGATGTGAGTTTTTAATATTTTGCAAGTGTTTTTGCGGCTTGTATGCGCATTGTTTTCTCTTCGGAACTTTGTAAAAACAAAACGTTTTAGAAGATATTGTATTACAAGTAGTTATAAGCTAGTCTTAACAAAATAAAATAAAGTTTTTGACACAGAAAAAGTTTCTTCGTGCCCATTTGCGTGTGAGTGAATGTTAATCCTATTGCAGCGTACACAACTGACAGATCAAAAAACAATAAGTTGAAGATTTATCAGATCCATGTTGTCATTTTAATGAAATTTTGGTCTAATAAAATGAATCCGTTAACTAAGCCGGATAAGCACAAGTAAAGTAAGGTAGATGTAATGTAGGTGACAAGCATTATTTTTGCTGTTTGTCACAGCAACACTGCATTAACCTGAATTGCCATATTTGCCTGTTTGCTTTGCTTACCGCTATCATGTTATAAAAACAGTGCCGTACAAATGTTAAGAGGAGAAACATACCTATACAATAAATCGGTTGTTCAACTTTATATTGTATGGAATTGTGTGTCGCAGCGTAGTCGATTTTTTTATGTACGTTCAGCTCATACACTTAGTTGTCGTAGGGTTTTCATAGAATTATATGTGCCGCGATGACATCAGCCTCCTCACCTTAGCTTCCTCGCATTAGTGGTCGTAGTTTTAGGCGATACGCTAGGTTTAAATATAATAAATATATGTACTGAAACTAATAGTCTAATAATAATATACATATGTATTATTTATTCTTAACGATCAAAATTTTATGCGTGTTAACAATCAATATTTAAAATATTACAAGGTTTTTACAAAAACCATTTTTATTAATCACTACATTTCTCTATCCGAGTCTCTATTGAGTTTAGTTTACTAATAAATGAAATCACTGATGGCTAAAGTAATTTAGCCTTATGGTTATTGCTAAATTAATTAGAATTAGTACATACATCACCATTACCTACATTGTCGTCCTATGATGAGCCACTTTGATATGATGGCGTTATTTATCGAAATGAATAATTTCGGGTATGTAATGGATATTGGATTCCTAAATTCTTATTCTTTATTAGCTGCCGTAGCTGAATGCTAATATTGTTTTTATTATAGGTATTGCTAGTGGTCTGCGCCCACTTCGTTTTAGAACTTCATTTTGTGCGGTGACATGAGGTGCAAAACATTTTTTTTCTTCTTTTTGAAATATGGCGTCGAGGCCAGAACCAACTATCTCGGAGTCAGATCAATGTATGTGATGTTGTGAAAATATTTATTATTTAATTAACTATAATATAATCAGTGCCCGAACATAAAATCAGAGAACTTTCATCAAACCTCTAACCCCCATTTTACTCGCTTGGGGGATGATTTCCGGAATAATATTTTACATGTATTTCATGACTTTTCATATAAAGAAATTTCATACTGAAAATTTCATCAGATAACTTCAAAAACAGCAGTTCCATAATTTGAACCCCCGTTTTAGCCCCTCAGGGGGTGAATTTACATAAATGATTTCTTAGTGCTCCCCTACGCTATAAAAGGAACCCCTGTTAAAAATATATTTAAAGTCTCTAAGTTAATAGATCAGTCAGTCAGCATTCGCGTATACCTATAGATTCAGATTTAACCTCACCAATTCATAAATGTTTAGGTATGGATAGTAAATAAAATACTTTTGTTAATAGTAAAGAAAAATTTTATGTACCTTTTGTGCATCAGCGAATTCGTGACGTTCATTAATCAAGTACCTACTTTGGTATATAAAGTTATGCTAGGTGCTTTTATACAATATTTAAAAAAAAATATTTTTAACTTATGAAGAGTTAGTTTTACTATACTCACCAAGTCTTTTATTTTAAGTATCTTAATTGTACACTGATAAACATTTTTGACCGCGCCAGTGCCTAATGGCGAATTTTTAATTAGACGAAGTAAACTGCAGATGTCTATGTGTCATTACCATACATTTGCAAAATGTATGGGGATTTGACATTAGCAACTGTCAAATCACTTTGTTTAATTAAAAATCCGACTATAGTTATCATGCGTAGCGTAGTTAAATAATCAAGATCCTTAATACCCGTAAAAATAAGTAAGACAGAATATTGACTTATTAAATGTAAAGGATGTGACCTCATTCCCTTTGTGCCGGAATAAACTAACAGATTGTATGTCAAGGCTATGGGCGTGATGTCATCGGTGTATAATTGTATTTGCAGTTTCATACGTTCATTAATCAGTGCAATGTTTGAGCTTCATTTATCTATTCCTATCATGGCTAAGTTCATTACCACAAGTCGGGTTCTAATTAATGTGGAGTATCAAGGGGCTTATTACTCTGTTTATTTTTATATTTGATTCTATAACGCACTATACTGATACTGTTAGTGATAAATAATATGTAGCGTCTGTGATTGTTTGGAAAGGATATAATTAATGTATCTATAGAAAAATGCAAATTAAATTATTGTTACTTCATGATAATGATGAAGGTTATAAAATCTGATTCCAGCTCGAACAGACGAAATACGATTAGTGAATAGAGATGCTTAGTTTTTGTTCAATGTAAAATGGTCTTAATGATTAAATAAATAGCTCGCTCGCAATTTTT
This sequence comes from Marasmia exigua, assembly GCA_019059595.1. Lineage (NCBI taxonomy): Eukaryota > Metazoa > Arthropoda > Insecta > Lepidoptera > Crambidae > Marasmia > Marasmia exigua. The sequence continues at coordinate 10,389,642 of CM032475.1, read as the reverse complement.
TATCTTCTCTCCAATGAATAGATTGATAAGATAGTAAGTTAGTTGTTATATTTCGTTTTATACCCCGCTCCTAAAAAGCCTTGTATTGCTTCAAGTCTGCAGGTGTGTGTTGTTTTAATTTCCTTATGGCTCTGATCTACGTAAAATTTGCGCATGTTCAACCTTTTGATAATTGCTATCCATTCTCTATTATGTATGACCTTTAACAATATTCTGTATAGGTACTTATATTTGGTTTCTATTACGTCTACAAAGTAGATACTTCTCTAAAACTTGAGTTTATTTAAAGAAAGACATTTACAAGTATGATGTAATGTAGATTAATCTTATGACCTGATTCCGTTCATAGTAGCTTAAGCATTTGTAATTTGTAGTTTTGTAATCATCAGACAACAAAGGATACACCAATAGGGTAAATATGGGATAGATGCCGTAGTAGGATAGATGCCTAAGCAAACGTGTAGGGATCTGTGCGAACACTACCCTCGTAGTCTTTCGTTTAAATACAAGCGTACCCCCTCACTCCCCCCAGTCGAGGCGCGAAACATGTAATTGGCGACGAAAAATTAACGATTTCTTGTTGGGTATAACCTTTGCGCGCCCGGAATTCTTTAAATTATATGGGAAGTGATGATATTTTTGTATTGATGGTCTATTAATATATCAATATTAATAGTGATGAAGGTGAGTTATTATATGTTTTATTTGGTACACCTGAAGGCAACTATGCGTATGATAAAGGATAGATGCCTCATTTTTTGTAAGTATAGATGCCCTAACTAAGGGCTTCTATCCCATACCTTCCCATAAGTTATGGGATTCCCCCAGATATTATTAAAAAGACGATTTCAAAAGCAAGACACATACCTACTTACTAAGTAAATAGATACATATTCTTACCATACCTGTATTTTGTTTCTATGCAATTAGAAACAAAATACAGGTATGGTACATATAAAAAATATATTTCGACAAAAAATACTTATAGTTTTAATTTTTTTAAAGTTAAAAATATAAGATATTATTATTTTTTATATTTAAACGGCTGTACTATAACTGTGTTGATTGTGAAATTTAATATTTGCCTACCTAATAATTTGTGCCATTGATCATAGTAAACATTTAGATTTTTTTATACTTAAGGCTATAATTTTAGTTTAAACTTACCAAAGATGCTTGCGCCATATAATTCAACTCGAATAAAGTTTTAAAATTTAATTAATCTTTCATTTCTCCCTTTGGGCAATAATCCCCTAAGTCATTTTCTAGTCGCGGCATCTAACCCATACAGTAGGCATCTATGCTCTATCATACATAATACTTTTTTATTTCGTTTATTACAAAATAAATAAAAAAGATAATATGGTATAATATCATTTATTTTCTTCATCGATAAATGCACTAACTATAACAAAAAAGTATTCTGATGTTTAATACTTATACCTTTTGTTTTACAAGCACATTTGTGGAGGTTGGGCATTTATCCCACGTTTCCCCTATTATTATTGCATACATAGGAGTGTATTCCACCTAGACACAGAACAAACACAGATATCCGTCACATGAATACAAACATTGGGCAAACAATACAACTGGGCGGGAATTGAACCCACCCAACAGACAGGGTCACGACTACCATATGTGCCGTTAGAGCCCGTCGTTAAGTTTAATAAAATATTGGCAATTATTTTGAAAGACTAGGTTTAGTTACTAGGGTAGGGGGTACTAGTGCCTTCAGTGGTATATTGAGTCAGCAAGGTTTCTCTTGAAATAGCCTAGCGCAGCATATTTATGATAGTGATGGCGGTCGCCCACGAAACCGCCGTATCGGGCGGCGCATCTCAATTCTCTCAATCGAGTTTAATTGGCTCATTAGGAGCACTGCTTGACCGTCGCTGTTTCTAGGCCGATATACCTTTTGTTACTCGAAAAGATTGACATCACCACGGCCCGGTGTTTGTTCATTTCATGTCTCTACAATCTACATAGTATTATTTTAGTACGTCATAGGAATATTTATTGGTTCATAAATTCCAGTTAGGATTTGTATCGTTATTTATGTGGATATAGTAAACGTTTTAGTAGTCAATAATACTTAGGTAGTTATTGTTGAAGATTTTATTTAATTTACGTTCTGTTTACTTCGTTAATTAGTTTATGTGATGAATTGCATGCCTCGAGTGGCAATGGGCAGGGCAAATAGCGAGGAGAACAGACGGCCGTTGGGGCGGAAAGGTCCTCGAGTGGAGGCCGCGTACAGAAAGTCGCAGCCGTGGCAGGCCCCCTCACAAGGTGGACCGACGATCTGGTGAAGATCGCGGGAATCCATTGGATGCGGGCGGCACAAAACCGATCTGTGTGGAGAACATTGGGGGAGGCCTATGTCCAGCAGTGGACGTCTACTGGCTGGAATGATGATGATGATGGGATGAAACGTATAGTTCTGATGTAATGTAGTTGACTGACCGGATGGCGCAATTGGTAGTGACCCTGCCTCTTACGTTCGATCCCCACCCTGGACAAACATTCGTGCGATGCACACTTGTGTTTGTTCAGTGTCTGGGTGTAATATATGTATTTTAGTATATATTTGTGTTCCTCTGTTGTCTGATATCTGTAAAACAAGTGCTTAAGCTACTTAGTACGGAATCAGGTCAACGTATGAGATGTTGTGAGAATTATTATTATTATTATAATGTAGATTTCGTCATAAAAACTGACTGACTGATATTAGTAATCTTTGATTTATTCGATTTGTCTTCGCCCCGAAAAACTGGAACTATCGAAAGAACAAGTAAGCCCAAAAATAAGATGGTAGTTTAACGAAGTTTTCCGGAGACCAGTAATTATATCTACCCTTATTAATGAAATTCTACATTAACATTCAACTGTGTTGCATACATCACATCACAAGTGAATGCATTTCATTCACGCCTGATTAGATAGGAAGTTATTTTTAGATAAACAGTCGACAAGTTTGTTTTATCTGTATATGATTACCTAAATCGTTTATTTAATTACATTTGTAATGTTTGCGAGTGATTGATGTGTTGCGCTTGTTGCAGGGAGGCGAAGTGCATAGTCGGTGCGCAGGATGCCGATCGCGCCGCGCGGTCCTCCGCCTGCTTCGACACCGCCCTACCACCACCAGCTCCGTAGGAGACCTACAATAACCCCCAAGTGTCCTTCTATAATATAACGTCTAACTTTTGTACCCCTCTTTTATACCGACCTATAAGTATAAGTACGCACAGTGTTAGTGTTTTAAGTGTCGCGCTCTAGTGGAGTGTATATGTGTGTCGATGGTGCGGCCGACATGGGAAAATCCTCGGCGAGAACACATGGCCAAGGTGAGTGTTGGCCCCGATGCCGAACCGTCTTGGGGACACCTGTCCTCAAGGCCTTTCTTTTGCTACACATGTTCAACATTCACCACCCTTGACCTTGCTGTGTATTACACATTTTTAAATACTCCATTATTAAAATAATAGAGAGTACCTACTTACGAGTGATCGAACTAACCTTAAGTTTTGGAATACGTATTTTATGTCAAACGTTTACCCTTGAGCTAACGAAAAAATGCTCTTGGCTTGAGTGTAGAGAAACAAAAAAGTGCTTGAGTTTGTTTTTAACATTTTACTTATCACAAGAACTGATATTTTTACTATGTTTGCACGCAGTTAAGCTTAATATTATCCAATGAACATTATACGGCTGATCCATATAATTAGATGTGTTATCTTATTTATTAGTCGGTATTTCTAATAACGGAAATCTTTTACTCGTTAAAATATTTTTATTACTGATGTCTTATATTTGGTTTTACCGCGACCAGATCTTCCGTTTTTACATTATTCTTCTATTTCCAAAAGTGGCAAGTGGTCAACCTAAGTGCTCCTTGAATTACATGGTTAGTATACACGTGAGCGAAACAAGCTTTAAGCAAGACAAATGCGATGCTGATCTGTGTTAGATAATATCTAAAAGTTTTCTTGAATTACATAACAACAAGCATTCGTTATACATTTTTATTGGTCACCAGAAACATCGCCATGTATGTCCCGCGATTTTTTGTAGTTTTCGATACAAAAAATTATGTTCTAAGAAAATTGAGAAAGATCATAAAAACATTAAGGTGACGGGTAGGGCACACTAGCGACGCCAATCGATTTTTTTTTTAGCTACTAAACCGGATCTATTTTAAACAATTTCGGGGTTTACAACCTCAGGGAATGTACTTATACTATTTATTTAATATTTGTAGTTAACTGTTTGGTCTGCTTTTGCACTCGAATTTTGGATTACCCCCAAAAGTGGCCGCTTTTGGCGTGAATCAATTTTTCGCGTACAAAAACGGACTCAACATTTGTGCATGGTTATTTAATAAATAGTATAAGTGTTTGTCGAGAAGTTGTTACCCTAAAATAGATCCGGTTTAGTAGCTAAAAATTAAAATCGATTGGCGTCGCTAGTGTGCCCTACCCGTCACCTAACTAAATTTGTTTAATCTCGTCTGGCCGTTAATTAGCATACTACATAAAATATTGCTTTTCTCGAAAAACTACAAATAATCGCGGAACAACAGCGGGGGCTGTTTCAGATGAGCTCGGTGGTGATAAAATTTTGGACCACTGAACATGGGCTAATCTGTATTTACTCGAAAGTAGTGATTTTTTAAAAACCAACGACCGTTTTTAACATTCTATTGAGCACGAAGCACTTGTACGTCCGGCAGTACAAGTGGAAGTGTACAACAAAGAGTAAGTACGTGCTCACTCGCCCTGAGCTTTCCTTCGAAAAAAAACCCTACAAGATAAAGTTTTAAGGAAACTTTTTTGTGATAGGTGGCAGAAGAGCAGACGGATCACCTGATGGTAAGCCATTGCCACCGCCCATGGACACCCGCGACATTAGTGGAGTCACTTTCCCCCGGATTGGGTTACCCTCACTCATGCAGCTAAACAGCACAGTGCTGCTTTACGCCGGTTTTCTGTGAAGCCGTGGTATCAATCCGGTCGAGCCGGCCCGTTCATGCCGAAGCGTGGCTCTCCCACGGTCAATAACTGTCAGTAACTGCCCATACACACACACACTAACACATGGCTTCAGACATACAATCGCTACAAAAAACGTAGTCCCGTAGTCCTCCTGCAAAGAATATTCAGAATTTTAGATATAATTTTATTAATTTACCTCTTACGCCAAAGGTCGTGGGTTCGATCCCCACCCTGGACAAACATTCGTGCGATGAACACTTGTGTTTGTTCGGTGTCTGGGTGTAATATATGTATTTAAGTATATATTTGTGTTCCTCTGTTGTCTGATATAACACAAGTGCTTAAGCTACTTAGTACGGAATCAGGTCAACGTATGAGATGTTGTGAGAATTATAAAAAAAATATATATTGTTTTTTTTTTGATAAAATCCAGTTAAAGAATGGCTATTATTCAGAATCTGCTTCACGGTTATCATACCTCAAAGTATGTGTTTGCGATTACCATTGTTGTTTTTTCCTTCATTCTTATAACTTCATGGACGCGTGTGTACGTACACGGGTCACTTTCTTTAATTAGTCTAAAAATAATTTTACAGGCGAGCATTTGTATTTCATTCCGACATGGCTTTGATATATAAATCGAGAAAATAGTTTCAACCTATGAATTATAAAACAAAGATTGTCATGGAATATAGAGCAGCTGCAAAAATACTCCGAAATTACACAATAAGTTCATAAAAAAATACCTACATTGGATTGGAATTCTACATTGCACTTAAATGCAATTAACGACACACATTTTATAATAAACTGATGTTTACAATGGATTGAGTGGCTATAATCTTACGTACGATACGATAACTTATACATATACAGTATCTGAACAAGCTATGCACTTCATGTGATAGAAACTTGTGTTTTTATTAGATTAGCTAAGTAGTTAGTGCTGATTCGAATTGCAACAGAGTATATGAGCATCACATGAGTCCTGCCTGAGTTAGTTATGTAGTTATTTACTGGAACCTAAAATATGAAAATACCTTTTAATAGACTAGTTTTCAGGCGATAAAGAAGTCGATATCGATTGTTGAGAATAGTGCTTCGATTTCAGACATGATAGATTGGTTATGGACTGTCAACAGAATGGAAACCTAGCCGAAGACCTTAATTACCACTTGTTCATATCAGATAGATTACATGGCGATGATCTATCGCCGCATTTTTTTAATGAGACTCGTTTGAAGATGACGAATAACGCGTGATCCACTGGTTTGATTGGAACCTAAATAATAATTTGTCTTACTGTTTATGCCTAAAATTGATACACGATAGTAACCTCTATTCTGTTTTAATAGTTTTATCTTAAAGAGATATGAAATTATATTTACAAAGCATGAGGTTTCAAATGTATTTCAAAGAGTATCTGCGTTAACTTTTCTGTAATTAGTCCGATTGACAAAAATAGTACGGTACCAGTTTAGAATAAAATGTATCAGACAGATTCAAAGTTATAGAATAGACCAACGTCTATTCTGCTGTTTGTCCGTAAATATCGTTCCGTTTTTGCATGAAAGGGCAACAATCAACCTTTCATACTCACAATCTTTCGTGTTAAAAATTAGTAGGATAATACATAAATACGTTAGTGGGTTGTAATTAACTATCCTTGTAGTTTATCATCGCTTTGTCAAGAAGCGTAGGCACATGGTGGGTAGTAACAAACAATACCACTACTACTCATGAATAGCCTTAGCTGAAGTTAGAGACGTGTTACAGAAACTCGAGCAGGTGCCGGAGGGACAATATTTGATTGATATGATAAGTTCAACCGTTAGAGAGGGACTCCCTCTGGCCCTGGGCAGGATTTTAGGGTGTAGTAAAAAGTAGGTACGACATAATTTTTTTTACTAAGTATAAATAGAAAAAATATCAACCAATTTTGATAACCAAAAGTATTAGAAATTTTAATTAGTTTAAACCAAACCACAAACTATTATGGGTTTAAAGTGTTTGTTTATTTATTTAATTCTTATTACACGAAATAAAAAGTACAATTGGCGGACTTAATGCCATACCGCATACTCTACCAACCATTTGGCGGGGCAGCAAATTTTATGGCGGCATAATATTATGTTTAATATTATAATAAATACAGGATAATAGATAAATGTTCTACAATATAGCTAATTGTTTTTTTTATTATAATATATATTGATGGATGAGGAAAATCAAGAAAATATTATTATCGTAGGTGGTGACACCCTAAAACTACAGGTTCCGTAAGTCAAATAAAAAATAGAAACGAAGAAGACTGGAAAATAGATATTATTTATTTGTGTGCATGAACATGTTTGTTTGTATTGGTCTGGATGTTTTCTATGTGTTATAAGCTTAGATAAAATCAAAATAGGAAGATACGGCACGTCCCTTCAATTAGACAACTGAAAACTGACCACAGATCACTATATCCGGGGTACGCTTGGACCATGATCCAGGATTCGGGAAGTCCGCGCCGCCAAAGAAGTCCCGTGAAGAGAATGCTTGAGTCACCATCAACATTCAAATGTGTGCTTTATTTCGTGAGACACAAGGAATCCTATAAAAAACTGACCTATTAGGTTTGACATAAGCGTGAAGGAGTCATCCAACGTGCTACGCGCATGCTTACGTAGTACGCGTCATGTCAAAAGTCGAAAGTAGGGTCAAGAAAAATAAATAATTTCTAAATCATTTATTTTTTAATAGTCGAAATTATCATAGGTACTAACACATTTTGCAATTCTATTTTTTGATATTTTTATGCAGACGCTATCGCTGTATAACGTGATTGATATCACATGACTCGTCCGTCACACATTAATATTATATGGTATATTTCTATCTCACTCGGTGCTCAAAACATTAAATGAGTTTAGAAATATCATGAGAATCAAAACTTTTCTTGTACGTATGAGTGAAATTTAATTCCATGAGATTTGTTTAATCTTTTTGGATAGTTTGTACAACGCTTAAAAGCGCACCGAGGCATTTTGGTAATCTTTATCCCACTTAAAACAATTAAAGAATGTTTTTTTGTGTGACAGGCCCGCTTGTCAGGCTCATTAATTTGCGACTTCGTCAGCCCTCGTGAAATTAGGCAACGGGGACCAAATTTATGCGATCCAAGCGGTAGAGACGAGTCACCTATCTTCCGCTATTTTGATTTAAAGTATGTATTTACAAAAGAAAAGTATTTGTTATCCCACTGTTGATTATGATATCCGTGACACAGGTGCTTGAGAGCTACCTATCTTGGAGTGAGATCAATGTTATGATGTGAAATATTTTATTTATTTATTTAGGTACAGCAGGAGAAAGAAAGGATATTTAGAAAAATGAAAACATAAATATTTTAGAGGAAAAAAGGCCCGTCAGGCTAGGCCTGGCAGCTAGTGATATTTTGTTCTACCTAATGTTTTATCACTAAAACAACACATAACAGTTAGACCTTTATCATCTGAAGGTTCGAATTCTTTAAAAAAGTAAAAGTTGAATTGAGACCTGCTAACGCATAATAGGAGAAATGAAAAAAATATTATAAATATTCGGTAGCTAGTTATAATGTAATGATAGTTTTCTACAAAGTAAACATGAGGATGTTAACCGGCAACACCGTCGAAACTCTTGTCGGATGCGCGCGCATGGCTGGCGGCGCTAGTGTCTCACACGAGTCTCGGCCCCGGTGAGGGTCGGATCGCGCGTGCGGGTGGTGTCGCGAGCGAGGGCTCGGTGCGGCCGTAGTCGCAGCCGGCGGAGTGGCCGCGCGGAGCGGCGCGCGGCATGGGGCGGCGGTAGCGGCGCGGATGTGCGCTCGCTCCGAGGCCGTCGAGCTCGAGGTGCTGGGCGCCGAGGGCGGCGAGGCTCGGGTGCCGCCGCGCCCCCTGCGCCTGTCTCTTCTCGAGCTGCTCGGCAAGCTGGTGCGACGCGACCAGCCCGCTCAGCCGAACCGCCGCGCCAAGCATAATCATCGATTCCGCACCTTTGTCTCGTGCGGTCGGTATCTATCGATTCTACGCACCGCTCACTTCTACAGTGACAAGTAAATTTTGCTTCGTCCGCTTTCTGTGGGACGATCTGCGCGGTATACAATCATATGCAGTAGAATGTGCGGTTAAGAAGTGACGAATTCTTGACCTTTTGAGCTTGTTGCAACGTTGAAACGTGATCGCAATGCTAATCACATTGATTTCTATACGGGCCTTCTTGAATGGGTTTTGGTAGAACCTGGGATTAGTAGGAATATTATGTATGAGTTATAGGGAATTTGGATGAAATTGGCCAAGGTCGGAGTCGGCGCGCCTCGCACGGTCAACGGCCGCGACGAGACGGCGCTTCAGCGCTTCGCGAATCGCTTATGACCCCGCGCTGTTGTTATCGATTACCCCGCCAATGTTTCATTTCAATAAATTGAATTAATGTGAATACGCTCTAACACCTTTTCTTTTTACATGATATGCGATCTAAATGCGTAATGCTTGTAAGATAAAAACAAAAAGTCAAACAGGAGAGTGCTAGTTAACTGACACCTGTATGTATTTACGCATTTAATTTGAGCTTGTCCATGCGTGATTCCTTGTTTAAAACACATTAGATACTAGGTAATGGTTCATACAAACAGCAAATCCAATCCTATTTGTGTCACTAATCTATTGTACTATTGCTAACTGAAATGTGCCTCTTAGTAAGAATAATGAAATTATTGCCATAATGTATGTACTGACATTGTTCATATATCAAGCACCACGCAACAGCAATTTGGTTTAATTTCAGTAATAATCCTGTTGATCACTTAAGCGTCGAACCTCTAGCACACATTTATCAACAAAGCAAGTTTAAATTGATCAATATACTTATTGTGACATCATCCTTACGTTACGTGTAGGTGTAAGAAACAATAATGCGTATGGAAAAACATTTAAGTTAAATATTGCTAACCGCGAACTTGCCGTGCTCGCCAGATCCATAATGTAGGTACTTACTTAATCTTTTAGCACTAATAGAGCGGAATCAATAATGCTGACACAATTATTTTTTAAAAATAATAAGTTTAATTAATATATTAAATACTTAATATATTAAATATATGTTATTGTCTTGAAGAAGAACAATTATAATTATTCTGCTGCCTCATCATAATCAAGAATAATAACAGACACATCATACATACATACTATTCGTGGTATTCATATTGATTATTTAGTGAGATAATCGTAAGATTTTTTTTTTCAAAAACGGAAAGTAAACGATATGTCGTCGATGAAAATATTTGTCCTTGTCTCTAAAAAAAAAATGAAAAACTGACGTATCCTTCTTTTTGCATTGGCAGCTAATGCCTATCTTTGTTAAACTTATCGTAGACGGCATGTACGGTGCTGTCCGTACAACTTTGAATGATAGAAGATGATAGAAGAAAATATTGGTTTATTGATAGGTAATTGCTAATTGATAGGTAAAGTGAGTACACGCGATGATTGCTGAATGTGAACTAAGTAATGAGCTGAGTAAGGTGAATGATATTGGAACGAATCGGAAGAATATTGCTGGATGGACATTATGTACGTGTGTTGCACCGTACACGGCACTTCCTGTGACAATGTTTTCTGACACTGTTGCATTCGCACTACTTACTGGTAATGTAAACGTGTTGTGACGTGTTATAGAGTCGAGGCTGGAATGTTATCTTGTTCAAACTTAGCCAAAAGAGCATTTCAAATGTGCCTCTTCTTCTTCATCTTCGCGTGTAATTCCCGGTTGCGACCAAAGCTGTCGCTTTGGAGGCCAGGGTACGCTTAGGCCATGATTCAGGATTGGGGGGTCTGGTAATTACAAAGAAGCGACTGCCGTCTGACCTTCGCAACCCTTTAACTGGGGAACCAGACCAACTGAATCATGATTACACGTTTCAGAAACTTTTTCCGAAACGTGCAGCTTTCCTCACGATGTTTTCCCTCACCGCCGAACAGATGGTAATGGTAGAAATACGCACATAGATTTGAAAAAAACCATTGGTGCATGCTAGGATTCGAACCTCGACCAACTGCGTGGAGGGCGCGTTCGTATCCATTGAGCTACCATCGCTAGCATTTTAAATGTGCCTATTTTATATACATAACAACTGAAGATTGCAATAATGTGGTGGTCTAGAAAAATTAAGGCACCTGACTTTTAGTAGTGTGTCCCAATCACTCAGTCTCAGACTTATACAGTATTTGACGAAAACATATTGTAATAACGAAAACGTTGCATTTTTTAGTCGATGATAAAAAGACGTCAATTGCAGGTGAATGAGATATGTCACGCATACGAAACTTGTGCCATTTGACGTATAATTACGTCATTACCTTGTAAACAGCGTTCTTTTTAGTTCTTACAGGCCGTAATAAAAAAAAATACGATTTTAAATATTTAAACTCTGGATAAAACTTTATAATTAGGCTATTTTTGCTCTCTCGCTTAGGACAACCTACTCATAGTATAACGTGCGTGACAAAAGTAATAATGAGCCTTGCGATGAAATTAAAACCCTAATTCTTATCTTTTACCTGGAAGACACATTCTGCCTCTGGCCAGTGAGACGCATTCTTTAAATCCTAAGAAAATATTAAATTCATTGAGTGATGTAACTATGGAAATAACAAAATTGTACTACATCATGAATTGAGATAGCTTCGTTAAGAAAAAAAAAGTAGTTACTATAGTCCATTCAGTATCTGAAGGTGAATAGGACAATTCTATTTTGACATTAAAAATGAGACGCTCCTTTTAAACCTAACCGATATTTTTAACAATCGAGAATATTTTCTGAAATCTAATCGACTTTTTATATATTAAATTTTAATTCACATTTGTCTATGAATTTGGACTATCTAGATATGGAATACAATATGTAAACATTCTTAATGGTACACACGCAATAAATCACAAATAGATAAATAATATGCATCTTATTCATCTGAAAAATAACAACACTCGCTTGAAGTGTCGAAACCACCTTCGTCACCAAGAGAAATTACTCGTTCTTGGTCCCTAATGCAATCTATGCGGCGGACATATTTTGCACGAGACAATAATTGTGATTCGACGGTAAGATGGTCGAAATACCGATTACTGATGTATTCCGATTGTTTGTAACAATCCCTATGAGCAAAAATTCCGATCAGCGCATTATACAATTCATAAGATTTTTTTTACAAATTTATTGGTAATAACTATTTTAAGTATTTGTTCCGATAAATTGAGTAAGATTAATACTTGTTATTTTGGAAGAATAAGAGCACAAAAATGATTTTTAATAATAATATTTATATTTGTAGAAAGTTGGATGCATGATACGAAATGTTTGAACTGTCCTATTCACCTTCAGATTCTGAATGGACTATAAAGAAAACACATTGAATATTACGATCATCTTTAGTGCTTGCTACTAAGCACGTCCAATGTACAGTCTCAATGATGCAGCATATAGCCAATAAAGCTTGCTTTTAATGTCTTCCTGGATCTCAATAAGAGTGAGGGGTGCATTTAATTTTACGATTATCACTCTCAAGTGGAAGTCATTCATTGTACAGTCAATTACAAAGGGAGTTGTATCCATGTTAGTCTTACAAAATGAAGTAAATTTTCGTTTGCCATAATTATCCTTGGTTCGTGATATTTCTAGTGTCAATTAAACCTTACATTATCATTGACTCGTTTTATATGCAATAATGATGGATCTTTCTACGTTTCCGCCATAGTGTAAGGTAATATGGTTTCCATCTAATTTACACTTACAAACCTCTTTTATATAATTCTAAGAAGAATATACGAAGCGGTTACGACACGAAGTAACTGTCCCACTTGTAGCAAATACAGAGAGTATTTGTTCTGTGTCTCTCAAAATGTTAATAAAAATTTGTTTGTACTGTATTACGACATAGACAGGATTTAGGTTTATTAGGTATCATAAAGTAAGACGCACAAGGGTGGTAAATGTTAATTTAGCACAATAAGTGAGGAAATACGGTCACTTCATTAAAACTAACGAAAGTCGTTTGTTGTTTCAGAGAATGAACGGAGAATCAAAGCCAACAACAGGGAGTACAACGCGCAGTTCCGCTACGCAGTAAGTTTCATACTTTCCCGCCGTCGTCATCACATTAGCCTAAATCTATCCACTATATAAATTCTTCTTCTTCATTTCCCATTTATTCCTGCCACATTCCAACTTCATCCACTGCTTTCTACTGTAGCAAAATCAAAGCATCTAACCATCGGCATCGGGCAGGTGGGCTACCAAAGGACCATTGGCATGCCTTTTTTGATGACTCAGGGGAAATGCTGGCACTTCGGATTGCAGTAGAATGACCTTCACTTATGCATATCCAACCAACAGATGTTCCTGGGGTTTTGTGGGGTACAAAAGACTTTATTGGTATAGCAGGGGAAAATGCTGCCGCGCCGCGGCCCTAGATGGGCCAACTTTCTTAAGCTTTCTTAACAATACCCGCCCACCCGGTATATGACGTCACCCATCTCTTGACGAGAAGCTGGCCAGAGGCAATAAGGGGTTCCTGTTCAGGGTCCTGCCCTAGTAAGTTTCATGCGGATTTGTATAGCCTTTTTCGCGACCCCCAGTTCATTCCTATATCAGCCATGTCTCGTCGGTTTTGAATGTTAACTTAGAATTTTCATAAGTTTTTATAATTTAAAATTTTCCAAACAAAGCCACTTTAGGAAATACGTTGAGAGTAAAGTGTTTTGGTCTCCGCAGGTCCGCTTAATTAACGCAATGGGCGTAGGTAACTGAGTGATTTGGGGCAAGACCCTCGATTGGGTGATTTGTGTGTTACATGTGATAGCTGGATTTGGGGCTTAAAACGAATTGATTGATAAGTTCCTTTTCGCCAAAATCCGTTGTAGACGATTTAAACAAGGTAATCAATTATTAATCTGCTGTTGTTACATAGCTGCAATGTTAATATTTTAAATCCATTTTTGGACGTTATTATGATGAATGACATGATGAATTGTGTATTAGTAATTTCTTTAAGAATGTTCTTCTCTAATACATATTTATTATTGATAATATTTTTATCTGTCTATCATCTGACGTACATTGCGCCAAATGAGGTGAGATAAGGTAATCGATATTAACGAATTGTCTCCGAAAAATCTGATGTCTAGATTATGATAATAAGATAACGTTTCGTACTGACAAGTAGAAAAAAATGTCCTACGGTTTGCGGACTCATGAAAAGGAAGTGACGATACGGTCTAACGTTTGTAATTTGACGCATGATTAGTCGGCCTAATACAATGACTAATAGAATACAACTGAATTATCCCTTATAGATTTCGTATGGTAATATGAACTTTGATTTTATAGACAACTAACTGCGCCCCGCGGTTGTTCCCGCGTGATGATAGTATTATAGTTATTTTTTGGATTATATACAGTATATCTTTATGAATTGTAGCGTATGTGTTATTCTGATATATCGATGTTTTCTATTAAAAGCGACGGGTACCTCTAACTAGCGACACCAATCGATTTAAATTGTTAGCTACTAAACCAGATCTATTTTAAACAATTTCGGAGCGGCAATCTCTAAACAAACCTTTATCTATTTATTTAATAATTGTGCACTACTTTTTGATCTGTTTTTGCACTCTAAATTTGGATTAATGCCATAAATGACCGTTTTTGCCGGTAATTCAAATTTCGAGTACAAAAACAGACCCAAAAGTTAAGTATAAGTATTAAATACATAGTATAAGTGTTTACCGAGACACTGCTGCTACAGAATTGTGTTTAGTAGCAATCAATTTAAATCAATTAGAATACATCATTGAAATTAGTCCAGCCGTTCTTGAGTTATTTAAAGTGGTGTAACTAACTGACTTTTAAACATCAATATAGATTACATGTCTAATCATAGATGTGCATCCACCCCAAGTCTGTCGAAGTCCTTTGTATGAATAAAATACAAATTCGCGATTGATATTTTACTATGTATTAAGTAGGTAAAAATGATTTTCACCTTATACCAATATATGTATAATAAATAATAATAAATAAATATTTCACAACATCACATACATTGATCTGACTCCGAGATAGGTAGCTCAAGCACCTATAATATAATATATCACATAAAAAAAATAAACGGATGGAATTTAATTGTATCCCCTGCTACGTTGTATGGATGAGATAGTAATATCGTGTGTATTGTTCCAGAACAACTACATCAAAACATCGAAGTACACGATTATAACGTTCTTGCCGCTGAACCTGCTCGAGCAGTTCCAGCGGCTGGCCAACTTCTACTTCTTGTGCCTGCTGGTGCTGCAGTTGATCCCGGCCATCTCTTCGCTGACGCCCATCACCACTGCCATCCCGCTCATCGGCGTGCTCGCTCTCACAGCAGTCAAAGACGCCTACGACGATTTTGTAAGTCTCTACATATTATTATATTGTAATCTCATTTTACTTTTCAGTCTCTATTCTTGATAAAGCGCGACGAATAGGAATCAGGTTAGGTAATGAACTGTCCTTGCATGCAGTAGAACCTTCAATATTAGCAGACGTGTCTTATTTATGCTATAGGTAGGCGACATACGAGCAAGCGGGGCATCTGATGGTAGTTAACCAACCCGTGAACATCTGCGAGATCAGAAAAATCGCTGATGTGTTGCTGGCCTTAATGAATTGAGCTCTTTTCTTAAAGGTCCCTATGACGTAATCGTAACCGTCAGGTAATACTTGCGGTCAACTGTCTTGGGGTGGAGACAATGGTTAGATAAGTAAGTAAGGAGGCCTACGGTCGTCGTTCAGCTCAGCAGTTCAGTTCAGCTTAGGACGAAAACAATGGGTTTTTTAAATTTTCAATTTAATTTTATAAATAAACAATCTTGATCGAAGTAGACATTGATTTATCTAGACTTGAGTAGATTTTTTTGTGTAGGTATTTCGCGAAATAAAAAAAAACCATCCACCAAAAAATGGATCCATCCACTATTGAGCTTTTGAGAGCGAGATTTAAATACCTCATTGAGAGGTATTCATGTTCTTTTTATTCCTAAAGGAATTTTCTTGTTTAAATAGAAATAATGTATGCATACAAAGTAGGTGAACGTTATAAATCTTCTGCGTCACGACTTGCTGCAATCTGAGAATTTTGTAGCGCATTTAATGTCGGAGGTCAATGTAAGCTTTACGGGTCGAGCCAACGCAGCAGGCAACATTGTGCACCTTAAACGTGTCTGTGGCAATTTGTTGCTCTTCAAGACGTTGCTCTCACTAAACCGTTTCTTCAACGTTCCTAGCAATGCAGGTTGCATGTCCGAGTACGGCAAAAAACTAAGTCGACTGATTAGTCTGCAAATGGTAGGCTTGAACTATGACCTACAGGTTTGTTCAGCGCCTTGCATTTCTTATGTCTTAGACAACTATTCTCGTTCGGTAGAGAGTTAAACGTTTTAGCTTCAAGCATTAGCTGATAACTTGTAGATACATAGGCCGATATAGAGATAGTTGTTTAACATAGAATAAAGTTATTGGAGACTTTTTTTGGTGAAATTAAACAGCTTTGGCAAGAAGGCAATTATCAGTTACGATTTTAAGTTTAAGACTACCAATATTTTCTTCGTAGTTTCGCTTCAAGCTACAACTGTCATTACATTAGATACATATGTGATGGATGTGTTCAACCAGCCATCTGCAACTAACACCCAAGTACAGGAATACCCTATGTATAAATTATCAATAGTCAAGTGTTTAAATTACCGAGTATTTAAATTACCTGTTTAACTGGATTGTAAATCATCAAACGTTGTTTACGTGGTAATTACAGTGTTTACTAATTGTAATTAGGAAGGCTCATGCCAATACAATAGGCCAATCATTCAACTCAATTTCGTCATAAACTTCCACAAGGTGATAGATAATTCTAACGCTTAATAAATTACCTGTTTATCTAAAAATGACCCTAAATGTACAAATATATGACCTCGTATTTAGATTTGCACATTTTACTATGTAACTTAACTTCGCGCCAACAAAACGTAGTCCTTGCGCGGTACTAGTTTCAACACAATTGAAGCGTAGTGATATCCGTATTTATCGCAAAGTGAACACACAGTGGGTTCATTCATGCCGGCATGGAAATTGTTGCGGACCACGAATAAGCCTCTATTGTAGATCAAGGACGGCGGCGTAATTAATGGTATGCTGCTAAAGTTCAACAATCAATTCTTTTGTGCTCTAAAAACGGCTGGCGACTGAGGCAAACTTTGATATTTTATTTTTCGCGGTTAATATTCCCGCGATGATTTATGCGTTGAAAATAGAATCCAAATTTAGGGTTTCGTGCTTTTCTGTTTGATGGACGAAGCGAATAATAATTAACCATACCTACGAGGCTACGACTTGCATTGTAATACTACAACACCTTACAACCTGATCGGTAAAGCACTTTTACTTATTACATATAAGTAATAGTCTAATTATAAATATATCTTCAGGGCATTCTAATAATTAGGTACTTTATTGTTAGACCTGATGCTAAATAGCTATATAAATACACGATACGGGACCTGCATACATCAGCCTGATAGGTTGCTTGTTATCGTGTCTGACATAATCCAAGTTAAAATGGAGCACCGTGAATGTTTATTAACGATTGAGGAAAACTACACGGTTTATTTGTAAAACAAGTCACGCATCAAATAAACATAATTACCTCATAATCATTGTATGAGGACTGTTCAATGATGAAATTGTGTGATTTTTATACTATGGATCTTATGATCATTTTGTATATGTAATTTCAAATCAAGGTGGACAGACAGTCAACCTTATAAAGACCACTGTTTCAGCAAGAGAACATTATGATAGATACAATTTTAGTGGGATATGACACTCTACTAACGTGATGGATGACAACATAAGCGTATAGATTGCTACAATAGTTACTCTACATTTTTTTTTTAGTCTTTTGACCACTATCATACCTGATGGAAAGCGACGATGACGTCTAGGATGATACGCGTTTGCCTAAAAGATGCCTGTTCACTTGCCTATAAAATATTTACTCGTATAATAAGAAAAGAAATAGACTTATAACAGATTATTTATAGAGATTATATTATTCCAATGTTAGACAGACAGTCGTAAAGGTTTATTCCCTGCTTTGACCGTCACAGGACAACTGACATGTAACACAGCAGTGGCAGTATAGAATGTCAAAACGACGACTGTTCTCGGACGACGGTATCAGGTTTATTTCTGGGGTATTTTAGTCCTACAGTCCTTTAATACAGAAATATTGTGACAGACCAGCGGGGCGGGCTGGGCTAGCAGATGTAAATGTTTTGTAGAGAAGATCTCAACGGTACATAAGTTTAATAGCGTAAGGATTAGGAGGGTCGTGGGCAGTTTTTAGGAAAACAAAATATTTTCATTAGAATTAATGAACGCCGTATTGGTCTAGTGGGTTAAGTACCGGGCCGTGATCTCGGGGTCCTGGGTTCGATTCCCGGGTCGAGCGGGAAGTATGTTTCGAATTTTTCGAACATAGCTCGGGTTTTTGATCACTAATCCGCATTTGGCAAGCGTGGTGATTAAGCCTCTAATCCCATCATAGTAGCGATAACGTGATTTCTGTGATGGAGGCCTTTGCCCTACAGAGGACAGTTATATAGGCTGATACTTACTAAATGAACTAAAAAGAAAATAAAAAAATGATCGTTGTAATAATTATGACGATTGTCTGTATCTTCCAAATTTCCTGCTCTTAAAATACTTTTGTATTATGATAATTTATTTTTAAAACTTGAAGATCAAAAGATATCATCCCTTGTCGTAAAAGCAACTTAGCAAATAGCTGAATTACTGGTTGATGCCGGTTTACATACAAGATTTATAAATATCCATATCAGTAGGTGCAATGTTAGAATAGCTTCCAATGCCAATGTCGTTGCAGATCGATACTGTCGCTCAGTTAACACCTTTCTTCACTTGATGGATCTGGATGTAATATTTGAAATTATCATGATTATTTAAACACGAAGCGAGTGTGGAAGAATTTTTGTTAAACATTTATTACTATTTATAAGTCTAACGTAATTAATTGTTTAATAAATCGGTTCTCGTTTTATACTTTTATCAGGAAAGATGATGTAGAATAATGAGCTGCAAACAATGCAAGATTGTTTGCGCATTCTTATGAATTTTAAACGTTGTAAGTTACTCAGTATTTTATTTTTATATAATCTATAGATTAATCAACCAATATGTTATCAAAAATTGATTGAATTTATCAATCAATTTTTGATAACATATAGATTTATTCGTTTCAATTCGTAAGATAACAGTTTGAGATTTGTCAGTAAAATTAATCATGCTTGCATTTACTCCCTGTAGATACTAGTTCTAACTAGTCGATTATCTCTTGCCTTTGGTCCAAGGGTTGCGGGTTCGATCCCCGCACAGTACAAACATTTGTGTGCATGAACATGTCTGTTTGTATTGGTCTGGGTGTTTTCTATGTATTATCGCCAACCTGTCTGCCAAGCGTGGTGAGTATGGCAATTACCCCTCATGTGATTGAGGGTGGCCCGTGCCCCAGCTGTGGGGACTTAAATGGGCTGACGATGACGACGATGACGATGAATTATATCTCAGTGACTAACAATTCACATTCCAATTGATCAGGTTCAAACCTGATCAAATGTTAACAGGTGTGAGTGAATCAGTGGCAGTAACTCACTAGAGATAAACTATCCAAGATAAAGCCATAAAATAAAAATAATAAATTAAAATTGATCACTAGTGTCAAATTAGGGCATTCTCCTATAATTTATATAAATATTACATTATAACTGTTGGTGTTGCTTCTAGGTGTACGTATGGTCCATTTATTATTATACAGTATGTTTGGATAATTTAATAGTTCAGTAACTTTCAAACTCTTTTCTGCCATTATGTGTCTTATATTGTGTCTCTTCGTGCAATATCGGATATCTGCAAAATTGAAAGTTTCAAAGTGCCTCAAGGATTAAAGTTGTTGACTGTAAAAGGGTGAGCCTTGAATGAGACCGTGATGACCTAATTTCAATTTTTTTTTGTTGCAGCAACGTCATCAGAACGACTCTCAAGTGAACCACCGGCGCGCGAAGACCCTGCGCAATGGCAAGCTTGTGGAGGAGAAGTGGGCGTCTGTTCAGGTGGGAGACGTCATCCGGCTGGAGAACGACCAGTTCGTCGCCGCCGACATCCTGCTGCTCAGCACCTCCGAGCCCAACGGCCTTTGCTACATTGAGACCGCTGAGCTCGACGGGTTAGTTACTATACTAATAAGTACAGTGCTGAGTAATGGTACTGTTACACATGGTTATTTTAGTGCTAAAAGCATGCTTCTTTTAAGAAAGTGCTACTTAGTAGCATGTGTGGACGGACGTGCTACTAATAAGCATACTCAAAAATCGCACGACGCCGGTCGATTTTTAAGCATGCTACCTGTAGAGCGGGTGGAAGGGGGAGTGTGGCGGAGTGCTTTAGCACGTGTAACCAGGTTTGCTTATTTTTAAGCATGCTTATTGATAGCAAATGTGGACAGTTCATTATGCATGATCATATTTGCCATGCTTTTTAAGCATGCTACAAATGAGCATGTGTAACAGTAACTTAAGACTGCATTGGTATTGTAGCGGCTAATGAGTCGCGCGTGCGACGGCTGCGCTAGGGGATTCCGGTTGCGATTCCTGGGTTCGGTGCAAGCCGGGGTCTGAACTTTGACGGTTTTTTATACTAGCTGAGCCCAACGAGCAAGTGGGTCACCGATAGTAAGTAATCTCCGCCGCCCATGGACATTCCGCGAGATCAGATGAATCGCTAATGCGTTGCCGGCCTCAAGGTGACGGGTAGGACAGACTAGCGACGCCAATCGATTTTAATTTTTAGCTACTAAACGAGATCTATTCTAAAGAATTTCGGGGTTACAACCTCTCGGCAAACACTTATACTATTTATTAAATAATCATGCACAAATGTTGGGTCCGTTTTTGTACGCGAAAAATTGATTCACGCCAAAAGTGGCCGCTTTTGGCGTGAATCATTTTTCGAGTACGCGTTGGACCCAACATTTTAACTTAAAAACTTAACCCAATTAAAATCGATTTGCGTCGCTAGTGTGCCCTACCCGTCATCTTAAACGGTTTTGTACTCCCGTGCCTCGGAATGCGTGTTAAGCCGTTGACCCTGCACCCAATCTCTCTCCGGTTCTGTCATCGGATCGTGCAGTTATGATTTTGCATACACTTGTGCACTATAATACATGCGTTCGTGGCACGCGCGGGTGATTGTTATTGTTATAATACATACAGTGCGACGATGTTGAGGCATATGAGTGATGTTGACAGGTGTTTTTCTAGAGAAATTTAAATATGATAAGGTGAGCTTCGCTGACGAAGCAACATGCTACGCCACTGA
This sequence comes from Marasmia exigua, assembly GCA_019059595.1. NCBI lineage: Eukaryota > Metazoa > Arthropoda > Insecta > Lepidoptera > Crambidae > Marasmia > Marasmia exigua. The sequence continues at coordinate 10,368,135 of CM032475.1, read as the reverse complement.
TTACATATTTATCGAACGATTTGCCCTGTGGCTGGTTGATTCATTGTGTGCAATATGCGCAAGTATTTAATTAGCATGACGTAGTTACCACACTAAATCATAATTATTTCCATCTGTTACATCCGGTTCAAATTTATTGATATCCTCACTTTATTTATTGATATCTTCACTTATAATAGGGGTAAGTGGTCAAAGGACAAACGTCCTCCTCGTGTCCTCCATAGGCTTAGAACGCACTAGCGGTAGGCCGCACATCAGACCCAGAACAACCGGAGCCGTTGACGGCTGGCCGCAAATGAGTACATTGTTATTTCGCGGTTTCATGTAAAAACTGATTTATGAATGCAGAGAAAATTAAACTCACTAGTAAAACTCCTTAATTTCATTTTAAAAAGTAATTGATTGAATTTACATGCTTCCTAGAATTTAAAGAATCAATAGGGTTTTGTGACTGTATAATTATTTCGTCCATAATTATAGAGATCCACAAAATAATTTATTTGTACTTGTCCTGTGCGGTTGTTATCATCGTATATGAACTCATACTTTGATGCTATTACACCACCCGTTACTCTACCATCGATCTTGCCATTATAAACGCTATTAGGACTACTAAGGTATACGCCGTTCAGATCTAGTTACCCCTCCATAGTGCAAAAATAGCACTTATGTCCCAAGTCCAACAAGGATATCTTCACATGACGCTGTGTTTACATATTGATATAATACGAGAAATTAAATATACTAGAATGTATATACACTCAAACCTTTAGCACGAAATGTTATTAGTGACAGAGATCTTTGTATAAATTATAAATAACATTGACCTACTAAGGTAATTTTGTTAATGCTTGCTAAAATGGAGTTTTTCTATTAGCAAAAGAAACGTAGGAACTATGTAAATGTGATTTTAAATTAAAAACGCGACATAAAAAGGAAATAAGCACATATGTATTACTAATGACTGTTGATACACTCGCTCTATCAGCCTTACATTATTAACTGCACAGGCACACTGTTCTTATTACATATGATATTAAAAGTTAGATCGTTATCTTTTAATAGACAAATTTTAAAACAAATGATCTTCATACTAATGTTACCATAATTACATTCGCCTTTACAGTTTATCATTTCAGAAATATGACTTAAAATGTCATTATTGTTTGGAATTGTGTGACCGTTCCCTAGTGTTAATAAATGTGTTTGTTATAGGGAGACGAATTTAAAATGTCGTCAGTGCCTTCTGGAGACGGCCGCGATGGGCCAGGATGACGCACAACTGGGCGCTTTTGATGGAGAGATCGTCTGCGAGACACCCAACAACTTGCTGAATAAGTTCGACGGTTAGTATAGTTTCACTGTTACGAAATCCGGTTTGCGCATTCCTTATGGTTGTTATCCGAAACGGATCCCTCCAGATATCCGACGTTATACATATGTATTTGTTCGGATATCAGCAGGTTCGGTTATCATAAATTGCCTTTCTTCAATCGATTTGATCTACCTATTCGTTTTCTGATTAGGAAAACAACAATAATACAACTAAAAAGACTTGATATTCAGCAGCCAGTTCATTCACCCTACCTTAATTACATGTTCCCTGTTTGCAAAATGCGGTTGCAATACACTTTTGAAATATACGTCGAAGTCGTCACCGCCAGCGCTTAAGTAATAGTCAGTTGCAGTGGGTGCTTATCCATCCATAGTTTCTCAGCCACTGGTGGCTTACGACGAAGATGTCCCGTAACGAACGAGAATGTCGCATCCAAACAAAGGACACAGCGCATGTGAACGGGAGAGAAACTCCAATTCGGTCGTAACGTCTGGTTCGTTAAAGGCCATCTGGACTTAGGCTAAACATACAACCTGTGCGGATAAAGAATGAGTGTGCTAGCGAGAAGTGAATAGATGCGCCGCCATTTCTGATCCCATTCTTTATCCGCACAGGATGTAAACTATTTTTATTACTGTGATTTCCCAAAAGTCATTAGTACGATACATTATGACTTGCTTAGATTATCTTAGGTAGAATAATATTAATAGAATTAATCATACAGAATTACAGCCATATAGTTATTATTTATGTGATTCATTATTATAGTTTCTTCACTTAAAAGAAATAAAAATGTAAATAAAATAACAATATTTACATAATAAACAAGTGACACATCCCTGACCTAAAAATTTGGATGAAAAATTGTGAAAACATAAAGTGTATCCTTGCTCGTGCTTAATTAATTAATAGTGCAGTTAACGACGCTAGGATTTCATTACCTACTAAAATAAAATTTATGACCAGGCTGTAACTTAATTAATTAATGTAAACAAAAACCTACTTGGTTAAATCTATGTACCTATGTATTATGGAAATCACAAATTGGTGGTGTAATATTCTCTTTTCCAGTGCCGTTTTTTTTTAAATTACAAATTGGTTTTTAAATTACAAAAAGGTACTGATGTGAAAGTCCAAAAATGCGAGATAAATTAATGAGTTTATTCTATCCATAGATTAATCTTATTTTCCAATATTACATAGAAGTACTGTTAAAACTGAACGAAATCAAACTGTGTGCAAGATACATCTGTGAACATCTAAGCCCTTTAGCCGCCTCTTCTATCAACCATAATTCTGAACGACATTTTTTTCTATGACTTTTGAAAATTACTCGAAATTTTTTGCGACTCACTCGCCATACAAAATGAACAAGTCACGTGATCGACTGCGTATGAAAAGTTGATTGTTAAGCTAATTTTCAAAGGTCGCGTCGCCTAACAAATGTAGTTCATAATGGTTGTTGAAAGAGGTGGTTGAAGGGATGTAAATGTTTACTGATATACCCTGTTTGGCTGTTCTGACTCATCATTAATTACACTCTGAATTGTCAAAGTGACCAAGCTGCATTCGTGCCGAACGAGTTTAACTCTCTTGTTATTTTTTGTGGTAGGCACGTTGAGCTGGCGCGATCAGCACTTCTCGCTGGACAACGACAAGATCCTCCTGCGGGGCTGCGTGCTCCGGAACACGTCGTGGTGCTACGGCGTGGTCGTGTTCGCCGGCAAGGACACCAAGCTGATGCAGAACTCCGGCAAGACCAAGTTCAAGCGCACGAGCATAGATAGGCTACTTAATTTTCTTATAATAGGGGTAAGTGGTCAAAGGACAAACGTCCTCCTCGTGTCCTCCATAGGCTTAGAACGCACTAGCGGTAGGCCGCACATCAGACCCAGAACAACCGGAGCCGTTGACGGCTGGCCGCAAATGAGTACATTGTTATTTGGCGGTTTCATGTAAAAACTGATATTGACTGACCGGATGGCGCAATTGGTAGTGACCCTGCCTCTTTCGCCAAAGGTCGTGGGTTCGATCCCCACCCTGGACAAACATTCGTGCGATAAACACTTGTGTTTGTTCAGTGTCTGGGTGTAATATATGTATTTAAGTATATATTTGTGTTCCTCTGTTGTCTGATATCTGTAACACAAGTGCTTAAGCTACTTAGTACGGAATCAGGTCAACGTATGAGATGTTGTGAGAATTATTATTATTATTATATGCGGCCAGTCGTCAACGGCACGCCGCATCGCGGCCTACCGCTAGTGCGTTCTAGGCCTTTGCGTGTAATAGGGTCCTATACTCTGCTAGACAAAATACTTCAAAATGTTGATTTCGAAGTAAAAAGCAACGAAAATTTTTATTTTGACAAAATACACCCGCTTTCTCCCCAAAAAAATTAATTAAAATTACAACTTTTTATTTACCCGCGAAAACGCTGTGCGACATTACGTGACGTCATCATGGCACAAACAAAATCTGACAGGTGGAAATGCTCGCGCGTCTAACACGATCTGCTTTAACAAAACCGGTTTCCATTATGCAATCTGCTTTTGTATTATTATCTAACATAAAATACGCGAAAAATAAAATATACTGGAAGATAAAGTATTATAGTTGCAGTCCATAACCTATAAACCCTCTTGACAGGCAGATGACAGATAGCGACGAGAGCTTCAGTGCCATTATGACGTCACACCACGGCGTCTCGTGTTTTAAGTCACGTGGTACACAGATTAAAAATACGAGTTTTTAAATTAAGTTTATTAAAACAATCATGAAAAAATATAGGTTGAAATGTACATATTTGTGTTTATTATTAAATATATTTTAATTTTATATGAATGACATATTTTTCTGTTCACCACCGAAAGTACCCTATTCCCGGTTGCGTCCGTAAAGCCCGGGGTATGCTTAGACCATGGTTAATGGTTTGGGGAGTCTGCAATGGTAATTACAATGAAACGACTGTCAGACGGCAGCTGACCTCTGCAACCAGCATCCAGCCAGACCAACTGAATCATGGTTACACGTTTCAGAAACTATCCGAAACGTGCAGGTTTCCTCACGATGTTTTCCCTCACCGCCGAGCTAAAAAAAGCTCTGAAAAATCCAGAGGTGCATGCTCGGATTCGAACCACGACTCCCAATGACCGATGGTCAAAGGACAAACGAATATCTATGATATGCCCGGTGAATTAGCACGCTGAAGCGACGCAGGGATGGCCATGTCTGCCATACGATATACGTTTATCTGTCATAATGAATATCTAGATTTCCTACATATATTTGTTTATTTTTTGATTCCGTATTAGTATAAATAAAGTAACCGAACTAAAAAAAATTCTTATAAGTACTTATCAGATAAAAACAACCTAACTAATAAGTACTTCTTTTCAATTGTAATAGAAAGTGGAATTGTTCAATGTTTATAAACACTGCCGTGTGGTTAGATGGATTACGTCAACGTCCACTTAATTACTTTCAATTCCTTATCTAATGTGGAAAATTCCAGTCGTCGGTAAATAAAATTACTTGTTCTTAAACTGTGAAATAGTTTTAGATTTATTTTGTTTCCGACAAAGTTTTGATGATAGAGAACATATGAATGAGGCTTTGGAATCTCTTGCCTTTATCTGTAAAAACTTCTGTAACTAAACACACATTTAAAAAAAGGGTCTTTGAACATTTTTCCTCTTCTCAGTATCCCATTTAAAAATTATGACTAAATGGACAACATTTCAAAATTGCTAAGCTCTGAAACAAAAAATACCATTTCTTTATTTACTGTTCCGCTGCGCGAATATATATTTATTAATTTTTTATATTGCTTATTTACTGAGAAAAAAAATAAAAACTAAAAAACGTAAGATGACGTCATCGGACGGCAGAATGTTAAATATTTCTTTGCCTAGCACATTATAGTTTTAAATTTACGAAATGCCAAACCCATGACATGCAACTGTCAAAAAAAAAGACAACTTGTCAACGTTGAATGAATGAATGACGTTGACAATGTTGACACTAGTATTATTTACCTTTGACAGTAGTACCTTTTTTTTATTAAAACAATGATAAGCAAAGGAATATCGCTGTATTCAGCCGTCCGATGACGTCATTTGGCGCTTACGTCTATTTAGAATATAAAGAATTTTAATAATTATTTTATGCATGAAAATGGACAAATTTTGAAAAAAGAAAAAATATGGGTCCATTCATTTTGTCTATTTTCATATAAAAAAACAATATGGACATGTTAAAAATATGAAATGTTGTCCATTGCTTACCCGTTATAAATATGTATTCTTTCTATTTATGTCATATTTATAATATATATGTATTGCTATGTATATTAGTATATGTGTATATATATATTATGTATTGTATGGTTTTTTTTTTGTTTTGTTCTCCACGTTCACGTAATCTTCTTTCGCCGCGTATCCTTTCTGTATGACCCAAAGGTTGACTGGTAGAGAATGCCTCTTGGCATTAAGTTCGCCTATTGTATAAACTTTTTGTGCAATAAAGTTTTAAATAAATAAATAATAATGAGAAAGAATATACATATAGATTATTTTTATACGGAATCTTTTACTTACCACAAAATAAGTAGTACACAGCAGTTAAACTAAGGCTACTAGGCAAGTTATAATCTACAAACTAAGGCTATAATCTACTCATGCGTTGGGTTACAAAAAATCTCTTCCCACATGGAGCAGGAACCCTAGGTACACAAAACTTAATATGCGCGTTCGCAGTCACGGTACAGCCTGCATGAGTTTGCACTAATGTTTGGGGATCCCCCCATACCCATTATGTGTATTAACACATAATGTGTGCGTTGCAGCGCGTACGTACACGGCGGCCGGCACTCACGCATACGTTCGAACTACCCCAGTGGCACATCCTATTTAGATGAAAAAATTGTGAGTGCCAAATAAACTTGCACAAAATGTTCAAAATTCACCTCTTCTTTCGACTTAGCGATATCTCTTTCTATACAAAATTGAGGAATTACCCATACGACTTAAATACATATATAACATCCAGACACTGAACAAACACAATCAGATACCAAAATGTAAAGTCTTAACTTGAAAATACTTAATATTGTAGATTAAAAAGGTGTGTATTTGTATATAGATAGCTGGACATAGACATCGAACGAGGCAAAGATCGATCACAGAGGCGAACATTAGGAGAGCCTAATGTTCGCCACTCCGATCGATCTTTGGTACTAGCATCTTTCCCCAGTCAGCCATCTTGCGTATGAAAAGGATTCTGTGTGTAAAAGTTGCGAACGACCGTTTGTGGGAGTTTAAATGGCACAGTCTCTAGATACACTGTTACCAGGGTGTGTTGTTGTTACAGATAGTATTCTTCCTGCTGTCGATGTGCGTGTTCTGCACGGTGGCGTGCGGCGTGTGGGAGTGGCTGGTCGGGCGCTACTTCCAGGCGTACCTGCCGTGGGACACGCTGGTGCCGGCCGAGGCGGCGCCCGGGGCCGTCGTCATCGCCTTCCTCGTCTTCTTCTCCTACGCCATCGTCATGAACACTGTCGTGCCTATATCGTTATACGTCTCCGTTGAGGTCAGTATATTTTAATAATAATATCATCCCATAGACCGATCTTACCAATCAGTCACGTACGCAGGATATACAAGTAAAAGTGTACTCTCTATTTTCTTATCCACATTTTCCTATGGGTTACCAGTCGAAGCAGAGAGGTCCCGGGTTCTATTCCCGGTCGGGCTAACACTTGTTCTTAAATTAAGAAGAATTTTTAGTGTCAGGCCGTGTCTGGAAGTAAGCGGGGTACTTACAAGACCCCCTTGCCTCGGAAAGCACGTGAAGCCGTTGGTCGTGTGCCTGATCCCTTTCCGGTCATGTCAATATGCTTTAAATAATGATCAGACACCATCACATACATCGATCTGATCTGAAGGCTGCCAGGATCCCGATTAGAATCCCCATGGAGCTATCAAGCTTGGAAAAATAAAATTTCCAAATGGTCTCCGTAGCAATAAGAATAGGCTAATATGACAGTGATAAAAATATACATTTCTTTTATAACATCGGTGTTTCTTCCATAACATCATTAATAAATGTTTTGTGGTGCGATTTGTAATAACGCGAGTTAAAAATATTGCATTAATTCATCAAAATTCGTCTTCTAAAATTATTATTTTTTAAACAGGGGTCACGTGACTAAAAACGGCCCGTGACGTAGATTACGCGTAAGTCTACTGCCTATGATTGATAGGAAGAAATAAACAAAACAAAAGTCTATATAACTATTTAAAAGAAACACTGAAACACCAACAAGCTCAATGTTTATTTATGGACAATCGACGTCACTGGCCGCCATATTGCTAAAAGACGCGTTTTAGCGGCATATTTGAATATTGCATTTTCTTTTTCGTTTTTTTTTTATTAAAATATCTAAAATAAAAACAAAAAAGTATTTTTTAGGGCTCCTTATAAACAAATGATTACCCTAAGATAGTTTTCAGAATTTTGTCAAATAGCCTATTGCCCCAGTTTCAGATCAAATTACCTCTATAAATACTACCTGTATCCTTAGGAGGTAGTTATCCATGGTAGGAGGTCTAATTCAAAGTTAAGTGTGTAACCCACTCTTACGTTTTATGTACTAACAACTCCGAGGCTAACGATATGTAATTTGTGCGCAAGCATGCACTTAGGCTCGTTTAAGTTTCACACGTACTGATCGTTTTGTCATTCAAGCAGTACGTTATTATGTCTCGAGCTCCTCGGCGCTGCTTACTCATTATTGCAAACACGGCGAACATTCAATTGCTTGCTTGAACAATGAGGTCTGAATGAATCTGTGAGTTGCAATAGGCTACTTGACGATGTAAAAACTACTGCCTTATATCATCATCATCAGCCCATTTAAGTCCCCACTGCTGGGGCACGGGCCTCCCTCAATCACATGAGGGGTATTTGCCATACTCACCACGCTTGGCAGACGGGTTGGCGAGGGTTTTGATATAAATGCAGAGTTTTCCTTCTCTGGGTGCTGATGATCATGCCAGCAGCTTTACCTTAGTCGCCTTTTACGACACCTCGGTAAGAGTGAGGGTGGCCTATTCTACTCTGCCGGGGACCACACGGCCAACTGCCTTATATATTTTTTGTAATCTATATAAAATATGATCTATATAAAAAATATAAATCTATATAAAAAACGGCCCACAAGTGATCTCACGAAACCAAGTAAAAAATATTATATAATAATTTATCAAAGGTCTGTCAGAAAAATCATAATTTTTTATAATGTAGCGCCATATGAATGAAAATGTGGAACATTGGTCGATGCTAAAGTGACGTCGATTATAAATGACAAATGTCACGCATACGAAACGTTTTGTATGCGTGACAGTAAAATCTCTTCATCTTGGCGTGTAATTTCCGGTGCATCCAAAGCTGTCGCTTTGAAGCCCAGGGTACGCTTATTGAAACCTTGATTCAGGATTTGGGGAGTCTGGTAATGACAATGAAGCGATTGCCGTCTGACCATCGCAACACTTCAGGAGAAGCAGACCAACTGAATCATTTCACGTTCAGGAATCACGTTTCAGGAACTATCCGAATCGTAAAGGTTTCCTCACGATGTTTTCCCTCACGGTCGAATTCCCCGTAGGATGGCCGTTCAAATCCACTGAGCTACCATCGCTCCTAGATATTTTCCTATATAAAATAGACACAGAAATATATTTGTTACTTTGTTTCAGGTAATAAGATTTGCACAGAGTTTTCTTATCAATTGGGATGAGAAAATGTATTATGAGAAGACTGGAACAGCGGCGAAAGCGCGGACTACCACGTTGAACGAGGAGCTCGGTACGTCCAAATCAAATTTGTTACGTTTGCAGTTTTTTCTGTTTGATATCTTTGTTTGACTAATTTATTGAATTTGTAGATTAGAGCTGACTGGGGTATTGAGTATTATAGCTAAGGCCCGAATCGACCAATCTTAATTCCATACTATATCTTTGGTATATCGACAAAGCTTACGTTATACCGTTGTTTTAACCACGGATTAAGATTGGTCAAATCGGACCTAAGTAAAATAAACAAACGTAAGGTTTAGACTTTTACAACGATTTGCTTTTATTGCATTTTTATCGATGTGTGGTTTTTTGGATTTCTTGTGTGCGTTTAAAAAACGAAATACGATTAAAATCTTTACAGGTCAAATCCAGTACATATTTTCCGATAAAACGGGCACGCTAACGCAAAATATAATGACGTTTAACAAGTGCTCGATCGCCGGCGTATGTTACGGCGACGTCGTAGACGAAGCCACCGGCGAATCGATCGAGCTCAACGAGGTATGTACCTAAATATATACACACGTAAAATACTCAAAGATTTTTTTAATATTTTCAAACAAGCGCATAGAACTTAGCACACTGGCATAGAATACTTAGAATCACCTCAGCGCATGTAGGTTTACATTTTACTTTCCAATGCCATTGTCACAGAAAAGTTAATTCAGGCACTAGCACGTTCTGATGAGTGATTTTTTGCATGAAATTTGAATTTGATTTTATTTTAAATTAAATACTTTAAATGATATTTAATATTGAAATGTTTTGTATTGTTTGCCCACGCTTACGGGTTGTGTTGTGATACGTCTGAATTTGTTTGTTGTGTTCGTTTTACTATTTATTAGTGCATGGATAATAGAAAAGTGAGGAGTTACACCCATGCATTGTTTTGTATTATTCATGCACATGTGTTCGTCAAAAGTTACGTCACACGAACCGTCTACCACCCACCGACTACTTTAGTAGGTACTTACATTACATGTTTTCACACCAACATTGAGTTTTTTTTATAATTTGCTTAAATTTTGATTGTCATAACGAATGAACATAAGAAGATCTTGGCACTTAAATTTTATAGGAAGAAATTATTTAAAAAACAAGATAAAGGAAGACTTTATAAATAAAATGTTCTTGCGTGTCATCGAAAACGATTGATTCAATAACTTAATAGGGTATATGACTAAGCTTGAGATTTTATAAAATATATGTAAATATGTGCCAATAGCAAAAACTCTTAGTTAAAATATAACGTCTAGCCGGTTTTATGGTCATTCAAAGACTCATGGGCAAGTCCATTTTAAAAGTATGAAATTATTAAAAAATAATTATACCATTGAATAACGTATACAATTTGCACCACCTATTTAATAGAACCATTGACACAAACGAAACATTTGATATAGCTACCATACAAAATTCAAATGAAATGCATACAAAATACTTGCGTGTCACATCTTAGTCGCCATTTATATGTAGCGTTTAGGGTTTGCCCAAAATAATGTGATTTTAAAGTTGTGATATCTCAGGTAGTTTAAATGAGAATCAAGTAATTGTTTCAACGATGTTTTTATCATTGGAAGGTCTTTTGATTACAAAAATAAAATAGTCAAATACCGTATTCGATCTCAATCGTAAAGAAACAAATGAAACGGTAACATCCCAAACACTTCGAAAGCGCTCGAAAATGAGCGGTGCGTTCGCTAGGCGTGTGCGGCAATGAACACGCGCAGGGTGGTAGGTGCGGTGGACGTGAGCGTGTGTGGTGGTGTGGTGCAGCGGCGCCGGGGGGGGCCTGTCGGCGGCGCGGCGGGCACGCGCGCGCGCCTGCTGGACCTGGAGCACGAGCAGGGCCGCAGCACGCCCGGCGCGCGCCGTCCACCGCCCGACGCGCACGTATGCCCGCCCTCATACACCCCAACCCATACACAGTGCTCACCCTATAGCGCACCGAGACTCGAATAGACATCTGTGGAACTTACTACCTGTGCGGATCAATAATAGGATCAGAAATGGCGGCGCATCTATTCACTTCTCGCTCGCATACCATTTGCGTCTATGCTCGCACTCGTGGGTGTGCGAGCGGGAAGTGAATAGATGCGCCGCCATTTCTGATCCCATTCTTTATCCGCACCGGTTGTACAATTTTTTACTTAGTTTGTTGTTCGTTATTATTCATAGCACACCTTTTTATGAGAATTTTGAAAATTATATCGATGTAGAATATCACGCGATGATATAACATCAAATATGCACTTCTGACGTTAAGGCGACGGGTAGTCCTAACTAGCGACACCAATCGATTTAAATAAGTTAGTTTCTAAACCGGATCTATTTTTAACAATTTCGGAGCGGAAGTCTCTAAGCAAACATTTATAGTATTTATTTAGATAGATGTTCTTTATTGCACAAAAACAAAATACAAGTATGATACAACAACAACAGACAGTACAATAAGGCGGTATTATCGCTTGTAGCGATTTCTTCCAGACAACCATTGGGTAGAGGAAAGAAATATCGTAATAGGGGAAGGCAGTGCAAAGCAGTTTAACAAAAGAAGTTGAAAATGGCAGAAATATACATACTTATATATTAATAATATTACATAACATAAATAAAATAAACAATTCATATATACCTAGTAATATATATATAGATAATTTATAATAAAAATGTGATATTTGTGCACTATTTTTTGATCTGTTTTTGCACTCGAAATTTGTATAAACGCCATAAATGGTCGTTTTTGGCGGGTTTCAATTTTAGATCGAAAAGCAGACCCAAGAGTTAAGGTTTAATTAAATAAACAGTATAAGTGTTTTCCGAGAGGCTGCAGATATCTTAATTGTTAAAAAGATATCCGTTTTAGTGAATAAAAATTTAAATCAATCTCGTCGATAGTGTCCCGTCACCTTAAATACTACTAGTCTTCTTCTAACTTACCAGGTCCTATCAATGGTACGAGTTACTTACCAATGTACCTCGCACACCAATTTGTGCAAAATTGGTGTGCGCGATGTCCGGACAACGAGCAATTTTAATGGACGTTAACCGAATGTTTCGACAGTGATGAGAAATTATCGCAGTAATCTTTTCAGTCTCCTTGCGCGATAGCGAGCAATACATACATCCGAAACGCTATCATAGTTTGTTGAACTTAGTAGTGACTCAACTCACTCTTTTTTATCACAATCTTCTCTCATAGAGGATGTTCTTCGTAACATTATATTTTGATTTATTATCTTGTAGTAATTTTTTGCTCATAACTTTGACAAGGTGTTGACTCACTAGTAGCTATCATCATAAGGTATGCGATGGGAATTAACATATCGGCTATGGATGTAATTAAACTAATTAATATGATGGATGAATTCCTTTCGATCCACCTCGTTATTATTTCTAACCTTCCTGAATGTGGTGGATTGAAAGAATATGTTTTATTAAACGAAACTTATCCTAAGGGCCGATTCGAGCAATCTTATTCCGCTACATAATCTATGGTATAATGGTTTGTATATAATGACCTCTGTCATTATAGACAAATCTGACGTTATACCATAGATTTATCCACGGATAAAGATTGGTCGAATCGGGCCTAAATATAAATAGTGCCATTTTTATTTGTAATGTATTTTTAATTTGCCTAAATATCAGCAATGTCTAGTTAAGAGTAAAAAGTGTATTTTATATTAAAAATATGAAATACACCTGATAGTTTGTTTAAACTTATATATAATTTGAACCTATATTATGTCACTTTCCAAAAGTAGGCGAATCAAATGTGGTTCCATTTTAACAATACTTTTTACAGATCCATCATATTCTAATACATTTTTGTATTGATATGTAATATTGTTATTTATTTTTTACTTAAATTAATGCTTGGAACAATGGATACTTTTGTACTCAAATTACGAATCTTATTGCTAAGTTGATATAATACTTCTTTCCTTCCTAAAAATCTATTACCTATTATCTATGGCTAGCTACTGTTATTGTTGTGAAAACATCACTAGTATGTTCTCAGCACCCATAACTCTTCTGCCAAAGTTGCTATAATAAACCTACGTAACAAAATGTCCTTTATAAGTTCCCGCAACATTATGAGATTTAACAGTTAATTATTTTCCTTCTTTCCCTCTTTCGAAATTGTATCTTATTTTTCATGATACAATTTGAACCTGGTATGTCTCTGTCTTGGTATGGCTTTTATATCTTTTATCTGACTCAGTGGCACTGTATAGCGACGTTCCGGGTTTTCATTTCTGGCTCGGGCCAAACTTTTTACATTCATCGAAGTATGTTTTTTTCAAACAAAACTTTCGGAGATAATTTGAATCTGTTAAGAGATTCTCAGGGTCAGCCCAGTCTAGATAATCGCGGTTTTGTACCCCTCTGCCATCGAAAAGCACGTTAAGCCGTTTGTCCTGCATACTTGACTTATCGTCTATCGGAGTCTTATTTATTATTATATTATGTGTTTATTTACTGGACTATAATTATAATAATATGGATATGGAGTGTATTTTCATTGACATGTAACTGTATGTGTTGTATGTATATTGTATGTGCTAACCAACTCTGTTTGTTTTGCATGTTACGCTTTGCATCTTGTGGTTCTTGTACTACCAGTAACGCTTTTAACACAAATAGCACGAGCATTTTAAAACAAGTCTACGTCAATCGTGGTTGCTTTGTAAACAAAACCAATTAAATAACTCGTAAAGTAGCACAAGTGTCGTAATAATACATTTTAACCTGAAGACTTCATTATGCCATTTAGTTTTAATACGAATGTTTATGAAATAGTGAACAGTGTTATTAAACGAAAGATTTCCCAACATAAATAACTTTTGGCGCAGACTTGAAAATCCCATAGACTTTTATGTATACTATGAGAAAAGCATGTGTTAAATTAATAATTATGTCCAATGAGAGAGAATGTGAGAGAGAGGAAGTCGAAATCGACGGGCACTTGCAGTCATTGTAATTACCAGACATACCTAATCCTAGATTATATTTCACGGCTCCAATCAAAGTGAAGGCCTTGACGACACGCTGCTGTGATGATGATAGAGAAAGAGCGTTGTTTTTTGCATTACTCAGTTATTCATAATACGCATAAAAGTCTTTGGCACTCCCTGCTACAAGCATCTGGGTGTTTGAACAAATGATTCGTATCTCAGAGCATCGAGCCGCTGGACTTCTCGTTCAACCCGGAGTACGAGCCGGAGTTCAAGTTCTTCGACTCGACGCTGTTGGAGGCGGTGAAGCGCGGAGACAGGGAGGTGCACGATTTTTTTCGGCTGCTCGCGCTCTGCCACACAGTCATGCCGGATCAAAAAAACGGCCGGCTCGAGTACCAGGTGAGTGTAGAATGGTTCTAAGTGACCACACACGTTGAACTCGCATGTCACTAACTCACGAAATTCAAATATATCCTACGTTAACCACCATGTGGTGCATTTCATTTATGTGTATCGAAGCTTTTAAATAAATATAAATATATCTTAGGTGAACAAACATTATGGTGCATTCTTTTATGTGTATCGAAGCTTCTAAATCAATACAGACTTTATTATGGTAACTTTCGTGGATGTTCTCGATTTTTTTTCTTATCGTATGATTTAATGGTAGATGCATGTTGTTACCATTAAATCATACGATACGAAATCATACAACTTCAAAAAATATATTAATGTTATCATTAATAATGTCATGAATATAATGAGTAACATTTTATTTATTTTTTGAAGTTGTATGATTCAATGGTAGCATAAATTCAATTCATTCAATGTCAACTTAATGTGACTTAAAATAATATTTATTTTCAATTACAGGCGCAATCGCCGGATGAGGCGGCCCTGGTATCGGCGGCCAGAAATTTCGGTTTTGTGTTCAGAGAACGCTCGCCTAATAGTATTACAATAGAAGTTATGGGTAACACAGAAGTAAGATCTCTATGATAAACTAAAAGATATTTTAATTTTTACTATTCCGAAGTGAAATATTTACAGTCTTCTTATTTTTTTTCAGGAATATGATTTATTATGTATTTTAGATTTTAATAATGTTAGGAAAAGAATGTCCGTGATATTGAGGAAGGATGGTGAAATTAGGTTATATACAAAAGGTGCTGATAATGTAATTTACGACAGATTAAAATCAAACCAAGCAAAAGTTAAATCAAAAACACAGGAACATTTAAACGTAAGTATCTTTTACTTTGGTTCATGTCGAATATCCAGTTTGGTCAAACTATTTTTGTAACATTAGTGAAACAAAATTGGCACTTACCATGTCAATAGCCCAAAAATGCACAACATTTTGAAAATGCGTCAATTTCTAGTGAATACTCGTACGTGTTATTATCGGGATTTTGGGTTTAGGTGGGTCTCATTCGCATCCTCGAGTAAAGAGTTCACTGTCTTCGCGGAATATTAAGTAATAATAGTTTAAAGTTTGGCAGCGCACTTGTGACTCAACTGCTTGTGTCTATTTGGGCGGCGACCGTGGCTTCCAATTTGGTGATCCGTCTTCTCGTCTGCTGTCAAACACATTAAAAAAAAAACTAATAATACTTATCGGCTTTGGCTTCATCATTTCAGCCAATAGACGTCCACTGCTGGACATAGGCCTCCCCCAATGTTCTCCACACAGATCGGTCCTGTGCCGCCCGCATCCAATGGATTCCCGCGATCTTCACCAGATCGTCGGTCCACCTTGTGGGAGGCCTGCCACGGCTGCGACTTCCTGTGCGTGGCCTCCACTCCAGGACCTTTCTGCCCCAACGACCGTCTGTTCTCCTCGCTATGTACCCTGCCCATTGCCACTTGAGGCATGCAATCCTTTGGGCTATGTCTGTAACCTTAGTTCTCCTGCGGATCTCATCATTTCTGATACGATCGGCTTTGGCTTCACGTGCTGAAAAAATACTGTATGGTGCAGAAATTCGCGGGCGAAGGGCTACGGACGCTGGCGCTGGCGTGGCGGCCGCTGGAGGAGCGCGGGTTCGCGGAGTGGAAGCGCCGCCACCAGGCCGCCGCGCTCGCGCTGCACGACCGCGACGAGCAGCTCGACGCCATCTACGAGGAGATCGAGACCGACCTGCTGCTTATGGGTGCGTACTTGCAACCAAACCTCTCCTCCTCATCATAGTAAGTAAGTAAGTCTTTGAGTGGAGACCGCGACTCGGTAAGCGTAGTGTTGGACGCCCTGCTACAAGATGGGATGATGACATTCGAAGGCTGGCTGGTGTGGCTGGATGAGAGTGGCCGAAATTCGGGAGCAGTGGCGTGCATTAGGAGAGACCTATGATGATGAAGTAAGTAAGTAAATTTTTATTCAGCGAAACATACACGGTTCCATACAAACAGACATAATAAAATTCAGTAGGTAGATATAACATTAACATAAAATTGTTTAACTATAAACACTAAAGTATGATCACTGAAAAGGCACATACTCAGCATGTGTCAGGATGGCACAGACGCCCCGACGCTGGTCTTCCGTAGGAGCCTTGAGTGGGAGAGCGCATCTGCGCGAAATACTTGTATGGCTTTTACAGATTCCAAAAATCTAGAATGTAATATAGTAGTGAATATATACTTTTAACTCATCATCATCATTTCAGCCAATAGACGCTTACTGTTGGACATAGGCCTTCCCCAATGTTTTCTACTCACATATCAATCCTGTGCCGCCCGCATCCAAGTGATTCTTGCGACCTTCACCACATCGTGTGTCCACCTTGTGGGCAGCCTGCCACGGCTGAGACTACCTGCACGCGGACTTCCACTCGAGCACCTTTCCTCTCCAACTCTCCTCATCATCTTAGCGTGGAATTCCCAATTGGGTCCAAAGCTGTCGCTTCGCCCGGAGTACGCTTGAACCATGATCCAGGATTCGCGAAGTCTGGTAATCACAATGAAACTACTGCCGTCTGCAACCTTTAGACACGGGAACCAGAGCAACTGGATCACGGCACACGATCAGAATCATTATTTCAAATATCGGTATGGATGAGTTAAAGTAAAACCCAAAAGGTATCCACAATTTTGAGACACTATCAGGGACGTGCAGGTTTCCTCATGATGTGTTCCCTCATCGCCGAGCTATAGTAGAAATATGCACATTTATTTATTATTTGTATTACGATACTCGCATCATATTTTATTTTTTGTTTTGTTTTAGGTGTCACTGCCATTGAAGACAAATTACAGGATGGTGTGCCTGAAACTATAGCGAATCTCAGTATGGCTGGTATTAAAGTATGGGTTTTAACGGGTGATAAACAAGGTACTTTAGTAAGCTTACATTTCTTGTTTATAATAAAGCGAATCCTATCCTAATCATACAGGGTTTAGTGCATTAGAGTGCACCAAGTCCTGTGTAAAAGACAATTATTATTTTTGTTTTGAATTATGATATTTTTTCTTGTGTTAAAATAGCGTGGTATTTCAGAGACGGCAATAAACATTGGATACTCATGTCAGCTGCTGACGGACGACATGGCGGAGGTGTTCGTGATAGACGGCGTGTCGCACGACGACGTCGACCGGCAGCTGGCCAAGTGCCGCGACTCCATACGGGTCGTGAACACATTTCTGCCGCACGGTACGTATCATATATCTTGTAGGCATGGGTGTAGCCATGGTGGGGCAGAGTAGGTCGTTTGCCCCACCCTCCTCCTCATCTTAGCTTGTAATTCGTCCAAAGCTGTGCCGCTTCGGAGCTGACTGCTAATTACAATGAAGCGACTGCCGTCTGACCTTCGCAACCCATAGAAAAGGGAACCAGACCAACTGGATCACGGTTACACGTTCAGATTCATAATCTCAAATATTATAGGTCACAATTTGAGAAACTATCTGGGACGTGCAGGTTTTCTCACGATGCTTTCCCTCACCGTCGAGCTAATGGTAGATTTTTATTAATACTACGTCGGTGGCAAACAAGCGTGCGGCTCGCGTGATGGCAAGCGATTACCGCAGCATATGGATGTTAGCAACTCCAGAGGATCTGCATACGCGCCGACCCTTTAAAAACCTTACCACTCCTTTATGAGAACCTCATGCAGTATTCCACCGGGAAAACCTCTGTTGGCAGCTCATTCCACAGCCGGAGCGTTCGCGGGAGGAAATTTCTCTGGAACCGTACTGTAGAAATATAATATCCTCCAACCGATTACGGCTACGGCGGCCAATCTCAACGATCAGCCACTTACGCAGGATATATTATAGTGCTCAAGTGTGTGCGCAAACACAAGTGCACTCTCTATTTCCTTACCCTCATATTCTGATGGGACACTACTGTGACACGACCAGAGAGGGATTGGGCGCAGGACCAACGGCTTAACGTGCTTTCCGAGGCACGGGGGTACAAGACCGCCAACTTCCAGACTCCGGGCTGCCACTAAGAATTTCTTACCGAAAACTTAGGTACTAATTTTTGGCCCGACCCGGGGATCGAACCCGGGACCTCTTGCACAGCCGTCGCTTTAAAGTGCGACCCACTAACCACTGCGCCACCGAGGCAGTCAGTGTAGAAATATACTGTGTGTAGAAATATGCACATATATTTGAAAAATCTAGACGTGCATACTCGTATTCGAAGGGATTCCCCCGTATGGAAGGCGCGTTCCTATCCACTGAGCAACCATCGCTTCCATAACAGCTTATCGTTAGTTTGTATTTTCTAGGCATAGAATCTAAGCCGTCGGGCGAGACGGCCAACGGCGGCGCGGCGGTGTCGCGGCCGTCGCCCGGCCGCGCCGCCAACGTGAAGCTGAACGCGCCGGCCGTGTCCGTCGTCACATTTAGGTGGGAACATAACACAATTCCACACGACAGGTAGAGAGACAAAGAGCTACACCTTGTATACGCCTCCGTCACCGCCTTCCTCATGCCTCCGCCTCCGCCTCAGCCGCTCTGCCCTATGTCATCCTGTGTCTGTCCACTGGAGTCTTGTTGCGAATCACAACCTTTTTTGTTCTGAAGCACGTAGGATTTTTCTGGTATTCCCTCGGTAGTCTTAAAATCTGGGCCATTTAAATTTGCACAAAAGGTTATTCACACCATTTACCAATGCACCACAAAAATACATAACGATGCGAATAAAACGGATCGATTGTGTCTTTAAACGGGACATAGTGGCATCTCGTGGTAAAAGGCGTCCACCAATATACTTACATATTTTTAAGTATTTTGAAATTGAGGCTCATTTCGTTATCTATATCCGAAACTAGAATTCAAGACCAAAAAAGCTACTACTATGTTGCCACTGCCATAAAATGATCGTGCAATAGTATGTACCTATTTTCTAAAAATATACGTTACATCCTCCCACAGCGCGTCTTGTTCTGAGAGAATTTTATACATACGCCTTTTATCTACTGCATGCTCACATTCCAAGGTCCACCATTTCCTAGGCAGAGATTCTGAAATTAGTGATGGTGAGAAGATGAAGATAAATAAAAACAATTAATAAAAAAATGATTTTATTAACTTTTCCATACTGTCTATGCCACACTTTCGTGGGTGTTCATGGGTATTTCAATTTGTTTAGTTTAAGTTCTTTACAAAAAATAATTATCAATTTTAGTTGAGTTAAAAATAAAGTTTTTAACCTAGTTTTTTTTTTGAGAAAATCTTTATCTTGAATTGTGCCAGCCTATACTAAGAAAAGAAGCATATAACAAAAAGGTTGGCAAAACCTGAAAACTTGATTTGACAATGACATAAGTGACATTGAGAGATTTGCCAGTGACGTATCTGTCGTAGTATTTTTTGTCTTGAATTCCAGTTTCGAGTATAGTATTATGAAAATTTACGTAATTTTAGCGTTATTTTTGTATAGAAAACGATCTATATCGCAAATTTGAAAGAACAGGTGAATGACCTTATGTGCACGTTTGTTTGGCACTGACTATAGTTCTGTAGAGACCGACCTGTCTGACACTTGAGGTTGCCCACACCTTACCTTACCTATACGGCTTGCGTTCTACAGAACTAGGCCCGATTTGTAGTGCAGATTTATTTGACATTACTCATTTACCAGACTTACCGAATCCTAGATCATGGTACAGATGTACTTCGAGCTCTGAATCGACGGTGGCTTTAGACTCAACTAGGAATGTCACGTGGAAATGATAATTAATTTGATAGTACTTTTTGATAAATATGTTCAGTTCTACTAGGCACATAAAATTATTGGGATAGGTAGATGTTTGATTTATAAATGCTATATTGTATAAGATTTTTATTTATTTGAATATATTATGCTATGTAGTGCAAAATGTTGTGATTCGCTACAAAAGTGTGCGTGTGTGCCACTAAGCCTTAATAGTTGTCAGTACTGCCACATCAAATATTTCATTGTATATGTATGTAATTAAAAATGAAATTATAATGCTAAACATGATTTCATTTTGTAATCGGAAGATAATTTATGTAATCTTGTCATTGCGCTATTATTATCTTCATGTGTAAAATTATAAAGGAATTAAAAATGTTTTTGTCTAGCTGTTCTTAAGAAGAACACCATTTTAATTTGTTCTGTACATTATAATAAGAATGTATGTATAGTAATTTCAAACTCTGGAGTTTGTACTGCCAATGTATTTCAGATAAACAAAGGAATTAATATCACCTTACGACTAACCTCACTAGTGTCTGACACCTCTTTCTGTCTATTCCTACACCAGGCCAGAGTGCTCTTTCTCTCTCTAACCTGTGTTGATTCTCTCTAACCCCACACTTAGACCCTACAGGCACCCTTGTCACAAGCTAATATAGTTAGATCCCGGAGCACTACGTCTTATTAACGGGTGTCCTATAAGTTTGTTCCTTAGTCTGTACTTATATCTAGCTATTGTTGTGTCTTCTGCTTAATGTAATTGTTTTCTTTGTAGCCTCAATCCAGGCAAAAATTATGAAAAATCTAGTTAAACAGGCCTTATCAGTGCTGAAATGTTTAATTAAAGCTTACAAAAAATACGTTGCTTCTAGTCTAAAATGAAGAATATATGCCTACTTTTATTTGTGATAGCATCTGTTTGAATATGAGCTATTGGATTCATAAAGGCTTCGTGGAATTAAACATCGCAATAATGTTGTAGCAGAACGCCCTGGAGCCGAATTCTCGTGCTCGTGATATTTCTTTTCATACGACATATATCACTAAAACATTTATTTTTGTATGGTTTTCAAGTGACATCCGCCATGTTTGCAATATATCACGAGCACGAGAATTGGGCTCCTGTTGTTCTAGTGGTTTAAGTACCGGGTCGTGATCTCGGGGTCCAGGGTTCGATTCCCGGGTCGAGCAAAAAGTATGTTTC
Organism: Marasmia exigua; assembly: GCA_019059595.1. NCBI lineage: Eukaryota > Metazoa > Arthropoda > Insecta > Lepidoptera > Crambidae > Marasmia > Marasmia exigua. Next base: position 10,346,606 of record CM032475.1, on the reverse strand, counting down.
GAATTTTTCGAACATAGCTCGGGTTTGTGATCACCAATTCGCATTAGGCAAGCGTGGTGCTTAAGTCTAATCCCATCATACTGGCGATGACTTGATTTCTATGATGGAGGCCTTTGCCCTGCAGTGGGACAGTATATAGGCTGATATTTTTACTTTACTTTTTTACAAGCCTCTATTACAGCTGAGGTTTAAATGTAACGAGCAAGAGTTTAAACCAAATTTTTTATTCTTACCTTTAGCTATATTGTTATTTGTAATGGTAAATTTATCTAAACATATAATTTAATAGTTCCGAAGCGGATCCCGGCGACAGCTTGAGAAGCAACCGGGACAAAACGCTAAGATGATGATTTATAATAGTTATCTCATGACTTTGTTTCGAAGTGGCTACAGTGAGCCTTTAATCCGTCCCTGGGTATGTTGTGCCTGGCACATGCGTGACCGTGGTGATGTTGCAGCAATGAGTACATGTCGGGCGGCGGGCCGTACTCGGCGGAGTCGCACGAGCACGGCAACGACGACTCTAACGGATTCGCCATCGTCATCAATGGACATTCGCTGGTGCACTGTTTGCACCCCAAACTGGAGGAGAAGTGAGTCTTTGTTTTTAGTTTGGTTTAGGGTTTATACGCAGTATGCGGATAGCAGTCTGACTGACCTTAATATTCGGGTTATTTATTAAATTATAGAACTTAGTCTTCTTAATTAATTAATTATATATTATATCATGTAACAATATGATGTAATTGTATGTGAATAAATGATTATGATTATAATAATGCGTATAAACCCTTTGACAATTCATTTTACCATTATCCATTTCTACTCTACAATACACACTTAACACTTGCTTTTATCACAAATTGATAAATTCTTTATGAAGTCATAATGTTTTTCAGATTCTTAGACGTCGTCCTACAATGTCGGTCCGTAATATGCTGTAGAGTGACGCCACTGCAGAAGGCAATGGTGGTGGAACTAATAAAAAAGAGTAGAAAAGCGGTCACGTTGGCGATAGGCGATGGAGCCAACGATGTATCTATGATCAAAGGTATGTTAAAATCTAAAACTTATCGCGTCCGCACTACGGGTGTGGTCTGAGTGATAGAGAAAAAAAAACGTAAAGGAATGTCAGACAGACGTAGCTCAACACTAAAATGCGTATGTTTACAGCGGCGCACATAGGCGTGGGCATCTCGGGGCAGGAGGGCATGCAGGCGGTGCTGGCGTCGGACTACTCCATCGCGCAGTTCCGCTTCCTGCAGCGGCTGCTGCTGGTCCACGGCCGCTGGTCCTACTATCGCATGTGCAAGTTCCTGCGGTACTTCTTCTACAAGAACTTCGCCTTCACAGTCTGCCATTTCTGGTTCGCGTTCTTCTGTGGATTTAGTGCGCAGGTCAGTGGCATAGTAAAGGCGAAAACGATTTTGGTCTTGATAATAGCACTTTTTTATTATTGATTGTAAGTTTTGCTTAGAAGGTATGCCTAGAAATGTAAATATAGGTATTTTCAAATAGCCCCTGAAAGTGGGAAGTATGAAACGTCAGGTTCATAACTGATCAGTTAGATTCTCTCCCTCCCTCGTGTCCCAATCTCTGCCTAGTTATCATAAAGCATGTTGAATACCAATAAAGGTTCGAGAAAGATGTCCAGTACTGATGAACTTACGAAAAAAAAAACATATCTAATTTCGAACCCATTTAGATAAGTAGAAGAATTTTTTTAACAAGAATACGCAATCGACACTTTTATAAAAGATGTCGATTTTTCTCATTGGATGCCACAACAATCCTTTCATTAGGTTTTTACCTATGAAATTGCCGTTTTGTATGGCGATTTTCTTAGAAGTTTTATTTTCCATACTAACTTTTTTTTAATTTGTGAAGTAACTATTAATGATACTACTCCATAATTAACTGTGATTTAATGGACAACGTTTAGGAACATGTAGGATAGTTTTTCAGAAAAAAAGGTTTTTAACTAAAAAGTCAACGGAGAATGTTCACTAATTTTAATTTTAGGCTCTCCTTTTACTCGGTTGAAAATAAAAAATATAATTGTAAGAATTACTACGATACGTCGTGTAGTTTCCGAGATATTTGATTTCAAAATAGACGGGCTGTAAAGTGACGTCATCGCCGTCCTAGTACTTTGCAACACTAGCTCAGTCCACTCGCTTGTCCTGTCAATACATCGCCCGTATCTCCATCAACTTGGTTGAAAATAAAAAACGTGACTGAAAATAATATTACGATACATCGTGTCTTTCCCGAGAAAAAAATATGGTTTTACGGTGACGTCACAATACGAGCGGGCCTGCGAAATTTTAATTTTCTATAATTTCATCAATACTTGGTCTTTTTTGATGAAACAAAAACTTGTGTATTTGTATAGATATTAGCTATACCTACTGGGACCATAGTTTTATGCGATGTTGTATATCTATTAACATTCTCCATTCTGCCAAGTAAAAAAAGAGTCATTATTAAGTTTTTTTTTGCATTACGAATACTATAATATCTGATCTCTATTTAATATAAACCTTAAAGTATAGTTTTAAATCAAAATAAAATTATAGTATGATGACTTTTTGCTTATTAAAGGAGTTAAAGATCTTATTGTGTCTAGAAAAAAAAACGGCAATTTCATAGGTTTAAGACCTATTACTTCTATAAGGGCAAATGTGAGTTTATAATACGTGCCTGCTATGCTACACACAAGTGACCCGTAGTGATGCTCTGCTGGCAGACCGTGTTCGACGAGATGTTCATCTCGGTGTACAACTTGTTCTACACGTCGCTGCCGGTGCTGGCGCTGGGCGTGTTCGAGCAGGACGTGTCGGACGCCACGTCGCTGCAGTTCCCCAAGCTGTACGCGCCCGGCCACACCAGCCGCCTCTTCAACAAGACCGAGTTCATCAAGTCCACGCTGCACGGCTGCTTCACGTCGCTCGTGCTGTTCCTCATCCCCTACGGTGAGTCGCAGAGTGAAGTAATCACCCAACTCAAGCACCGGCAAGCTATATGGAAAATACGATAATTATAATAAAAACTTTCCTAAACGCGATACGATTTACACTTACTCTGTCGCGCTAACAGTAAAAGCAGTAAGTCAGAAATTTTGAAGTTAAGAAAATGGCAGTTAAAGTTTTTGATTTAACTTTTGCTTACTACTTTCCTTGGCTTAAGAGTTTTAAAAGTAAAGCTCAAAAATGGGTGTACGACGGGAGTATAGAGCATTAGAGACGGGAGTATTAGCGATTCAGGACATGTACGTACCTACATAAAACATTTTGAAAAAAAATGACTTACTGCTGTTACTGTTAGCGCTGGCAGTACTATAGTCCGTTAAATATAGCTTGATTAGAATGACAGCTGTCACTTGACGTTTATTTCAATAGACATAAGTTGAACATTTTAACCAAGTTACATTCCATAGATTTTTATTACTATAGACCTAAAGATCATTTTTCTGGAACACCAATGGCTGTCAAGCTATACACGAAGGCGGTATTTTACTGTTTTATCGACTAAGCATGCTTAGTCCATAGACATGCACCCTAAACTGACTGTGCCTTTTCATAGGAAGCCATACTGAAAAACGGCCCGAAGCCGTTAGTACTGGGATGACGTGCTAGGCGACGTTTTTTCTCTACAGCACTCGTATAGAATCTGCGTCAGGGCCGATTGGATATCTTTACACTCTGTGACGTTTTGTTTTTTTTTCGAAATGGCACATTCCGTTTAAAGCGCGCGTTCTCGTGCGTTCCATGGCTTAGTCAGTAGTTAACAGTAAATAAATAAATAATTATTTCACAATTTATCTATTCTTCTGATACCATATTGGTGTGTACCTTATTGAATATCTAAAACAGTTTTGAGTTTGATAAAAATGTTAATATTACTTGTCTTCATGCAGGAACGTATAAGGATGGGTTGGCGCCAGATGGGAAGATACTGTCAGATCACATGTTATTAGGAAGTGTAGTAGCCACAATTCTAATTATTGACAATACAACACAAGTAAGTGTATTTTTTAATCTTTGCCACCTATTTTTTTTTTTAAGTTTTCCCTTCGACCTTTCACTATTAAACTGGATAATAGGGTATTTGACTAAGCTCGAGATTTTACAAAATATCAATATTTTATCAAAATATAGGTAAATATGTGCGAATAGCAAAAATTCTCAATTAAAAATATAACGTCTAGCCGGTTTTATGGTCATTCAAAGATTCATGGGCAAGTCCATTTTCAAAGTATGAAATTTTAAAAAAATAATTATACCATTGAATAACCCATACAATTTACACCAACTATTATAATGGAACCATTGATATAAACGAAACATTTGATATAGCTACCATACAAAATTCAAATGAAATGCATACAAAATACTGTCGTGTGACGTCACATCTCTGTAGCCATTTGTATGGAGCGTTTTGGGTTTGCCCAAAATAATGTGATTTTAAAGTTGTGATATCTCAGGTAGTTTAAATGAGAATCAAATAATTCTTTCAACGATGTTTCTATCATTGAGAGGTCTTTTGATTACACAAATGAAAAAAAAATAGTCAAATACCGTATTGTTCTTTAATATAGAGCTACCTAGTACTTAAATAACTCTTTACAAATTTTTGTTTGCACCGAGATAGTTTCAGCAATAATTTGGTACGTCTTTTCCAAATTTTTTTTCTACCTTTGGCTTTACCCGATTGCTGTATTTTTTTTCTACCTTTGGCTTTACCCGATGCCACAGCTTTCGACACAACTGAGAATGATACGCTAGGCTCTAACGTGGCAACTGAGAAAGTGGCCTTTCGCAGTGGCTTGGATGTTAGGTGGCAGACGAGCAGACGTATCACCTGATAGTAAGCGATTGCCGCCGCCCATGTACACCCGCGACACAAGTAGAGTCACAAGTTCGCTGCCAACCTTTAAACCCCCCTTTGAGCAGTGAGTGAGGGTACCGAAGGCCCAATCCGGAGGGGATTGGGCCTCCGGTACCCTCACTCACTCAGTGAAACAGCACAGTGCTGCTTCACGTCGGTTTTCTGTGAGGCTGTGTGGTATCATTCGAGCCGGCCCATGCATGCCGAAGCGTCCCACGGTCTTCCACGATGATGGAAAAATATCTACGTTACGTCGATTTACTTGTGCTAGTTTTTTTTTAACCATTTATGCACCTACTTTTTTTGTGTTTCCAGATCGCTCTAGACACGACGTACTGGACGGTGTTCAACCACATCACGATATGGGGCTCGCTGGTGTCGTACCTGGTGCTGGACTACTTCTACAACTACGTGATCGGCGGCACCTACGTGGGCTCGCTCACCGTGGCGCTCACGCAGGCCACCTTCTGGTTCACGGCCGTACTTACTGTGAGTGTTTAGGTTACTATATTTGCTTTTGTTTCATTGTTCAATCCGAATTCGATATGGTGTGACACAGTAGGTGTCATAAATGATATTGGTTATATTTGTGGATAGTTGTTATTATTACCGACTTCAAAATAGGAGGAGCTACCAAAAAATAAAAACAAAAAAGTATGAGAAAAAAAATTTCGCGTTCAAAAACTACTAACTAAAAAGTGTAAAATAACATGTTTAACATTTCATACACTTTAAATAACATTTTATAACAGAAGACTCTAGAAAATGTGTTATTGAAATCCCCTGGTTATCATATAACACCAAAGTGCCTACGAAGAAAATCTGTCTTAAAAAGTTAAGAATAAAATTAATAATAAAAATATTTTTAAAAACAAGGTCTTAAAAGTATAAGCTTTCAATTTGCCACATGACATCAAATTATTTATATAGTCTGTTGTGCGATTTACAGGGAAATGAATATGTAATAACAAATAATAATAATAAATATTTCACCACATCACATACATTGATCTGACTCCGAGATAGGTAGCTCAAGCACCTGTGTTCACGGATATCAGAATCAACAGCGGAATTACAAATATATACATATAATACTTTGACGTATTTTTTGACGACCCGCTTGGAAGAGTGGTAGTGAACGCTGCCTTTGGTCCAAGGGTTGCGTGTTCGATCCCCGCACATTACAAACACTTGTGTGCATGAACATATCTGTTTGTATTGGACCAAAGGCAGCGTTCACTACCACTGTTCCAAACGAGTCGTCAAATATGTAGTTATACTCCCTTCGCTTTAGCATGATATGGGTGACAGATTTCAAAATCTATACATTTTCTTTTTCACGTTAGTCTCTTTCTAACGTGTGATTCACGTATAACTCTGTCCTGCTGTTACCGATATCATGATAAAGCGAAAGGAGTATAGTACAATTATGGTAGTCATATATCACCAAACGTCATAGTTGACGGATGGTATGGTGGGTCGTTCTTCTTTTTTATCTACAATGAGTCAAACTTACAAATCAACATTTCTGTCACGCTTTGTATATTTTTTACATAGTTAAATCATGCTAAAGTACCCACGAGGTGATAAAACAATGGAATTATTTCATGGTAAATTAGGAAAATCTTGATGGTGTAACGTATATTTTTTTTATATACGAGGGTATTTGACTAAGGTCGAGGTTTTACAAAATATAAATATTTTATAAAAATATAGGTAAATATGTGCCAATAGCAAAAATTCTCAATTAAAAATATAACGCCTAGCCGGTTTTATGGTCATGAAATTATTATAAAATAATTATACCATTGAATAGCCCATACAATTTGCACGAACTTTTTTTAATTTTTGTAATCAAAAGTTCTATGTTATATTAGAACCATTGACATAAAGGAAATATATGATATAGCTGCCATACGAAATTCAAATGAAATGCATACAAAATACTTCCGTGTGACGTCACATCTTAGTAGCCATTTGTATCGAGCGTTTTGGGTTTGCCCAAAATAATGTGATTTTGAAGTTGTGATATCTCAGGTAGATTAAGTGAGAATCAATTAATTCTTTCAATGATGAATTTTCTATCATTGAGAGGTCTTTTGATTACAAAAATTAAAAAAAGTCAAATACCGTATTCATATATATCATTAACGCCCTGATGGTCTAGTGGGTTAAGTACCGGGCCGTGATCTCGGGGTCCTGGGTTCGATTCCCGGGTCGAGCGAAAAGTATGTTTCGAATTTTTCGAACATAGCTCGGGTTTGTGATCACCAATCCGCATTTGGCAAGCGTGGTGATTAAGCCTAATCCCATCATAGTAGCGATAACTTGATTTCTATGATGGAGGCCTTTGCCCTGCAGTGGGACAGTTTATAGGCTGATACTTAACTTTTTTTTTTTCCGTATTCATTACTTTGTAAGTTGAGTAGGAGCTCATTGTCGATAAGAAAGAAGAGGGACCCTGGTATGGTAGGGAGCGGTATAAGAGACAGTGTGCGTGGCGACAGATGACGATCCTGATGGTGCCGGTGGTGTCGTGGCGGCTGGCGTGCTCGTGGACGCGGCCGACGCTGGGCGAGCGGCTGCGCGCGCGCTCGCGCTGGCGCCAGCCCGCCTCCGCGCCGCGCACGCCCTCCGCGCGCCGCGCGCGCCGCTCCGTGCGCTCCGGGTACGCCTTCGCGCACCAGGTACCTTCTTATCTAATAACGAAACTATAGGGTATTTGACTAAGCTCGATATTTTACAAAATATAAATATTTTATCTAAATATAGGTAAATATGTGTGAATAGCAAAAATTCTCAATTGAAAATATAACGTCTAGCCGGTTTTATGGTCATTCAAAGATTCATGGGCAAGTCCATTTTAAAAGTATGAAATTTTTAAAAAATAATTATACCATTGAAAAACTCATATAATTTACGCCAACTATTATAATGGAACCATTGACATAAACGAAACATTTGATATAGCTACCATACAAAATTCAAATGAAATGCATACAAAATACTGTCGTGTGACGTCACATCTCTGTAGCGATTTGTATAGAGCGTTTTGGGTTTGCCCAAAATAATGTGATTTTAAAGTTGTGATATCTCAGGTAGTTTAAATGAGAATCAAGTAATTCTTTCAACGATGTTTCTATTATTGAGAGGTCTTTTGATTACACAAATGAAAAAAAAAAGTCAAATACCGTATTGTATTCATCTCGCAGAAAAGCGCCGTGAAGGAACACTGTGCCGTGTTTCGCTGCGTGAGTTTTTTTTTTTGCTTATAGTAGGTAGACGAGCTTGCGGCCCATCTGATGGTGAACGGTAACCGTCAACAATGCCGGAGCACAGCCATGCCGCTGCCTACCGAATGTCCGAGTGTGGGTACCGGAGGCCCAATCCGGGGGGAAAGGGGAGTTCAAAGGTTGGCAGCGCACTTGTGACTCCACTGGTGTGGTGTCGCGGGTGACAGTGGGCGGCGGTAATCGCTTACCATCAGGTGATCGGTCTGCTCGTCTGCCCCCTATCACATGGAAAAAAAAACGAATTCATGCTAAAACTCTTGATAGAGTCCGCACCTCGAAAGGATTCCTTTGAAAAGCGCGCTTCAGTCGCCATCAACATTCAAATTCGAACTATATAGACACAAGGAATCTAAAATTTTAGTTGCCGCGGGACATCTTTTGTGGCGCGGACGTAATCTAAAATCGTATTGACGATAACGAGATCGGCATAACGGAACATAATTATATTTATGTGGGAGAACTGGCTCCATGAGAAAGATATCACGATCAATTCGTTGAATCAATTTTAGAAGCGAACTTTTCTTGTTATACTCCGGATGTCGGTGAAAGAAAATTATTAGTATTCATTACATAATCTACTGACTAACTGATCTACTTTGAAGGGATCAATATGAGTAAATAATTTAATTGAATGAAATATTGTTACATAAAACTAACGTTCATCAAAGTGATTGGTTATTTCTTAACGATAAATATGTCAAAATGCTAATTTTTTGACCAAAACAGCCACTTCTGTTCTGTTAATGTTCAGTCCAACAGTATACCATCTAATCGATTTCACAGGTGATACAGTGCAAATACGATCAGAAAGCACTTTATTTATTTATAATAGGGGGCGTTGCGCATTTTTTTTTATGGGAAGATATAAAACTCTTCGGTCCTTATGATCCTTGTCAAGGAAACAGCATTTGTTCCAATTTTTCGCTACGCGCCGAAAATCCGCAGGGCGACTATTAAAGCTACTGTCCACGGAGCGTAGGTTCTTAGACGCTTATTCGTTATTATACGCAAGCGTACGGTAGGTGGTGTACGCTTACGTAGGTATAACGAATAAATAATAATAATAATTCTCACAACATCTCATACGTTGACCTGATTCCGTACTAAGTAGCTTAAGCACTTGTGTTACAGATATCAGACAACAGAGGAACACAAATATATACTTAAATACATATATTACACCCAGACACTGAACAAACACAAGTGTTCATCGCACGAATGTGTGTCCAGGGTGGGGATCGAACCCACGACCTTTGGCGTAAGAGGCAGGGTCACTACCAATTGCGCCATCCGGTCAGTCAATACGCGTCTATGAAGCTAAACTCTCTGGACAGTAGCTCTTAGTTCCCATTGCGTGGCTCATCTACCTGAATGATTGCGACTCGTGTCGTGTGCCTGCAGGAGGGCTTCGGGCGCCTCATCACGTCCGGCAAGATCATGCGGCGCATCCCGCACGCGGACGCGGCGCTGTCGGCGCTGGCGTCGCTGCCGGGCAAGTTCCACGCGCGCCCCGCCACGCCCGACGCTGAGCCGCCGGCGCCGCCCGCGCCGCGAGCGCCCACCCAGAACCTCGACACCGTCGACTTATGAGCGGCCCGCCGACACGCAGGTGAGCGACCACACGTCACGCCGGTACACTCACGCGAACATACTGCCTAAGATTAAATCAAAATAGCGGCAGATAGGTGACTCGTCTGAACCGCGTGGACCGCTTAAATTAGGTCATCATCATCATCATCAACCCATTAAGTCCCCACTGCTGGGGCACGGGCCTCCCTCAATCACATGAGGGGTAATTGCCATACTCACCACGCTTGGCAGACGGGTTGGCGAGGGTTTTGATATAAATGCAGAGTTTTCCTTCTCTGGGTGCTGATGATCATGCCAGCAGCTTTACCTTAGTCGCCTTTTACGACACCTCGGTAAGAGTGAGGATGGCCTATTCTACTCTGCCGGGCACCACACGGCTTAAATTAGGTCCCCGTCGCCTAATTGCATTGCACGCAGTCGCAAATTGGCGAGTCTGACAAGCGTGTCACACAAAATTTTTGGTTAATTGTTTTAAGTGGGATAAGAATTAGCAAAATGCCTTCATGCGCTTTTACGCTTTGTACAAATTGTTCAAAAAGAAGTAACAAATCTCATGCCTAATCACATTTCACTCATAATTAGAAGAAAACTTTTAATTTCTCATTATAATTTTAAATTCATCAATGTTTTGGTCACCATTTTGCAGAGGGAGATAGAAATATACGATGTATTAATGTGTGACGAGTCAAGTCGTTTTGACAGGACTAAACTCTAAAGCGTAGCTGCGCGTAGTACGTTTGATTCACTCACACTTATGTAAAAAAAAGGTCTCTGACTACCAATATCGTAAAAAACAAATGTGTCATAAAGCTGTGAGTATGTGTCCATATAGTTGTGCATGAAGCCCGTTTTAATTGTCTAATTGACGAGCCCTATCTTGTATTTATCTAATGCTCACATCCACCTACCCACATCTATCTTCTATATGGAACAAAGTCGTGTTAGTAAACACTATTTATAACATAAAAACGGCCGAAAATTGGTGGAAAAATAAATAGCTAGAATAATCAGAAGACGGACAAAGCATACATTTTATCCCGAAAAATTTTAGGTTCCAAAAAAATGGGATACACAAAAACGAAAATTAAGCGGGCAACGACGGGCGGAAGATAGTAACGAATAAAACATTACTTGGACACGCGGTGTATCTGTAAACATTTACATCCCTATAATCATCAGTTGCATCAACCAATCCGAACAACGTTTGGTCAACGACTTCGTCACGTGTCCGACTTTGTATGAAAAATTTAAATTATTTTTGCCAATTTTCAAAAGTCCAAGAATAAATTGTTCAAAATTGTTGGTAGAAGAGGTGGTAAATGGCATAAAAGGGATGTAAATGTTTACTGATACACCTTGTATGATCGGCCCGATGACGATATTAGATAATAAATCCAGAGGAGGAGATAGACAACGGAACCACCCCGTAACGATCGATTTCCGATAAATATTCGGTAGAAAATTCGGTTTTGTTTTTCGGTCATTCTGATTTTAGTCATTGGCAATACGATAATTAATGTATTAAATCAGTTCATTATGTTTTTACTTTCCAAAATTATGCACTTATCGACTCTATTTGCAGCACTTAAAAAAACAATAATTTGATTCCAGGAAACTCGTGCCGGCCTCAGCGCCTGCGGCTGGCGGGGACGCTCCGCCGCGCCTCGCTGTCGCTCTTTGTATATAAGTTATATTTTATCAGTGCACAAATTTTAAAGCCTATTCCATAACGGGAGACATGACATTCCGTAGTGTTAAACTATCGTCGAAACGTCACCTATCAGTAATAAAAGCCGAGCTTCTCTTCATTATAAAATAAAAAAAAAACTAATTTTGTCATTTAACTTGTTTGTATGAAAACTCTTAAAATGTTACGCTGAATTTTCCGAATGTTATATAAAGCAGTAATTCACCATTTATGTAAGGCGTGGTGACGATACGATGTTTGTTTACGATGTTGAATTAAATTGATTAAAATTGGTGCACTGAGAAAAAAAATCCGGCATCAGCTCGAGAGAAGTGACACTCGCGTCTCCCCTCCTCCGTCCTTGTTGAGCTTCGGGAATTTTTCGAGTAGCCTGTTCCTCGCCCGTATGACGAAGCCGTGAATCTTTTATTCGAATAACCTGCTCTGTCGTAATAGGGAATTACGATTGTAAGATATTATAGATGTGATAGAGAAGTACCGCGATCGTGAGAAAGACCGCCCGATATAAGTTACTGAGTATGTGATTGTGATTGAGATTTGTATGAAAAGAGCGTCTGGGAGGGTGTACGTTATGCCCGTGTGCATATTAAATACTTATTTTAGTAAACTGTAAGGCTTCACCATTTGCAAACACAGGAAGCATTTGAAAAATGTTCGTGGCTCCACCGAGACGTAGGCGCGGAGACTCGAGGACGCTCCTAGGCTCCGCACGCGGAGATCGCCTGTGGGAACACGAGACCAATCCGTTCTCATTCCCTCGTCTCGTCCGGACCCGCTCGGTTCGGCCTTGAAGTTTTTTACGCGCTTTTTTCGATCGTTATCGGTGTCCGAGACCCTAGTAAAGATGTGCATTTAAAACTTAAACAGTCGAATTCGCGAGCAGTGAAAACGCCACATGCCGGTTGCCGCGGGTGGCGGCCGCCCCGGGGCGGGACCGACACCCCGTGACCTACTATCTTTTTAGCCGGGAATTTTTTCGCGGACATATCGGTGATTCTACTATTTGATGGAAATTTCCATAATGGTGCATATCCTAGTTTGAAGATTTTTGGCTAATAATTTACTCTCAACGTCACAGTATTTTCATATTTCCAGTTGGTGAAAAAGTTAGTAGGGTAGTAACTCGTCCATATTGAAGTAGTTTTTATTATTATTAGTGCCAAAGATGATATCTTTGAACTTCTGTGCATAAATCATATTTAAATATTGTTGTTATGTATGTAACATAAGCACATTCTTTTAATTACTTGTACATCAAAATTTTTGTTTCACCGATTTAAAATCAAAGTTGTTATGTATAAAAATGTAGCGTTTTAACTGCATGTGAATGTGAACAATATTTGCTTTGGAATCAATTTTTTAAATAAAAACATAATTCTTATATAAAAGTATTTTATTTTGCACCTTCCATTATTCCAAACACGAAAAACAGGGGTGATATGCATATTTTCTATTGTAGAGTACGCGCCACCAAATAGTGAAAAGTCCCGTGAAAAGCGCGCTTCAGTCGCCCGCCATCAACACACAAATTTGAGATTTATGTCTATAGACACAAGGAAACTATGATAATGTTTGCGCGTTTGTGTCTCCATCTATAATATATTTGTACTACAGTATATTGGTAGATTGTTTCTGTTTTGTGCTGCCGTGAAACAGGAGGGTTGCTTCATAAATTGAAGGCATGTGTGAGTGTGACTCTTTCTATTGATCTGAAAAAAAAAAACAATATTGAATATCGATTGCCACACAAATGTATTTTATTTATTTATTTATTAAGGACAACCAACAAATCTTACACTAATTACATTGTATTTACTTAAGTACTAGTGTACTAGTTAAGTACTAGTGTATTTACTTAAGTAAGGCTAAGTGCAGATTCTCTTACAGGCTGTCACGACATGCAAATGTGAGCAGACTAAATAGAGAAATTATACGTTAGATTATGTTAGATAATGTATACGTTTCCTTCGTTTGCTTCAATATTAATCCTCAATGAAGAGCCCAATTCTCGAGCTCGTGACATTTATCATCATACGACATATATTACTAAAACATAAGTATTGTGTTTAGAAAAAAATCTTAACACAATACTTTGCGCAAGAGATGCTCCCAAAGTGGTAAATTATGTGCCCCCCCCCCCTCCGCTAACTTCTATAATAAATGAATTATAAAACTAAAAAAATATATGATGTACATAATCATGAAAACTAACAACGTAAATCGGTTTGGACTAGATCTAGTAAGTAGTTTTTTTAATACGTTATAAACCGTAAACCGCAATATACCTTTCATACTTGCTGCTACGGAACCCTTCATGGGCGAGTCCGACTCGAACTTACGGGTTTTTTGTATGGTTTTCAAGTGATGAAAATTTTTGTGATCTTAATTTATTGCTGGAGTATCCCTCGTACCTGGCAGCATGCAATGATTACATTACACCCCTAATGGTAACAAAATCCATGCACAACTCCCTCACAGAAAAACGACGTGAAGCAGTACTGCTGTGTTTCGCTGAGTGAGGGTACCGGAGGCCCAATCCGGGGGAAAGTGTCCCCTGGATTGGGCCATCGGTACCGGGTTTATAGATTGGTAGCGCACTTGTAACTCCACTGAATGACATCCCTAATGGTAACAAAATCCATGCACGCGGAAACTATCATAGCAGTCTCATTCTCATTTTCTTCAGGTGGTTTCAATACTTTCAATCCTCATATATTTGAGAGTTTGATATCGGTCTGTGATGATAACTGATATTATCAGACAGAAATCCAGGAATAATGTTATGTACATCTATTTCTTTTGAATTTTTTGATGTATTGACCAGTGGTACCAACTCTACGTCTTTTTACGTAGATCTACGTACTTTAAACCTTTCTTGCAAACCTACGAACTTTAGTCCCAGAATCTACGTATTTTCTATCAAAATTGTTCAAATTTGCAAAATAGACTGAATGGGCATAATTACCTTTACTTTCGCAAAAAAAAATTAATAAACGTTCCGTTTCATACTAGCGCACACCCCTCGCCTCGCCACTCAACACGTCGCGCCATTCATTTGAAACGGAGGAGCCATAAATTAAAAAAAAAATTAAATGTGACGTGACCCGCGTACTATTGACAATTAAAAAATAAAAAGTCATAACAAGAATTCCAAAGTAGTGCAAATTGAAAATTATAATTTTGTCATTTCTTCTTTTTATTTTATAAGATGAGCGAATATTATAATGTTGTTCCATGGTTTAACAGTGATGAGTGGTTGAATGTTTACGACATGATTTACACGTCTTCAAATAAAGCGGACGCACATAACCTATTACTGGTGTGGAAAGCAAGGTGTCCTTCGCTACCTTCTGGTATCGAGTCGACTCTCACTCTACTAGAGGTATTGCTACAAGATGAAAAGAGCGATGATACTTCAAATGACCAATTGCTTCGTCTTGCGTACTCGTCAGCAATAATGCGCTTCGTGAACCATATGCTTGACACAGAGACGGCACGCGGTACTAGCCTTTATCAAGCCGCTAGAAACTTAGGTGTTCCAGATTGGATCATAGACTTAAGACACGATACTGCTCACAGTAACAACTTGCCATCCATTGAGCTACTTAGAGAGGCGTCTGCTATTGGATTGGAATGGCTTCAGAGAAATTATTGGGAAAAATATAAAGAATGTATAAAAGATTACAAATCTGGACAAAAAAATTTAGAGGACACTCCTGAAAATAATAAAATTGGAGCATTAATGCATTTTTGTCTTTCCCTAAGTTTTTGTGCCCACTCCAGATGCAATATTAAAAACTTATCTGATATTCCTAATCCTAGTATGAGTGAATCAATTGTTAGCGATGCCAGAGATTTGTTTGGGGACCATATAGATTTTTCTAACTTGAAAACTGTATCTGTAACATCATTGATAAATATGCTCAATTCTCAGTCTAAGAAGTGGCTCAAGAGCAGGGATGGAATATCAAGCACTATCAAAGCCTTACTCGGTGAAGACTCCTTGTTCCTTTCCAATGATTTGCTAAATTTCCTGAGCAGTAATGATTTTTACTACAAAAGCAAACTAAACCCAAGTTATGTACAGTGTTTTGAAGTGTTCCTTACATTCCTACACACAAATGAAATATTATTAGACTTCATATTAGAACTCATTCAAATAAATAAAACTGAAAATGGCCCTCATAAATGCCGCTTAGCTGCACTCTGGGTATCAGAAATTTTGAAAGCTTTGTCAAAGTCAAAGCAATTTACTGAGAGGTTGACAAGGTATTAGTTGCTTTACTTATCTTCCTATTTCATTGGATGAAAACATTTTAGGATCTTATTAATATTAATTATTTCTATTTCAGAACAAGTTCAATGGAAACTAAATCAAAGAAAAGAAGTGAATTAAGGTCACTCTATCATCATTGGTTTCCTAATGAAAAAGCTAAAGGTCTTTTGCTTGACATGCAAAAATCTGTTCCAGAACAACTTATGGATATAAAGTTTCTTCAGCCCATAATATCCAGTTATAATCCTTATCTGAAATACTACATCAAAGACCTTCTTTGCTTAGTTAAACCAAGTTTACCAAATGTAGTCACTACTAATATTTGTCATTTGGCAGAATTAATATCATCTCCAGACAAGTTCCCAGTTGGATCATCCAAAATTTATACTGTAGATGATGTAAATTGTCAAGATGGACTGGTTTTATATGATCAGACCAATCAATCTGATATAGAGTTTGATCAACCTATGGATATTGATCTAAATACTAATGCTATTAAACAATCAAATTTTGGTATATGGGAGTTATCTTCATTAGTTGGTTGGAGTACATGTCCTATCGGTTTGGTACCAAGTCAGGTAAATTGTTAATAAGTAGTAGTTTTAATTATATATTATGTGAATTGGCCTGCCTTCAAAATAAAAATAATATGTAATTATTATAAACCATTTATCTCAAATAAATAACTTTCAAGTCTATTATAAAGAATATATTTATTTGAATGAACTTAGTATCTTGCTTTCATTGATGTCGCATGATCACTTCTAAAATCCAGTTTAAGTTCTGACTATTACCTATACTTAGATGGTAATTGTTCCACTTAAATCTCCTGAGCAAATCCCCTGAGTGATTCTAGTTGACCAAATTAGTAGACTTAAATCACCTAGTACTTAAAGGACCTAGGTGAATTAAGTCAACTGTAAATAAATTGGTTTTCAAAAACAAAACTTGTCAAAAAATCCAAGTCTCGCACTCAGTTCTACTGTGAAAAGTTGTGAGATCTATGTTACAAGTCGGTTATTAACTTGGCAATCGGTTATTGAATATTTGACTTGGCCATTGCATGAAAAATAACCATTTCAATTGCGAAGTTATTAACCGACTTGGTAACATACATCTCACAACTTCTCACGGTATTAGAACAACTGAGTGCAAGACTTGGATTTTTTGACAAGTTTTGTCTTTTATGGGATATCATTTCTTTTTGTAGTCCACCTACTTTTTTTCTTTCCGGTACCTTCACCTTCAACTGCAAACGGAACTTTGTAATTCTATACATTTATATGAGATTACAATGTTATTCATGCAGTTGAGTTGGTGTCAGATCGGTGAGTCAGTGAGTCAGTCAGTCAGTGAGTGACAAAATTCAGAAACTTTAACTAGTGGTAATTTTTAAACACTGGTTCAAATTGATACCGTGTTTATAAACTAAACTAACGTGTACTAAAAAATCAGGCTTCTTGTTTTATCCACAACGAAATTATAGGGGGTCGAAAATAGCCAAAATTGCTTCCGAAAATGATGGTACGGCCGTGCCGCTTTTTTTGCTCGACTTGGCGTTTTTCTTAAACAAAGTTTTTCTTACGACATTGACTGATTCTTTATACATTTCTTTTCAAAGATTAAAATTATAAATACCAGGAAAACAGTTTTGTAGGAGGTATCTTACAGCTAATACCATGGGAGAGCCACTCTTCGGCATGACTGGTCCGGCTCGACCGGAGTGACACAACGCCCTCACAGAAAACCGGCGTGAAGCACTGTGTTGTGTTTCACCGAGTGAGTGAGGGTACCGGGTTTTAAGGTTGGCAGCGCACTTGTAACTCCACTGACTGACGATGAATAAATTATTCATGTGGTCTACAGACAGTAATATGATTGCTGGAAAGTTGGTACACCTTGGCACATCCATTTGTCATTAATTCTGTTGAGCTATGTTTCCGATTGTAATCCAAATAGAAAAAAATGAGATTAGAAAATGATGTTATAAGCTATGTCACAGAAAAATGATCTTTATGTTAATAGATAAAATTGTAGGGAATAAAACTTGTTAAAATGATAAACCTTTAGCTAACAAATGCTACATAATGCAAATCTCATAAATTTATATTATGACAATAGTAAATCTACTCTCAAGAAATTTGAGCAACAGATGACTGATTGTGGCTCTGATAAAGTTGATATATATATTTAGGGACAAAGGGGAATTTAAACCAGGAATGGGAAAATAAACTTCAGGATGATTTTCCACAGCAATTATTTATTTTTTTTATAATTTGTATACAGGTGTAATGTTTTGGTTACATTTCAATCTTGACACATTACAAGAGCCCTAAAATTAAGTTGAACAATATACACATTATATTTTACAAGATCCATTAATGATTAACATATACTTAGGAAACTTCACAGTCAATTAACATACAGGAATATAAAATGACAACTTGTAAACAGCATAGGTATTGGTCCTTAGCAAATACACCTAAAGATTCAGTATTCACAGCAAGCAACCATCTTCATCTGTAGAAATATCAAATAATATCATGTAAAAAATCTGCATCAGCTCTATTCTAAAATTTGTATAGCAAGAATGTCTCTTATAATAATTAACAATTTGTAAATTACGCTTGAAAAGATTTCTAAAATTATCTCCACTGAATTTTATCTTCCGCTAGGGTTAATAGTTTCATTAGATCTAACAGGCCTTGGGAACAACAGATATCCAAATATTATTTTTAATATTTCTAAGACCAATACAATTGAACTTCCAATGAAGTTTTTTGATAAAATAATTGATTAAAATAAATACAAATACACTAAACTAGTTTTTCAAATAGGCACCAGTTGGGAATAAAACCAATTCAAATGATAAAAATAACATTTTCGACAGGCACTTCGATAACTAAAATTTAGGAGACATCAGCCATTTCTAAAATGAAACAGTAGTACCTTTCTAAATACTAATTAAACTACATATTTACAGAAAACTTATGAAATTCGCGGTATATCTACATACACTTACAGTGTCGACAACTTCTATTTAGTAATAATATAGACACATTGCACATTCAATTTATTCTTTACCTACAACTTGAGTATATGTGTTTAAATGGTACACTGAAATAATGATACCTGTATTAAAATCTTAGTTACGTCACTACAACTACAAACGCCAAAGCATTGGATAAGTTATTCAGTTCGTGTCACGTAAACACAAACACGCTGGATTTCATACAAGTTATTTTTACGTGACGCGAACTATAATATTGAATGAAACACATTACATTGAATGTTACCAGTACTATTATATAGGTTTGAAAACGATATCATCACCTAAACATTCATAGACATTGCCTGCTGAAAGCAAACTAGTCGAAGGCACAGAAAATACAGTAAATCACTGCGACACAACCCCACTAATAGAGAAGTTACATGATGTACCTTACTTTTATACAAGATTCAATTGATTGACAAGATATCAACAGATACTCCAGTAAGTTATAAACCTGGGAGCAACAATACGTAACAATATTTTATTTTCAAATAAAATCTCTTCAGTTATTGAAAATATTCCAATATCAAAATTCATAACTATACAGTAGTGGACATGACCATGCTGGTCTGGGTCTTCAGTCGCCTACAGATGGATAAAATAATGTAAGGGTAAAACAAAAGCATATCGGCCACGCATTCTCTTCAATACAATAAAATAACATCAACTCTAATATTGATTACTTGTTACTAAGTCACTTGTTATATGTTTATTGTGGTATTGCATACCGCTCCGTGAGATTCAATATGTTTTTTACGGTTGAATACGTCCTCAAAAACGGTAAGTTTTGATTTTGGCCCATTTTTTTCTAAGTATATTAAACTATAAAATATCTAAAGACATAGAGGCTTAACATATAAATAAAATAAATGTCACAGAATATTCGTTGTTTGAATAATTAGTAAACAGTTACAAACTAAGTATAGTGTGGTTAAAATATTTGTGACTAACATTAAAATCAATGCTTATCAGTAGACAGTCTTCTTTTGATTATGAAAGCAGTAAATAATAAAAGCAAGCCACAAGATAAGAACTTAAGGTCTCTTAATATAATAAACAGATGTAGGTGTAATATACATTATAACGAAGATGTTTAATTTATCTAGTTGTGTAATTGAAACATATGGCAACCTGCATGAAGCTAATTTGTCATGGTAATGGGTAAATATACATGCACTTTATCCACCTTATTATAATTCGCGGTCTAAAGTTATTACCGTCCTAAAGCTTATTTCATCTCGTTCCAACACGCAATGTTAAAAAGGGTTGGCATGAATTTTGTTCCGGGACTATCCTTAGTTCGTGATTTGTAATAAGGGGGGTATGTTTTAATTTTAATTAAATAAAAATCCGTATTAACAGTAAGAAAGTAAAAATAATAGGAGCTATAACTAGATTCGTTAAAATAATAAAACCTGCAAAATGCACGCGTGTTAAAAACATCTTACAGTAATTTCACATTGGACAGTGTGATTTTTCAATCGCTGACGCTACTAGCCTTTCTAGAATGCTTACTGTTTGGGAATACTATTATAGAATTAATTCATTGTTATGCCTCAAGCATCTAAAATGTCGTTAAATTTTTTAAAAGAAATTTAAGTCCTTAGTTTTCTACTTTCACATTCTTAAATTTATAAATCACGAAACAAATGCAACTGGAATAGACCACTTATCAACAATAAATGACAGCAGTATTAATTAAAAACGACTTAAATGCTATAAAATTTTAAATCATCACAAATTATATTTCAATCCAATCTCCAACAAAAGCCGATTCTAAACACAACTAAATAAGATAATTAGTTGTGTTCGGATTCATCTTTTGAACGAAATAATATTGCTATTTCTTTATAGATCACACTACACAAGATTTACATATTTACACAGAAAATATGCCATAAAAATATAATGTCAGTGCAAATATGAATATATTCACATAAGAAAATATTTGTCACTAAAGGTGCTCCAACACGGCAGTTTTATAAGGCTATAAAGCATTGTATATGACGATAACTGTGAGTAACAATTTGCTATAACATGTCAATTGTTAAGAAAATGTTATCCAATAAATGTTATGTAACATTTTATAACTGGGGTGTGGGAGCAGTATTAGATACGGTCAACGAACGTAACGGTTATCCAGTTATCCGGCAAAATGGCTTGCACCGCGTTGCGTGTGCAAGCGATTATCGCCTAGCGCGGGTACACCAGAAAGTTCGTCAACTGTACACCGGACGTGACGCCCGAGCCGCGGGACTGCGGCCTGTGTGTAGATGTCCCGGGTGCATCAATAGTAGCTGTACACTTGACTTTGTCATTAAAAAATAAGATCCACGAACATTCAAAAATGTGTAGCTACTTCTGACACCGACTACGTGAAGCGATAAGCTCGTCTAAAACTCATTAAGTACAATATCATACAGTTATGTTTAGTTCGCAACTCGCTTTTATCTATTCCAACTGCGCATTCTATGGGCGTGCCCAACAACATTCCATATCTAATTAGAATAATACAATAATTTCAATTACGTATTTTATTTCATAGTTAAGAATGGCAAGAATACTTCTGAACAATAATATTATGGGTCGTATTAATCTCAACAAGAATACTTCAAAGTCGTATATAAAATTCTTTAAAAAATATCAATACTTGCTTGTGATGTACATACATCAGGTGAAATAAATAAGTATTTTTGTGTTGTGGTGGATAAAATGAATAAAATAGACACGTTATTTTGTGTGTAAACGTTATTTTATAGTATCTATTTGTCAACAATGACAAAAATAAATAATTATACTGATTGCTTTTAGAATTACTCAGATCTGTAATAATAAAACACATATTTGCTTTTTACGTACATACGTAAGTTCAAATTGATAAGTATCCCAATGTGCAAGATCAATATATGTCTCATCGCGTTTTGAATAAATAAACACGGTTTGTAAGAAATTGTGTCGTCCGTGGTAGCTCTGTTTATGAAGAGAGTACTGGTCGAAAAAGGAATGATCACTACCGGTGCGAGCTTCGTTCTTGAACGATCTCGTTAATGAAATATTATATTACTACTATTTAAATTTAGTAATTTCACAACTTTAATTTATATAGCCTAGCAAAAGCTACAATCTCGGTAGATCAGCATTTTATACATTTGTAGGAGAATGTTCTCTGCGAAATACTTAAGAAAAGCCTTCTCGTCCTCGCCGCTTTCATCGGAGCAACCGCTCACTACCGCCTCCCTCTCTCTCGACGTGGGATCAATAAGATTCAAAATCCAACTAGCCTTTTCTTTCAATGAATGAATGAATGATAATAATATTATTTATTATTTTCGAAAACTGCGGCAAAATCTTAACCAATCACAACGCTCTATTTATGCGCGCCAAAAATTACAATTTCATTGGTTGATGCGTCAGCGCCATGATCGGTGCGCGTGCAGTTAAGAGAGAGATAGCATTCCTTTATTGTATTTAATCTTAACGTAACACAATAAAGTCTGTATTTCAACTGCTTTCGCAATTGTAATCATTCGGATTAACTTGCTCTTTTGCGTAGACGAATTTAGCCGATGTAACTTACAAACGTGGTACAGCTGTGTGCTTTCTCACGCGCTGTCTTTTTAGATGTGACATTATCGTTAGCGGTGGGCGATTATGCAAGATCGGCATAATTTATTTTGAACTACTAACGTTATATGAAATTAGTAACTATGTTTTCATAATCGAATGATATTACTAATTAAATTAGTTCTACTAATAGTGTTTTATGAAGTCAATTGACACTTTGACAGTTGCTCCGCGACTTTAGTAGTAGAAGGTTGTTCTTTCCAATGTTAACATAATTTTTAAAAACGCAATAAATAGATTCACCAACTCGCTTCACCGTCCAATTTCAACGAGAAGCGTGTCTCTTTGATCACTTCACATTGGAAAAGTTGTGTCACTCACCCAAGACACAAAAACTACTAATTTAGTGTAACTACTAACTGTTATAATCGAGATATCTCGAGACATTTTCACAATAGAATGATTTCGTTAGTATATCTCATAATCGGCTACCGCTAATTATCGTGGCTCGTTCCGTGAGCGTGAGGCTGGGCGGCGCGGCGTTAGACCATGATGGGGTCGTCGGAGGAGAGCTGGCGGTGCAGCAGGCGCTGCGAGCGTGAGGCTGGGCGCGGGCCGGGCGCGGCGTTAGACCATGATGGGGTCGTCGGAGGAGAGCTGGCGGTGCAGCAGGCGCTGCGAGCGTGAGGCTGGGCGCGGGCCGGGCGCGGCGTTAGACCATGATGGGGTCGTCGGAGGAGAGCTGGCGGTGCAGCAGGCGCTGCGAGCGTGAGGCTGGGCGCGGGCCGGGCGCGGCGTTAGACCATGATGGGGTCGTCGGAGGAGAGCTGGCGGTGCAGCAGGCGCTGCGAGCGTGAGGCTGGGCGCGGGCCGGGCGCGGCGTTAGACCATGATGGGGTCGTCGGAGGAGAGCTGGCGGTGCAGCAGGCGCTGCGAGCGTGAGGCTGGGCGCGGGCCGGGCGCGGCGTTAGACCATGATGGGGTCGTCGGAGGAGAGCTGGCGGTGCAGCAGGCGCTGCGAGCGTGAGGCTGGGCGCGGGCCGGGCGCGGCGTTAGACCATGATGGGGTCGTCGGAGGAGAGCTGGCGGTGCAGCAGGCGCTGCGAGCGTGAGGCTGGGCGCGGGCCGGGCGCGGCGTTAGACCATGATGGGGTCGTCGGAGGAGAGCTGGCGGTGCAGCAGGCGCTGCGAGCGTGAGGCTGGGCGCGGGCCGGGCGCGGCGTTAGACCATGATGGGGTCGTCGGAGGAGAGCTGGCGGTGCAGCAGGCGCTGCGAGCGTGAGGCTGGGCGCGGGCCGGGCGCGGCGTTAGACCATGATGGGGTCGTCGGAGGAGAGCTGGCGGTGCAGCAGGCGCTGCGAGCGTGAGGCTGGGCGCGGGCCGGGCGCGGCGTTAGACCATGATGGGGTCGTCGGAGGAGAGCTGGCGGTGCAGCAGGCGCTGCGAGCGTGAGGCTGGGCGCGGGCCGGGCGCGGCGTTAGACCATGATGGGGTCGTCGGAGGAGAGCTGGCGGTGCAGCAGGCGCTGCGAGCGTGAGGCTGGGCGCGGGCCGGGCGCGGCGTTAGACCATGATGGGGTCGTCGGAGGAGAGCTGGCGGTGCAGCAGGCGCTGCGAGCGTGAGGCTGGGCGCGGGCCGGGCGCGGCGTTAGACCATGATGGGGTCGTCGGAGGAGAGCTGGCGGTGCAGCAGGCGCTGCGAGCGCAGCGCGCCGGCGCTGAGGTCGTCGCTGCTGCCGAACTCGCCGTCGTGGTCCGTCGTCGACAGCAGGTCGTCGTCCGACGTCGCCCTGAAGCGTGACACATACCAATAAGACGGGGTTTTATCTCCTGACCAACATAAAACGGCTATGTCAACGTTCCCATCGTTTTTAATAATTTTAATTTGTCTGTGTAAATTTCTGAGAAATGAATACATCATGCTGCTAGTACTACAATAATAAGAATCCTAATCTTTCGAAACGGGCTTTAGTATAGAAAATAATTAAGAACGCATTATCTCTTTCCTGTGTCATACTCTGCCTTGCTTGACTTGTTACAGTCAAAGTTTACTGGTAATATTTAAGAAGTATAAGAAATTCTTATAACGAAAAAAATGGGGGTTTACCTTTTTACCCGACTGCATCATTTTCAAATTGGGACGGAATGAACTAACAGTTCGATCGAACCCGACAGCCGGCATATACCCCCAGTATGAGAAATCAAGAGTAGTAAGGTGTATACCTTTTTCGCTTACTATAGTTACACCTATAAGTAAATAGAGAAAATTGTCAGTAACAAATTGTCTGGGCCCCGGTGACTTGTCTGTTTGCTGCTACAGAGGAATTTGCTAATGGATAATATATTAAGGTGACGGGAAGGGCGCACTAGCGACGCCAATCGATTTTAATTTTTAGCTACTAAGCCGGATCTATTTTAAACAATTTCGGGGTTACAACCTCTCGGCAAACCCTACCCGTCACCTTAACTGAAAATATAGGCAAATCAAACGCCTTAAGTTTATAATTAATAATAAATCAATGGCATAAAGATAGTAAACCAGGCACCAAACAAGATTAGGTATAAGATAAATAGTTTTGCGAATGGTAGAAAGAAATGATTAAATAGAAAAAATGATGAACACTAAACTTTTATACAATTTTAGTTTATTCATTGAAGTCATTTTATGATAATTGAATAAATAAATAAATAAATATTTCACTACATCACATAGGTAGCTCAAGCACCTGTGTTACGGATATCAGAACCAACAGCGAAATTACAAATATGTACATTTAATACTTTTCTTTTGTAAATACATACATTTAATACATACAAAACACCCAGACCAATACAAACAGATATGCTCGTGAACACAAATGGTTGGACTGTGCGGGGATCGAACCCGCAACCACAACAAATTTACTCTATTGCCTGGAAGAGATCGCTACTACCGATAAGACCGCCGTGATTGTATTTACCAGTGACCATAGCATTAAGTTCTGTAAAATTTTGAGCAATAAAGAGTATGTATCTATCTATATACCTAATTTATTCAGAAATAAAGGTAAATTAGGGATAAAATGAGAGTAAATACCCAAAAATAGGAGAATGAAAAATCTGTTAGGTGGCCTAGAGTAAAGTAAGCATGAGGTGCAACTTAGACAGCATTGGTTGTTTTTCACGTTAATGACATTTTTAAATATCTCGTTAAAACCTTAATTTCTGAAGCATGCATTTATTGCTTTCAGTATCTACTGTAAGCAAAGCAAAAGATAAATAAAGTAAGTAACAGAGTCAGAGAAAAAATAAACGTAGCGAGTAATATTTCACGAAGCCAAGGGTTCGGTTTGGCGAAGGAAGGAGCTGCATGTGACAACGAATAGGCTGTGCCCATTGTAGCAAAGAGGCTAGGTGTCATCCACAACCAGTTGCGGATATTCTTAGTGGTTGTTTGCAGTTGCTTCGCCGTCTACACGCCGTATTTTTATAGCAATCTTTTGCAATTTATTCTTAACTAAATAACACATTTAAAAACTATTGATTTTGCAGTCTCATATTAACTGGAGGTCAAATATTTGTAATAATATTTCCACTGGATATTGTAATTATACCTACAATATTGAGACTATGGACAGCTCATGTCGAATCAAGCACTTACAAATTTCGTCGGCTTAGTAACGCGTTCAGTGGTCTAATTGGTAGAAAATCCGCCCGGATTGTGGAAGGTGTAGGTTCGAGTCCCGCCTGATCACGAGATGAAATTTTTAAGTGTGTTATTTAATTAACCACTTTTAAGCTATGTAATTTTACTGATTTTCTGTCTAATAGTCGTGTCACTTCATGTAATTTAAAACTAGGGTCAAACGAACTGATGAGTGACCATAGGCCGCGCTTAAGTCAAAAGCGGCGGACGTCGTAGGATCTTTAGTGAGTTTGCCTCCCCTCTAGAGGGAGTTTGAGATCCCGACCTGTGTGAATAAGAAAAAACATGTGTATACCTGATGAGCGTGGGCAGGTTGGAGGTGAGGATGGCCTTCTCCTTCTGTATCTCGTGGATGTGGCCGACCAGGATCTGCTCCTCGGCGCGCGGCAGCGAGGCGGAGCGCAGCGAGGACAGGCGGCTGGTGGCCGTGTGGCACGCCGACTCCAGCGTCGCGATGTCCTGCAGCATGCCGCGCACCTGCGCACACGCCCCAGCTCAATACTTGCATCTGATGTTTTGCCGAGCCAAAGATTCTCACTAGCACATCTGGTGTTAATTTTTGGAAGCTGTCTAACAACGACAAATTTAAATTTTTTCAATACAACTTTACGAAATATCTATAATATAAAAATGAATCGCAAAATGTGTTGGTAAGCGCATAACTCAACAACGCCTGGACCAATTTGACCAATTCTTTTTTTAAAATGTTCGATGAAGTCCAAGGATGGTTCTTACGACGAGAAAAAATCGAATAATTGTCGGGAAAACCCTAAAAACAGCCCTTTTCTTTTTTCACATAGAAACGTTTTCTAACTAAAACGTAGAATCAATTTGAGTTTTATTGCTATTATATAAAGTTCATATTTATTGCCACATTACCATTTTTTTTGACAGGACGAAGTCTGTCGGGTCAGCTAGTTCATTATATTATTATCTTTATTTTTGGGATAAATGTGGTTCGGTCATATACCAGACCATTGCGTTCTGGTGAATAAATATTTAATGATTTCGAAATGTCTCATTCTAAGCTAGTTAACGAGTTTGCAATTATATGTAATTATGACACTGTTTTCGATAAAAAAAACTTAAGCTGTGTGTAAATACTTAATAATTTATTGATTGAATTACAATTTTATTTACTGTTTGGAAAATAGTTTGTAGCCTGAAAATGATGAAAACAAACTCATTTGTAGTGAAATTGGCTTGATTATGCTTACAGCAGTCTTCAATGTTCCGCAGTCAAATGTTTAACTTCATAATTTTGTCTTTTGGGAACTTATTCCCGAAGCTGCGTACGTATTACATTGAGGAACGCAACAATACTTTGTATTTCTGCTTTATTAGCAGCCGGATTATATTATTTAATCGTGAACATGAATAAGTCAAAACTTTTAACCAAACATTACTTCAAAATATAGCAGTGTCGTTCGTTAGAGCTTCCAATTATCACCGCTAGGGGAGCGCGTATAATCTTTGCCTCGCCCCATTAGCATACAGAGAGGACCTCCACACTTAGCTCGCGAATTACGAGCGAAGCTAAGCGAAGATTCTGACCGCGTAACCGTGATCGCCTGGCTCCCCTGTCTAAGGGTTGCGAAGGTCAGACCGCAATCGCTTCATTGTTATTATCAGACTTTCGAAATTCGGGATTATGCTCCAAGCGTACCCCGGGCTGCGAAGCGACATTGGACGCAACTAAACAAAAAAAACGCTTCGGCATGCATTGGCCGGCTCAACCGGAGTGATACCACGGCCTCACAGAAGACCGGTGTGAAGCAGCACTATGCTGTGTTTCGCTGCGTGAGTGTAGGTACCGAAGGCCCAATCCGGAGGAAAGAGGGGTTTAGGGCCAACGCACTTGTGACTCCACTGGTGTCGCGGGTGTATATGGGTGGCGGCGATCGCTTACCATCACGCGATCCGTCTGCTCGTCTGTCACCTTCAATACGGTATTTGACTATTTTTTTTTCATTTGTGTAATCAAAAGACCTCTCAATGATAGAAACATCGTTGGAAGAATTACTTGATTCTCATTTAAACTACCTGAGATATCACAACTTTAAAATCACATTATTTTGGGCAAACCCAAAACGCTCCATACAAATGGCTACTGAAATGTGACGTCACACGCAAGTATTTTGTATGCATTTCATTTGAATTTTGTATGGTAGCTATATCAAATGTTTCGTTTATGTCAATGGTTCCATTATAATAGTTGGTGTAAATTATATGGGTTATTCAATGGTATAATATTTTTTTTAAAATTTCATACTTTTAAAATGGACTTGCCCATGAATCTTTGAATGACCATAAAACCGGCTAGACGTTATATTTTTGATTGAGAATTTTTGCTATTGGCACAGATTTACCTATATTTTTATAAATTATTTATATTTTTTAAAATCTCGAGCTTAGTCAAATACCCTATTCAATACAATAACCTCATTATTCAGAAAATAGTTTTTTTGTAGAAATTCATTAGTATTTAAGTGAGTATTCATATTAATTTTATCTGTCACCTATCACATAAAAAAAAATTGAAATTCCACGCTAAAACGAGGAGGGTGAGTTATGGTAGCATGGCGGTATGGTGGTATGGCGGTGGAGTGCAGGTACGTACGGTGCGCATCTTGTCCTGCAGGATGGCCTCGAGGCAGGCGGTCTGGCGCGCCACGTCGTGCAGCGAGTCCTGCGCGGGCTGCACCTTGTGCGTGCGCAGGATGCACGGCGCGAACACGATCGCCAGCGCGTTCGGGCCCATCCTGCCGCGACACACACACACACACACACCAGGTTACAACTGACATTCATAAATGGGTCGTTCTTCTTTTGTTATCGACAATGAGCCAAACTTCATCATCATCATTTCAGCCAATAGACGTCCACTGCTGGACAAAGGCCTCTCCCAATGATCTCCACACAGATTGGTCCTGCGCCGCCCGCATCCAATGGATTCCCGCGACCTTCACCAGATCGTCGGTCCACCTTGTGGGGGGCCTGCCACGGCTGCGACTTCCTGTACGTGGCCTCCACTCGATTACAAACTTACAAATCAACATTTAACTTTTATATTACAGACTACAAATGATAAATAGTATGTCCTAAATATTCGTTAAGGTGACGGGTAGGGCACACTAGCGACGCCAATTGATTTAAATTGTTACCAACTAAACCGGATATCTTTTTAACAATTTAACAAGCTGCAGCCTCTCAGTAAACACTTATACTATTTATTTAATACTTAGACTTAACTTTTGGGTCTGCTTTTGTACTCGAAATTTGAATAACCACTAAAAACGGCCACTTATGGCGTTAATTGAAATTTCGAGTGAAAAAGCAGATAAAATAGTAGTGCATAATGGACAACATTTCATTTTTTTAACATGTCCATATTGTTTTTTTATATGAAAATAGACATAAAATGAACAGACCCATATTTTTTCTTTTTTCAAAATTTGTCCATTTTCATGCATAAAATAATTATTGAAATTCTTTTTATTCTAAATAGACGTAAGCGCCAAATGACGTCATCGGACGGCTGAATACAGCGATATTCCTTTGCTTATCACTGTTTTAATAAAAAAAAGGTACTACTGTCAAAGGTAAATAATACTAGTGTCAACATTGTCAACGTCATTCATACATTCAACGTTGACAAGTTGTCTTTTTTTTTGACAGTTACATGTCATGGGTTTGGCATTTCGTAAATTTAAAACTATAATGAGCTAAGCAAAGAAATATTTTACATTCTGCCGTCCGATGACGTCATCTTACGTTTTTTAGTTTTTAATTTTTTTCTCAGTAAATAAGCAATATAAAAAATGAATAAATATATATTCGAGCAGCGGAAAAGTAAACAAAGAATTGGTATTTTTTGTTTCAAAGCTTAGCAATTTTGAAATGTTGTCCATTATTAAATAAATAGTATAAATGTTTGCTTAGAGGTTGGCGTTTCGAAATGGTTTAAAATAGATGTCGCTAGTTAGGGCTAACCGTCGCCTTAATGTACTATTTTACAGATGGTCTATTACATGATGTAAAAGTTTATTGATAAATAATACTTTTTGATTGAAATGAACACCTCGGTCACGTCCTCCGAAATTGGTGCCATTTACAACTTTGTCACGCTTTATGTATTTTATTTACATAGTTAAATCATGCTAAAGTACCTACGAGGTGATAAAACAGTGTCATTATTTCATGGTAAATTAGGAATATCTTGATTGGTGTAACGTATATTTTTTTATATAATTAATTACTTCATAAGTTACTGAGGACAGGCTCATTATAGATAAAAAAGAAGAACGACCCAAATAACGCACGCCGCGATCTCGAAGCGCACTTCAAACTCATCGTCATGGATGTTTTTTAGGATTACGGGTAAGAAAACTGAACCCTATATACTAAGGCTGCCTGTCCACTGAAGCTGAGTGAAGCTGCCAAAATCCATCAGTAGAAGATCCTTGATCGCTGAAGAGCGGAGTTTTTATGTAATACTATTGGTGGATTATAGCCTCGTTCCGCTTCGGTGGACAGGCAGCTTAAAGAGGGCATAAAACATTTTAGGCCGGATTTTGCTCCGTAGAGCCTATACACACGGCACCAAACGTGCCGTCGACGTACGTAAACTCGCTTTAAACGCAAACAGCGTTACCTTATGTATGGTTATCTAAAGCGCCGTATGCATAATCCCTTAGTAACGACAACACACAGACGCTTTAAATATGCACTACTACTACTACTCCGCTAGCTCAGCGACCCAAATAAGAGTATTGGCTTCCGAAACAAGAGATCGTTAGTTCGGTCGATCCTGCGCCACTTCTTGCCAGTTATTGACCAGGAACTCGCGCAGATCAATCTCGGCGACGAATATGCACAGAATATTAAATTGATTATTTAAAAATGGGGCCTCCCATACTCAAACATACTCTTCGAGCGCCAGTCCGACTCGCACTTTCTGTCTTTATTAAATTACAACATTTAAACTAGCAGAACTGCCTTTTTCCCGCTATATAAATTCCACACGTAACAGGAAAAGTCAGGATTTGCAAACATTGCCTTCTTTTGTGTGAATATATAATTTTAAAACAACTCACCTATTGTGATCCTCCCCAAGTGCCACCCTCGCCAGATGGAATATCAACCTCTCCACGAGATCAAAATTTGGTTTGGGTAGCTTTTTGAGTATCGTGAATATGCTCGATACTCTTTCCTAAAAAACGAGAAATACAAAATGATCAGTAATAAAAAAGCTATAGAAACAAAACGAAGTATCATTCTAATACTTTCACTTGTTAGATCAATTCCTATTACTAAGATCAGGAAGCGATAGCACGACCATCGCTATCCACGTATATTCGTTTCCGGATAATATGGCCATACCAGCTACATTGTATGCAGTGAAAAGGAAGGAGTTGGTAGTGAGGAATCTAAAGATGACAGCAATCTTTTATGACGCCGAGTTTGTGCTTCGTGAAGGCAAAAAGCTTTAGGCGATGAGCCGACTAACATACTGCCCTGAAGGGTTAGCAGTACCGAAAAAGACTCACGACACGCGGATAACCCGCTGAAAACCAGCGTCGTGGCGCGACATTATATTGTCACGGCACGATGCTGAGCGGGCGCCTGTTTCGGCACACGTATATTCATGTAAAAAGATTTAAAAAATCTTTATTCAATTTAGGTCCATACAGAACACTTATGAATGTCAAAATAGGTATGTACCTATATATTATTTATTATCTACCGCTGGTTCGGAATGTCGATATCTACTGAGAAGACACCAGCAAGAAACTCAGTAGTTACTCTTTTCAAATATTGATGATGTTACTTTTACTGTACTGCTTGTTCTTATTATTACTGTTTTGTTTTTATGTGTGGTAACAACATTGTGTTTATACATTGTCTGTTCTTCTGTTTTAAACAAATAAATACAAAATTCATTCATTATGAATTTTTGAGGTCACAGACATAGCCCAAAGGATTGCATGCCTCAAGTGGCAATGGGCAGAGCACATAGCGAGGAGAACAGACGACCGTTGGGGCGGAAAGGTCCTCGAATGGAGGCCACGTACAGGAAGTCGCAGTCGTGGCAGGCCCCCCACAAGGTGGACCGATGATCTGGTGAAGATTGCGGGAATCCATTGGATGCGGACGGCACAGGACCGATATGTCGCACCCTTAGTAATATACCGACCTAACTCAAAATTTTAATATAGATGCTAAGTGAAAATAGTATCGGCTAAAATCCAGGGATGAAAGGTCATCTAACAACAATTTTGAGTTAAGTAAATAGGTACACTCACATATGAACACGAGATGAAATTTGAAATGCGTTATTTACTCAAGACTACTCAAGAATACATTGCAAAGAATTGCTATAAAAATATCAACAATTTTGAGTTAGGTCGGTATTTTACTAAGGGTGCGATTGTGGAGAACATTGAGTCTATGTCCAGCAGTGGACGTCTATTGGCTGAAATGTTGATGATGACGATGAATTTTTGAAATGTTCGTGCTAGCCCCTCATCTCATGGGTCATGCAGTGTCGTGCAGTCGGCGCACGCACCTGCGGGTCGGTGATCTCGGCGGCGCGGATGAAGTCGTCGTAGAGGTCGAAGGTGAGCAGCGGCTCGGGCAGGTCGCGGAAGTAGCCCTTGAGCACGGACGCGCGCACGTGCACGGCGTACAGCTCCAGCCGCTCCACGCCCTCCTCCGGCCGCTCGTCCAGCAGCCGCCGCAGCTCGCGCACCTACACGTCGACCCACATCGTGACATAAATAAATATTTCACAGCATCACATACATTGATCTGACTCCGAGATAGGTAGCTCAAGCACCTGAGTTACGGATATCAGAATCAACAGTGGGATTACAAATATATACATATAATACTTTTCTTTTGTAAATACATACTTATAATACATAGCAAACACCCAGATCAATACAAACAAACATGTTCATGCACACAAATGTTTGTACTGTGCGGGGATCGAACCCGCAACCCTTGTATCAGAGGCAGCGTTCACTACCACTGTTCCAAGCGGGTCGTCAAATGACATAGTTAAACACGCGCGCGGCTAGCACGGGAGGAGCGACCAGGGCTGCGAGGCGCTATATAGCTTTACCGCTACAAAGCCGACCTTCCCATGGTCCGCGGTGTTGAAAACCCAATGATAAACTAGATATCTCAATTCTCAACAAACATTTATTTAAGCACAACTGACAGACATGAAAATGACAGACATAGACACGAGTTTCTTTTTAATAAAATTAAAACCACAATACGCGGTACTCGGGAAGATGAAGTGAAATTGACTAATCGAAAAAGCTATTTATTTATTTTTTGCTAGCAAAATAGAGATTTTTTTTATGACAATTTTTTTAGGGGCTTATTCATAAATGTTTGCTAAACCTTTTTAACTGAAACGGAGTTATAAAGCACAGTATTCATTATTTTTTTCAAAAAAAAATTATGATTATTTTTGTTCCAAAAGTCAAATCTGTTCTATAACACCGTTTTAGCTAACAAAACAATAAAGTTTCGTTTATTTTGAAAGAAATGACAATACATCTTTTTTTATGATATAGGTGGCAGACGAGCCGACGGATCACCTGATAGTAAGCGATTACCGCCGCCCATGGACACATGCAACATCAGTAGTATCACTAGTGCGCTGTTTACCTTTTAACCCCCCTTCCCCTGAATTGAACCTTTATCTTTAAATGCTAATGCCATGCCATAAGATAAG
Source organism: Marasmia exigua (assembly GCA_019059595.1). NCBI lineage: Eukaryota > Metazoa > Arthropoda > Insecta > Lepidoptera > Crambidae > Marasmia > Marasmia exigua. Next base: position 10,312,799 of record CM032475.1, on the reverse strand, counting down.
GTTTTTCGATTTACTTTGTATGAAGAACTATTTAATTTAGTAAAACTATAGTACATTGTATATACTTTTCCCTATTCAATAATAAAGGTACTTAAAATATTCAGTAAACATACCTTAGAACTAAGCCCACTCTTCCTATACAGTCCTTCCGTGTAAAGGCCAGTCATTTCTATCGTTGTTATAAGTCTATCGACCACAATTGGAATATTACTATCGCCCGTTGGTAATTCGCCGAGGGGCACGCCGAAAACCTGGAATAAAAACAGAAAAAAAAAAATAATTCATTTATCATAGAATATAGTTCCACTCATGGTTGTACTATAATAGTAAATAGTCAATCTTAAATTAAATTTCGTAAATAAATTTATAATATCAATAATCAATCCATGAGTCGAACTACTGTTGAATGTAGGCTTCCTTCATGCTGCGCCAAAGGCCTCTGTCAGGATTTGCTCATCCAGTCACTGTAGCAATTGTCTTAGGGCGCAACCCTATTACGGCTGCCTGTTTGCTTCCAGTTTGCCTGCCTATACATTTTAAATGGAGTATCCATACAGCGCGTAATGTACGCAGTTCGCATGCGCGTGTTTTTGTTCCTGCGAGCGACAAGTCTGCCATTCAATGTTCGACTAATTCGGACGCAACCTTAAGATTAGTAGAGAAGCCCAACGAATGGCATCCTACACGCGGCGTCCACTCCTCGCCACGTCTACTCGCTACTAAGATAACATAGGTGATGTTTTTACCTTTCCTCTTTTGACGACACCAAACTGCTCCCTGCCGCCCGCATCCACAGCTCCTACTATTGCAGCTGATCTCGTTACCGAGTCCTTTCTGCATTGTGTCGTTACCTGGAAACCAAAATAACATTTGAACTACAGGGCTAAGCAACGCAGACGGATTGATTTGTATCAAGAAAAATAATTATTTATTTGGAAATAACTTTAAAGTAATTTAAACTAATTACAGCAAATGCGAACCCCAAACCCCATCCAACTCATCAACTTGTAAACCATTGCCTTCTCTTGAAGGAAAAACATATGTGGAATAGGAATATAGGAATGTAAAGTCTTTCAATCTGCCGTAGCCTAGTGTGGTCAGCAGGCTCACCGATTAGTATGAACAATAATAGCCTGGAGTGGACAGATGAAAATGGCAAATTAACAGGATTGGATATAGGAGTGGGATTGATTGACCGCGTGAAGCCGGTATTGATATAATGCGCTGGTTGTTTTCTTTCTCTATCGCAACCATACCACGAATAATGCGGGCTATCGCGTGCTATTTGTTAAGTGCTTTGTACAAGATTCTTTATTAAATAAAGAATCTTTAGACTTTGATGTCTACGTATTGCCATTTAGGGGATTTTTCAATACCGGTGATAGCCGGTGGCCTCTATTTTATTGATTTAATTATATTAAATAGTTATCAAAGCAAAGCAAAGAAACTCACCTTCATGTAGCACTTTTTGTGGGAGGCAAGCTTGCAGCTCTGGCAGATGAGGGAGCGCTCGATGGGCCACATGAAGAACGTCTTGCAGATCTCGCACTCCGTCGGGATGTTGATCATCGACAGGATGAACGTGTGCCCCTTGTATTGGATGGGATCGTCCACCTGTCGCAAACAAATGGCTTTAACTAGAGGCACGGAAATATTTTTTAATCTCATGCTGATAGGTATATGTATCTTGTAATTTCGTATTTATTTATCATAGTTAAATAGTAGTCTAGTGGACCATGTGAGTAGGCCACAAATAAGCTTGCCGTAACAGCTGTATGAGTGACGTTTTATAAGTAGTATCAGTCATTGGTGATCACCAACGTGAGCAATTCGAAACACACTTTTTGCTCGACATGGAAATCGAACCCAGGACCAGTACCAGTCCCCCAGCTTGACTGGGGGAGGCAGTGTCGGGCCCGCAGTGTAAGTGGGCCCTCCGCCTGAGGAGGGACGTGAAGTAAGGTTCTTAACCTCGTACTCATGTCCCCTCCCCACTCTGGCCATGAGGGAGCGTCGCTGGGGTTTAGTCGGTATGCCTCTTCGACATAACTCGACTGCCCCCCGGCAGGAGGGTATGCATAAGGATGCATTCCCCAGCGTCAAAAAAAAAAAAGGACCAGTACCAGTATTTAAACCACTAGACTAACAGTTAAGTATAAGAAGAGGAGTGCCTCTTCACAATTACATTAGGTACATAAGACATGCTTTGGCGGATAGTAAAACAAAAACATTTATGTGCATACGGGAATCAAAACCAGCAAATCTTGCGTATCAAAATGGCATATAAACCTCAGCGGTTTACGGGCCGTCTTTAAGTACCTAGTAGAGAACCAGCATATTAAAGAGTACCTTTCTCTTCTTGTCCTTTTTCCTCTTCGTCCTCGCCTTGTCGGTCTCGTGCTGGCTCATGAACTCGTCCATGAACCCGCGGAAGGCGTTGACGCCCATGGTGATGGAGAGCGTGGAGCCCTCGCGCGCGCAGACGGTCTCCATGACGTGCAGGAAGTTGCCGATCAGGTCCTTGTACTTCAGCGCCGAGCCGCGCGTCTCCACCACGCTGTACGTCGCCACCAGGTTGTCCTTGAACTCGCGGAGTGCGTGCTTGAATACCCTGTCCACCTGTTTACAAAGATACATTCACTATCAACCGTTATCATCCTGTCCTTGGTTTCTGGGGTTGGTATAGATTTTATGTTTAGGTGGCAGTTGAGCAGACGGATCGCCTGATGGTAAGCGTTAACAATTACATGGCGATATAAAACAACATCACCAAATAAATTGAAAAAATGTAAATATAATAAATAAATAAGATAAACTCATTATGTACTCCGTTACTGATTTATAAAAAATTTAAAGTTTTCTCAGTTTGTGTATACACCTGAAAAGGTAGAACGAAGTGATGCCTGAAATATAATTGTAACAGCCTATGTAACCTTTGTTCTTACACAATAAATACTTACTTACTTACTTACTTAATAAAGCAGGATATAAATTGTACTACTTATGCAAAAATAAAGGCAAAATGTAGATGAAATTAAATGTGGAATCAAAGGCAGATTAATTCTAGTTTATGGTAATGACGTTACCTCTGATTGCTTCTCATTTTCAGAAGACTCCATCTGATAGATCTTCTTTGTGATGAAATGCTGCATCGCCTGCAGTTCCGTCGCGTCCGATATGATCTTGTCCGTCCTGTCCATGAACTCGGACGTCCCCGTGAGACTGAAGTTGGAGGTGACTGCCGCCTTCGACTGGTCCGTTAGCAGATAGTTGGGTTCCTTGAGCATGATTCTCTTTCTGTTTTTATGCCGGCCCCTGGAGGCGACGGTGACGGGGCTGGTGCAGGGCATGGTGATCACGCCCTTGTTCTGGATGCACTTGGTGTGGTACAGCTGCTTGCAGTCGATACAGCGCTGGCCCTGCGTGACGAAGGCGTCGATCGCCTTGTGGCAATACACGCATTTGTCGTCTTTCGCGAACCGCGTGCCTTTGCGAAACCTGCGACGAAGATGTTGCTTAGAAGTATGGAATGTGTGTGTGTGGAACTAACTTCTGGAGGTTCAAACGATGATAATCGAAGTTCTTCTTCTTGATTTTCGAAAAGTTACTAATGATAAATGTATAATGTGTGTTATTAAAGATAAAAATATATTAACATTTCTGATTACAAAAAAACTTTTGTTAACATCAAGAAAATGAAATTCGATTCATGTCAGTTTTATACTGCGACGATAGTCAGCTACAAAAAGATGTATCTCTTTTTAATAATCAAATTTATGACAGATAGGTACTGTGCCTATTAGGTAACAAGGTAAAACATTATCTTGTTGCAGCCGTTACCACCGGGTAGGGGGAAATTCGCCCTATCAAAGCTCGTCCCAGAATTTTGGGATTATTTGCTGGCTACTGTTCTAACCTAACCTAACCAATATTTTGTATGGTTTTGTAGGGTTTAGCTTGTATTACACGACGTTTGCACTTATCTCAATTTTTACAGATAATAATTTTTTTCTCACATCGGCTACATGATATACAAAACTTTTCTGTGAAGATATAATGCATACAAGAACGTGAAAACAACGAACTTTGGAGGACCTAACGAAGTTCCCATACCATGCCATACTAATGGGAATACAACATCCTATAACTTCACTCTTCACTACGACTTCATTGTCTAATTATAACTAATTTTAACAAAAAGTCCAAGCATATTTTTTTCTTATGGCGGCGGCATGATATCGCACACCCAGATCAACAATGCATTATTTGAAAATAAGACATTTTGCACAATTGACGAAAAACCGTTATCTCAAGCTCCGTTACAGTTGATGGAATCACTAATTTCTTGAACATTGCATATGAAAAAACCATAGCCACTGCTTTAGAATAGTTATTTACGGGATTTCTACCATGTACCTTATTTTTCAGTTTCCGCTATTCTATATTAATCGTGAGGATGTGTTTAAATTGTCAAATGTCTGGACATAGATATACTTTGGCGATACGAGCCATTTCAGGATACCATTTCCGAACGACGAGCATGAAAACTGATCGGCATTGTCGACCAGTCGGCAATTTGAATATCGATTAGTCGGGTTAGTTTTAAGTATAGCGACCCCCCAAAAGGTTTTTTGTTCCTATTTGTGTGTAAAAATCGTAATGCGGTTAACAAATAAATAATAAATATTTCACAACATCACATACATTGATCTGACTCCGAGATAGGTAGCTCAAGCACCTGTGTTACGGATATCAGAATCAACAGTGGGATTACAAATATATTACACATAATACTTTTTTTTTGTAAATACATACTTATAATACATAGAAAACACCCAGATCAATGCAAACAGACATGTTCATGCACACAAATGTTTGTACTGTGCGGGGATCGAACCCGCAACCCTTGCATCAGAGGCAGCGTTCACTACCACTGTCCCATACGGGTCATCAAAAAACAAAATACATCTATTCACCAAGTTTCAATAGTATAGCTCTTATAGATTCGGAAAAAAGACGACTTTGAATTCATCATCATCATCATCATCAGCCCATTTAAGCCCCACTGCTGGGGCACGGGCCTCCCTCAATCACATGAGGGGTAATTGCCATACTCACCACGCTTGGCAGACGGGTTGGCGAGGGTTTTGATATAAATGCAGAGTTTTCCTTCTCTGGGTGCTGATGATCATGCTAGCAGCTTTACCTTAGTCGCCTTTTACGACACCTCGGTAAGAGTGAGGGTGGCCTATTCTACTCTGCCGGAGACCTGCCTTTGAATTATTGCGAAATAATTCAGTATTGTTCTGGATGTGCGATACTGACAACCCTCTCTGTGGGCACACCTGTGTCCGGCGATGCGGAAGAGCCCGTTGCCGGTCTGGCCGATGTAGTCGGTGGAGCGCGGGTCGGGCGCGCGCGGCTCGCCGGGCGCGGGGTCGGAGTTGCGCCGGCGCAGGCTGCCCGCGCCGCCGCCCGCCGCCGCCGCCGCCGCCGCCTCCAGCAGCGGCGACATCAGCTCCGACGCCGTTCTGAAAGCGGGACATTCGTACATACACAGATACATTTTTTATAATGTACCTACTCCAACGCCGTTCTGAAAGCGGGACATTCGTACATACACAGATACATCCTTACTAATCCTTACTAATATTATAAATCCGAAAGTAACTCTGTCTGTCTGTCTGTCTGTCTGTCTGTCTGTCTGCTACTCTTTCACGCCAAAACTACTCAACGGATTTAAATGAAATTTGGTATACAGATAATCTAGACCCTGAGAAAGAACATAGGCTACTTTTTATTGCGAAAAGGGGGTTGTAAGGGGTTGAAAGGGGGGTTAAAAGTTACTTTTCCACGCGGACGAAGTCGCGGGCGGCCGCTAGTTTTTTATAATGTACCTACTCCGACGCCGTTCTGAAAGCGGGACATTCGTACATACACAGATACATTTTTTATAATGTACCTACTCCGACGCCGTTCTGAAAGCGGGACATTCGTACATACACAGATACATTTTTTATAATGTACCTACTCCGACGCCGTTCTGAAAGCGGGACATTCGTACATACACAGATACATTTTTTATAATGTACCTACTCCGACGCCGTTCTGAAAGCGCGACATTCGTACATACACAGATACATTTTTCATAATGTACCTACTTACTTGCTTATGCTTACGTTTCAATCTCCACTCAATTCATCCATCTATTTCACAGTGGGAACTGAGCTGCCAGCTTGCCTTCCACAAAAAGTGCTACATGAAGGTGAGTTTCTTTACTTTACTTTGATAACTATTCACAATACTGGGATCAATGGAATGGAGGCCACTGTGAATGAAAAATCCCCTAGATGGCAATACGTAGACATCAAAGTAAAAAGATTCTCTATTTGCATAGGCCTGTACACAGCACTTACAAATCGTCATACATTAATATATGAATGAATGAATGAATAAATCTTTATTTGACACAATAAGTAAAAAGAACATACAGTTAATACAGGTAATAATATAACAAAACAATAACATAAATAGATACTAAATAAAATAATAAAAAAGTGTCAAATAGGTGACCGCTCAGCTTTTGTCGACACTGGCCGAGTATAGCCAGCGTCGACGCTGGTTTTCAGCGGCTAACCTAAAACATTGTTGCACCTCTGTTCCCCTCCGCCTCCATTATACAACCCGTAAGGGTGAAGCCAAATAAATATATTTTGAAACTAATTATAAGTATGTATCACCCGTGGGAGTACATATATCCCCAATAGACAAGTGCTACCTATACAAATGTTTGTATGTCAAGCTGTAAGCATTCGTAATAAATAAACATTTATCCAATCAAGTTGTTATACGAAGCTAGACTCACCGTTTAATATCGAGATGGTCGGCGGAGACGTGGGCGGCATGCGCGGCGTGCGCGGCGTGGGCGGCGTGCGTGGCGTGGGCGGCGTGCGCGTGGTGCGCGAGCGTGGCGTCGACGCTGTCAAGCGCGCGCGCCGAGCGTCGCGGCGAGCGCCGAGCCGAGCGCGCCGGCGGCGCCGGGGGCGCTTCCACTGATCGCGCTCCCGTCGAACATGCTGCAAGCGATACTAAATTAATTATCACTTTTTACCCGACTACGGCAAAGCCAAAGAAAGAAAAACCCTTCCTGGTTATGATTTTAGCAGTCAATGTATAATAAATACAATGTCAATGTCAATGTGTAATAATAGTCAATGTACGCCGTGTGGTCCCCGGCAGAGTAGAATAGACCACCCTCACTCTTACCGAGGTGTCGTAAAAGGCGACTAAGGTAAAGCTGCTGGCATGATCATCAGCACCCAGAGAAGGAAAACTCTGCATTTATATCAAAACCCTCGCCAACCCGTCTGCCAAGCGTGGTGAGTATGGCAATTACCCCTCATGTGATTGAGGGAGGCTCGTGCCCCAGCAGTGGGGACTTAAATGGGCTGACGATGATGATGATGATGATGTATAATAAATAATACATTTTTATTGATCATAATCTTACATATTAGTGCTTATATTTGACATTTTGCCTGAACTAGGATACTCTGTTTCAGGCTAAAAAATGATCTTAGAAACAACTTTATATGACGATATAAACAATAAATTACATCTTAATAATACTCTGCGCTAATAATCATATTAAGATATAGTTACATTAGAAGAGAATGACTTAACCAACATTTGCAACAATAATGTATGTAACAAATGTTAAGATATACTTATTACAATCTTTTAATTCAAGATACTAATTTTAAAAGTTATGAAGTGCATATAGAATAGTACATGACATTATGTAATAAATTACAACTGTATAAATCATAAACTGTTCTAACGCAATCTATAATCAATACTCATATTATAAAGCTGAAGAGTGTTTGAACGCGATGAACTCAGGATCTACTGGACCAATTTCAAAAATTCTTTCACCATAGGAAAGGTACGATAGGTAGTCATAGGCTATGTATGTACCGCTAGTAAATATTTATTTACTTGAGAACAAATTCGTTTATAAATGCGATAATAACGTTATGTTTCGTTTTATCTTCTATAATATAAAAATGAATCGCAAAATGTGTTGGTAAGCGCATAACTCAACAACGCCTGGACCAATTTGGCCAATAGGGTATATGACTAAGCTCAAGATTTTACAAAATATAAATATTTTATCAAAATATAGGTCAATATGTGCCAATGGCAAAAATTCTCAATTAAAAATAAACGTCTAGCCGGTTTTATGGTCATTCAAAGATTCATGGGCAAGTCCATTTTAAAAGTATGAAATTTTTAAAAAATAATTATACCATTGAATAATCCATACAATTTGCACCAACTATTATAATAGAACCATTGACATAAACGAAACATTTGATATAGCTACCATACAAAATTCAAATGAAATGCATACAAAATACTCTAGTGTGACGTCACATCTTAGTAGCCATTTGTATGGAGCGTTTTGGGTTTTCCCAAAATAATGTGATTTTAAAGTTGTGATATCTCAGGTAGTTTTAATGAGAATCAAGTGATTCTTTCAACGATGTTTCTATCATTGAGAGGTCTTTTGATTGCAGTAATAAAAAAAAAATAGTCATATACCGTATTCTTTTTTTAAATGTTCATTAAAGTCCAAGGATGGTTCTTACGGCGAGAAAAAATCGAATAATTGTCGGGAAAAACCTAAAAACAGCCCTTTTCTTTTTCACATACAAACGTTTTCTAACTAAAACGTAGAATCAATTTGAGTTTTATTGCTATTATATAAAGTTCATATTAAATTACAAGCACTCAGTGTTATCTAAGAAATGTAGGTGTGTTCCTAACGTCAAAAAGTAAATTTGCACTTTCTTACCGCTATACAAAGTTCAAATTCAATCATATCTATCAAAACAGTGTGCGTGTGTGCGTTGGAGCACAGAATACGTCGTTGGAGGATTTAATGTCGCGTTCAGAAACTAAAAAAAAGTGATCGCGAACCCGACCAAATTAAATAGTCACAAAATATAATAATAACAACTTGGTCGGCTTCGCGATATTATTTCTTTTGTTTTACTTTCGATAAGGCGATAAAAAAAATAAAACATTGGTATGGCTTTAAAGGATTTGACTTCAAATCATATCAGATTTATAAAAAATAATAAAAGAACAACTGTCAATGTCCATTTTCCGCCTTTGCCGGTGTTGTTTTTCTTGGATTTTCTGTTGCATATGACAGAAAACTGCCATCTGCCACATTACAATTTTTTTTGACAGGACGAAGTCTGTCGGTTCAGCTAGTATATATATATATATATATATATATATAACAATTTCTTTTTAGGAAAAAAGAATGGGTACCTATATCGCAATCTGAATTATTTTCATACATTTTTATATACAGTCAAAAAGACTCCAAAATAATAAAACCTATGAAACATACTCGTACATAAATAGTATTTTAATTAATAACATTTATTTATTAAAAAAAAAAACAGTTTCAACGGTAACGATATTTTATACTGAAAAAGTCAGTTATAAGTTTTCAAACCGTTGATGCTGACGGTACCGGCTCTACGCGCCGCCATTTCTAATCCCATTCTTTATCCGCACGGATAGTATACCCTATTATTTTTTATTACTACCCTGTCGAAGGGGTGCGAGAGTCAGACGCGATCGGAAACTACGTTGATTAGTGACAAAACGGACAAAACAAACAGTCAAGTCTGCATTAAATGGGTAACTGTAACATTAATGGTGGGCGTTATTAGCGTTAACCAGAGAAGTTTGCGTCCTATGTTTAAAATGTACAGTCGACGTCAGATCAAGTTAATACCCATCAGTGCAAAAATAGCACTTGTGTCTGACATATAAAGTCGTTCCAAAGTCCAACAAGTGTAACTTTACGTGACGCTGTGTTACTTGAAATCGAACATAAATACGAAAGAAAATGGTGCGGGTAGATTCACGAAAGATGACCACAAATGACCACCGTCTACGTATGTCAACTCATGAAAAAATGGCTCATTCTCAATTTGAAACATTATAAGGACTTAAGATTAAATGCATTCTAGATTTAATTGAAAATGTTTTTTGTGTCAAGTCTTTTCGACATGAGATTACATGCGTAAACGCTGGTCATTTCGTGGTCATCTTTCGTTAAACGACCTATAGAATAGGCAACATACCAAAGTAGTAAAACACAAGTTTCACACAGAAATTAACATATCCCATCATCACGAGGAACGTTAGCACTCCTAAGACGTACACGACACATTTTTGTTCACTGTGTTTAGCCACCACCGACACTGGCATCCTTCCTTTCCCGCATCGAAGAGACAAATAGACAGATATGTCACCGGAATGCCACCATAAGTTATTTGTGCACATTTATAAAGGATTACAATACGTCATTAGCAAACAAAAGAAGAAGATAAACATATTAGATAAATAGTAGCCACTCAACATAATTACACAAAAATAACCTTTAATGCTAATTATGAGCCACAAATTACTCTTTCTCAAAAAGTACTGTGCTCAGTGAGTGCCACTTGGTTATGCCAGTTAAAGGTATGTTTGTAAACAAAGTGTTATTTACAAAACAGTAAAAAAATTTGGCCGTGTGGAGCCGAGCGCGTTAACTAGCAGGCACTTAAGCTCTTTGTATCGTAAGCATCATGAAGGGTGCACGCGAATGTGCGTGATGAGCAAGTGTGCAATAATGAAGGTCAATTATCTTAGTAAGTACATAGTATACATACACCAGAGCACCATAAGAAAAGGAAGTTACTTTTGACTGGATTGCAAAATACGAAGTTTTTATCACTAGTTCGGCAGTTTTTATTGATAAGGTAAGAAAAACAGCAGTTGCTTTTTTCTAATATGTAATAATATTGTACAAAATATTATATTACATATCTGTATGATGCTACTTAGAACGGAATGAGATGTTGTATGAATTTATTAATTCATATAACACTTTCATTTTGAGCTACTCTGACCCTAAATAGGTATAATGCACCGAAAATTCAGGTACATTTAAAAAAACTTCTGCGGTTTTGTAATAGCCTTGTTTATATCGAGAGTCCAAAGTATACAAATGTTTGGACTCATGTTTGAATTGGCTGTAGTATTTATAGCGTCAAATCAGTCTAAGAAGTGTTTTTGACCGAAAGTGACACTATTTTTGACATTTCTTAATAGAACATTTGTAGTACAATATTCTCGGATGGAATTTCATTAATCCGCCAAATGAGACTTGTCGCCCTGTAATTATGTATATGTTGGGTGACAAAATAAAATAACAGGCAGTAAAGTTCTGACTTATATTGGAAGTCAGCGTCAGCGCCGGGGGCTGCACGTGAGCAGGGGCAGAGTGAGGGGTAGACGCCCGTGCGGCTGTGGCAGCAGGGCACTTCCCGGCGCAAAAACATAAAAATATGCCAGGTAGTAAAGTTCTGTCTTATTGTTCGCGGTGCATATCTGAGCGCCGCATGTACGCGCGCCCGGTCTGTGGCGGTCGGCGCGGCAAGGGTACTCGTGTCGCACGCCTATCTATCTATAAGCTACAAGGAAGAAAGTTCTGACTTAAAAACTAACCGGTCTTGTTACGTGGTTGATGCACGCGCGGCGTGTCGCCGGCAGGCATACTGGTGTCGCACACCTAACTATTTTTAAGTTACAAACTGTAAAGTTTTAACTTATAGACTAACCTGTATTGTTCGCAGAGACTAGCTGAGCCACTTGGGCGTTTGCTTGCGGCGCCGCCACGGGCTGCGCGTGACGACGCAGGGTACTGGAGCCCAATTCTCGGGCTCATGACATTTATCATCATACGATATTTATAACTAAAACATAGCTTTTTTGCATAGATTTCATGTGACATCCGCTGTTTTCAAAATATCACGAGTACGAGAATTGGGCTCCTGTTGACCCCTATCTATATTATAGGCTATGTACGAAGTACAATGTTTAAGTAAGGGCGCGCGCGCTGTCAGCATTTACCCAAATTATAGCTAATTCACATTTTACCACGTACTTAGTTCACGTTAACCATAACAATTAACCTGTATACTTATTTTTACCATCTTTACTTTGTTGGACTTACTCGTACAGGCTATTAAAAAAATTACAAGCAATAAAGTTCTGACTTCAACAAATTTATTTATTTATTTTATTGGTTACACACAACAGAATTACAGTAGACAAAGATAATACATAGTAACTGTGCAGTCATGGTAGACTGTAAATCCAAACCTATGTGTAAACAGCATGTCAATAACTAGTTATAACAAGCAACATTAAATTATAAATCACTACTTTATTATTAAATAACACATCAAACCAAAAAAAAGAAAAAAAGGAAAAATACAACACAATATAATATATATATATATATATATACACACACACATATATTAATATATTTCAATTACTTTAAATAAGATAAAATAATTTAATTTAATTTGATTTAATTTAATAATGAATAAAAATAGAATACAATAGAATTAGAATTAAGTGATATTAAATGTCTATAATTCAAATAAATTCAAGATTAAATTTTACTGCATTTAAATAGTGGAAGCTTCCATTTACCGAGTGATGATCCATAGATGTCAGGCGCGTCCCTCAATTGAGAAACTAAGGCATTGTATTCACGGCACATTCTTAGGACTGGATTATGGAATGAAACGTTGTTATTGCAGAGAGGGATTGAAAAAACACAACCACGTCTAGAGGACCTATTTGGCACTCTGAGTCCTATTTCTGAAAGAATCTGTGAAGCTATAGATCCACTGATGATTTTGTGGAGATAAACAATTATTGTGTATTGACTGACCTGTATTGTTCGTGGCTCCTATCTGAGCCGCCTGGGCGTGCGCCTGCGGCGCCGGCGCGGGCTGCACGCGGGCGGCGGCGCGGCGTGGGCGGCGTGGGCGGCGTGGGCGGCGCGGGCGGGCGGCGCGGCGGGCGCGGGCCCGGGCTGCGGCGCGGCGGGCGCGGGGTCTAGCGCGCGCGCCTGGCGCCGCACGGGCGGGAGGGAGTGCAACGCGCGCGCACCCTCCAGCGTCGACACGGACACGCTGCGGTGGTACACCACGGGCGAGCCGCGTCTGCAACCGTGACGCACCAATACGGTACTGGTACTGGCCGTGTGGCCCCCGGCAGAGTAGAATAGGCCACCCTCACTCTTACCGAGGTGTCGTAAAAGGCGACTAAGGTAAAGCTGTTGGCATTATCATCAGCACCCAGAGAAGGAAAACTCTGCATTTATATCAAAACCCTCGCCAACCCGTCTGCCAAGCGTGGTGAGTATGGCAATTACCCCTCATGTGATTGAGGGAGGCCCGTGCCCCAGCAGTGGGGACTTAAATGGGCTGATGATGATGATGATGAATCAAAAGACCTCTCAATTATAGAAACATCGTTGAATTTACCGTGGGAGAGCCAAACTTCGGCATGAATGGGCCGGCTCGACTGGAGTGATACCACGGCCTCACAGAAAACCGGCGTGAAGCAGCACTGTGCTATGTTTCGCTGCGTGAGTGAGGGTACCGGAGGCCCAATCCGGGGGATAGGGAGGGTTTAAAGGTTGGCAGCGCACTTGTGACTCCACTGGTGTCGCGTGTGTCCATGGGCGGCGGCAATTGCTTACCATCAGGTGATCCATCTGTTCGTCTGCCTACCTATAACATAAAAAAAAAATATAATTACTTGATTCTCATTTAAACTACCTCATTATCATCATCAGCAACCCACACTCGTCCACTGCTGGACATAGATCTCCTCTAATGCACGCCACTGCTCCCGATTTTCGGCCACTCTCATCCGGCCCAAACCAGCCAGCCTTCGAATGTCATCGTCCCATCTTGTCGCAGGGCGTCCAACACTACGCTTACCGAGTAGCGGTCTCCACTCCAAAGACTTTAAACTACCCGAGATATCACAATTTTAAAATTACATAATTTTGGGCAAACCCAAAACGCTCCATACAAATGGCGGCTGATATGTGACGTCGCACACAAGTATTTTATATGCATAGAATTTTGTATGTTAGCTATATCAAATGTTTCGTTTATGTCCATGGTTCTATTATAATAGTTGGTGCAAATTGTATGGGCTATTCAATGGTATAATTATTTTTTAATAATTTCATACTTTTAAACTTACTTACTTACTATACTTTTTTTGGCGCCTCTGCCACTTACGTCGTAGTATATAGGAAACGTGCGCATCGACGGTGGTGCTAACTGGTGCCATTAATTTAAACATACAGTGCGACTACGATCAGACGGCACTCCAGTGAAATGTTCACTTCATAGAAAATGTCAAAACAGCATTATTTCCTACTTTCCTTATAACCATAGACCAATCAATATAATAATAATGTCCTCCAAACCGATATTTCGGTCATGGCGGCCAATCTCAGCGATCAGCCATAGACGCAGGACATATTATAGTGCACAAGTGTTTGCGCAGACACAAGTGCACTATCTGTTCCCGAACTCTCATATATCGATGGGACACCAGGGTGACACGACCGAAAAGGTATAAGGCACAGGACCAACGTCTTAACGAGCTTTCCGAGGCACGGGAGTACAAGACCGCCAACTTCCAGACTCCGGGCTGACACTGAGAATTTCTTAACAGAAAAACTCATGTACAAATTTTGGCCCGACCCGGGTATCGGACCCGGGACCCCAAGCGCAGCCGTCTCTTTAAAGTGCGACCCACCAACCACTGCCTAATCAATATAAAGAGCTGTCAGTCCACAAAGACGGTGATGCCAACTGGTACCATCCATTTGAACTTAGTAAGATAAATTTGACCTTGAGTCAAAAAAATAGTAGTACTGAGACTTGACGATCTTTATTTTTTTGATCCTCGACACAAAAATGACGGGGTGTTTTAAGTTTGATGTATATGTCTGTCTCCCTCTTTCTCTCTGTGTGTGTGTATGTAAGTGTCTGTTTGTGACATTGTAGCTCCCGAACGGATGCACTGATTTTAATTTTAGAATGAAACAAAATAGAGCTTGTTTTTTCCAAAACCATACCTTGAGTCGTTGCTCTTGGTGGTGTCCGTGTTATCGGCAGGACTCCACCTGTCGAGGCTTTCCGAGAGGTACTCCTCGCTGCCGCTCGCCGTCGATTCCATCAACTCCTCCAGATCGTTCTCTCGGATCTAGAAGCAATAAAAAGACATCCTCTTTTTAGGTCCAAGTGCCGGCCTGTAATTTATTTTGCAGTATTCTGTAGTACTTTGCCCCCTCAGTATTTATTACTATGGCACCAAAGCTTTATGGTAATTATCCTTGGTTTTATTTGAGTTCAAGTTATTAAACTTTTATTCACACCTACTTTTAAACCTATACGCTCCGGAAAAAAAAGCAGAGCATCACCTTATTTTTCCCCTGTAAATAGGTCTGGTCTATCCTGAGCCACAGCCACTCGTTGGCAAGGTCCTCGGCGGTAATCTTCTTGGGCAGCGCAATGCCGCTCTGCGGGTACTTCGCACTGTTCACGCACCAGTTGTCCTCCGGCGACGATTCACCTGTCTCTTGTGGGATACTGGAAAGAGTAACACTATTTTATTATTTTGGAAATTTGGTACGATTAGTTCCACCACGACTTAGTACCCAAAACATTAAATTATATAATATATTATAAATGACAAAAAATAAGACGAAAACCACACTAAAGCCGAGATGTATTCCTAATGAACTATCCCAAAAACAAGAGTGAGATTTGCAGAAAAGGACTACGAAAATACATATTTTATCATAATAAATTAATAACATATTCAGAAGATATCAATAATATAAAAGCATATATATTTTTGGAGTCAACTAATCCAGTACACACATGAGATACAATAACTAGATGCAGTAAAAAATATAAAGAATATAAATACCCATTTTCGCTATTAATATCAAACAGAGATGATTACTAAGTTGAAAACATGCAGCACTAGGTCAGACATCACGAAGATAGTATGATAGAGAATGCTAACGGTTTACTCGTATACCTCGTACTGGCTTGCTTCAAAGGGACTCCAGTAACGTTTTGGGTTTTAAATAACTTCGTCTTGCTATAGGAATCTTCATCTGTGATTTCTAATAATATGTCCCCAACTTTTTTCTCCCAACTGCAATGAATAAGGCGACATGACATCTAGCACCTACGCACTCATAAAACATTTGTATAGCTTTACAAAATAATATACAAATCAAAGTAAATTACCAACCTGGCAATCGGAAGAGACTGGGTCGCTCGCAGCTGTCTAGCCTTTTCTACGCTGTCCATATTTCTGCGTCTGAAATAAAAATCCTAAATACAGGCACAGTAAAAAGACAAGTTAAATTTAAAAATAAAGTCCGCGCCACGAAATTTGTCCCGCGGAAAAACACGAAACTAAAATTTTAGATTCCTTGTGTCTATGACCTTAAAGCTCAAATTTGAATGTTGATAGCGACTCAAGCGCGCTTTATACGGGATTTCTTTGGTCCGCGCCACCAATGAAGTCCCGTGTACTCTATGTAAGTAGCTCCAAATAGTGTACAGACCGACCAAGATCAGAAGGCACTTCAGTGACATTGGCATGGGGGCGCTGTACAATATTTTTTCTATGGGAAATTGTCAAAAGCACTGATATATGTAATGGAAACGTGCCAAATAACAGTGATCGAACTTTATGGTGTAAGTGACGTACGGAATCAAAATGGCCGCGTTGCTAAGCAACGTAAAAACCTGAAATTAAAGCAATGTTTTTGTAGCTCATATCAGACATTCTATAAAGTTGGTCGGATTCTACTTTTCTACTCTTTTTTAGCACTTCTTGTCTTATCTTCTTGTTAACTCCGAATATTACGATGATACTGCACCAGCCGACATATTTCATCTGAAAAGGAGCATTGCTTATTTTAAAATATTATTTGACTAAGATTCTACTTACACATGTAAATCAATGATGTCCTTGAACTCTTCGAGGCTGAGTAGGCATTCAGGTTCAATTTTGACCTTTCACCTTGTACGCCTGCTTATTGTCATGCTGTCAACACAAACACAATACCACATGTATGTTACAAATGTGCTCCACGACATTTTGAATTTGATTCAGTGGTCTTGATAGTTAGTAAATGAGTTAAATCAAATTAAATGTATTATTTCACTTGTGAACTTCAGGATGCAGGTACTATGACAGTTGGGTATACCTAATTTTAGTTAGAAAATGTTGTTGTGGCTAATTTATGGTTATGATCAGATAGATGTTTCAAAAAATATTTTTGGTATTTAGGGCCTCAAAAGCGTTTTGCCACTGACAATTCTCTGTAGCTGAACTCATGTCATAAAGGAGTCCTCTTGCTAAGATAAAATGTAAACATTATTTATCGGCCAGAATATCTGATTAGACTGTTTGTTAAATATACTACCTATCTAGAAAGACTGCCTATTACCTACTTATACAAATGGGATGCAATGGGTTTTCCAATTATTCATACATATCACTTTGTTAAGTTTCAAAAGCAATCATTCCGAAATCGTCTGGTAAATTGTAGACCGGTTAAATCGGAGCTCGTTTGCAAAGTACAAAGCTAGATAGGCGTCTATTACTGCATTGCCACTAACTAATCTCTTCATCGTTATTACATATATTCGATAGTGCTCATCATCTTAGGGTGGTTTCAGATTAGCGTATTTTTCTGTGCATATGTTTCACCATACGCGCTTCAAAAGACTGGACTCGCGTATACGAGCATATTTCGGCGTCTTCGCTCGAACCGTGTCAGAGTCAACATGGATCATGACGGCTTGCGCTTAGACAAGCTTAGAACTATTTCCAAAATTTAATTGGTATTGGCAGTTATAAATAACAATAAATTTCATACATATTTACAATATGTAAACTTTTTTTATAAAGCGCCATCTAGCGTCGTTGCGTGGGATTGGTTGGTAGTACTAGCAGATTATGTCGATAATTTATCAGCTGCCAGTTCCTCGCACCGCCGCTAGATGTCGCTGAGGGAGAAACAGCACGGCCTGTTCATTACGAACTACGCTACGACCAACACGAGACAAAATAATTAAATTCTGTTGTAAATTCATCAGGTCTATTTTTCATCACGCCCGACTCCGGCCGTAAACAGCAGTGTCATCTGAATTCAAATAAATAAATTAAAAAGATCTTATACCCGCGTGTAGAACGTTAATCTGAAGCCGCCCTTAATGCAACTGATAAATTGTGAAATGCAAGATCGCGATTAAGTAACGAGACGCGTCCCTCGCGCGTTAACTTCGCAAACGAGCATCGAGTTAACCATCATTAGCATAAGAATAGTTATTTACGGGATTGCTACCATGTCGTACCTTATTTTTGAGTATCCGATATTTCGGCGCTGTTGCAAGCGCCATGGTCACGGAGTAACACATGGTGGTTACTCCGTGACCATGGCGCTTGCAACAGCGCCGAAATATCGGATACTCAAAAATAAGGTACGACATGGTAGCAATCCCGTAAATAACTATTCTAATGTTAGTGACCATGAAAGTTTAAAACAATATATCATTAGCATAACATCAAAGAAACAAGAGCTGTGCAGTGCATCAAGCGTAGGTCACCTGCGGCAGGCGGGGCAGGCGGGGCAGGTGGGGCAGCGCGCGGCGCAGTAGGTAGCCGCGCGCGGCGGCCTGGAACCGCAGCGCGCCGCCGCGCAGGCGCACGTACCAGCGCCGCACGCGCGAGCCGCGGAACCACGCCTGCAGCTTCACCGCCGCTTCTTGCCGGACTAGCAGCCATTGTCTGATGGGGAGGAGATAGAAGGCAAATATGACCAACTATCATTTTTTAAGCTCACAAGGACAATGTGTCTAGTCATCTTCATCATTAGCCCATTCATCATCATCATCATCATCAGCCCATTTAAGTCAAGCTGCTGGGGCACGGGCCTCCCTCAATCACATGAGGGGTAATTGCCATACTCACCACGCTTGGCAGACGGGTTGGCGAGGGTTTAGATATAAATAATATAATTAGCCTATTGCAGTCCACTAATGAAGATTTTCGCGTGTGAAAAATCCGCTACATGGCGTATTGTTGAACTGAGGTCCAACATCAACCGCATTGGTAGTTTAGTTTGTCAATTTGACATAAAATTGTATATGGGCCTGACTCTTATAGTACTCCATCTAGCGGATTTTTCACAGGCGAAAAACCCTCATTGACATAGACTTTCCAAACGCGAGACCCAAACCCACTTGCCGTCCGTAAGGCTTTATTCTGGAGAACATGATAGGGTCAGTGTCCATGGGCGCTTACCATCAGGTGATTCGTCTGCTCGTCTGCCACCTATCACATAAAAAAAAAACTAAGCCTCAATCTAAAATAATCAACCTGAGAATTTTGAATCAATAGGTCAATGATGACATTGATGTAGCTTTTGTGCGAACTAAGGAGTTTCACATATATTTCAGGGTTTTAGAATCAACATCGTATCCAAGTAGATATACAAGTTGCAACAACGTAATTATCAGCCTGTTACTGTCTACTGCTTGACATAGGACTCTCGATCTTTGGCTCTTGCATTCAACTCCTGCCAGCCATCAGCATCAGGTGGAGCATCATCAATACAAGTTTCTGTAAAAAACGCGCACTAGTTCTCATAGGCTTCCACCCAGAATCTCCTAATCGGTCCTATATGGTCCGTATTCTAGAGATTCCCAAGATCTTCCCCAGGTCATCGCTCCATCCTAAGAGAGGTCTTATAAGAGCCTCCACTAGATGATAATATACGCACCTGCAGTAACTCTGTAAGACGATGCTCGCCCGCCGCAGCGCGAGGAAGCGGCGGCGCTCGAGCACGGCGCGGAACCACCGCTGGATGGTGATGATGGACGCCATGATCTGCTGGTGCAGCCTGTACTCCAGCTTTGTTTGCTCACTTTCGCGCATGAAGATTTTCGTAGCACCTGTTGCAGAAACAATAGCGTAACTATTTAAAGGCTGACCTATCAGCTAAAAGTCTTCACTATGTTACAGAAAACTGAAACAACTATTTTATTGTGATGGCTAATTAGCATGTCTAATCAACAAAATAAGCAAAAAAAATCAGCTGTTCCATAAAAAATAGTAGAACAGCTGCTTTTTTTCGCTTATTTTGTTGATCTGATATTCTAATTATAATGAGGGTTTTTGCGTGTGAAAAATTCAGCTATACTCAAAACTGGAATTCAAGACCAAAAAACTACGACAGATACGTCACTGTCAAATCTATCAATGTCACTTATGTCATTGTCAAATCAAGTTTTCAGGTTTGGTCAACCTTTTTGTTATATGCTTCTTTTTTTAGTAGGTATAGGCTGCTGGTACAATTCATGTTGAGGATTTTCTCAAAAAATAGAGACTTAATTACATACTTTATCTCAACCAACATTGACAAAATTTTATTGAAAAGAACTTAAACAAATTGAATTAACCATGAACACCCACGAAAGTGTGGCATACTATTAAGACAGTCGGTCACCACTACCGAGTCGGTCACTTGTATAATAACGTTTTCCACCACTCCAGTAATTAATTCGTGAAGTATTGCACATGTTTTAGATTTTAGGCATTATTGAGCTAAATAATTCGTAAGGAAAATTGTCAAGTGATATTTTGACAGTGGATAGTCAACAGTCGAAGTCAGTCAAATCTCAATTACTTAATAAAACAGGGGCGTTTAGCATTTTTGCGACCTGTGGCATCTGCCGAGACGACTATTGACGAAATCGCAGGATTTAAGACTCCCATAGGTCCTAGCGAGTTGTTCACGTGACAACTCATTCAACACACAATAGCAGTGTTAAAAATGATGTAATTCAAAGATTCTTAATATCACTTTGCGGCACCTCACTGCACGAAAAAACAACATGTAAGTTCAAATGTACCAAATGTTATTAACACCTGAAGTGACACAAGCGCATTACCAGCTTTTCTACCAAACATTACGGATGATTAAGGTAGTCCCTTCCGGAGCGTCTGCGTTGCAATCCAGCAACGTGGACGATTCCGGAGAGGGGGGAATGGTGGGCCATGGGAGTGGCCCTAGGCCTCGTTTTTTCGGCGAGGCCCGTTTTTGAAGAGGCCGTGCTGGCGAGCCTCTCGTCCTTCGAGGGTGGGCCGCGGACTTGGTTTCTACCCGTTACCGTAGCCCACCCCACATGGACGTAGCAGGAAATGCCCCGGTGGTTTTTAGTGGGTAGGCCCCTGGGAGCACCCCAAGGGAGAGAGCCCCACACTACCCGGCCGTCTCCCAGCGGTCGACTGTGCTTAAGGCGGCATTTTCCACCGGGCCAACAAAAAAAAAAAAAGGTTAGGAAGGTTAGGTTCATATTTTTAATTTGAATTTTTAAAGGTCAGAGTGAATATTGTTCCGAATGTTTGGTAGAAGAGGTGGTTAAAGTGATGTAAATATTTACTGATACACCCATATAAGGTTAATTTTTGACTTGATCTTATACAGGTGTGTACTTTTAAATCTTACCTAGTTGATAGTTATCACGATCCAAGTTGAGCGTGGCGAGGAAGTGCCTGACATCAGACTGGGAGCTGAGCAGGCCCTTGGGCAGCAGTATCCGGTACAGCTGGATGAACTCCTCGTAGGACAGCCGCACGTTGTAGCCGGCCTGGCGGATCCGCACTGTCTCCAGCATCCCGGTGTACCGCAACTGCCTCTGGACGGTTTCTTCGTCGAACACATTAGGTATCTTGTCGCTGTTCGATTTTATGCACCTATGGGTAGAGGAGATAATGATATAAATAAATCTATCAAGATTACACTTAGCGTGCGGAAAGAAGTTTAAAATGCTGATATTTATAAAAACATTCGATCCACATTTCGTATTTAAGAAAATATATATTATTTTCTAAGGTAAGACATTTATTATTTATGCTTAGGATGCAATGGACTTTAACTCAATATGTACCAGTGAATTGTGCTGGAACTGTAAGCAGCTATTCCCCCGCTTCGCCAGTGTCTCCCTACTGCTGCATATGTAGTAGACATCTCACCTAGATGAAGAACGGGTTGGCCTGGTTGAGCGTCTCCATGAGCTGCGCCAGCGAGTGCTGGAACTGCGCGGCGACGGTGAGCGGCTGTTCCCGATTGGCCAGTGTCTCCCCACTGCTGCAAGTGTAGACATCTTACCTGATGAAGAACGGGTTGGCCTGGTTGAGCGTCTCCATGAGCTGCGCCAGCGAGTGCTGGAACTGCGCGGCAACGGTGAGCGGACTGTTCCCGCTTGGCCAGTGTCTCCACACTGCTGCAAGTGTAGACATCTTACCTGATGAAGAACGGGTTGGCCTGGTTGAGCGTCTCCATGAGCTGCGCCAGCGAGTGCTGGAACTGCGCGGCAACGGTGAGCGACTGTTCCCGCTTGGCCAGTGTCTCCACACTGCTGCAAGTGTAGACATCTTACCTGATGAAGAACGGGTTGGCCTGGTTGAGCGTCTCCATGAGCTGCGCCAGCGAGTGCTGGAACTGCGCGGCAACGGTGAGCGACTGTTCCCGCTTGGCCAGTGTCTCCACACTGCTGCAAGTGTAGACATCTTACCTGATGAAGAACGGGTTGGCCTGGTTGAGCGTCTCCATGAGCTGCGCCAGCGAGTGCTGGAACTGCGCGGCAACGGTGAGCGGCTGTTCCCGCTTGGCCAGTGTCTCCACACTGCTGCAAGTGTAGACATCTTACCTGATGAAGAACGGGTTGGCCTGGTTGAGCGTCTCCATGAGCTGCGCCAGCGAGTGCTGGAACTGCGCGGCGACGGTGAGCGGCTGTTTCCGCTTGCCGGTGGGCGCGGCGGTGCGCCCGGCCAGAGTCTTCACACTCTGCAAATTCTTCAGCCCTTTCTTCGCGCGTTCTCGAGGTCGGAACGACTTGTTCTTCCTATACAAATTATTGGAGAACTTTTTATTCGATTGTTTTGGTTTGAACGAGTTTGCATTTCTTTCGTGTGAGTCTAAAGTGTCGCGGTTACTTTTTTTTTTGCGACTAAGGCCCGATTCGACCAATATTATCCTTATACTAAATCTATGGTATAGCGCTGTCATTGTTTACAAATCTGACGTTGTACCATGGATTTATTGACGAATAAAGATTGGTCGAATCGGGCCTTAGTGTGACAGTAAATTGATCAAGATAAGCAAAATACAATAATCGAAATAGACGATTTTAAAATGTAAGTTATTTATTTGACATATAATTTTTCAAGGACTCCAAACTCGAAATAGAAAATGCAAACTCGATTTGCACGAGGCCAACCACCGAAAAATGATAATAGCAAAGTGATGTGTGCCGGCTGTATGTACAACATGCTGGTCCGTGAGCGCGGCCTGAAGAACGCCGGCTATTCCCAATCGCTGCTCAGAAAGCGCACAATAGATTACACAAACGATAAAGATTCAAATATATTGCTTATACATTCAATAATTGCTAAATACACTAAAGAGTCCCAATAGAAATAGAAACAACAAATCAACAGCCCTGCGGTGATAAGTAGCATTATTATAAGTAAAATATTCATTGCAAATAAATAACAAGTGATCTTACAACAAAATATTATGAACAAAACAACAAACAGGTCCAGAATAAAGTAAGCCACGGAAAATTAATACCCATAGCCATCACCGTGAAAGAGTGTAAGAGACCCCAACCGAAACACGCTTGATTCATCAAACAAAATCATAATGAGAATGAGATTTGAACTCTCTACCTAACAGGTGATTGAACAAAATGATGGCAGAAAAGTAGAAACAGACATGTACAGGTCATTAAACTAACATCCGTTTCTACCTCTCCAGCATGAAATGAGGCATTTTAGTCAGAATCCACAGAAAAAACGCTTTTTGCTGGGACTTTATAAGTAGCACATGCCCTTTTACTCATTGGAGAGATGAAAAGTTATAAGATGAATGTTTGACACGAGATCTAACTGGTTATGTTTGGTGCCTTTAAATGACTCACTTTGCTGAGAAGATATAAATCTCCACTCTCAGCCGAAAAAAAGATTATCACTTGTTAAACAAATGACAATGTAAATAACGTTAAGGTTACATTAAAATTAGATGCGGTAAAATATACTCTAAGTAAATATATTAATTACAAGAAAAAATAAAATCTTCGCGAAACGCGATAACTAAAAACCTGTCATAATTGTCACAAAATTGGAGTAAAAACATAAATGGTTTTGTTTGACGAAATCGTAAGTGGACAGAGCGTGTGATCTGCTGCACCCCGCAAGAAGTGATAAGGTGGCAAGAGGGCAGGCTGGCGCGTGGCGCGTCGGACGTACATGACGATCTGGCTGGCGCGCTGCATGACGTCGGTATCGTCGAAGCGCTCGCGC
Source organism: Marasmia exigua (assembly GCA_019059595.1). Classification (NCBI taxonomy): domain Eukaryota; kingdom Metazoa; phylum Arthropoda; class Insecta; order Lepidoptera; family Crambidae; genus Marasmia; species Marasmia exigua. The sequence continues at coordinate 10,288,439 of CM032475.1, read as the reverse complement.
TCGAGCGCGAGGCGGCGCGTGCGCGTCTCGGCGAGCCTGTAATGCTTAGCCCCCCGCTCGGCGCGCTCGGTGCGCTCGGTGCGCTCCACGCGCTCGGCCGGCCGCCCCGCCTCCGCTCGGGCTCTACATTCCGCCCGCACCGGCGTCTCCCGCTCGCGCACCTTGCTGGGCGGCCGCACCGGCGTTCTGTGCGGGGGATTTAACCACGGCCAGAAGGAAAGGGTCAAATTAATTTAAACAAAAATTAAAATTAATCAAAACGAAACGTGACTGTGGAACGCATGCACGACTGTGAGGGTTTGTGCGGGCGGCTCTAGTAGCCACCGGTTACTTGCGTCTGCGATGCTGCGGGACGGGACTGTGTCTGGGTGGGGTTTCGTGATTTGGATTCCGTTAGACTACTGTTAATGTGTCGAGTCGTTAACGATCTACCTTTGTAGGCGTAAAGTTGTATAAGGTGATAAAAGTTGAGGGAAATAAAAACATTGCGGGCCATGCATAAGTGCACATAGAACATAAAGCATTCCATATAGGTGACTTACGCAATGCGGTTGATTGCGAGATTGATTGACGATACTGTCACCAGTTGGCTGAGCAACAAGACACATTTCATTATGTCACATAACTATATTGGCACAAGCTACTATAAATATAATAAATTCTTCAATATATCGGCCCCACTGCAAACGAAACATAATGTACTTTCCAAAAGCTGTATGATAACTCCTTGAACAAGTCCATTATAAATTAAGTTTACTGACTGATATACCTCTCTCTCTCTCTCTCTCCAATACAAAAACAAGCATACACAAAAGCACACCACGGGACAGTTCGCTTGAATAGATTACCAATAACCCTCACAACGCAATGCAGTGGGTCCGCATCTAACCATCAATTTAAAATATTACTTTTAGCATGTTTTTTTTCATGCCTCGAACATGTTAATTCTGGCAATCTTGCTGTCAGTTAGTTATAAACGTATCAAAAGCAATTTTTATAATAGATAATGCGCATCGGAAAGCCTGGGTACTCCTTACGCTAATGTCGGTAGCGGACGTCATCCGTGGTCTATTAGTAGATTACTTTTCTCCATGGATATAACAGGCACTATAGTCAGTGCCAAATAAACTTTGACCTTTTCTTTCCACTTTGCGACATAGATCGCTTTCTAAACAAAACTGACGCTAAAATGACGTAAACAGAGTTTCATACTACCTAATATCAAAATGAAAAGCTTTCACTTAAAAATACTAAATGTTGGAGATTAAAATTGTGTTTATTTGTGGACGACTCTTACCACGAGATGTCGGTTAGTCGTTTAGTGATACAATCCATACGTTTCATTTGTATCGTTATGAATTTCTGCAATGCATTGGTGAGAGGTGTGAATGACCTTTTGTAGTTTAAATGGCACGGACTCTAGTGATGTTCGAATCGGCGGAGAATGTCCGTGACCGTCATAAGCGTAGGGAGGGGACATCAGGCGTGTAGGTGAGTGAGACACCGACCTGATGATGGAGTCGTTGGGCGCGTGGACGGAGGCGCGCGGGACACGGGACGCGCCATCCGCGCGCTGCACGCGGTGCTTGCGGCCCGCGTCCAGAAACGCGAAGTAACCCCTGCCGGATACACATAGCTGAACTTCTAGCGGTGAAGTGATACATGAGTCCCCCTGGATGGGGGTGTTACGATGCCAGGGTTCGCCCTCTTTCAAATATCAAATATCAAATATATTTCTTCGTAAACACAGGTTAACAAAAAAGATGACATCACACATTTCAGACCACTATGTTTCACCGAGATATGGTATACGAAAATAGCATGCGTTAAACAGAGATAAACATTTTTTATTATTAGTATGGGGTAGTAAATAATTAAGAGGAATTTATAGAAAACAATGTCAAATTAAATTAATTATCAAAAATGTCAGTATCATTATAAAAGTCACTAATCTTATAATAGCATTTATCAATAAACTTCTTTGTCAGTACATTTCTAAATTTACATTTATTTAATTGCTGTATATTTGTTGGCAATTTGTTGAACATTCGTGGTGCCATAACTAAAAACCCTCTTTGAACCCATGACTCCTCCCCACTTAAGGGCGATGAGGGAAAACCGTTGGGATTTAGTCGGTATGCCTCTGGCCGACTTCTCGTTAGGAGAAGCCCCCGCCAGAGGAGAGCCCGACATAACCCTCCTACTCCCCAGCAGGAGGAGGCATAAGGCGGCATTACCCAGCGACAAAAAAAAGTGAAACATGAGTTAAAAGTTCGCGCCACGAAAGATGTTCTGTGATTGGCACCACTTCTCTCACGTCATCATTCTAATTTGAGCTTTGTTTATATAGACACAAGGAATCTCAAATTTAAATTAAGTGTTTTGCCGCGGAACTTCTTTCGCGGCGCGGACGCTACACGATAATAGAAAACGTACTAGCAAGTTTCGTTTATGTATGCTTTCGGCTATGATTTACTTTAGCTCTGTGAATTATTATTGTAGTGATAGTATGACTATTTTATTTAAAAAGAAATGTTGGTTCTATTAGCGGAAGAAAATCAGTCTACTACTAAGTACTAATTATTAAATGCGACAAATTGGTCCGTGGCTAACGTGGACAACACATCCCTGTAATTGATAGCTGTCACGCATACTAAACTTGTGTTATATAACATTCAATTACGTTATACCCTTTTAAGTACCGTCATATTGATTTTTTTGGAAATCAAATAGCCTATTGACTCACCTAAAGAAAGCGCGCACTATAGCCCAGCGGAACACGGCGACGGGGTCCACGCCGACCAGCTCGCGCACGAAGGCCAGCGACGAGTTCTTGAGCACGCTCACTATGTCCTGACGCATCAGATCTAGATTCTTCTCTCTCATTACTGTCACCTGCACAAGCATAAATGAATGAATTTTATTTCTCAATAAAATTAAATTAATAAATCTTTGACTGACAATCAGAAAACAGAATAGTAGAAGGATTTGGTGTTTATTTTTTAATTCAAGAAATATGTTTGTATAAAGGTATACGAAGGTATAAATATACGAAGATACGATTTGTATTGTGTAGCTTAACATCCTACGAATTGACTTCTTCCACCAAAGATTCCTACCTTCATTACAAAACGCGATCTTAAGTTTATAACCGTACTAAAGGTCATGCCTTCTTGTTCCAATACGTAATGTTAATAAAGGGCTAGAACGAGTTTAGTGTCAGAAGTTTTCCGTTTTTCCAATTGAATGAAATTACGGGGTTGATTTATAATTGATTATTTTTTCGAAGACATTTTTTTTTCATGCATTTAGTGTCTCATTTTATCGACAGCAGCCCCCTCTCTCCATCTCCCCCGTCAAATAACTTAAAGCCTAAATGTTCGCGTAGTATTGAAATAATTATCCTTTAACTCCAAGCCGTTAAGGGAGTTGACCTTCCATCAGCTTAGCCACATAAAATTATTAAGATCAAGCGTTGATAATTGTGTAGCTTTGTAAAAGTTCAAAAACATCACAAGTATCTATACAGTTTGAGGGTTGCCCTCGATTTCTCTTGAGATCCCATCATCAGATCCTATCATGGTGAAAATGGGATCAACTTGGGAGTGTAAAACATCACAAGTATCTATACAGTTTGAGGGTTGCCCTCGATTTCTCTTGAGATCCCATCATCAGATCCTATCATGGTGAAAATGGGATCATCATGGGAGTGTGTTCTATCAAATAAATAAAAAAAAATTGCGCAAGCAAATCGGTCAATACTTGGCGGAGAAATCGTTGAACATACATAAAAAAAAACACAGTCGAACATAGTCATAACCTCCTCCTTTTTTGAAGTAGGTAAAAACGAAACGTACCAAAAACTCAGCCTATTTCGTTTTCTGGAGACAACAGAGAGATGTAGAACTGTCACTGTTTTCAAAACTTATTTTGTATTTATTTGTAAGTCAGATTGTTCGTATGCCACGTTGATTTATTTTTTTATTTAATTCTCACAACATCTCATACATTGACCTGATTCCGTACTAAGTAGCGTAAGCACTTGTGTTACAGATATCAGACAACAGAGGAACACAAATATATACTTAAATACATATATTACACCCAGACATTGAACAAACACAAGTGTTCATCGCACGAATGTTTGTCCAGGGTGGGGATCGAACCCACGACCTTTGGCGTAAGAGGCAGGCACTACCAATTGAGCCATCCGGTCAGTCCGATGAAGGGGATCCCCTTATAAGATCTTATGAGCAACCTCGCCAATACTAGTTATAGGAAAGTCACTGCTCTAGTTTTTACTTGTCCTAAAGTTGTTATTAAAAACTCGACTCATATTATTTACCTGGTATTTAACTCGGCCAGCATAATGCCGCACCACAAAGGCAGGTTCACGCCGCTGAGGTTTTTCGTAGAATGGGTTATCCTCATGAACCGAGTTGAACTTTTGCAGCAGCGTCTCGTTTGTGGCCCAAGGAAAACTGAAACAAAATAGATAGAAAAAAAATTTAAAAAAAAAAAAAATTTGAGCAATATAACTACTAATATTTTCACAACATACATTAGTAGATACGTACAGACAAACAATGTCCCGAAGTGAATTTTCACTTTCGGCAGTGAGACAAAACGTGAAGTGAAATCTGCCAATTTAGATATGATTTAAGAAATATGCAGGTTGTCTAACGATGTTTTCCTTCACTGCCAAGCGAAAAATACGCACATAGTTAAGAAAAATTTATAGGTGCATGCTCGGATTTGAACCTACGACCTCCGGCATGGAAGACACTTGTTCTTGTCAACTAAGCTACCATCGTTCCACACCTCCAGCAGTGATGGATCATTAATAAATGCCCCGAGCAATGTAAATGGCCCTATAGAAAACCAAAACCAAAAAAAAAGGAAACATAAATACTTTCCTACAAACCCCCCTTTGTACTCATATAAGTAAGTAAACGATTTTCTCCCCTAGCCTACCTATTCTCAAAAATCCCTGGAAGATCCATATTATTATCATCATTCCGATGCAAGTGCAAGTTTATCGTGGGAGATCCGCGCTTTGGCATTAATGGGCCGGCTCGACCGGAGAGATACCACGGCTTCACAGAAAACCAGCCTGAAGCAATGAAAAAGAAGCAAAAGCAGCAAAGCAATGTGCTGTGTTTCGCTGTGTGAGTGAGGGTACCGATAGGCCAATCCGGGAGAAAGGGGGGGTTAAAATGTTGGCAGCGCACTTGTGACTCCACTGGGTTCGCGGGTGTTCATGGGCGGCGGCAATTGCTTACCGTCAGGTGATCCGTCTGCTCGTCTGCTACCTATCACATAAAAAAAAAACCTAATTCTGACCTCGTGATGATTACTCTTTATTGATGGTGAGTATGGCAATTACCCCTCATGTGATTGAGGGAGGCCCGTGCCCCAGCAGTGGGGACTTAAATGGGCTGATGATGATGATGATGGATGATTACTCACTTGCACTGGTCATCCAATACGCATAGCAGCCCACTCGGCTTGCCCTCGATCAGTTGGAGGCAGCCAGTGTTGTCCGAGAAGCCGATGTCCGTCCACCGAATGCCCTCGCGGCGGTACTCTTCCTGTTCGTACTTGAACACGTGCTGGTTGAAGTAGTACTGTAGGTGCTCGTTCGCGTAGTTGATGCACAGCTGCTCGAAGCTGTTGCTCGGACCGAAGTCCTCGAAGCCGAATATGTCGAGGACGCCTGGAATGGACCGGACATATTAGACAACTGTACAAGTGCCAGCTGTATGAAGAAGAGCGGCAACAGATGCTGAATGACTGGAACAGAAACGAGATAGGACCAGTATACCATCAAGAGATGGTCAACTCTGCAGAAGGTTTTCGACGGTTGCGTGCGTTTGCACACAAAAGGCTTAATATTAGGAAGGAGATTGATTGATGTGGAACTGCCCGAGCGCGAGTCGCTTGTGTTGTGGTGTTTCACGCCCCATTTGGGGAGAAGTGACATTGAGATGGGACACAGACACAGATTTTGTAGGGAGTGAAGAATCGCACCGGGGAAAGAGCCCTTAGCAAGTACCTGGTGAGCGTCTCCCAAGATTCGGTCCCTATGCCGAGACGGTAGGAAGGACAATGGGCTGGTGGAGGGACTGTGTCTATAACTGTACAAGTGCACACTCGGAGCCCAATTCTGGTGCTCGTGATATTTTGAAAACATTGCGGATGTCACATGAAATCCATACAAAAAACTAGGTTTTATTGATATATGTCGTATGAAAAAAAAATGTCACGAGCATGAGAGTTGGGGTCCTGACCTGATTCCAGAGTAAGTAGCTTAAGCACTTGTTTTATAGGTGTTAGAATCAAAGAAGGAACCACAATTATGCACCGTGGTTTTTTATGTCTACAGTAAATAATCACGATGTTTACTTACATGGATGTAATAACATCTAAACATTGAAGAAACAAATGTATTCATCACAAGAATGTTTGTCTAGAGTGGGAATCGAACTCACGACATGCGCCCTTGACGAAACGCGCCATCAATAAACAGCTTCGAAAGTGACAGATGACGTCACCTTTTCATTAAATAAGTCAGCTCACTTATATGGATATGGATTGTATTAACATATGACAATATTATTGCCCTCATATTTTCATCTCCATCTCGGTCTGTCTTGCGCCACTTCCAGTCATCCACCAAGAGTCCACGCAAATCGTTATCGACCTCATATTTTCAGCGGTTTCTTGGACGGCCGACTGGACTTCGCCTATAAGGACGTCCCAAAACCGACCGAGATGGAGGGTCTTATTATCGGTAGCTAAGACTAACTATGGGTCGCTGCGCCGATAAGTGAGTTAGTTGATATTTTCATAAAAAATTATAAATTTAGTGAGTCGTTTATTTATTACCTATGCTATGTCCTTGATGCTCCCGTAAAGTGTCCTTTTTGGAGAGCAACGCATGGTTGACTTGCATAACGATCCAGTCAAACAGAGCACCATACAAACACTTGGCCATCGCGTCCCGAGTTGCTATCGCTTCGGGGAGTCTGGAAAACAAACAATTATTGGTAAGACAGTTGTCTCTAAAAATAGATGTAGGATTTCATGTCAAGGATACCCTTATTTTGGAAGACGTAGCAAGATTAAACTGATTGTCGGCCCATTAAGGCTGTGGGTCTCTGTTGATGTTATAGCACGATTGGTAGTATATAATCTCCTTTTTTTTTTAATAAGAGACCAATAAATAGTGAAAAAAATACATACACAACATGTATTACATTTTCAAAAGTTAAATCATTCTAACAAATTGAACCATTTAATGCATTTACTATTGTTATGGCTGTATGTACCTATAGATCTAGAAACGAAAGAGGTATCATCAGACCAGCTTAACTGAACCATATTTTTCGCACGTAAAATGAACGTGTTGGTAGGTAATATATTGAGAAGAATAATGATTAAATTTAAAAACTGCAAGTTTTGTACCTATAATTAATAACAAGCGTCTCTCCCGAAGCCCGGGCGCGCTTGGACGTGAGCGCAGCCAGGAGCGTCTCCTGCTTCACGTGCAGCAGCGAGGAGATGAGCGACACCACCTCGGGGTTCCGCACCCCCACCGCCTCGTCGTGGTGATATGACTTACGCTGCGGTTGGAACTCCACGTTACCTGTAAGATGTTAAATAAAGTTTTTACTACCCCATCACAATGGACAACATTTCAAAATTGCTAAGCTCTGAAACAAAAAATACTAATTCTTTATTTACTTTTCCGCTGCTCGAATATATATTTATTCATTTTTTATATTGCTTATTCACTGAGAAAAAAATTAAAAACTAAAAAACATAAGATGACGTCATCGGACAGCAGAATGTAAAATATTTTTTTTTGCTTAGCACATTATAGTTTTAAATTTACGTAATGCCAAACTCATGACATGTAACTGTCAAAAAAAAAGACAACTTGTCAACGTTGAATGTATGAATGACGTTGACAATGTTGACACTAGTATTATTTACCTTTGACAGTAGTACCTTTTTTTTTATTAAAACAATGATAAGCAAAGGAATATCGCTGTATTCAGCCGTCCGATGACGTCATTTGGCGCTTACGTTTATTTGGAATAAAAAGAATTTCAATAATTATTTTATGCATGATAATGACAAATTTTGAAAAAAGAAAAAATATGGGTCTGTTCATTTTATGTCTACTTTCATATAAAAAAACAATATGGACATGTTAAAAATATGAAATGTTGTCCATTGTGTTACATACAACAGTGTTAACAACCTCTCGAGACAAGAGCTGTTCCTTAAACAAACACTTATTCGTAATAGGCGCAACTATGCAAGGGGTGCTTTCTCGCCGAAGAAACCGTGACACACGTAATCCTGGAATGCAATGCTGTGGCTACCCAACGAGATCAAATCCTCGGAACGGTGAGGTCGCTCCGCGAAGCCTGTGCGGTTCCCAAGAAACTTTTGCGCTTCTGGGCGGAGTTGGGTTGGCTTCTATAGCCTGTCGACCCATCACGTACAAAGGACCGAAAAAGAGACTAAGTGCGTAAAAGGGAGTCCACCATACAATACATTTTACATTACATTAATCTAGAGACAAGTTATGATTGGAGAAGCACAGTCATTAAATGTTTGGCGTCACTACAACTACTCTACTATACTAATAATACTAGTAATAACCTTGGTAGCCCTCAAATCCAAATTCTCCACCATAGTTTACATCTGAATCTTAAAAAATAGTGAAGAGCCTGGTGCCTAAAATAGGTAACAAGAAGAAACCTGTGCTACAGCTCACCAGGCCATACCCTCAGAATGCTATATGAAGCTATAGTTTTAGACAATCAATAATATTATTAGTGTAAGGGACAATCTCAGCGCATTCACAGATCGAATTTCTATAATTATGTTTTTAAATTATGTACAGTATTTGAATATGCATGAACATGTAGATGCTTCGATATTTTAATACGAATTTGAATATTAATCACGTTTATTAGTAATATTAAAATATTAAATAACTATTTCGTAAAAACTATAAAATGTATAATTACTGATCAATAATAAAATCGAAAGTAAATAAACAATAATATTCTTTACATACTTATCAAGATATGATAGCCTAAAATTGATAATGGAGGATTAAAAAATACTTGTAGATTAAATTATGTGATTGGGATAACATATTTTGTATCTTTATAACAACAATACACAGACTTTATAACACTATCATTCTTCAAATACTTTTCATGTTTTTAGTCACTTCTATAGATAAACCTAACAGTTGCTAGTTTATCAATAGAAGTTCATTAGAAATATTTCTTATTATTTTACGATAGCTGTACAAAAAAAGAAATGAAATATCTTGTGTCTTACCTAAAAGAAGCACAGCAGATAAGACAGCAAATAGTCTCCGCCGCTTGTCCATCGTGAAGCCAACCATGTCCATCGACTGCTTCAGCCGCGAGAACTCGTACTGCTCGTCCACACCAGGCACAACACTACAACCAGTCCTCGACAGATAATTGTATTTGTCAACACTAAGTAAATGCAACTGTTCCTTCTCTTGCTCCGAGGCACCAGCTAATAAATAATAGAACACATGATAGTTCCTCTCGTTACGTCCCTGACTGCAAATTCTGGACTTTTCTAGGAGATATTTCTGTACAACTGCACCATGGACCATTCCATTTTCCTTATAATTCACTTGTATAAACTTTCCGAAACGGCTCGAATTGTTGTTGTGGGCGGTTTTCGCGTTACCGAACGCTTCTAAGACGGGCCCCGCACTCAGTATCGTCTGCTCGACGCCACTGCCGTGCGAGCCCTTCTGACTGAGAGCTGTTAAATGATGCAGAAGAAAGTTTGTGCTCTCAGTCTTTCCTGAACCACTTTCTCCACTGATCACTATACACTGATTTGTTCTTTCCCGCAGCATGCAGTGGTAGGCAGCATCGGCCACTGCGAATATGTGAGGTGGAAGACTGGAACCGATTCGTTTGTTTTGATATAATTTCACATATTTCGGGTTGTAGATGGGGTAAAACTTGAATGGGTTGAGGGCTATCAGAATGGATCCCACGTAAGTGTATATGTAGCCGGCCGCGAACCTCGCCCTCAAGTTGTCCAGCAGGGTCTGTTCGTTCAGCTCTGGCAATTGACACAGATCCGGGTACTCGCGATCTTTCGGTTGATATAAAAATCTCTGAAAGAAGTCCTTTATCAACTGCGGATCCACCGAGAAGTTTTCCATCCATGGTTCTTCCGGAATTTTCTCGCGTAAATAGAATCTGAAAAATTAAAAACAGGACGCGTTAGGAATGCTGATTTCATTTTTGAATTGTCACCTAAATTCATGTAAACACAAGATTACATTTGAGTCATGTTAGTTAAAGAATCCCATCAAACAGTCATATAAATAACAACGCGGCAACAATCCCATGTTGTTGTAAGAGCCTGTTTTAGTGTAATTGGCAGGATGGAGACACTGTTATCACGCCGCGGCGGCAGGAAGACTGAGTCACGCGAACCATTGGGATATTTTATCCCCAATCGCTAGTATGGCCCTTCTCGTCACAAATCGTAGAGGCATGGAGTTATACATAAAACTCACAATTGTATAGTTTTTATTTGTATATTAACTTGTCGATATAATTTGAACTTTCACCGAAAACTAGTGTAAGCAAACGACACATCATGTCACGGTGCTCGTCTGCCACCTATCACATAAAAAAAAAACAATGCATTTAAGTGATTGCGATTTTCAAAAGCTTACTTTAATTTTGTTAGAATAAATTACTACATGCATCCGAAAGCTTTCGTATGTGTATCTAAGTAACTTTAATTAAATTAAGTGTTTATGACTCATAGAAAATTGTTGAGATTACTGTCGCTGTCTTATAGCTTGCAAGCGAATGTTAGTACGAGCGCGATAATTCCATACGTAATTACCCTATAAGTGAATGGGTAAACTAAGCATAAAACAATCAGATAATATCAAAGTGTCATAGCTATACAATTAACAGGTGTGTGCGCAAGGTTAGCCGTGCGGCTGCTCTCGCAGTAGTCAATTATTGTAGGCCTGAGATAATTACCACAAGCCACAACTATCTATAGCACTATTCAATGTCATGGCAAAATTGAGAAGTAAAAGACGTCAAAATCTGGTTAAAGAGAAACAGTTTATCATTTTGATGAATTCCTTGTTGTAAAGCAATGGTATACGATATATATATGAATTATATATATCGTATACCATTTCATAATTTACCTCCCAATGCCATACACCTAGATTATTTGCGAAGTGGGAATTTTACAGCCCTGACTTGTGGTTGTCAACATTTAGAGTATATTCTGGGATGTCTGTCTTAACGAGATATTTTTGCTCCAGTATACTTAACTGTCTGGCGTATTGCGTTTAGTTCTAGTAGACAAGCGTTTTGGGAGTCCGAAGCTCCATTTTTTACGCATTGGTGCTATTCAAATCTTTGAAATGCAAGCTCTTACCGTAAATTTATTAGTGAAGAGGAAGTTATGAAGTACCTGTAATACTGGCCGGAGTTGTTGTTGGGCCAGAGCAGCATGACAGCGACAGGCGACTCGTTGGGCCCGAGCCGCCTCTCCTTGCACTCGCCGCTGACCACGTCGCCGACCACCTAAACCACTCATAGCTTAAGATCTTGTTCAAAAATAAAGTCTTCAGATACCCCTACTTGCGATATACTTGCTATTAGGTGCATTTCCGATTAAGCCTACAGCCGCAAACTGTGACCGTAGGCTTTAAAGTCGAACTTGAATTACGGTCTGCGGATGATCATTCTTAATACGACTTTACGAGCCAGCAGCAGTCTGCAGTTCGTATCGGAAGCGTACCTTAAGGACACAAAATCTTAGGCTGACTAATGGAGCGGTATAAAAATGCCAGTAGACGTAAAGCAGTATAAGACGGATTGTGTAAATCGTTTACTTGTCAGTTTGGTATTAATAAATAGGTTTAGTGGCTGTTTAATCAAACTCGCTGTGTATTTTATGAAAAATCAAGTTGTAGATAGTGACCATAAGATTGGATTTAATTACTAGCACTTAAAAATAGACCATTAAGGTAGACACAGATCTATACTGCAATAAATGTGTAATACAATCTTGGCAATCTCATTATTATCCAAGTAATAAGGTGCTACTGAGAAAAAAATCTCAGTGAACTTGGAATCCTATGAGTCAGTTGCAATGAGCAAAAAATGAATTAATGACAAATATCATCAACATGACAGAAGCTGACTAAGTGGTTAAGATTTCCGCCGTTACACACAACATAATTACTAATTTCGTACTATACTGAGAACCTGAACTATGTACATACTACCACAATCTAAAAAGTATGTATCAGCGCGTTCTTTGATCTTCATGTTGACGTAAAATAGGGAATATCTAACTGTGCATAATAATACCGCTATTCCTATAGAAAAATAAAATATACAACCTGTGGGGATAAAGAATGGGATCAGAAATGGCGCTTCCCGCTTCTATACTCGCACCCCACGAGTGCGAGTATAGACGCAAATAGTGTGCGAGCGAGAAGTGAATAGATGCGCCGCCATTTCTGATCCCATTCTTTATCCGCACAGGTTGTACTATTGTTTTGTTGGGTTATGTATGCATATTATATGAACAAATTAGAACAAAACAAATCCAAGACATTAATTACCATATCAGAGTAGTTGGTACATCACAGAATATTAAAATCCATAATACAGAGCTAGATTAGTATGAAAGTTTAAAGAAAGACAGGAAATTTTGACGATCTCTACTTCAGTGACCATGTCAACTATGCTAAAAATACAGTGTGTCAAACACAGAACACTAGTGTTTGCAATTGACAATTCTCTTGACCAATGCATACTAATCAACACATCTATAGCTCTACCCCAGCATTGACCCTTGAAACCCAAAACACACTGGCTGTTTAAAATTTATACTATGGTAGTATTTCTTTACAATTTTTTACTTTAAAATATGTAATAATAAATATTAACTGTTTTTTTAAACAAATAATATATTTCACAACATCAAATACATTCATCTGACTCAGAGATAGGTAGCTCTAGCAACTGTGTTAAGGATATCAGAACCAACAGCAGACTTAAAAATATACACTTTTGTAAATACATACTTATAACACATAGTAAACACCCAGACCAACACAAACAGACATGTTCATGCATACAAATGTTTGGACTGTGTGGGGATCGAACCCACAAACCTTGCACCAGAGGCAGCATTCACTACCACTGAGGGTTGTCAAAATACTGATAAGATATGTTTACAGAAATCATAAGCTCTTTTGAAATATGTTTGTGATTGTGACTATGAAAGTGTAACATTTTTTAGGCTTTAATCACTAAAATAAAAAAAGTTACAAATTGAAAATAATAAAACAATTATAATGCTACCTATATTTTGTCACCACAATAAACACATCCATAGTTCCCACTGACATTGACAGTAAGTTTTCCTCATAGGTAATACTCAGAGAATAATATTATTTCTGAACCATATTTAATATTGAACTATCATGACATTGAACTAATGCATTTATCTATAAAAAAATGTTATTTGGTCATTAATGTATTCAATTACTTGATGACTTGATGATTTAACATATTTATATTTATTCTAGAAAATGCCATTTCAGTGTTAAATAGAAAAAAGTATCTGTCAACCACTTAAACAGTTCCTTACCTCTGCCAACTCATAGGGGCCTCCAGATCCATTATTTAAGCTCAGCTTATCAGCAATACAGCTAACTATCTCGTCTGAACTGGTTTGCTTGGAGGCTTCCACCGACAGTGCTTCATACTGTGCAGAGAGTGCGCCCACAAACACCTAAATAAATACATAACTTGATGCATAAATCTATTATGTAATGAGTAATTATCTCTCTTTTACAGACAGCCACACATCAGATTACCACAATCGTCAAATTTCCGAATGATATTGAAGCCCAACATCTTTGACATTAAGGTGAGAATCAACTGAAGAAATTTGACTGATTTGGATACATTCATGTGCATCTGTCCATACAAATATTGTTAAAGTATGGTAATTTATTATTAAAGTAACACACAAACTAATATTTATCTAAAAGGAAATTCCAGATGAAAGGCAAACAGTTTCATAAATTAAGATTAAATCATTGTACGTACAGTCATGCATGACCAATGATCAAAGTAGGTAGAGCTATTTGGGTTATTTGACCATAAATATCAATGTTAATATGGATATGCCCCGGGATTCTGATTATGATCCCGGGATTCAAATAAATAAATTATTATTTAGAGTTAAATATTTAACACATTTTAATCATGAAGGGGCTTATCCATAAACATTTGATACAAGCATATTTACTTACAGTTTGTTCCTATCTATCTAATATTATTTATCTTGAATTTCGAAAGAACAAATAGAACTTTTTTAATTAACATGGTATCACAAAGAGTTTATGAATAAGTTCTGATGTTAATGCTTGTATGTCTAAACGAAAACGACTGTTAATAGTATAAAGTATATTTTTAATCCCAGGATTCACGGCATGTGCATATTATTTGAAAAAGTCTCAAGTACCAAAAATAGCTCTACCTACTCCGATCATTGGTCATGACTGATACTATTTTAAATTAGTTTGGATGCAAAAAAGTTGAGTACATACTCAAATAGTGAATAAGTGGTTTATAAACATAACCACATAAAATTGGGTAATTGTATAAATAATTATAAAATCATTAACTAATTACAAATTGTAGAGAATTTTTAATAGAACAGGTTATTAACCTGTTTATTGTCTGATGATCATGATTTGAAATGGGTGTAAAAAAATACTTTTTTCTATTGGCATAATACTAGGGCAAATTTAGCTTTATGTTATTTGGTATTTAAAATATTTCAACCAGGGTATTTTTATGCCTATCTATTGAATACTTTGCACTTTTTCATATGATGTGTAATATTATTCTACCTTTAATAATTGCACCTTAAATTGAATCTCTAAGAACTGACCTGCACTATGTATCTGTGATTTTCAGTATGAGCCATTGTATGACATTGTTCCACTGTTTGTTGTTCAAATCAATCTTCAGTTACTTTATCCACATTCCTTCTTCTCATTATGGACTTCACAAACTCTAATGTGTTCAGATGCATATTCAACACCTTAACAAACTCAGTTACAAACATTCCTTTCTTTAGCCTTATTCAGAGCACATTCATTATTTTCTCGCAAGTAAAAGGTATTTTCTCGCAAGTAAAAGGTATTCTCCTATAGGTTTATTGAAACATACGTGTGTCCAGGCTTAAACACCTGACCCCCCGTGAGGTGGGCAGGTTGAATTCAACCGTGACATGATCGTAAATCTTGCGAGCACATAAATGATATTCACTTGCAATGGTTATTGGATTATTTCCGCTTTGAATATTGTACTATCTTAATCAAAACAAGCGCTTTACAGTTGAACACAAAGAGGAGAAATCTCAGATTTGGGTCACATGCTGATTGGATACCAAGCTACACTGAAATATTTTAAGCTTTCTTGTCTGTAGCTTGCTTCACGGTCCTGGAGTTATTCGCTTATACGATCACAATCCAACAGTAGCTGTAAACTAACTTGCTACACGCAAAAAACAACACATTAAACACAAAACTGTAGCTAAATCGGTGTCTCCAACAACCTGTTATTTGCCAAACACAACTGTCGTTAGTGCACCATTCAATCGCACCAGTATACTGATCACCACTCCAATAACGTTTAAAAGGTACACTACTTCTTAATTATTCTTAATTATTATAGTAGAATAAAATAATTGAATTTACAAAATGTTCAGAGAAATCTAATCTATTGAACCACCATTTTTATTTGTGTCGAGTTGATCAGTTGAATCGCCGTTTTACAGTACTATTTTAAAAATATGCTTCTGCTGGTAGAGCATCTATATGTAAGAAGTGGCTTTTCAATTTGATTGTATTATCTTACCATAGACAAACATGAACTATGCGGCAATAGACAAATTTGGTTTTTATTTTACTTGTTACAGTAGCAATGGAATAATTGAGAGAAATCTCTAATTTTATTTTGGCTCAGCCCATCAGCCCATAGAGTATAGTGCTCAGCCTTTCACTTTCTATTCTATGCTATGCCACCAAAGAAGTCCTGTGAAAAGCGTCTGTTCGCTTCTGTCGCTTCGCTCGCTATCAGCATTCTAATTTGAGCTTTATATTTTATTTAAATAATACAAAGAATCTAAAATTTTAGTTCCATTTTTTACCGCGGGACTTCTATGATGACGTGACGCTGAGTCTATGTCTATTCCACAGATTACTATAATAATTTTTATAATCTGTGTGTGCATGACTGCCACGCAACGTCAGAATTCAGAAAATAGCACCAATTTCCAAAAGTTAAAGGCGAACACAAACTAAGTAGAAGATACTATGGAGAGTTTAAAAGTATAGAAGATTTCTTAATTTAAGCATTTAGATTAATACATACTTGTTTAATCTAAGTAAGTGCGCTCTCATTATATGTTTAATTTATTTATTTTTCAGTTTTAGTGGCCATTAAATTAATTTTGTATTTTATTTGACTAACTTTTTGTAACACAGTTTGTCACTCTGAACTTTTTTCTATCTAAATTGTAAAATATTAAGATAAGATTAGAGATCAGTTGGTAACTTTTTATATTTTAATGTCTTTAACCAGTGTAAAAGCCTGCGTATTAAGAGGTAAGTACACACATATACTTCGATCAATACAATATGATCAAAGGGTAAGTAATTTGGTGTAAATTAGGTGTACGTGGGAAAAAATACAATTCGAATTAAGTTTATTTATTAGATATTTAATTTGAGACACATTTAGGATGTACTTATGAGTAGAAGTAACAACAAAATTATTTATCTACATACTCATTAACTAATTTACAAATTAGGATAGGTAGCTACTTACTTCTTAAAAATACCTTAAATAAATTATTTTCTGGCAACTACTAACTACTATGGCATATGATTAAGTAGATATGTCTATTTTCCACTATGAATTATTGTCACAATGAATGTACACTACACTTTAGAATCACAATAGTCGTCGGGTCCGATGTGCGATCGGCTGCGGTGCGGCGGCGCGGCGGGCCACGGCGGCGGCGCGGCGCGCGTGCACGCGCCCGTGCTTGGCCAGGTGGTCCGAGCGCGCGAACCTCTTGCCGCACTCTCGGCAAGCGTACGGCTTGTCTCCAGAGTGGCTCCGTCGGTGCCGCGCCAGCTCGTCTGACCGCGCGAACCGCCACGCGCACTCGCCCCAAGTACAGCGGTATGGCTTCTCGCCGCTATGCCGCCGCAGGTGCGCTCGCACGTGAGATGCCTTCGCGTATAACTTTCCACACTCCTCCACGGGACATCGGAATGCCCCTAGCTCCGGTGAGAACTGTGGCTCCCCCCACGCTCTCGCTTTCAGATTCGCCTTCTCGATCTCCTCCGCGAGACGATCATTTTTGTCCCAGTCTCGTCTGGATGCAATGTAGTCGTGAGTGTCCAGCACGTAAGATCTGTCACTGGAGTCAGCAGTCTCCGAGCCTGATTGAGGATCATTGGAGAGATCGCTACTTAACGCTTCTAGTAAGTACTCGTCGATCACACTATTATCCAAGTCCGAAAAGTCGAAGTCCGGTGAACTATCTGATAAGTTAAAATCGCCTTTGCTAATATCGCTAATATCACTGACGAAAGCATCACAATGAAAATCCAAGTCACTGAGCTGCCAACTGGGAAAGTCGATTTCCGAGTCCACTGACGGTAGTTGGAAGTTGACGAGACTCTCCGCTGGGGAGTAGTCGTAGAGCAGTCTGTCACTCAGGAGAGCGTCTTGAAGGTTCGGACCGCTGCCTTCACAGAACATATTGAATCTGAAATAAACAAACATTTTATTTAGATGGAGTATAATAAACAAACACTCAAATATCAATGCAACTGCGAGATTTAATATAAGAGGTCACAATAGGTACAATACTCACGAGTCTCGGCACTAGTCGATTGTATCGCCAGTTTGGTTGCTCCGTTATTTTATTAAGTGTCGGAACAATGATAGATAATACAATGGAGTGGTCGTTTATCTGTTCGGGTTCGGGATGAGGTGTCAGCCTGCGCCGGGTCCCGGGCTCGGAGTGAGAGCCGGGCCGCGGGCGCAGCGCCGGCCGCTGGTCGCGTCGCGACGGACGCGATAACGCGATCGACGATTATCGCAGGATCCGCGCACGCACATGTCCGCAGCGGCTGCGATTGATCGTCAATAACATTCTCAGTGCACTGATTGCTAAACTTGACAGTAAGTGATCTTTTCATTACAAAATATATAGCGATCGCGATCAAGTTCATTGAAGAATAAATTGGACTATTGTACTAACTCGAGTACTTATACGAAGGTTCCTAGTAGAGACCAGGATATGTAAACTTTTAATCTATGCTTTACGCGTGAAAATAAATTAACAATAATTGAATTAGGGAATTCGATGAAAGTTCATCAAGTTTTTTGTTATGCACCTAACTGCAAAAAAAACTAAAAGTTATCTAAGTACCTACTTAAGTTTTGGTTATACTTTAAAATAAAATGTAGTTAGATACACTCATACCTATGTAGGCTTGTCGTTTAATAAAGTTATTCTACAGCCTATAATAAATTACTGACTGGTGCATTACATTGTTTTTGCTTATAGATACATTTTAACCCATTGCGCAGTTAAGGCGATAAAAAATGGAAGTATCAATTAACAAAGATGTTTATTGAACATACTGAGACGAGGATCATTCACTTTCTTATGTTATCTGTTGTTTGTACGACCTATAGTTCTTTTACCTAAAGTAAAATGGTTCGCTAACATATAATTATATCGTCAATATCATTAAATTAATATTAAAGGAATAAAACCGTAGGAGACGCTTGCCCCAATAATAAGCATTCCTACTTAGGTACTCGTACTTGTAATAAATGTAAAATGCACCTACTTAGGTATTTACTTTCACAATATTGGATATAGGAAGATCGGCAGTTATTTATAGCTACTCACAAACTAATTTTAAGAGAACGTAATAAACTAAAGTCGACTGTATTTTTCTACACACTCTTGCGAAAGGTTGAACAAAACATTGTTATAAGTACGGAGATTCATGAAATTCCTAACAAATAACCTACCTATGTACGAGAATATACTGCCTAGAATATGAGATAAATAAAAATATTCCAGATGGAACAATAACAAACTTGTTTATAGATAATTAAATAATTAATGGAAGTTATGACGTGTTTACGGATTCGGAAAATTGAATCTGTTTTATTTTTCCAACAATTTACGGACATTAAAAACAAGATCAAAGTTATTTATTTATTAGTCACCTAATATTTCGTTCAGTTCAAGCGGAGCGGAGCGGGTATTTTTTGCAGTTCACATCCCCTGATAAGATACTTTGTAAATTTATGTTATTTTTATGTCGATCCTGTAATTTCTGTGGGTCATAAGTATTAATTTACTTATTTACCTACGCTGGCGAGTTCCAACTAGTTGATGAACCATGTCTCTCTATTTTGTATTCGTAAAGATAGCCACTATTAATGTATACAAATCTTTCAATTTCTTCAATTGACCCTCACTTTCATGTCAGACAGACACGTTTGATTTAATATTGAGGAAATTAGATTGTAGTAATCGGACATGTGGCTGTACAGACAGCCACATGTCCGATATACATACAGATGTACCTACAATAACAAGAGAGGTAACGATTTTGGTATCAATGTCCACCATTGAGGGGCATAAGACACTAATTTCTTTTCAGTGTCCATAGCTCGCGATTTGTCCAGAAGAAAAATCCAGACTTCAAAAATTCATATTTCATTTATTTGCAGTAAACATGGTTCATTTACATACAGATATGTACAGAGGTGCATTATTAAGGTACATGATACAATAAGAAAATGAATTAATGAATATACTTTTATTGCACTCAAAATAAAGTATGAAAACTTTAAAAACTAGGTATTACAGGATGTGTACAACGAAGGCGGCGGATTAATGTACTTTTTTACCACATAAGTTTTCATAAGTTTTTTTTAATTCTACTAACCCATGATGGGCCTGCCTAACGGTTCTCCGAAATAAAAAAATAATTTGAATTATCGGATTTGATCCACGACACCTCGTATGGAAGGGGCGTTCTGAACCACTGAGCTACCATAGCTCGGTTTATTCTTTAGCTGTCCGCATTAAAAACGAGGTAGCAAAGCTTTTCGTGGGGATAGGGTATATCAACGAAAGGATGAAAGCCTTCGTCGGGTATTGTTGTCCGGTAATGGAATCATGGTAGGTACAAATAGCGATTTCCCCGAAGTGCGTCAACTGGTGATTTGCACGTTGCGTCGTCGTGGCGCGATGGCGTCCCGTCTCGCCGGCGCTATCACGCGCGGCGGTGGCTGGCACCACCAACATCTGGCGATCTGTGAGCTCGCCCTCCTCGGATTACACTGGCCTCTGATATAGGCGTACCACGGATTTGCGTTCTAAAATCCTTTGTATTAACAGGTTCTAACTTTGTCAATGACACGTGTACTTTGGTACCATTTTCGATGGTTAAATTACAAAGGTTTATTACAAGGCAATTTTTAAAGTTATATTGGTCTTTATATATAAATTATTTAGCATTTTTTATTCAACTCCTAAAGGAGTGAAATGGGGTTAAAACGTCGTATGGAAGATGTGCAATTTTTAGTGCTTATCATGCAGTCATGAAAACATATGAAAAATGAATGAAAGGCATTTGAGTATTTTTAGTCTTTAAAGTCTAATTTTTAGTCTCCGTTTAATATCTACCTACTTACCTATAATCTCAGAATTGGTTAACAGCAAATCAAGTTCGTATAGAAAAATACAATTTCTAAATGTTTTGCTTTAAAATTAAATTATACCGAAGCGAAGCGAGGGCGGGCCACTAGTTGTGTTATATAAGCAATATACACTCGGCGTAAAAAAAAAACGCACCTCTAAGAAAATCACGTTCAAATGGCATTAACTCTTAATATGCACATGTAGTCGTATTAATTATAATTTTATTGACAAGGTCATGTACTTAATTAACATAATAAAAACATTATTTTTCATTATTAAATAAAACCTAATGCAACAATAAATAAAGTGTCACAAAAATTCTAAGGAAACTTTGCTGCTCGGGAGAGTCACGAGTTGCGCTACCTTTGTAAAGGGGTCAACACGGGGTCAATGTGGGTCATTCGCTATTAAACCGTGTGTCCACACGCACTTAATTTACTGAAGAAAGAACATCTGAAATGGATACTACAGCTGATGAGGCCGCTCAAGTGGTTGCACTACCGCAAGCAGGGGTGCGGCAGTGTGAACCTACCGGACGGTAGGCTTTGACGCGGCCTGCTTGCTCGCTGGGACCCCTCCATGGGAGTTAGAAGCCGTGGTGCTGACCACCGTTTACAAGAAAATGGTGGTCAGTAGGGCAGAGGGGGAACGCCTCTGCCCCGTCGAGAGGGAAGCCGTACGGAGGAGGGCTCAGAAGAGCCTCATGAGGCGGTGGTCCGAGCATCTCACCACCGCTCCGTACGGCCGTAGGACCCTCGACGCGCTCGCCCCGGTCCTGGACCTGTGGCTTGAGCGTCACCACGGCAACGTCTCCTTCCGAATGGCGCAGGTAATGACCGGGCACGGTTGTTTCGGTCACTACCTGCACCTAATCAAACGGGAGGAGACGCATTCCTGCCATGCGTGCGGCGCTGTCGAGGACACGGCACACCACACCCTGGCGGAGTGTGTGTCGTGGTCTCGGCAGCGCGATGCGCTGGTCGCGAAGGTCGGCCAGGACCTCTCACTCCCTAGCATAGTGAGAGCTATGCTAGTGAGCGAGGTGGCCTGGAACGCCTTCGCTGACTATTGCGAGCACGTAATGGCAGCGAAGGAGGCGGCGGAGCGCGAGCGCGAAGCAAATCCCCTCGCTCCCGCGCTCCGAAGGGCAAGGAGGGGTAGGAGACGCCGAACAGATGCGCGTCTCGCTCCTCTCCGCAGAGGGAACCCGCTGGCGCATGGTGGGGGGTCACCAGCGCCGGCATTGCACGGGCTCCCTCAGCAGCCCGGTAGGGACGGCTCAGTTTTCCCGGCCGTCCCTACCCCCTCTCCCGGCCAGCAAGCCGGGGGAGGAACCGCCTGGCCCGCCGTGTAGGCGGGCACCGCCCGGGGAGGGTCGTGGCGCCCGTATGGGTAATAGGTTCGTCCTACAGCCCACGACGCCTTCCCATTTAAGGGCGATGAGGGAAAACCGCTGGGGTTTAGTCGGTATGCCTCTGGCCGGCTTCTCGTTAGGAGAAGCCCCCGCCAGAGGAGAGCCCGACATAACCCTCCTGCTCCCCAGCAGGAGGGTATGCATAAGGCGCCGCCACTAGGCGGCGACGTCGGCCATTGCACTTCGGGCCGGCGGCATTCCCCAGCGAAAAGAAAAAAAAAAAAAAAAAAGGGGTGCGGCAGTGTGATGTCGCCCGGAAACTAAAGCCGTTTTTCAGTTCGACGAGTCTACCAGCGCTTTTTAAAGACCGGTAGCTATATCCGGCGACATGGGTCCGGTAGACGTCGCTGCACTTAAGAAAGAGACGACCGGTTCGTTGTGTCGTTCTCTTTGAGTAATCGCTTCTCAAACGCTGTTAAGTTGCAACAGGCAGTTTGCATACGCACCGTGAGTGTCTCCACGGTTAGAAGAAGACTAAAGGAGAAGAACATAGCAGCCCGCAGATCTGCTACAGGTCCAAAATTGACTGCACCGCACCGGCCAGCCCGCTTGCAGTTTGCTCGTGACCACGTCGATTAGAACATTGAGCAGTGGGGAGCTGTTCTCTCCTCCTCAAACGAGACACGAGTGTGTTTTTTCTGCAACGACTGACGACGAAGAGTATACCGGAGGCAGGGTGAACGTTTCGCCCAAGCCTGCATCCAGGAGACGGTGGAATATGGGATCGAATCCTGCACGTTCTGGGGTGGTACCGGCTCCCGTACCGGAGGTGCTCGCGGACAAGGGTCGCTGACTGCTCGCCGCTATATCACAGATTCTGGATGTGCATGTGGTGGGTTCACATTAATG
Organism: Marasmia exigua; assembly: GCA_019059595.1. Classification (NCBI taxonomy): domain Eukaryota; kingdom Metazoa; phylum Arthropoda; class Insecta; order Lepidoptera; family Crambidae; genus Marasmia; species Marasmia exigua. The sequence continues at coordinate 10,265,266 of CM032475.1, read as the reverse complement.
CAAGACAACGCTCGCGCTCACACTGCAGCTATCGTGAGCTCCTGCGGAGGTCCCAAATTTCTGTGATGCAGTAGCCAGCTAGAAGTCCTGATCTGAATCCGATATAGCACCTCTCTGGGACCATGTTTGACCAGGTTTGATCTCGGGTACCGGCTCCTTCGACTCTACAGGAACTCCAAACCGCGGTGATTAAAGAATGGGATCTTATCCCTCAAGAAGAGCTCCTGAAGTTGGTGAGGTCTATGAAGGACCGTATGTAGCCGTCATCAGGCCAAGGGGACCCCTCCTTGGCCTACTAGAGTTTAAGTATATAAACACTAGATTTTAAGTTTATTTTAAGACACTTTTTGTTCATTTTCTGTAAATTATCGAATGTTATTTAGAACTTAATTAAGAATTTTTATTATCTTTAAAATTTTAATGTTTATTGTATAATTTTAATAAAAAAAAACACACTTAATTGTTTTTTGATACTCCTTTTTGTTACCTTTTTAATGATACCTAACACTATCCTCTACATAAGGTTTGGGAATTTTTGAATAAGATTTTTAAAAGGTGCGATTATTTTGACTCCCAGTGTAAGTAACTAGCTACAAAGAATATAAATTGAGTTAGTGTGAACATAATATAAGACTCAAGAGAGCAATTTGTTTGATCTATATTTGTAATGTGACATTTAAGTTTTAGCGACGTGTAAAATGCCCATGAATTTTCTTCATGGATTTCGTAGGTCCACGCACTAACTCTATAGAGTTAACAAACAAAATATTTGTATAAATATTCATCAGTACATAATTATATTCTGCCTTATCGGTAATCTTAACACCAGAACTAACTAGGTGGGTGACTATCAAAGGATGAGTCGGTCTCGATCGGAAACCGGAAAAAATGTGCCGAATACATGGCAGTTCATGGTATTATAAATGACAATTTGATGACGTATACCTATAGTGTATATGTTATAGGCAATGTGTATAATCCGGCATTGTATAGAATGCCTAGGCGTTGTATGCATTACCTAAAACGTTCAGGCAATGTGTATAATACGATTCATTTCATACATTGCCTAGGTATTGTATAAAATACCCGAAGCGCATCAGGCAATGTGTAAAATGAACGACCACGGGAAGGAGGCGAGTGCGCGGCGTGCGTATACAAGTCGCAACTTATTCTTGTGTTAGTACGTAGCACTCCTGCAAGGAAAAATCGTTAGCTCCCTGTAGAGTAGTGGCAACAAGCCACTCGCATGTCCAGACCGAGTGCTGCCGTGGCTCCAGCGGCGACTGCGCCTCGCCTCGGCCTCGATAGCCGCGAGCTGAGCGCGATACTCCGTCTCCGCGCATTCGGCATCTTTAATTTTCTTTATATTCTGCGCCTCCACACCGTGAGCCTCTGTGCCCGCAATGTTGCGGACACAGATCACCCCCAAGCTCTTGACGACATTGTAGAGAAGCAGCTGTGGACACTCGGCACCCTGGGCACTGTTTTTCTTTTGGGCACGAGTAATTATAATATATTTTTTTACGCACACTGACACCAAATGTTAGCTACGCCTAGTGTCCCTATCTTAAGGTCTCTAAAGCACACCAATTAAATAAAACTACTTATTTTCACCACAACATATAATCACAACTTTAGGCAACTGTAAAAGACAAGTATAGAAGTAAAGGATATAAAACATAGACACTATCAAAAAGGAACGTTGTTGCCGTCGCCAACAGTGACTTTCTGCAGCAATTTTTTGGTACGGTCAAGTGCACGTAGACCTTCACATTGCCTTTCAACTTTATCCGAATGGCGCAGAATATAAGGGAGGTGAAAACATCAAAATGTACAAGCTCTGCATTTGACTATACGTTGTAAATGTAAATGTTTATCCGAAGGGAACTGCTATGTAAGAAACGCTATCTACGCAAAAAACACGTAGATACTTAGGCATACCAACCAATAGAACACAATGTCTTATCATCAGCGCTGTCTGCTGGTGGAAGATGAAAAAAGTTAGCTCTCATCAGATCAGTACCTGTCTAACTTAATCATAGAGAAGAAAAATCTATTACATACATTAGTTACCTATGCGTCAATCGGCATTCTATACAATTCCTAGGTGTTCCATACATTTCCTAGGTAAAATGTGAAATAGTTTGAACATTCAATATCATTTTACAAATTGCCTGGACGACCCCGGCATTCTATAGATTGCCTAGGTATTGTATAGAATGCCTGCATTATGCACATTGCCTATAACATATATAGTAGATATAGTGACTTGATTTTGGGGTAAGGGGCAGCCCCAAATCTAGTCACTATTTACGTTCCTATAAATCATATCGGTAATTTTAGCTTATTTTATATATATATATATATATATATATACACTATATAATTTTTATTAGTCCCATGCTTTAAAATTAAATTGCTTTATTCATAGATGTCAAATTTTTAAATACACCTAACTACCCCGTAATATTTGTATTGTAATATGTTATTCTAAATAAGAATGTATTGCATTTTTATAAGGCTCGTTCACAGAATATATATATTCTGAGATATATATCTCTACGATATTTCTACACAGATTTTAATATACTTTTGAGAAGTTCTAAAAGATATTACATTTATCGGCATCGTTTCTAAAGCTATCTTAGTTTTTCAGACCATGTCACACATCGCATCGAAAGTGGTCTCCGCGCAAACACAATAGTGAGCGATAACAGTCGGTGGCTGGTACCGCCAGCGTCTGCCGCGACTGACCGTCCACTCCTGATTACGCGGCATATTACATAGTTTACAGTTTCCAGCGCGGTGCGGTGCGTGGTGCGTGGCCCGCATCGCACCGCTCTTCACGATGCGATTATGAATGAACTTCGTAACTGACGATAAGTACGCGTCAAAGTCAATATTCACTTATCCAATTTAGGCTTACACAACTCGTCGCAAGCTCTCTACGACGTTACTAAGTCTCTTCCGGAAAAGAGGACCTTGAACTGAGAAAGATAGGGATTGGAATAAGCTTTTGTATAACAATTTACTGTCTCCAGTTCTAGGCAAATATTAAAAAAATAGTTGGAGAAATTAATATTTTGATACCGTATTCTTAGCATGGATAAAAATATGGAAGTACTTACTAAAATTATTTTGTCGTTTTCAGTTGTACTTATATATTAAATAAGTAATAATTATTATGTTATTTAAAGGCCAATGAGCAGTTTAAAGACCTTTTTCAATTTTTTTAAATTTTTTTTCTTACATTTTGGCAGACAAACGAGCAGACGGCTCACCTGATGGTAAGTGAATTACCGCCGCCCATAGACATCTGCGACACACGGGGCATCACAGATGCGTTGCCGGCTCTTAAGGGAGGAATAAGCTCTTTTCTTGAAGATCACCAGGTCGTATCTGTTCGGAAACACCATCGTTGGTTTGGTAGCATATAACGAAATCCGGACAGAAAAAGAGTCATTTGTGTAAAGTAGATAGTTATTTTTTATAATTTTGAGCCATGTCTCTTGGGATCAGTGTCATGAGGTGCAATATTCATTCCAGTTACCCTAAAATTAGGCAGTTAAAAATTACAATTTGATAAGACGTTTTAATTTTTTGTGTTGCTACAAAAAAAAGATGGACATTGTTTTAAATTGTATTCATGTGTTGTTTAATAATATAATATGCCCACTGCAACAACAGCAAGGGGCGTGCAAACTACCCCTTTCAGTGCGTGGTTCTTGCTCACTCTAACGTACAGACTCCTTTATATTGATTTAGACCATCAATGCTGACCATATGTGTTTAATTATCATTTTGTAAACGAACAGTTGCCAAATGTCGCGCTATCGCCAAAACATTTTGACAAAGATAAAATTCTCGTTAATGCCAGCTGGTACGGTGATGGTGATTTAGGCTTTTATTTATGGCGTACTCGGACCATTAACACGGCTTCTCAAATTTCATTCATATTGATGAAACAGGCCACCTATTGCGTGTTTTTTTTAAACCTAAGTAGGACTTAGCTTTATCATGTGTTTATAATTACATATATTTTTTTGTATTATTTATGTATGTTCTGTTAGTTCCATTTTATAATAAAATATAATGTCAATCTACGTACATTATATTGTTAAACGTTAAAAGGGATTTCATTCAGTTCAGTCAGTCATCATTTCTCGAGAAAACATGGGGATTCCGTCGGTATAAAAAAAGAAACAAACGTATAATTTGCGCATATTTTTTCTTTAATACGAGCATTTTACAACAATATTGAAACGAAATCATCATTTTGAGATCTGCTGCCAACATACACTACGGGCGCTCAACAAATAAACATAAACCGCGCACACTAATCTATATAAACAAGTCGCATAAGTACATACAGGCTTCCCAATATAATCTATACATACACTAAAGCTATATCACCACTTGCCACTCTACGTTCGCGGAACGTTCTCTCTCACTTGGTACACAGTCACTTGATCTATTTTGTTCGCTTGTCTGAATGTCTGTTTGGTAGTCGCACTAGTAGATCACCTCGTATACTGTGGCCTTCTTGTCGCCGGAGCCCGTCACAATGTATTTGTCGTCTGATGAGATGTCACAGCTTAGCACCGATGATGATTCTTTTGACTGTAAAGAAAGTACATATTAAGTTTTCATCTACTGATTATTCTGAAATTTTCATTACTGCGTAACGATTTCATCTACTAGTAGAGCAATTGAAAGGACACCCTTCAGATCGCATTGTTTACGAACATCACTAGAAACTTGCTACGCCTAGGTAGGCGTTTTTGGACGGCATAAAATGCTCTAAGAATTTTATGCACTAATCACGTAAAAAATATTGCAATAAACCTTTAATTTTCAGTGCACCCATTGGTATGAAAAAATATCGATTCTGAAATCACAAATAACCACAAACCCTGTTTTCTCTTTTGTTTTTGCTTGTCACACAATGCATGCTCTTTTTATGTGATAGATGGCAAACGAGCACACGGATCACCTGATAGTAAGCGATTGTGATTTCTTACCAATCAATTGATTTCATCGATTGATTGGTAAGAAATCCCCCCCCCCCCCCCCCCGTTTAGTTGCAGCTAGTACTAAGTACGTCCCCATTACGCTAACAGTGAGTGGCTGACAGTTTGCCTCCCTATAATTCTTTTATAGAGAGTCCATAACCGCGAGTTTTTATTTCTACGAGCGAACAGTCAGCTGGTCAACGTTCTCCTAATAGGGACGCGCCCTTAGGCTGCTGGTGCATCCTACGAGTAAAAATATACATGTCGAATTGAGAACCTCCTACTTTTTTTGAGTTGGTTAATAAACCATTGGCGTAGCGTGGGTGTCGGCCGCCAGAGGCCGAAGTCTTATCTTCGTTGAAGTCGAGATTTTGTTCAAAAAGTGACACCTATTGTCGAATTGAGAACCTCCTACTTTTTTTGAGTTGGTTAATAAACCATTGGCGTAGCGTGGGTGTCGGCCGCCAGAGGCCGAAGTCTTATCTTCGTTGAAGTCGAGATTTTGTTCAAAAAGTGACACCTATTGGCGGACTCGCCCCCCGCACCCATTACTCTATGCTACCGCTATAAACGATGCACGCTAATGCTGATGCATCCCACAAATGATACGCACCTGGAATATACTAGCTCCGTAGGGCGTGCGCCACGCGTTGAGCAGGTTGTCTTTGCCGGTGGAGACGAACCACTTGCCGCAGGAGGCGAACCGCAGCGACAGCACGCACGACTCGTGGAGGTGCAGCTGGTACTTGTCCGGCTTCACCGCGTGCAGCACTTCCACGTTGCTGTTCTCCATGCCTACTGCTAGCCACTCGCCTGGAACAACAAACATTCAATTAATAAATAAATAAAATGTGAAAGGACAATTCACATGAATCATCTACTTCTACAATATAGATTCTACATCATCATCATCAGCCCATTTAAGTCCCCACTGCTGGGGCACGGGCCTCCCTCAATCACATGAGGGGTAATTGCCATACTCACCACGCTTGGCAGACGGGTTGGCGAGGGTTTTGATATAAATGCAGAGTTTTCCTTCTCTGGGTGCTGATGATCATGCCAGCAGCTTTACCTTACTTAGATTCTACATGCCTACGTTAGTTACATAGCGTACTAAACCGAGGGCCTAATTTAAAGCAGACGTTACGACCGAATCGGAGTTTCCCTGTCTTTCACACGCGCTGTGTCTCCTTTGTTTGGATGCGACAGGTATATTCTGGTTCGTTACCGGACGGCTTTAAATTAAGCCACCAGGTTACACACACATGAATGCGCTGCGTACAGTGAATTCGACGTGGTTCGGCGTGTGACAGAGACACGCTATACGGAATGTGTGCGCGAGAGACACGATAGGATATAGGTACTGCTTGGCGCATAGGTTAACAAACTCTTTGATATTAATGTCAGCTAGAGTCGACCTTGAGTTTATAATTTTTGTGAATAAAATTTTAATTATTATCCAATAAATACAAAATTATATATACTATAAGGAAGAGCGCGTAGAAGATACAAGTAAAGAAAATATCTTCTTGATAGTTCATACTTCACTGTGCCTAAACCTAATCTGCCTATTAAATTTAATTTATTCATATATACTCCATGTCGAATACGAAAATTAAACTCGAAACATATTATTTCTTACATCACAGCAATAAACTTTAAACAGTTGGTTTTATGCAAATAAGAGTGGTTTAATGTTATTCCGATCATTTACGTAAATATTTTCTTACCGAACATGCCTGTTACGGAATATTTAACATATCACTTTACAAGGCACCTTTGAACTTGTGTTAGACAAAAATTTAACTTCTACGCATAATATATGAATGTTCACATATAATTATTTGAGTAACTTTAGAATGTTTAAGTTTTGGGATTTGATGAATAAATGAGCTTGCATTGGAAATAATGAACATAAAATTTACCTGTCGGACAATAGCCCAAAGAGAATATCTGAGAACTGAAGTCGTGCTGCTGTAGTTGTCTGCCTTCTCTTAAGTCCCATGATCTGTCGGAAAAAAATATATACTATAAACCACCGTGTTACATAATAATCGGTAACTTAGGTACAATACCAGTACATTTCGTCTTAGATGTAAATATGAGTAGAAAGATATATGGTCTAAAGTAATAAAAAATAAAATTCAAAGTATTTTTAAAATTATGGAGGGTACCGTAAAAGTCGATAGTTGCCCAAGTTGAGCATGACTAGCTCAACTTTGGCAACTATCGACTTTTACGGTCCTCGGAATAAGACGCCCAATCTCACTTTGTACATCTACTTATGTTGTATCAATTGTCGTTGTGTGGCTTTATGATAGTAAAGTAAAAGTGAAGTATCAGCCTATATACTGTCCCACTGCAGGGCAAAGGCCTCCATCATAGTAATTCAGTCATCGCTACTATGATGGGATTAGGCTTAATTACTACGCTTGCCCTAATTTTTTTATTTTATTTTATTAATAATATACACACAACACATTACAGTCGTAAATAAACAAAGTAAGAAAAATAAACTGCAGTTTTGAACCAGATTGCAATCCAAAAACAATGTGTCCATAAAAAAAACAAAATTGAATTACTCAGGTTTGTCGCACTAGCCGTACATAACAATATGACAAACCATATGCGGATTGGTGATAACAATCCCGAGCTATGATCGAAAAATTCGAAACATACCTTTGCTGGACCCGGGAATTAAATCAGGACCCCAAAATCAGGGCCTGGTACCTAAACCACTAGACCAACGGGGTGATGCTTCAGCTTTATGATAAAATTCACTTAAATTTCCCGTCACAAAACTTACCGCACAGTATTGTCAAGTCCACCGGTCCAGAGTTTGGTCCCGTCGGCGGATATGTCGATGCAGGACGCCCCATCCGTGTGTCCCTGGAACTGTCTCACTAGTGTCTGGTTGTGCAGGTCCCACACCGCTATGTTGCCGTCTGAACAACAGCTGAAGCAAACCTACAAGAAAAAAAAATAGAAATGCCATTTGTTGATGTCTTGGCTACATTCTTCTTTCTTTCTCAGTCGGTCCCTCAAGCAAATGTTACTACTACTATTTAAAATGGTCTTGGCTATACAGAACGTTAAATAAAGCTATTAGTTTGAATCTCAAACCTTCCTATCATAAATACTATTTCTGCTTTGCAATATGTATATTAATTTTGTAAATGTTGTAAATGTTACAGCTAAATGGTTTATGTGAGACACACTGAGTTAAGTGGCTTTATGCAAATCGTGAACCATGTTTTAGTGTACACCACGAGATTTATTTTAGGCAACCTTTGATCTTCATTATCATGTGTTAGAATTTCAAATCAAGTTTAAAAATGCAGTGCTACAGAAAACGACGCGGTGGGCCCTGGTAAGTAAGACAGACATATAACAAATGCGGTATGTACGAGTAGTTTGTAGAACCAAGAACGAAAATCCTGGGGGAATGCAGCGCCCCCGGAGGCAAAAGCGTACGTGTACAAATACAAATAACGTTTATTGCTTATTAATGATACATTTACATGAAATTAGGTAAAGTAACTTAAATTTATAGGTGTACAATAAGCAAATGGAGGTGGCTCAGCTTGTGCTGCCACGGAAAGATACAATCCTGGCAGCGCTGATTTTCAGCCAATCCAGCTTCTCTGAGGGTGGAAGTCGAGAAGGTGGGTTTATATGTACATAAATCAAAAGTTATGTTTAATAACTATGACGACGATTAGTGGTTAAGTGATGTAAATATTGTAGTTGTCTGGTAGAACCGCCTAGTTCTTAGTTTTGATGAATAGAATAAATTATTATCGGACTATCTAAAGTCATGCACAAATTGCTTGATAAATGAATACCATTAACTAAATATGCGGCTGCGTCACCAGCACATCGGAATATTGCCTAGTTGCCAATCACACGATTTCGTAGATTTGTTGCGCTTGCGCATGATACTGCGTGTACTGTCCATATTGAGCGATTCTTTCAGCAATGCCATGCGTGTGGCACGGATTTGTGTAGGTTTACTAAGATCACGTATTATATGGGCAAAATGCGGCTGGCAGAACTCGCTACTACGATGGCTTGTTTCTTATACGGAAAGCGTAGATTTTTACTATGATTTATGACTTTAATGTAAAATAGGTACTTATGTAGTAGTTACTATCCAGGGAATATGCCGGTAATGCATTGATCATGGGTGAGTGCTCATATTGCTTAGTGCGATGCGGTTGACTAAACCAGACCTATATTTGCGTATTTTACTGATTTTTTAACTGACCTTTGAGTCGGGGCTGATGGCGAGCGCGTAGCAGGCGGGCGCGGAGGAGGTGAGCTCCGCCTTGATGCGGGGCGTGGGCGAAGCCAGGTCCCAGATGGACAGGTTCGACGCCTCGCCGCCCACGATCAGCGTGCGCCCGTCCGGCAGCAGCTTTACGGATCTTATGTAGTTGTCACGTTGCTGGAAATATGACATCGTACATCAATCTCTATTTCAATTAGACCTTTTACCTGATACAATGTTCTTAAGTGTTAAGCTTACGAAGAAAAATAGGACATCAATAACACCCCGTCCTTTTTTCGTCGGGGGTTAACAAAAAGAGAAGTAGAGTTTCAGGGATACGAAGGCATCATAATATCAGCAAGTCCTTTAAGAATCACAAAATTAAATCGAAAATCGATTAAAGAAAAACAGTTTTGAGAATACATACCCCACCCCATTGATCTATTCTCTCTGTCCCACCGAAAGACGATTAACCACATAAAAAATATTTTAGAATAGAATGTTGAATCGCCGACAGTTACCCACTCACCAAGCAGTCGAGCTGGCTCACTGGCGCCTTGCTGGGCTGGCTGATGTCCCACACCTTGACGCATCCCTTGCCGCCCGTGTAGACATACTTGGTGGGCGACGAGACGGTCACAGCGCAGACCACCTCGCCGTGCGCGAGCGCCGACACCTGGCGCGCGTGTCGCGGTATACCGGGGCCCATCAGGGCATCCGGCGGAAAGGGCACCGGTTGCATTTGGCCCTCGGCTGATACGTGGAATGAGTATGCTCTGAAATTGATAAACGGGTTCTTAAAAACTGATTTGTTGGAAAGATCACTAGAAATTACTCAACGTTTCAGGAAGACAGAATACAAATAAGTAAATTAACTCTACTGTATCTATCAGCTACATCATTCTTGCAAAGTTTCCAGTAGAATATAGCACACCAAACCAAATCGCATTCTATAAAGTCGTTTTAAGCAGAATTTATTCCACTTTGGGATGACGACTTCATTTTCATGCTATAAAGTAAGTCAAGACAGGAGTAGGTACGAGACGACACGAGACTTTGTAGTATCCTGCGGATCCAATTGTTTTCCGATTTCCTACAATCGCCTCCTTCCTTTCGTAGTACCGTATTCCTATGTTTTATACTCCATAAATTGTGTACTGTCTTATAAAAAAACTTTGTTTATATAAGCAAAGAATACTAACGGTTTGCCTCCAGGTATAGGCGTGAGGGAGGATGGGCCTATAGGCGGGCGGAGCGGCTCGTAGGCCAGCGCCGCGCGCGCCGAGTACCCCGCCAGGCCGTAGGCGTCGTGCGCCCCGTTGCCGAGGTAGGGGTATTGCAGCGCGGGGGGCTTCACAGCCGCCTTGAGGGGGGGCCCCGCCGCCCCAGCCCCGCTCGCGCCCGACGTTGGCGTCACCGGCTTCGAGATGGGGGTGCTTGGCTTCTCGTCCAGTTTTTTAGCTGAAGGTGTTGAGGCGTTACTAGAGGTGCCCGATCTAGAATGTAAAGAAAAAATATTGTCAGGTCAAGATATGCTATAATGAAAAAGTTGCAACTGTTAGGTACCTATATGGACACAGATATGGGATGCTGGTACAGTTTTTAGAGAGATGTGTTATTTTAGAATAGTTATTTACTTATTTTTGAGTTTCCGATATTTCGGAAAAATAAGGTACATGGTAGAAATCTCGTAAATAACTATTCTAATGTAAGTGACCATGAAAGTTTAAAACAATATAGATGTGTTATTGTTATAGATTTCCCAGGTACTAATATCACTTAATAAAGTTGTTTGTTCTTTGTCTGGGTGTTATAATATGTCTTTATGTTAATATTTGTGGTGGTTCCTTCGTTGATTCTGATAGTGTAGTTAAATATTTTGGTAAGGACGATGTTATATACCTCTACTATCGTCTGATAAAAAGTACTCTACTTCGTTCGGTTTAAAATTATATAATAGCGTTATGTCGGCTGACATCAGCCGCATATAACATAACACTAAAATGTCGAAGCCATTTTCACGGTTGAGAGCGTTTCTATCGCCAGCTCTGTGTCCAGCACCTAATAATCCATCCATCCGTTTATGAGAAGCCACGCAGGTGCCATGTTAGCTGGAAGGTCGGCGAACGACACGAGTTGAAAGTTAATCCCCACAACACTAAATCAATTACCGAATACGAGCCCGCCGTGGCTCAGTACTAGTCCTATTAGAGACAATAAGATTAGACACGCCTTCGTGGATAACTGCTGATAATCTTCGCGCAAACTTCAACAAATTGAGCACCTAACCTTTAGCATTAGCGCGAAGACCCATTGTTCTATTACAAACTATCGTCAATTATGAACTTAGCGATGTTAAAAAGTGACACAATGAAACGTGTTCAATGTTAGTGACACTTGGTAATTATAAGCGGTAAGTGTTTGCCTTCCTATTAATTATTTCTTTGAAGTTCTCATCGTTAATTTGTACTGAAAAAAAAATGATTTGTGGTAATGTGGGTATCGATGGGATTTGATTAATAAAACAAACATTGTTTTTTTTTTGCGATTACAGGCTATCTAGCTAGGCCCTGTGAATGTACCTTCTTATATGGCATACAGTAGTAGATAATGATGATGACAGCCGTAGTGATTAGGTTACGATACTTTTTTACAGGCTGGTTATTTTCATACTCGAATATCTTGCTACCTTTACCCAAGTCAACTATGTGACAACATGATCGATGTCTCAAATAAAGTAGCGGTTTATTATTTGAGCGTTAGAACTTCTAGATTAAATGATGCGACGTGAACCGTCCAGAAATGGGCAATGTGCCTACCTAGGGCTGTGCGGAGGGTGTTCTTTCTTGGGTTGAAGCTTGTCCAGGCCATTTTCTCGCGGAGAAGGCGCTCCGTTGTGGGGTGACGTGGGCTCCTCACTTGCGTCGTCTACCACTAACTCCTGAAAAATAACAAACACGTTCTAGGTTACTAATTTTTCAACGGATTTTTAGAAATTTTTCGGGGAATGTTAAATCCTATGTCAAGCGTAGGTAGGTAGTGATTTTGCCAACTTACATGGCCCATGTCTTTCTCTTCTTTCTTTAGCTTCTTGTGGTCGGGCTCCGCAGGACTCCGCGTCCTATACTTTTCCCTCTCGCCGGGAGATATTGAATTTCTCTGCAACAACAAAACAAAGTCTATAATAACACAACGGTCCATTTAATACAGCGGGTATTGGGTCTTGTTAGTTCAACAAATACGAGTAAGTAAACATAATCAAAACGTTTACGGGCGGGCTTACGTACCTATAGCAATCAATCGATCATTGTTCGCAAATAAATCGGCGCGCAGCGAGGCGAGTGCTACAGTCAATATCAATATCAAAACACGCTGAGGCAGAACAAACTGACCGCATGATTAGCTCCGGGAGTGGTCATCGCCCCCTCGAGTGGCCGGGGAGGGGGGCAGCCGCAAAATTTGGATGAGCGCGCAAATACGGACTAATGAAATAATCATATACGTGACGAACGACCACCACGCTCACTGATTCAGTTAGTGTTGATGTTTCAATACGGAGTAGGTATCGAGCCTCGGAATTATCAATATTCGCTCGAGTGATTACGGGGAATTGTGTTAGGCAGATGCTATTTCAAGTGTGCAAGCAATACGCCAATCCGAGCGAAAACCTCACTCCACCGACTCAGCCCTGCCCGCTTATCGAACAATTCGATATCCGAGATTCGAGAGGATTTTTATTCCTGCCTGTCAGGAACTATGAGTTATGTATATATGATATTCCTTTTATATGAATTACGTTCGAAAATAAGCGAGATATTGTACGTCCTATATCTGTGAACCCACTTCGAGACCGTAGATAGCGGAGTTGAATAGTCTAGTAAATCCGGCGTAACTGGAGTTGAATGAGAAACTGTCGGGCGTAATCCGACGTCGGCCGAGAGGCTGCAGGACACGCTCGTGCCCGGAGGAGTGTAACGGGGCCTAATTTTACGAGGCACTAATTTAGCGGCGAGTGGCGAGCGGCTGTTAATTTGGTCTCTCCGCGCCGACCTGTCGCCGCCCGCTGTGACTTACTGCTGGCGCACAGCCCCGAGACAATAACACTTTACGTCCAGATTCACGGTCCACATCTATCGCTATTACGCAGCCCGAGATTTCGCTAACATTACGACACATCCAGATGATCCTCCGTAAGCACTAACTCACTACTATTCTCGTGCAGATACTGGATTTATGACCGAGAAATTAGATGATAAAATTGAGAGGAGAAATGTCTGTGAGATAAACTAGACGGTGTAGCTTATTGCGGCGGTGTTATTAGATATTTGATACGCAAGATGTAAGCAATAAAGTTTTATTATTGGCGTAGAGGGGCACATATAAGCTATGAGTGCGACGTGTGGCGATATGTCTACGACTATGTGTAACCCGCGCGGACCGAATAAGTGTTGAGCCGAGGTGTGTTATGTATCGGTGGGGGTCGACGGTGTGTTCGAGGACCTAATTTTACGATCCCCACAGAGGTGGATATCGAATTTCAAGTGCTATTTCGAGAGACCCACGGCGCTCGCTGTAATGTGACGTGTCGGATTCGATTGGATGGATTTTATGATGCCCATATTACGAACCATTCGCTCGGGGTAGAGTGTTTGTGGTTAATCGTTAATTTCATAGATTAAATTTGTGGCCTGCTGCCGATATCGACGGGGAATAGTTCAAGGTCTATAATGTATCCTGTGTGTTATGTTTTGTCGGCTAAAAACACATTTAACATTATTAATTTTTTGTTACGATAGCCATTCTTTGATCCGATGATGGATTGTTATTATTACAATACGTTCGGTAATAAGCATCGCGAAAGAGGGAATCTAGATAGAAGTAAGGGGATCAAAGCTAATACTTATATCTACTCAAACAGAAATACACTACGAATATCGAGTAGTCACTCGCAACCTTTTCCATTTTCAACAGAAAAGCGAACAGAGCTAATCTTTACTTTATCCCATTACGCGGGTCGACCTCAAGAAAAAGGCAATTGAGTCGGGGACGGGTCGGGCGGGCGCGGGCGGTCGCCGCTAAACAAGTACGAGTCGAGGTACAAGCTCCAACAACACGACTTATCGGCTACCGTTCGGCGTTCGCCTCAAGTCGCGGAGCGCACACATGTGTCGCCGCGCGGGCGGGGGTCTGACGTAACATATAAAGTGGCAACACACAGGCGCGCTGTTAACGCCGCCTGGGCTTATTGTCTGCGGTCACGCGACGAGCCGTTTAGCCGCGCGCGCCGTGCCGCCGCCCGGTTAACCGGAAGGGGGGCGGTTAACCGGACGCTCGGGGGCGGAAGCGGGGGAAATAGATAAATAGACCGCCCGCCGCTCGGAAATGTTCGGATTGAGTTCGGACTATATTTCAGGCATAATAGTTTTGAAAAGTTTCATGATTTACACGCGATGTTTTCGTCTTTTACGAAACTTTCTAACGACTCATTTTATGATACTGTCGTCGGCAATTTTATTGCCGTTTATTTCTAAATCACTACAGTAGTCGGCAGTAATATCAAACAGTCGATATCATAAATGTTTAAACAGATCCGCGAGAAAGCTCATTCATATTGACGATGTGTTCCTATCGCGATTAACCGGTCGCTACCTGAACGTTCGTAAAAATAATAAAAGGAATTATTCGGAAACGAGAATCCGCGATCGTCGGGAACCAAAGCCCACAAAAAATTAATCGTCAGCGAGCGCGTAAACCGCGGGGCGACTTTAAAATTAACTTTACCGGTTCATTCGTATACATAAATAATGGAGGAATTTCTGAATACACATTAAACTCCTATAAAGAATACATTAGCATAAATTTATGGTAGCGAGTCGGCGTTTCGAGCGCGTTTTTACGTGACTCGTAAAGTTTATAGTCGCGAGTGGAGGATTGCGTTTACTGCGCTCGCTATCGGTTTATGGCCGACCCCAAATAACCAAATTGCCTGGTACTCGTTGTCGACTGACGTACTCCTCGCTCCCGACGTGTGGTCTGCATGCGCGAGCAGCGAGCGCGACCAGCGAGCATGAGTGAGCACTCGGGAGCTTTTGGCGGCAACTTCCCAGCACACCCGCTCTCAACGCACTTGGAACCGTGCCCAATGCGATATACATATGTTCATTACCGAACTATTTGTTACCTGAACTTAATCGGGCGCGAAGGGCCGTCGCAATCAAATCTAACTAATATCCTCAAAATCAATCATAAGGGGATTACGGGAGCCGATAGTCGGATTGTATTAACGCCGCGGTCGGGCAGATGTAATACAAAGTAAATTCCGGGGAACCCGTCGATAAGCAATCTCACCCCGCCCTTGCTCCGTTACAGGAGTAATTAGCACAATTAACAGGAGCAGGCGCGAGCGAGGGGGCGCGGGGCGCGGCGATCGCTTTCACGCATGCAAACAAATGTCACGTGGCACGGCGCCTTAATTAAAACGATAATTGAGTTGACTTGCGAAATTCATCCGCCATTTCAACATTCCGAGAGAAATTTCACGGAAACTCCCCTCGAAACTACGAAGCCCTTAAGTGTCGACGACTTTAATTTTGTGTTAGCGTCTACTTTGCGGTCTCCGGGCAAATTTTAATACGGTGTACGCGGCCTCGCTTTTGTGAAATTACTTAAATAAATTACACCGAATCGAGTTTCGTCGCCCATGCTGAGAGGCAACTCGTTTGGAAAATTGGCACCGAAGAATAAAGTCGCGACAGCGAGAAACTTTCGTCAAAAGCTTTTTGAGACAGGAAAAACAATGTTTGCCAGCCGAGTCGCAATAAAGATATATTATTAACTGAACATGAATGTGAGACGACCTGAATAGGATATCATAAAATAAATATGGCGTGTAGGTATTAGCAAAATATGAATCGGGGTTTATTTTGATTGGGTTCTTAGGAAAATTGAGACAGTAAAACGCGTCGTCGCGTCGCTTCAGTCACTGGTGTTGACAAAGCCGAGTCGTTTAATTGTGATCCGGCGCTTAAATCAAAGAGGGTGCGGAGGGCCGGAGGACTCCTCGCCTGCAGTATGTGCGTCGGCACTCGGCACTCCCGCCGCGGCTTAATGCGGAGATAAACAATTCGTTCCGCCTTAACGAACGACTCACTCCAACGACATAATACCACTAAAATTAATTTGTAAAGGTCACTGTCCGACATTTAAAAATTATGACCCATAAAAGTAATTTAAGCAGCGGTCCACTGTGTTACACCACGTATATTATTATCGCGTATGTTTAATAATATGTTAAAATCTTTTATAATCAAGCGATTACTATGATTAACAGTGACGAGATTTTACGAAATCTGACTACTTAATTATACATATAGCGTGCCTACATCACGTTGCGAGGCAAAGGAAATTAGCGAAAATAATGTATTCATGAGTACTCTCAAGTTAAATATTTACGCTAAATGTAGCAAAGCTGAAACTGTACATTCCTAAGAGTTAGTTAATGCGGGGGTTAATGAGGGACAATGGCGGGCAAGTTGCGTGATCTCCGCGAGGCTGCGGCGCGGAAGGGGTCGCGGCTGTTTAAATGAGAGCTCCCTCACCACCCGTCAATAAAACATTAAACACGTAACAAGTTTATGCACAGCGACAACCCTAGCGGATTCCGCCACTTCGTTAATCCGGGGCGGGGGCAGCCCTAAATTAGGGTCGAGACAAGCCGTAATCCCCCGCTCGGCGCGACGGGGGATTTATATTGTTATTGCTCCGCGTCCGGAATTATACGAGGGTTGAGGGACTAATGAAAGGGGAAATTTAATTCCTAATGATTCTCGTCTTAGTCCGTAACGAGGAAACTCGAAAAAGGGCTGTGACCCGCGCTACTTTTTATGATTAATCGCTTCAAGCGAACCGAAGGTTATTCAATTCGATCCCTTTGTTTACGGGGTAGTATTTAGAGTGTTTGTTTTTGTAGAGTTTGACGTGGAGACAAAAGTTAACGAGTAAATTGGATTACAAATTTATTCATGAAACATTTTGAATGCTTGCACACGGCAGCGAGGAGGCGAAGCATATGTAAATGCGTGATAAGCACGGGAGAGGGGCCATGGCGCGCGTGTCTAGCAAGACGACAAGTCGTGTCGAAGTCCGCGCGGGAACATGGCCGACAACCGCAGCCCGCTCCGTGTTCTGGCGGCCGACATCGCCCATTGCACCCACCGCTGCACCAAACCGCAACTGAATGTATTGACTAACTCCCACGGATATAAATAGGAGAAGACAAGATGAGCTTCATGGTGTTGCACACCGAACCATCTGTTTTATATTATACGTACTATTCTACAAAGTTGGTACATCTACTTGTTTTGTATGAACTAACCTGCAGACTGCAGCCTGTTCTAAAGCAAGAACGAATGAAAATTTGTGAGGTAGAGTTAGGTACCTCCTAACTCTACCTCCCAAATTTTTATTCGTAAATTCATAAAATAAAAAGCTATTTTTGTAAAACTTGTCAATTCTTAACAGTTTCTTATAGGTATCTTTTATAATTGCAGCAGATATTTAAATAGATAATTCTATCAGTGAAGACCTGTTATTAGCTTTAAGACATTGTAATTGTTACCGAATTAAGATAGCTTATTCTTCCGAATAAAATAAAAATAAATAAATAAATATCAAGTTCGTCGAAAACACCCTATGTTAAGAATGGAAAGCACTTCAAATCCTTTTTAGCACTTTAAACTACAAAACTAATAGATAGATAGATAGATAAAATGTTTATTGGTTACAAAAACATACACACATCACAACATAAAACATATAAAAAGACAGACAGACAGAAAACAGAAATAAACCGTAAGTACCACGGCGTGAATCTGCTAAACCTGCATTTGATCGAGAAGCCGGAGTATATATAAGTACCCTTTGTCTGAAGCGAGGATTGTAAAAACTAGAAGCTAACACAGATTCTAACAAATATGTCCATACATATTAAAGCAACTCAGATACTTTTTCGTAGAGATTTTACTCGCGAAATGAAATATTCCTACGTTGCAAAACAACTTCTTAATACAATTATAAAAACGTGAGAAAACTCTTGAAATGGGTGTTAGCGCATTTTACAAAGTGCAAGTAAACAGTAGCAACTCGCCACAAGATAGAAGCGGGAATAGTAGTATAAATAATTGTCTTATTAACAGATCCCTCAAGCCTATGAAGATTCCATTGAAAAGATGGATAAAATAGCTCATAGTGTATAACAAAATGTTTAAGAGATATAAAGCAAACTACGAGTGTGAGTTTGTAATAGGATAAGTATGTAATTAGTTAGGTTTACTGGTATCGTCAGTGTAGTGTGGCGGCGCCGCCACCGCGCCCTTCCGCCTATTACGCCGCCGACTAATTGAGATAAATTATGAAGACGTGCACCGAGCCGCGAGCTATCGCACTCACCTCTGCCTGCTAATTACATGCAGCGATTTCAATTATACAACAACTCTAGCGTGCGTTTACTTCGCCAAGCAACTCGTCTGTTTTTATACCGCGATTGAACATGTTTACGGGGAATTAATCGTAATTATAGCACGAAAATAAGGCATTGTAAAGGAGAGCTTTGATGCAATTAGAGGTTAGCGGTTATGGGGCGTCGTAAAACGGAATGAAGCGAGCGCAATAAATAGGCTGGAAGGAAGGCAGTCGGTGGCATGATGCGGGGCAGGCCACACACGTCGCGCGCTGCGGCCAGACGCGGCCGACCGCAACACACGCCGTGCGCTGGCCGCACCGCGCCTCTGTCCTCCTGGCTCGTCAGTGTTGCGGTCAAGTGACGACAACCTAAATACAGACTCACGAGTCACGACACTACCCTCCCACGCCCTCACACCTATCTGTTGGTAGCTACCAAACACTTGAAATCATTTTTAGACAATGATATTGTGCAGATGTTTCTTCTGTACTTTATGGTTGCTCCTCTAATTTGCGCCAATGTTATCTGCTCAGCTTTAAAACTCGTTTTGTTTACGTGTTGCATCTGCAAATGCATAAAATATTGCACTTCAGATACGTATCGGGGAATGCAAACGTATTGAATATTTCATTTGGAATATTGAATGAGCGGGAGCGTGGGCAAGCCACGCGGGCGCGGGCGCTTCGTGCAACACGGGTCGCCGCATAGAGCCATCTCTGAATGTCGAACGAAACAATGACAAAGGTTCTGACGCAAAATAATTCCCAGAAGCTTACTAACTATACAATAAATGATCACAACCAAGAAGTTCCGTTTGTAAAGCGGATTTTCATTTCTACCGAATAGTAAGATCATAAATCTTCATGGTTCACATAATTACGAGTAGATAAACGTCCATGATTTCATTTGAAACGTAAACGTAAACTCAAATCTGCAATAAACGTGTCAACAAAGAAGCAAGACATTTCGCTTCGTCTGCATCGAACAATATCCGTTGCAGAAGTTCAAGCACGGATATTGAAAAATAATAATACCCCAGAATCGGATCCGTGCAAGTAACAACAGCGGTGCAGCGGCATTAAGATAGATATTGTGACGGGTGGCGCGGTGGGAGGGAGTGCGATTCGATCAAGCTTGCATAAATCGATGCGATACGGCCCGATCGGGACAAAGCCGCAAGCTTAGAGACGAGCAATACCCTTGCCTACCTCCCGCCCGACATACGTAAGTCGGTACGTATTGAACTCAAGAAAGGAAGCGTTTGCGAAGGACGAAGTGATTTCTTTGCCGCTTGAACTTGCACGTTGTGGCCCTCTTTGTGCGATAGGTACGACAATTTGAAAATACTCCTCGGTTTCACCAACGTTCCTCTTTAATCTTTAGAGATTAAAGTGTGCGTTTATTGAGCCCCATGAACTTTACGAAAGTTTACAATCTTTTATTTCATAATGTTTGACGAATAGGTACAATAGAAAAGCGTGTACTAAACGACGGCGACCGTGCAAAACAGATGTTCGGGTAGTTCCTCATTAATCTTGAGTTGAGTAACAAGATGTGCTTATTTATCACAGGAGCTCTTTCAGGGTTATGATTAATTATGTGCTGCGATTATAGAGCGACGAGGCGCCTTACTGTTTCAAGGCGGATGATCCTCTCGGAATAATCTGGATGCAGTGACATAACATTACATGTACGAGCTACATGTGCGGCGTATCGCGATGTTGGTTCATAAGAAGATTAACTGTATCGGAGTATTTGGAACATTAGCTCTGACACACACGTCACACTCCGTTGAACAAAGGCGATCAATCGGATTACCAGACCTAGGTGAAGCTATGTACGGAGCTAGGTAGCCTAAATAATCGCCTCATTAGCTGCACTGAACCTGCTTGAGTTCTAACGATGTTAAGCTAATGTTAACAACAAATACGAGATTGTATAAGCAGATAGAACGTGTAAAAGGTAACTTCTAGTAAAAATATTTGCCTAAGTAACTCCCAACATTACACGGAAAAAACAAACAGGAAATTCAAACAGCATGTATGTATCTTCATCACATACCCAGTGCTAAAATTTACGGTAAACCGAGCGTGCAACTCTGTAGAATTGCACAATTATTCATATGAGCAAATAACAATGCAATAAATCTACGGGTGGTATTGTATTCTAAAACTACAATGGCAATCTTCGATCGGCCGGTTTTTAGCCTTAAGCGGTTGCAATAGATCGATATCAATTCGCTACTGCTTATTCCTTTTCTTATCCATTATCAGATGGTTGGTAAAGATAAAATTGGCTTCACATTTAAACATTAGTTAGGCATGACTGAGCTCAATGACAGAGACGAATCAGCTTTTAAACCTGCCGGAAAATGACTACCGGTTAAGGACGAACACCCCGAAAATATCACGAGATTATTATTAGTGAAATTGATATAATAATGGCAAATATCCTCATCAAATACATACACGACCTACATAGTTTATCAAAACCATGTTATAATAAAAAAGATAGACAAATGGTTTCTCCGGGCATATTAAAAGTACCCATAAACAAAAAGCTCTTTCAATGAAAGCTCCTTACAAGAAACTTTTTGTATCAAATCCTCGAGAAAAATAAAACTCACGAAGACGACTACCGCGCAATCTGTTTCACTTTAGGCCGTCTTAATAATTACAAGTGGCCATTCCTTCCAATTAAGAAAAGTCTCGGGCGATAAATTGTGAAGAGTGTCGCGGGCTCCGGGCGCTGTTGTTACACTGCGCGTAAACACGCCGCCAGGGCTGCCACTCGCGACTGCGCGGCACAAAAACATGCAGTCTCGCATCGACGCAAACGCTTTGATGAAATACTCATTTCTCACCTCCTCAAATAAGAATTTACACGCGCCGCTGCCGCCTTAATTAAAAGAGCGCCTTTAAATACCCGAGGACTGAAGCGTATCGGAGAACAAACGCAAATTTATTCTGACCGGAGTTTTTTTCGGCATCTATTAAATAAAGAAGTCGAGGAGAATGCTAAACAAGGTTGAGCGGCCCTCGCCCTGCGAGTTTTCCACTTGAAGTGGTGAGCGGGAGGCGCGGCGGAGACGCTCGGGGATGGGGCACAGGGGTGTTATTCAGAGTGGCTTAGATAAGGTAAGGAGGATGAAGAGGCGAGATGCGCGGCGTAATGAACCGGCTCCGAGCAGTTTTTGTGTGGTTCGGGCGCCCAAATTGAATATTAGGCGCGATTTGAGAGCGAATGAGCGGGCGGCAGAAATAAATCCGCGGTTATTATGTTACCCAAATGAGATTGTGGAAAGGCTCGCCCTGTTAGGCTTAGGGACGCTGCTCAATTTCGCGTCGGTGTAAATTGGCACTCATAATCTTCGTTATATTTTGTGGGTATGTGAGATGCTCGATTCCAAGTTAAGTGGTTTTAGGCAGTTATATCGATACCGATCATGAAATTCTTGTTATATTAAACAGTCATAAAATATTATGGCGGTAGTTTCCCGTCTGTCATATTTTTTGTGCCATCCTTAAGCGCAGTAGGTAGTGGAAACGGCGAGTTTCTCTACATTGTTCAAATAAACAGCGAGCTGATGTATCGGAAAATCAAATACACGGCGTGCGATGTTTGCAAATAAACAGCGAGCCGGTTGCAACAGTGTAGCACCTTCGTGATTCGCAGTAAAAACATTCGCCGGACAAACGGGCGCGGCACGAACCCAGTGTAACCTGACGCCCCCTCTGCCGCAGCCAAGACGCGCTCGGTTTATGTAAACTTTATTACGGCGTGCATTTCTCCCTGGCCCCTCCGCCCCCCGGTTCAAATTGTAAGGCGCGTCCGTGCATTACTCAGCTCGCCGCGTGTTTGCACAGATCGACAGCTCCGTGAGCGGACTGCCAACACCGCCGTATCGAGGTCACACTCCAAGATAAACTCTTCACGGCGAAGCTCAACTTATAAACTTGCTTACCTCACCTAAGTTTCGCTAAACCATGTTATATGATGGACTTTATAAGATCAATATCTTGACGTGATAATTTAAGAGCGTAGTGCTCATTTAATTGAGATTTGATAAGACTATTTGACTGCTTTATAATCATGTATGTACATTTTGTCATTGAGACTAATAGACCACTCATATATTTCTTTAATGTCAGGTTAAGCAAGTTCACGAGCCCGATTTGAGGCAAAGTCGTTGATTGATTCAACATTATAATAAACTACTATTGCATCACTACAACTTGCCTTACCTGCTTAGGTTGAGAAGAATTTAATCAACGTTGATCAACTTTAGTCTGAGAAACTCTAGGAGGAATCTCTTTAAAAATTAAATTCACGGTAACCGAAGTTCAAAATAATAAGTGCTTTATAGCAAAGTAACAGAGAGGTTACAAAGTTTAAAACTAAAACATAATAGCTGTAGGGTACCTACAGTTTTGCAAAGTAGAGGATATTATGCAGGTTATACGACTCCATAATAGCGATGACACTTGGTGAAAGTTCAAAATGTCTCATCAAACCGTCTAACGAGCAGATGCAGCTCAAACAGAAGTAGGTTAGTGCAACAAAGAGTATGTTATAAAACAGTGGGCGCGGGGGGTATCGATTCGCATGCATTCCGCGAGGCGCGGCGCGGCGGTGCGGTGCGGTGCACAGCGGCACATCTGTGCGGTGCGCCGCTGCGTTCATCCGAGCACAACAACAAGGGGCGGCCCACCCGCCACCCGCCACCAGTGCCACCACGTAGCACGATAGCCGACATTCGCAACACCTCGCGAACGACGCACTCGGTCGCGAGCTCACTTCACACAAGGGCCGCCACTTATCGATATACCTAATTCATTTTGTTAGGGGTATTTTATTGCTCCGTGGTACTTAACATCGCGCGCGGAGTGGATAAATATTGTTTTATTGAGTACCGACCTATCAACCCCCGGAAACAGACATCGTGAGTTGTACTCGTTAGCGAAATGTTAATAGCGATCGATATGCTACACAATCAGTACTTAGAAAGACAATTGATTGCTTCTTTCTGTTTGTGAAGTAAATATGAAACATTGGATATTCGGATTTATTACACAGTATGTTGATAAAATATTATAACTGCTAGTTTCGTATGTGATTTGAAGTAATAGTTTCTTTTTTATGAAATAGGGCGCAGACGAGCAGACGGATCACGCGATGGTAAGCGAATAGTGCGTCGCGTCGAATAGTGTTGAATATAAGAAAATGAAAGAAAATATTTCTTGGTGGTGTACTCAACGAACGCATTTATGAACCAAATTGTCGAGCTATTGCCATTTTGGAACAATGCGACACACAATTGAAAGCGCTACGATTACAGTAAACGTTGGAAAGTATTTTTTTTTTAAATTTTATGTTTTTGTTGATACATTACAGTATTTTTGCATGCCGTAGTGTGTGTAACGGCCGTCTGTTCTCCTCGCTATGTGCGCTGCCCATTGCCACTTGAGGCATGCAATCCTTTGGGCTACGTCTGTGACCTTAGTTCTCCTGCGGATCTCATCATTTCTGATACGATCACGCAGGGAGACTCCGAGCATAGCCCTCTCCATTGCTCTCTGGGTGACTTTGAGCCTCCTTAATCGGCACATTGTAAGCGGCCACGTTTCGGTTCCGTATGTCATCACTGGCATCACACACGCATTAAAGACTTTCGTCTTGAGACACTGCGGTAGATCTGCCGAAAATATGCTGCGTAGCTTCCCGAACGCTGCCCAGCCGAGTTGGATTCGTCTCCTTGGGGCGGAAAGGTCCTCGAGTGGAGGCCACGTACAGTAAGTCGCAGCCGTGGCAGGCCTCCTACAAGGTGGACCGACGATCTGGTGAAGATCGCGGGAATCCATTGG
Organism: Marasmia exigua; assembly: GCA_019059595.1. Taxonomy (NCBI): domain Eukaryota; kingdom Metazoa; phylum Arthropoda; class Insecta; order Lepidoptera; family Crambidae; genus Marasmia; species Marasmia exigua. The sequence goes on along the minus strand of CM032475.1, from coordinate 10,240,660 downwards.
ATGCGGGAGGCACAGGACCGATCTGTGTGGAAAACATTGGGGGAGGCCTATTGTCCAGCAGTGGACGTCTATTGGCTGAAATGATGATGATGATGATGAGTGTGTGTAAATTATGTAGACTGTTAAAGTGTGTCTCTTAATTGCGAATAAATACATTTTAAATAGACCAATGTCTATTTGGAGTGAGGTGCGGGCGTCGCCAGCCCTGCGGCGGGGTGCGCACTTGCACCACCCACTTGGTTCAGTCAGGGCCGTGTTATGAAATCAACGTGTTCGAGCGCAACACTCCTCTCCACGTTCGCATTCCCAAATGGAAAAGGCAGTATGACGCTTGTACGAGAATTTTTCAAAGCGAAATTCGTCGTCGCAGTTTTAACAACCCCGGACAGAAATTGGAAAAAGTTATACGGTACTCACATGTCTTTCCTCTGCTGAGCTGATACCTGTGGACAAGGGAGGATTTGTATAAAATCTGTTCAAATATTGAAAAAGGCAACGTAAACAGAAACGTCGCTTAGTTATGGGTTTGATTTTTAAAAACTATTAGGGGATTTAAGTACTTAAAGACAAAGGCATCATCATCATAATTTTCAAGGACTCTAAAAGAAGTCTACCTATCATCATTGTGCCATTTTCCTGGGACATAAATATCCCATGGGAATACAGCGCAGTGTCACATAATTGTAGAATAACGAACTAAAATGGTTGCAATTTATCATTTGTAGTAACTTAGACATGTAATTAGCACTATAGTTAAAGCTAAAGACTTAACTGTAGTTATTTATTCGTAACGTGCAATACGTCCGGGGTCGCAGGCTGCGATGCGACGGGCGCAAAGTGCCTGATGAATATTGTAGAGACGTCGGCGACGCGTCACGCACGCGGCCGCAGCCTCGGACGCCCGCCATGTGCCTAAACTCCTAATGCGGCCTGATGCCTTTGTCTGCACGTCACCATGTCAAGAATAGACGTGTGAGACGATTTATTAATGTACCAACCGTACTTATTCATCATCCTTGTAAAAACATATTTCTTTACTTATTTAATATCATTGCACACTTTATTATTCTAAGCTTTGGATGGCACGTTTATTAGTTAGCCGTCCATTCAGACATACTGGTCGGTATACAAAAAAACTCGAGTCTCTGAGAAACAGGGACGGTTTGAAACTGCCACTGCCATCAGAGATTCGAAGCTTTATGCCCCACGAGAGAGTGTGTTTATTAATATTTTTAACTATAACTAGTCCCTGCTTGTCATTTTGTATTTATGTAAAGCGTCTTGTACACATGTACAAGACTTTACAATTATATAATCGTGAGTACTTTACATATAATCTTGATGCCACCGGACAGAAAGGTTGGATTAGACCCTTCCCGCCCGTTTCATCTATGTCAAGTACCTACATTAGTCCCATAATCACTATAGAAGGGTGACTTATTAATAAAGTCGACATCTGAACCACTCTTATTTATACACGTGTGTCAAATACTGTTATATAAGCGGCAAATAGACATCGCCAAAATTCAGACTCCGTTCCAATTTATGGAGAGGAATGTTCGCCTCTCCGCTGGACGAGATTGGTCGTCGCAGCCACGGTCGACTGACTTCAAATTAGCGGAGCCACTCCCGGGGTACTTAACTGACACCGACGCTGCCCGAATTAGGCTCAGCCTGACGCATCAATCAGCCGGCTAAAAACACGCCGAAGTCGTATATTACCAGGAGTCAGGTTTAGAACTCGGGCGGCACGGATTGAGCAAAGTTATGTTTTTAACTTTTAATCAAATAGGTCCTCCTATATATTCATTCATTCATTAATAACGAATGAAAATTATGACTCCGATTGCCACGAGTCTTTGGCTTGAGTATAACAACTTAACTGTGATATCTCATTCATTATTAACGTATGAAATACTCTACCGTATGCCACGAGTCTTTGCGTTTAGTATAACTGTGAAGGGCTTCATATCGGTTTATTTTGAGATTAGTAGGATACGGAAACTGCCTTACTTGAAAGTATCTTGATAGCCTTTTAGCTAGTAAAATGAAATAGCAAGACTTATCCTCTGATATTTATCTTCAGCTTTAAATGTGATAGTTTCTGATATCCCAATGTAAACCTTGGTATTTGTATAGTCCAATTTCACAGTACTTGTGTTTGTCTATAGAAATGCAAGGATGGTTAATCTTCTGTTGCAGATCATTCATCGTCGACTGTCTTGTATGGTAGGTAGTCAATTACATACTCAACGTGCAATGGCTTAGCATTTGCTGTCGGGAGTGACGGCGCCTGAATTAGATCCGCCAATCATAGGTCCGTCTCTATCTAACATCTAAACTATGTAATAGGGTACTAATTAATTCCTCCTTTATTCGATATCACCTATTATATCACCCACTTTGTTTAGGGACTGTAATATCTAAGATGTTTTAAATTCTCACTAAACAGAAATAACTACTTACTTATATGAAATTTTACCGATAAAATCTTCAGTATTTTTTCAAATTTCAAAGAGTGCTATTGGTGCAATTTTAGATAATGCTTATAATGGCATCAGACAAAAACTATTGGAGGTCAAATATATCATATTTTAAAAAGTTTATTACTTGAATTTCGATACAAGGAACCCTAATAAAAAAGTTTTAAAATATGCACGACACTTTATATGAAGAATTGTTTTAATATGTGTTTGAAAATCTATAACAAAATACTCGAAAGTTTGAAAATGATAAATCGTCCATTATTTGACAAAAAATTGTATGCAAAGCTACTGGATAAACGTTTTTATAATATTAATGAGTTAATTGTGTAATTGTACAACCATTTTACAAAATATTTATAGCCAAACACATTTGGCGAAACATGTGAAATTATTTTTTAAGATTTTTTTTGTGAACACCATTTTCTGTACCGTGTTTCGAGTGAATAAATTGAATTGAAATATCACATCAATGTTTACGATTATAGTTTCTTAAGACTATACTGCACTCGATGAGAAAATTGTTTTTAGGGTTTCATTGCTCCCCCAATTGCCAAGTCAGTTTAGGGTTAAAGCTCTTGTATGTAACATAAGGCTATATGAGTATAAAGGGGAGCTACACAAGTACTGTAATTCCAAATGTTAATTCCCAATACATAACTAGTAGAATTGCTGCGCTAGCAAGCGCATAGGTACGATGTTCCGACACATAGCAACATAGCATTACGTATGCAGATAGTAAACATCAAAGGCATTATCTACCGCGTCTGATTCGCCGCAAGTTTGCGAGCAATTGCCAGCCCAATCCCATTACTATGCACGTGCAGTACATATGTACGCACATACGCCAGACGCTGCATTAGCACCGCATGTATTGCTACAATTAATTTAAACGCAATGGCCTCAATTATTGACAACTATTCGACCATTTCGTCCACGTATGCATGACCGCTCTGCGTACATTAGTTAGAACCGTGCGCAATCGTGTCATAACTAGCGGTAAGTTTTCAATTACACTATCGTAACCAATTAATCACCGACGCGTCATTATATTATTACCCTTAATAATTACACGCGAAGTGGTGGAAGTTGTTTGTTCGGATCGAGCGCGTATCACATTTAGCGAGCATCAAAACGCTCGCGCCGTCCGCGGCCGCATACGCTCAAGTCACCCGCAAAATTACGTTACTAATTGACTAAAACACGCGACGCTCACACCAGCAAGGAATAATTAATTGAGCGCGGGCAAGGTGAGGGAGGCGGGGGCGGGGGCCATCTGCGCGGTAACTCTTACATCAGTACACCGATAATGGCACAAATTAGCCAGGGAAGTGGCGGCGGAGGAGCAGGGGTCGAGGGAGCGGAACGGGGGGGCGCTAAGCCGGAACATCCCGGAGCGCAGATTACCGCTTGCTTTTGTAATTAACCGGAGCGACGGGCGGCTTCCAAATCCATTTCTGTGTTACATTTTCATTTGTGGCGCGTTCGTCCCCGCCGCGTCGGGATTACTCGCGCTCCACTGAAAACTGAAAACCCCGTTTCCTGATGTTTGCCATTAATTTCGCTCTATGAATGTTTTGGGGCGGGGAATTTTTAATGCGTCGCGCCGCGGCGACTAGAAAAATATTTTCACCCAATCTGTTCCACATCTGTTTACATATACTGTTCAAATACACGCATAGATAGGTACCAATTCGGAGGAGTGACTTATTCATACTCTCAAAGCAATATCGGGCGCGCCGTAGCCGTCAGCGATCCGAAAACACGCAAACAGTGAGTTCAAAAAGCCTCTCGAAGCTGGTAAATATTGAAACAGAAGTGGGATCGGAGACGTCTGCCGCATGCCGGGAGGGGGGCGGCACTAATAGTCTCCAGTGGCTCACAGCAAACAAGACGAGCTTACAAACAGACGGCTCTTAAAATATTCATGTTATGTATCGAACCGTTATATGCCACTTGTGATGATTTGTTTCCCGCGCAAAATATAATTTTATCGGTATGTATTCGTGTCAGACGCTGAATTAGTTTTTGATATTAAAAAAAGGAAGAGAATGTTCAATGCTGTGTTGGATAGTAGTGACAAAGCTATGAAAAAAAAATGATGTTCTTGGTTGTTTTATACAAAAAAGGTGATTTCAATACGATCGTTTGAAGTGATACGGGCAGGCAGGCAGGACAAAAGGATGGTCACTGGTCAGCTCTCGGCAACAAAAATTGGAACAATATGAAGCAACATTCATAAAGCCATCGACTAACTGCAGGAGTTCCCATTTTTTTCTGGGGCAATTTTGTCGAACATGCGTGAATGTGTATGTACGAATTGTGCGACCCTGTCTGGTTATGTTAGTGAACGGTTATTGATTGCCTTTAATATTAGTTTCTCACATTGATTGCGCACTTCGCCTAGCGTGTTGGGTTGAAGGGTACTCTGACCGCCGTCAGAGTGCTAATAGAGATTCCATCAAGAACTCCGTGACCAATCCATTATAGAAAAAAAAACTTTAGATAAGGGTGGAAATGAGCAAGAGGGTTACCTGATGGTAAGTGATCTGATAAGAACCACATAACTTGATATTTTTTATGTATAGTTTATTTCTTTCTTACCGTTCCCTTTGTCATCTGCTCGATGGTGGTCTGGGGGCTTGGCGAGCACGGAGAGCGGGTGGTGCGGCACGCCGAGGCCGAGGAGGCCTGCAGGTGGCAGCGCTCCGCCCCCTCCGAGGAGAGGCAGTGGCGGCGCCCCGTGCGCTGGTAGGTGCGCGGCGTGCATCTGCTGCAGCAACCGTGGTAGGTCTGGCCTTTGTTGCTGTAGAAAAAAAAAATAAAGGAGTCATGGTGGTGGAAAGTTACAGTAAGTAATGCGTGGTCGGGGCAGCTGTCCCATAACCACTTTCAAACGAAAATCACTTGCACGCACGACACTTGTTGTGACAAAAATGCCGTTATTTCAAATAAAAAACTATGCAAGCTGCAAGCGATTTTTGCTCTAAAGGTGAATGTGCGGCAGATTCCCCGATCGTAAATCATTTGCGTAACCTAGAGTAGAAACACAAAATTGACCTCTCTGCTCTTTTGATTGACTTTAATGTCCACATATATCAAAATGTAGATAAAGTGTACTCTACACTTTCATACAGCTAACAGTGAATACGCACTCCCTGTAATTATGAAAACTGGCCAGTGTCGACAAAAGTTAAACAGCTGAATATCTACACCAAGAATCTCGAGCCCTATTATGTAGGTAAGTACGACTTACTAAAGCTTAGAGTCAAAGCTTTGAATCCGTTCCACGATGACAACTTGTAGGAGTAATCCATACATAGGATGTTTTCATTTCTTTTTAATAAATATAGGGCGCGTATGCCGTCCTAATTAAACAGACTTATTTTATAGCAAAACTCGCTGTGTGTCTACACTGCAAGTTTCAATGATAGAAGTAATAAGTAGTGTATTGGTGAAAATAATTTTTAAAATCTGTCCAGTTGGCTGAATTACTATAAATATGTTTATACGAAGTTTACAGGGGACCTCGTTTCGTCCGCGTAATTTTGTTTTTTTTTTTACATTTCCGATATTTTAATAGTATTTCGGGGCACAGACGAATCTAGCAAATTAATGATCATCAAATTCGTTCAGGTCTTTTACTGACTTAAGTTGAGTAGAAGTATAAATACCTAACTCCCATTTTAAAAATGACCTTTGTTATAAGTGGCGTAACTAAACGTGATTTTTTCTATATGATACTCGTATTTTGATAAAGAAAAATAGAGAGAAAGCGTGCTCACACCAGCGTAATTAAATAGCTATGTTTTATAGCAAACCAAACTTCGCCACTATTTAGGTACCTAGGTAGGCAGTTTAAAGTGTTGACAGTCAAAGTGTATTGATGTGTCACCGCAGAGCCCCGTGCATTTTTAAAGCGAAGCGGAGCCAAATTAAAAAGTCCTCCATTCCCCCTCCGCCGCGTTATTTTAAATTTTAAATGAGAGCTTCGCCGGCGGCGGCGACTGAGCGAAATTGATTACTCCTTCTCTATTATTCCCCTTTTTCCACTTTTCCCGTTTTCCCGCGCTTCCCGGTCGTATCTCGTCTCGTTTAACGTTATTATTATACGCCTCCGAGGGCGGCCGCACGCGTCTGCTCCGATCGCTCGTTCACGGGGTTAACAGTGTTGCAAGGGTGATCCAGACAAATCCTACTGCTAATTCTATTTCAGATAATTATTATTTGGTCACAATAAAATGAAACAAAACCGTAGAATAAGATTGACACGGTATGCATTTCATTTTTACATATAAGTGTAAAAGTGTGTCAAAGTCTGTGGGAAGTGGAAGAGGTGTAGCAAGAAAGCGAACCTCGGCCCCCGAAGCGCCAGGTTAGAACGGAACCAGGAATGAACTCTAAGATGATGATGATGTCAAACGTTAACGAAGACCATATTTACACATTTTAACTATGGGTTTTCCATCAGTGACGACCCGTTTGGAACAGTGGTAATGAACGCTGCCTTTGGTCCAAGGGTTGCGGGTTCGATCCCCGCACAGTACAAATACCTATTTGTGTGCATGAACATGTCTGTTTGTTTTGGTCTGGGTGTTTTCTGTGTATTATGAGTATGTATTTACAAAAGAAAAGTATTATATGTATATATTTGTTGGTTCTGATATCCGTAACACAGGTGCTTGAGCTACCTATCTCGGAGTCAGATCAATATAATGTGATGTTGTGAAATATTTATTTATTACCAGTAGCCAACGTTGCGCCCGCCCTACGCTTCTCGCCTGCGTCGGCCGCCAAGCTTTTTCCGCTCGGCCGGGCGCGTTCTTTTTTTTACCCGCCGAAAATTAATTGGATTTTCGCCGAGGGTGGAACATATTTTTTATTGGCCGCTCACGGCTGTGATTTATTGTGTGTCAAAAGGTGGCGAGCGCCACTTAGCTGTGAGTGCTTTTTTACAAAAGGGGATTTTTTAATTCGAATTAGTTCTAAAGAGCTGTCTTAAACTTGTGCGGACGTGGCGTTATTTATTTGTAAAAACATGTTTATTTGAAAGCAACAAATAAAACAAAATGTAATTACACAATCTCGTTTCATAAATCAAATGGACAGCCAGACGGCATTCATTATGTTTTAAATAATTAAAGAAGTGTTAAATGATTTGGTATAAAGAGGCGGATAACATAAACAAGTTTGGAAACAAAGGCAAGGGTACACGTGAGGTGTGAGTAGTAAACGGCGCGTAAAGCCGTTGGTTAATTTATTCAAATCGGACAATTTATAACATTATTAAGACGACATCTATTTACTCGCGCGAGACACGCAGACGTCTGCGGTGCTCGACAAATTTAAATAATGAATTATACGAGGAAACTCCTGTACGTGTACACTTCGCTTTAAGAACTCAGCGCTACTCTAACTGAATCAAATTAATGTGTAGATGTTTTGCATTAAAAATTATTTATTCAGACAAGTATTTCCTTTGGCTTAAAAAGGTCAAATAGTTTTTTTTAGATTCTCGCTTCTACGCACACTTCTCGTGCCCGCAGCTGCTTTATTGTAGCCAAAGCATCAAGCAAAGTACATAAGAATTTTGTCACGTTAATTCCCGTTTTAATTAATTATAGTAAAAAGCTCAATGTCAAAGGAAGGAAAGATTGAATAACTAAGGACCGACTAAAGAAAATCTCGAAACAGAAGCTTGGAAATTCAATTCAAATTACTTTTAAAAGTGCCATCTGAAGTATACTTCGAAAATCAAAACTTGTTCCACCGCCTCCCTAGTTACAACTCACGATCTTTTATTACTTTACTAAGTCACAATTGGTCTCCGCAGCTACTGTGGAAGTGCCAATACACTAAGAGTAAGTATTCAGTTTCTTGCTAGAGTCCGCGCCACGAAAGAAGTCCCGTGAAACTGCGCTTGAGTCGCTATCAACATTCAAATTAGTTTTATTTTTAGGCGATAAGTGGCAGACGAGCAGACGGATCACCTGATGGTAAGCAATTGCCACCGCCCATTGACACCCGCGACAACAGTGGAGTCACAAGTGCTCTGCCAACCTTTAAAGTGCATCACTCACGCAGCGAAACATAGAACAATGCTGCTTCGCGCCGGTTTTCTTTGAGGCCGTTGTATCACTTCGGTCGAGCCGGCCCATTCATGCCGAAGCGTGTTCTCCCACTCCCAGTTTTTTTTGTTTATTAACCTTATTACAAACCGCGAATTAAGCGTAGTCGCGGATCATAATTCGTGCGAGCCCCTTTTAACATTGCGTGCTGGAACGGGATGACATGACATTTAGTACGGCAATAACTTTAGATCGTGATTTAGAATATAGTAACTTGAATCTAAAATTTTAGTTCTGTGTTTTTCCGCTGGACTTCTTTCATGGCGCGTATTCTAAAGTCGGATTTTTAATTAGACAAAGTGATTTGACGTTTGCAAATGTCAAGTCCCTATACATTTTGACAATTATCATTTTGCTAATGTATGGGAATGACACATTGACATCTGTAAAAATCCGACTATAGTGTCTTCTCAGTATTTATCATCATTCCTTTCCAACGGCAGATAACATTTACAGGTAAATATGTAATCTGCTAACCACGAATCATTCTGTATTCAGACCTAAATAGAATAACGATTTTTATTTTCATTTCATACTAAATGACGGATGTGTAAATACCTACTATAACTATAGTAGGTATTAAGGATAAACGTGTGTGTGTGTGTGTATCGAGGTACAAGTAATTCGACCGCGGCGTCGCTCGTTACAGCACGTGATCCCCAACGCCATCGAGAGCCCTCACACGTCTGTTCACCCCCCAGGGCTGACACCACACTATTTGATATAATCATTCATAATATCCTCTAAACTGCCGTAAGATGTGTTCCCTGAACCCTATGATCTGAACTTATTCAAGAAAAGATTGAATAGGCTGTTACTAGACAGGCATGATCCATCCTATGTCACATCGTCACTTACCATCAGGTGAGATTGTGACCAAATGTCTGGCTATTCTAATTTAAAAAATAAACTAAGTGCGATGGTACCCCAGTGGATAAGCACGTGCCTTCCATAAAGGGGGATCGTAGTTCGAATCCAAGCATGAACCTCGGGGATTTTCAAATCTATGTCCATATTTTCTACCATTAGCTCCGTGGTGAGGGAAATCATTGTGAGAAAACCTGCGCGTCTCTTTTTTGGGGATTTTTTATGTGTAACGAGCAGACAAATCACCATGGTAAGGGATTGTCGCTGCCCAGTGCGAAACACAGGCCTAAAACAAGCCTTTGGCCTCATGGTAAATTGTGCTACATGCCACGCGCTAGCTTAATCCGGCACTTACAAGATGTGTAGTAAAATTAATTTCACTCAGAAAACCAATTTTCAGATATGTGATCAAAGACGCATACGCGTGAGTTAAACTTCGTGTCCATTAATTACGCATGGAATTATAAAATCATATTAATAAATCAAGTCGTTATAAATTATACTTAACTTTCGCTAGTTTCTCTACAGATGATTTGTAACTATAATTATAAAGTTAATCTATCAAATATCAATATGATGCATCTAAATTAATGAACATAACGTGAGATGAGGTACTATTAACTCTTTCAAGACATTTATAGTGGTGTGTCTGTTATTATTAGGAATGAAATATGTCGTCAATATTTTTTAAAACACAGCTACTGTCTTTCCCTATTATAATTCTTAGACGGTCTACCTTATTAAAATTGATTAACCAACAATCTGCTGTTAATGAACGACAATAAAACCCTGAGGCTCAATTAATATAATTGAATAACATTTAATTACTAACTTCATTGTTTGTTAGAATGACAGATGCTAAAATCTCCTGTGAGCAAATAGGCAGCCCTGCAGGGGTCGCGAGGGTGGAGGGGGTGGAAGGGAGTGGGGGGCGCGCTCGTCTGTTATGAATGACAATAACGTGGTGTGATACCTCACCGCGGAGTTTTTTCCACCGCGCATATTTAGACGTGATTAAATAGCACCAATAGTCTCCCCGGGATTAAAACTCGTTCCCCCTAACGACTTTCCGTCCGTTTACTTATCTCCTGGCGAACTTCGCTGTTTGTATTATCAACCAAATTAAAGTTTGATTAAGTTTCGTTTGAGACAACAAAGAGGGGCGAGATGATTTTTCAATACATTCTAAAAATCCTTGTTACGCCGCGGGCTTAATTAAGCACCGGAGGTAACGGGACCGTTTTTGCGCAACATTCAAATATTAAAACAGGCCCGAGGTCAATTTGGGTTTAATGGGAAGAATCTAACCAATTTTATTTCATTGTTTTTCTAATTTACAACAAGCAAGGAAACTTTGCCAAACTTTTAATACATTGCTACGAAAAAATCGTAGTCATATGTGCTACGATATTTTCGTAGCATTGTAGACAATTTACCATGTTTAAAAGCGGAACGGAAGAACTCAAGAAAATTATTATGGAAAAGACAAAGTGAGTTTTTGTGGCAGGAGAATCCGTCTGAGCAGCCGGCGAGAGCTGTCTCCGAAGCTTTTGTTACGAGAAAAATGCTTCGGCGCGTTCGGGTTTTCACGGCACATTTACCACTGTCTATACGCCCGGGATTATTCTCCATTTATAAATGGATAGCGTACGCCGAGTGCACACGTTTTTGTGCATAAATATTTATTTCCCTCCGCTTCACCACGAATATTTTTTTTAGTATGAACACCGTTTGGCAACGTATAAAATATTTGGCACTTGGCCCGACGACTGTTTTTTACCTGTCGTGCACAGATTTCCATAACATTGGCCTGGTTAAGCGATCGCTATATCCCGTTTACGCAATTGAGGTTTTAACATACTCGTACTAATGTGATTTTCGATTAGGATGAGTTGCGCACGTTAAAAGAAGGTCAACAAAAACATCATCAGAAAACATTTTAAGCTAACTTAAAGGCTACTTAATAAGCAATTAAACTAATGAATAGGTATCAAAGAGGCATTTTAAAAATAAATTACTCGACAGATTACAACAAATAAGTGGTCGTGTAATCTATACAATTAGCCTACAATTAGTTACGTTTTAATAGGAGCTATTGAGAGAGGAGGAAAGTTTCCACTCTAACACACTTAAATAATTAAGAGCAGTTAGTTCGCGGTTAGAGGCGCATTAGTGTTATTATAGCGATTGCTTTAGAACGCTCCTCTCCGGGATTAAGTTGTTGCGTAATACGTATATTATTATACCTTAATTTATTTACTATCCAATACTCGTTCACGTACAAAATCGATAATGAAAGTGGAGTCACTATTTAACTAATCTTTTATAACTGTTTTTGTAAATAAAAAATCTATGTCTTGTTTCTACTCTGAATATGTAAATGATTCCTTATTCACTCCTTCGTACATAGATGTCATGTTTTCCAGAGATAAATGCCATCTAAAAAACCGATTCAGCAGAAAGCTCCGGCGGCAGTAAAACGCTAAAAGTAACACATCACAAACACGTATAATATTTTACTGTTCTTCCGCACAGTTCTCATATAATATATTCGCTCTCACAACAAAAACCTGTCGCGAAAATAATAATCACCACGCCGAGATCACGTAAACTTGTGTAAGCATAAATCGGGATATAAAACGTCGGTGTAGGGCACAAAGAGGGTAGTTTATAGAAACAAGGGCGCGGGCAGACAGGGGGACTCACGCGCCATTAGACGCTTGCCGCCACGTGACGGTGCACGTGCTACACTTTCGGTATAATTGCTTCTAATCACACGTTATTGATCTAAATACATTTGACCTAAACTACTATAACAAATCAAAAACAACAAACTTAATCGGAGTAGAGCTCAGTCAGCAAGACGAGTATCATTCGAACCTAATCCATTCATGAACTTAACACAAATTATATAGGTAGTTAAGTGGATTTGATAATCTCACACTAAAATTATATTTAGGTACTTTATTAATATATCGTATCATGTGAATTACGAAATGTATTAAATTATAATGTATGTTTTGTTTAAACGATGTAAATTTGATATAAACATAATACTCGTAAATCTAAGTAGCCATAAATGTCTTCACATAGTCAACAAACATTTCATTTTATAATAGACAAAAAATACCCGCCCTCGACTTGACAAACAACGTAAAAACCACAAACGGAAAGAAAAAACATACGAAAAACGCGCGGGACGGATGAGTCGTAAAACTGATTACATAATTTCATTGGAAGCGACGACAGAATGGCCCTAACTCACTTCCGCGCGTTGAAAAACAAGGAGCTACGCGTAAGCGACAGGGGAAAAGTTAATGCGCGCCGGGTCTGTGCCGACGAGCGGCGACGATGCGCAAGAAACGCCAAGGGCCTGCAATGCAATATTTATCACCCGCCGCGAACGTGCCTGGGAAAAAATGACAAATTCATGTTTCCCCGCCCGGCGCCGGCCGCCCTCGCCCCGATTTATTCTCGTCGTAATTTTTATCAGAGGGCGCGCGACTCGGCGTAAACTAGATAGAAATGTTTTCACGAGTCGCTTGTTTATAAAGCCATCGACGGCGAAACAGACACGCTGTTTACACGAGCTTGTTTGCCCTGCTATCTGAAGATAATGTTGCATTAACGATATAGGTATATAACACTCTTGTTTACTGCATATGCTTATGTCAACGATAGCACTTTTCAATTACCTCCGACTAGATGTTTAGTAAATGTGGGAATGAGATTTGTTATCAGATTCGATACGCTTATTCGTGACACGGTGCGCGCGTATCGATCTAAGGAACTTACGTGAATATTGTTTCAATGTGAACATTTGTGTCATGTATAGGTGAGCATAAGAGGGAGCTGTATCTGGAAGCTATTACTTCGCGGAGGTCGACACCCCCGGGGGGGCGCGCCGTGGAATAAAATCAGAACGAGAAATGATTTACCCGGCGATAGTAGGCGCGCGGAGCAAGACTTCGCGCTTTATTGATGACGAGTTCACGCACATTGCATAAACACAATAGGGGACAGATCCGTCGCGTTATTTGTCACCCTTAAATTCTATTCACGCCACCCGGCGGCGTTTGTAATCCATTCGACCGAAAAAGCTAATATATCCATTGTATGCCTATTGCCCTGACGACGAACGTTACATACTTATGCGCTTTGAAAAGTTAGGAATTCATTTGAATAGGACGGATCTGTTGAGTACTGTAATCAGAAACGAGAAAACGAGAAGTGCCGACAAAACAAAACGTTTAAATTTCGAAACGAAGCACTCAGGATCGGTAAGTGATTTTAATAGGCAGGCAAACAGTCCCCAATTTGAGGACTATTCCCTATTCACAAATCGGCGCGCGGCGGAATCGTCGCAAATCAGACGGAGACGGGCGCGGCGGGCGGCACTCTCAGGGGAGAGCCCCTTTGATCCCTAGCTGACCCGAAAATAAAAAAGGTTCGTAATAAAAAAGGACCGACATACGGAAGGTGGCGCCGCTTTTTTATTTAAATTAGAGTGTTTTATAGGGGGAGAGCGATATTGCGTTTTGCCGGTGTCTCAGAGGCTGTTCGGTAATCTATACATGTAGGTAAATCCTTGCAGGAGGGGGCGACGAACTTACGCCAAATACTTTGGGGTCTTAAGGCATTTTCTTTTATCCGCGGGGTGTTTTCCCGATCGTGAATAAAAAGGTTTCACAAAGCCGAATAATAAATTGTGTCGTGTGTGCTACATAGAATTATTAACGAATGAGTTGCGAGATAAGGTTAGCAACTCCAACATATGTGTAAAGCATTAAGTAATTAGGGACAGTTATTAGCGAGAATTCAACGTGCGTAAATAATTCATGAGATTGTTGACTCGACGCCAAAAGTTACAGCCCACATTTAGGTGTTAACGTTGATAATTTTCAAAGGCAATAACATTTGCCAACTTGGTATTCCGCTAATAAATAAAGCTGACAAAAATACATTACAGTTTCGGAATGTTTACTATTTGTGTTTAGTAGAAAGATGTTCGGTGTCGGGTGGGAGTGAACACGTTTGTACGTGATGTGTGATCGAATTGGCGCGCCGCCAACGGCTCGAGCCGCAAGAGTGTATCGGCCACAGACAGACGAGCGATGAGTGAGTTCCACCGCTTTATTTTCGCCCTCATTATCTATAAAGTGATTTATTTCAGGCGCGGTAGACGTATTCACAATTTTCGAACGCCGAGCGTTAATACGCCGAGAATAGGTCGCACTAACTACTTGGCAGCGGTCCGCGAATGTGCCTATTGAAATTTATAATAGACGGCAATGAAGTCCTCACGACGCGACGCCCACCGGCGAAAAAATACAATTAGTGAGTTGCGAAATTAATTAGAAGACCAATTTGAGGACAGATTGTAGCGAGAGGTGCGGTTGAATGGCGAATGCAAATTGAAGTAAGCGTTAATAGTGTAGTGATTACTTCGCTCCGAGCCTCACCCACGCCTATGACAAATGGTTTCTTGGCTACATAAAACTCGCTTATTTGCGGTAAACCCACCAGGGCATCGACTTAATAAAATTCGTTATATTCTGTATAAAACTGCTCTGGTTTGTAACAATTTTATCAATTCCTCGTTGTTGGATCGTAGCCAACTTCGTCTTGCGGGGCTTAGATCGTTTAATTAACGACCGTCGAACTTTCGACCTGTTGAAAGCTGTGCTTTAGACAATTTAGTTGCTCTACACGTACTCTCTTGTTGGAGACGACTCACTAGATATTTGTAACGTGTAGCAATTTAAAACATTCGTATTATTTTAACGACGGTTAAGTGTTGGCATTTGTGAATCAATGTTCAGTAATCTCGCAGTGTAGATAATTCAACGTAATCCTCCCACTTGGTAAGCTCATCACAACCCAGGCAGGGGCAATGTTGTAACCAGCGAATAAGTAAGCAATGAGCGACGACACGGCATTTCTTGTTTGGACAGGTGCCACCGCTCCGGCCCACATTAACTCGCCGCTAAACTATAGCTAAACACGTGTTATATTAATCGGTTTCGCGTGAAATGTTACGCCGAACTAATAAATTTCTTTAGAAATTATTAGATCGCATTTATAATAACCAAGGTGATTCATGGAAGTTATAACAGCAGGAGCGTAGACGAAATACCTATATGAAATAATTACTGCAGCTATTCCGACGTGTTTACATGAAATGTTAACTATACCTTGTACAGCTACTACACTGTATTAAAGTGATTTTCCTTACTGCGGTAGGTATTTGTGATTATAAAATATAGCTTTACGTTATTATTTATAGCATACACTTGATTTGTTCTATGCAATGTAAGGATGTGCCTATTTGATAATTCGACACAGCTGTTGCACGTCCGGCGCGTCGGTTCGGCTGTTTATCAATTGGTAAGGGTCCGTTCCAAACGATTAAACATCACGTCAAAATGTAATGAAAAAACGGAGGATAAAAAAAAAGAAAAAATAACGCGTATTGTATTTAAGTAAAGGGACTTTCGAGTCATTCATTACCAAAGACAAGTAAATAATAATAAAAAATTAAAACAACCTCGATCACCCTTAGTGTTATATATATATAGGGATAACCTATTAATTGGGATCATTCTAATGAGCTCAAAGTCAACACATTATTTTGGCGTTATGTCAGGGTTAACATTGTGTAGTAACGAATACTTAATACTTGATACGATTTTACAAATAGAAGTAGCTCTCGCCCCACTGTGAGTAAGGAAGTGATGGGTGGTAAGAATACTACTAAAACAACCTCTGTTTCAAAAAAGCAATAATTAAGGCGTAATGAAAACAGACACTCAAACAAAGACAAAATATAAAAGATCCCATTTTTGGTGGTGTGTGTTTAAAATAGCATTGAAAGTAAAACAATCAACATGATAACTTAGCCAGTAATTGAAATCATAAAAAAGGTTCACGGGGATACTCCTAGATTTGGAAAAGATAAAAACAAACATGTTTTTAACAGTCCCCTGAAATGAGAAGTTCACTTACCCCTATAATAGCGTTAAGTTCCGTCATGGTGACCTGTTTCGCCCTCTCCACCGCCGACGCTACTTGTTGCTGGTGCTCTTGCGACAGAAAAGGCAGGATCTGCGCGATTATCGCGTTCAGCCTCTTGGCGATCTCCGTCTGCAACATCAAACGCTCAATCAACATCAACACTTAACCGACGAATCAATTAACTCGTAAATGTACAACGTTTGGCGCGATGGCGATATTATGTCGACATCGACGAACAGCGATAAATGCTAATAAAGCATGACACGGTTTAACGATTAATTTAAATTCAGCGATCCATTTCTTTGAATAAAATCAACATTATCATTTTATCGAGGCGTTAATCAGTGAAATAACCGACCTTTCGCTGCAGATTAACCTATTTAACATACAAATTGAGATCCAAAAATGTTTCCACATTCCGACGCAATTTGAATTCAATAATAACATATATAATTAGCGGATAAGCTGCTCGGAGAGCAACAAATAAAATTAACACGATAAACAATAATGCACGCGGTCAAATGAAATGATAAATCGTCGTGTTACAGAGCCGCTCGCGTTTATTGGCTTTGTTCGTATTTTCCGTTTAAATGCACATTCATTTTATTCACAGATTCGGAGTGAATTGTGGACGAATTAACATAATTGAGTCTTTCGGATAAAAAATAAAACGCGTAATTGGTAAACATTAAGTTATTTTTTGGGTGTCGCCGGTCGAGCGTGATTATGTTTCCGACCGAGTGGGTTGTTAACGGCATACATAAAACAATTTAGTAACATTTAAGTCACGAGGAACGCTATTGAACATGCTGTGAGCTCGAGGTCTAAATAACAATTTCGTCGACATTAAGTTCCTTTGCCTGTGTAAATAGGGGCCGCCTACACGAATGTGATTTAAAATGTAGTCGGTAAGAGGATTGGAACGCCACGCTTGCAGTCGCTCACGTAACTGGTGCAATGAAGAGGAGAAGTTGTTGCGGAGGCGGCGCAGTCGATAACAGCGCTACACCGCAAATTGCACTTTCATTCCACTCCACTGTTTGCTGTAGCGTTCGCGGGAAATTTCCTCCGAACTTTTGTTACACTCTAACAACTTTTTTAGCTTGGATTTTCTCAATTCAAATGTTCCTCTACGCTTGCTATAAATAACATTGTGTGCACTCGACTACTTGCGTAGCTCGCATTTTACAATGTGTTAACAGTGTTTAATCTTAGACCGTAAAAGTTTTTCAATGCAATATTACTGATTTAAGACTTCGAGGACGGACGTTGTCGAACAAACGCTATCATGCATCTGGGTTAAGTCAGTTACCATTTTGCCTATACATTGATGTAACGTTAACATTTAAGTTCGCGATTGTCAAAGCTGATTAATCATTATTTTGAACCCGGCGCACACAGCCCGCACAAGTATCTACTGGAGCGATAACCATCTAACTTCGTGACTGGCTGTATTCAAACATTCGTAATTGCGAATTTCCTAAATGCTAATAGAGCGAATCAAAAGGTCATCGGTTAATTCGTTTCGCATGTTGCATGCACAACCGCTGGCAAATATTAAGAGAAAATAACAATCAGTTTAATGATGTGCACTCACAGACGGTTCAATGGGTCATTTAGGAGTTCTCTTGTATAACCGTTTGGAGTGAAACGTTTAATGGATACCGAGCACGAAGAATTTTACAAAGTTTAAATAAGCCATTTGGTTTCATGCGGTTTATTTACAATATACATTTAGGACGTTATGCATTTCCATCTGTTTTTACGACTGCTTTTATTTTGGAATTTAAACGAGTGATGACAGCTTTATATTTAATGGGGTTGATTTAAATAAAGGTTCACGTTTCAGTGACGCGAATTTCAACTCAACATAAAGAAGAGACAGAGAGCATTAGCGCTCGGTAAATTCACACCCCAAATACAGAGTGGTGCTTCAATAAATGTATAATGCGGCAAGTGACAATAAAGAGCAGAATATCACCACAGTCGAGGGAGTAGCGGCGAGGTAGGTCTTCAAAACTTTATGACAAGCTTTAAATTCACTGTGTATTTTGACCCGAGACCGTCCAGTCCGCGCGTGTTTACATGCTGTGATATGTGCTTGTGTTGCGTGTTACTTTACTGCTGTCATGATCCCCTATGCGATATCGCGACGAAACGTAAATAAACGTATGTCGATGTGTAGTAACCGAGGCGGGCAGTGACGCGGACAAGCCGCGCCGCAGCCGCCGCGACGCGCCGTATTACCGCAAATTACATTTTCATTCGCCACCCGCGCCCGCCTCCGCACACTGCTCTGGAATTTAAATATCGTGGACTCTGGCCTCGATACCTCAGTGATTTTAGCATTTAAACAATGCAGGATCGAATAACTTTAAACAATGGTTGAATCAACAGTTTAGGTGGAGCTCGTCTTTTATTATATGCGTCTTCATAAATATTAGCGCATCCATTCATTTTATAATAAATAAGTGATAAATAAACATTTTGTAGCTTTTTTGGGAAGTTAATGTATTTTACGATTTCATATTTAATGTCCATGATATTTGAAATTAAGATCACAGTGCCGCGCCGCTATCGATTGTTTATTGTGGGTGGAAACATTTATATTTATTGTAAAACTGTTTTGATTAAAAAGCGCACTACCAAGCTTGCCCAATCATTAAATTAAATCAAACGAACAAATTACAACCCTATTTTTCTACAAAATGTACCCATTTTCAATAGTGCCGAAACATTTTAAAGCTACATCTATTAAATACATGAAATCATAGATATTTTTAAATAATTAAGGTCGTCAAAAACATTTACGATCAACGTGAAACAATTCTAGAATGACATTTAGGTATTCATTAAAGTAAATAAAAGTGAAATTGCCGTTACATAAAAAACATATGGATAGTTAAATAGTGAAGTCGTGATGAAATTAGCGGAAGTTATTGTTCATAATTATACGCAACCACGCGTGGGTCAGAATTAATTGTTCATAATTCTGCACACTTTCTGCAATGTTTATGCATGTCGCTCTCACAGCCGAAATAATGATCGTGACGAATGCCCGTCTTCATTAAGAACGTATAGTCACGTCCGATGAACATGTAATCTCTTGACATAAATATTTATTCATTTGAATTAAAAAGTCAATGCGTTTTGTCCGTCGACACCGAATTATAGGTGAATACGATCATACCTCGCAATCAGTGTTCAGCCATCGTGACTCCTCGTTAGAAAGGTCCCATATTACCCACTGTGCAGTGCACTCTACCGTAGAAAAGATTCCGCTTGACAATTACGAGATTTAATTAGAGAACGTCACCCTCGCTCCGTTGAAATGTCGACAAAGGGTTTCAGATTGAAACGGTTTTTCTTATTGACATTACGAGCCGAACAGACTTGTCCGCATCTGCATCTCGTATATCTGCACCGCTACGGACGGCGGAATAAAAAGCGGGCGTACAAAAGGGCCGCAAAATACGTACTTTTGCGAGCTCTCCACAAAAGATATAGTACGGTTTGTCATTAAGGAGTTCATCCCCGCGCGAGAAATAAAAGAGGAACGTCGGGTTTCGGGGTGAGCGGGAGGGTCGTGGGGGGGCGCTAATGGCTCCGACACTCATCCGCTAATGCCGCGGGTGACTCCTCTTTTTGCGCGATTTTCACGTGGTTTAGTCGCTGGAGCTTTTAATCTGAAGCTGCATCTTGCCGCTGACGCTCCATTTGTTCTCCTATCTTCGCGTTACGTAAGCGGTATACACTTAATTTTATAAAGATGTTCTTCAGACAAAGGTCAGATTGATAATTAAATATCACCGATTCAGAATATTTCGACATTAAAGATTCATATAAAAATGTTATTATTAAATGTGTCAGACAATTTACTCCAAATCTTCCGTAGATAGTATGAATGAGGACTAAAACGATAGACAAGACGAATAATAGAATCATCATCATCATCAGCCCATTTAAGTCCCCACTGCATGGGGCACGGGCCTCCCTCAATCACATGAGGGGAAATTGCCATACTCACCACGCTTGGCAGACGGGTTGGCGAGGGTTTTGATATAAATGCAGAGTTTTCCTTCTCTGGGTGCTGATGATCATGCCAGCAGCTTTACCTTAGACGCCTTTTACGAGTAAGAGTGTAAGTCTCACTTCGGTAAGAGTGAGAGTGGCCTATTCTACTCTGCCGAGGACCACACGGCATACCTAAATGTTATTAAATTAATATCAAATACCTAATAGTAATCTAAAGATACTTCAAACTTCAACATTTTATTTGCAAAAACTAAGTGTACATGCATATACTGTTAACATAGAACGAATAACACCTGCACCTGCTTTATAAATATTAATTATTGTATTTCCTTTTCAGTCTATTGTAGCAATCAATTCAGTTAATAACTGGAGCTTAAAGAAAAGCAACAAGAAAAACCAATTATTTTTATAAAAAATGCGCACAATGAAATAGTTAAGTCAAGAAGTCAAGTGGATAGATTATTTAAAGTGTGATTAATTTCTTAGAGAAAACATTGCGATAACTTTAATTGCACTAATTACTCTTAAATTGAATAAATAACACTTATGCGGGTAAATGCACGTTTCAGGTGCTCTAATTATAATAAAAGACAGAGATGGTCCCAACAAAGCGAAGGTGCAGAGTGATATAGTAGTAAGTGGCAGTTTTAAGCAAGATGGAGGACGGGGGAGTCGCAGTCCCCGGCGCATCGTGACCTAGATGCGGCCACACCGTTTGCTGTCTGCCTTAGGGAGGAAGTACACAGACGTGCTTTTTTGCAAAGCGCAGGATCCAGGTCGTACACGATAATGCACCATATATCACCATAATGGTGTATAATGATTTTGTGCATCGTTGGGATGGCAGGAAATGATATATTATTTGAAAACAGCTCGAATCCGTAATTTATAGAACTATTCGTAGTGAATTGGAAATGAGGCGAAGATATCAATTTAGCACAGATAACGTAATTTACATATGGTAAACAAGTATTTTAATAAGGTTCAACAGATAATAATTTAAATAACATGCAATTTAAGATATAGCAGACGTAGTACCTTTTAAATGGGGGCTATCGCGTGTGAAATATCCGCTAGATGGCGTGCTGTGAACCGAGGTCCAACTTCAAAATCATTGGTTGATTTATTCGTTAATTGACGTCTAGAAATAGCCAATCACCTTGTAGATGGAATTCAGGCCTATAGTAGGCCATCTTGCGGATTTTCGCAATTGACTGCCTCGGTAGCGCAGTTTAATATTAAATACGTCCTTTGTAGAATCCTCGCACATATTTAGATTTAAGAAAAGGTTTCTTATTTATTTATAAATTAAAAGCAGCAACTCGCGTAACTCAAGATTTGACATTAGAAGTTGATAGTTTTTATAAAACTTAATAAAACCGTCTTTAATAGCATCTCAAATCAAAAGCACAAAATAGATCAAGTGCGAAAAACGAGTTTATCATTGAATTGTTCCAAAGCTAAGTTTCCCTGATGGTGGATTCAAGGTGAAACGCTGAAACTTGAAACCCAAGTTTTCTCGATGTATAATAAAAAAAACTCATATATGGCACCCCTTAGAAAGATTGTGAGTATTGCAACCGACACGCTAAAAGCATTAGCGGGAGCGGGTGACGCCCGAGTCTAACTTACCTCCTTGAAATTACTTGACGCTTCTGAGAGCACGGCACTCATGCCACGAGGTAAGCATAAATAAAGTACTGCATAACTTTAATAAGAGCACCTTTTTGTTCGTTCACTGCATAAAAACTGCACTTGAATTTGTAAACACTGAACTGGTATTGTTCAGTATTTACCGAACATTTGAGAAATGTTGAGAAACAAAGGTTCAAAGCTCACGCAAGCATGGCCAAACAGTTCTAAAAGCGGCTTAATAGTTGTTAACTAAAGTGGCTACAAATTGCCAAACTAACAGTTGTGTCGCAACTCCGGGCCTACTACGTGTACAAAATTTAGACAAAACTGGATCTGCGGCACGCTCGGTTGGATCTTTAGCAGTACACGCTCATACTCGACAAAATACAACAGTAAAGTAACACTAATAACAGCCCACATTCATAATGGGATACGAAACACACCGCCTACGCTTACAATGCCCGTATTCACCAAAGTCTCCAGCCCTCTGGCGGTCGCGCAATACAAGATGTGCTGCGAAGTTCTACAACATAAGGCACCGACACGTGTAAACCTCGCTTTTTCAGGGCTAAATCGGAGATGGTTTACTGTTTTTTATCTGTCGGTGACCCGGGTGTGACCTGCCCTCCCGGGTTTCATCCGGGCAACTTCAGCGCGGTTTTGCAAACGGACGGGCCCCACCGCATTTCTACTGCGGTTTCGGCCTTCATTATTGGCTCCCACCAACTCTTTTATGAATTATTTATGCATGCCGCGTTCTGCTTATCTTCCCCGCAGCGCTCGTGAAGTTTCCACTTTATTAAACAAAACAGTCTCCTATCGAGGCCCGCTATTGTATTGAAAGCGACGTCGCTCTTATGGCGTGGCAATAAATAATTCCTCCAGCGAAATGGCAGTCGAGTCGATAAATGGGCTATTATTGCAGCAGACAGAGCCAACATTATCATCGATTCGTATCGCATTCGCGGGCAATAATTGTTTAAACATAGCCTGCCGTGGAACATTAGTGGCTGGCGCATCGATAATGCAGATAGCGATGTCGACGCTCCTCGTTAGCTTTCTAATTGCCACCTACCCGCGGCGAGCAAAACAACCGGGGCCGCCGACGCACGCCTTCGACAACCAACATCCCGGCTGAAATATTTAAATACTAAACAGCGGTTGACGGTCCAGCTACGTGAAGACAATATAATTGTTGTTGCTTAAAATAATTGCTAACGTCAATACTCATTATAATATTTATAAGCAGGAGCGGGTCGGGAGGGGCGTGTCGTTAATATTCATTATAAACAAATGGATATAATTACTGGGCAAGAACAAGTTGATTCGAGAGCCGTCGAGTGGGTGTGTAGTGGGAGACACGTCGTTATCTCGATATC
Source organism: Marasmia exigua (assembly GCA_019059595.1). NCBI lineage: Eukaryota > Metazoa > Arthropoda > Insecta > Lepidoptera > Crambidae > Marasmia > Marasmia exigua. The sequence goes on along the minus strand of CM032475.1, from coordinate 10,217,119 downwards.
GAGTATCGCGCAGCCGGTGCCGGTGTCACCTCGTAATCAGATTGTAATTGCGCGATCAAGAGTCGGCTATGCTCGAATAACCACCACCTGTCAATTTAAACCTCGTTACTTCGGTACACTCTATAAATAAATTCGTACCGTATTACGGTCTCTCCTGCATTTAAAGATGTGGTTATTCATTTACCTCTCGAATTTAGAATGCAAATAGTACAATTTATATGGATAACTCATTAATAGTTGCAAGAAAGGAATAGTGAAACAGATTAATTATTAACTTAATTAATATTCAAGTGTACAGGATGTAATGTATGTTTAGCCATTACCATTTATAATGGGTGTCTGATCAAATGTTAGTTAGTATTCACTTAAGTGACCACCGAGCAGCGATCAGACGCTCCGATAATTTATAATCGGCGTCGGCTTGTAGCGCGGTCGGAACAAGCCCACGACATCTCGGGGCACCGGTCACGTAAGTAGTTAAGCCTCGCTATGATGCCTATCTGTTGGAGTTGTCGAAGTTATAAATTGACTCGACGCCGCGGGATCACGTCCCGATTGACGGATTAGAGGCGACATATCACGAGCGGCCTGACATACGGGCCCATAATAGGCGCAACCCGAAGGATTTGAGTGGGGCGATGTTGACTCGAATGTTTCTCGCCAAACAAAGAGCCAGCTTCCTAGCTACCCTTGTTTGTTTAGGTCCACGCCAAACGTTTATTGCCCTTTGTGTATCTTACCTCTCGCTAAAGCGTGAAGCCTTTTTGACTCGGCACTTTTTACGAGAGCGCTTATAAGCGTGTTGATTACTCGACACCCGAAAACAACGCCGTCAGATATTTATACAAGGAAGTCGAGATACGTCGATTTACATTTACATTATAATCGTGACTGTTCAAAAGTAAAAGCTGCAAACAAACGAATGGAGTGCGGTATAAGTGTATATGTGTACTCAGCGGGTGAGGAGAAACCTCGGCGCTTACGTGATAATAAAACACAAACAAGTTTCTCGTACATGAATTGACCAATTTGTAGACAGCAGATAGTTTCACAGGCGGTTTCTATAGACGAATCAATCATAGGCTGCATGCGGGAGCGTTTTTTTGCCGTCATTAACGAGGCGCTGGTAATGGACTCGCGCATCCGTCGCGGGCGCCGCTGCCACGCCCCGCCACAATCTGCTCAAACACAGCCAACAGCGCCGTTCGGTTGTATTATAGCGGACTAATTAGCGCCATTAATACACTCGTAATTTATGTTGTTACGAAGTTCCGTTTCTATAAACCGAAAGGTTCCGAATAGATCGTTTTAACATTCGTGTACGCATCAAATTATTCGCGGTTGGCTGCGTGCCCATTATTTTTAATTTCGAAACGGCGATTATCCGCATGCTATAGTGTGTTATTATCACGCCTCATATCAGCAGGTTATTTGGAATAACAACATTAAAGCTGCGATATAGGTTTACTCGTAAAATCATTTATCTTCCAACAATCTCTTTAAGATACAACATGATTTTTGGATTGTGCTCCTCTGACATGATTTCGAGTTTATCAAGGATTTGGTACAAAAATTGATTAGACTGATAACGGAAAATTCGGAGTATGTTAAGCGATAAAATAACTGCACTTATATATTATTTTATGTAAGATGAATAGCTGGTTTTAAAAATAGAAGTTTTATCGGAATCCTGTAAATTTATAACGATGAAAATCCTACACCGAGTGGTTTTATACGCACCAAATGATTTACGAAATTGGAATATGAGTTAGTACCTATTATCCGTTCACTTGAACTTGTCTAAGCGTACATTAAGAAATATCAATTACAAACACAAAAGGGACTATGTAAGTCATACAAGTTTTTTGTTATCAAATACCAGTTTGTTAGTCAAGTCACTTGTAACAAAAAACAAATAAATTCCAATGAGGTCTGCATACTTCGCAAGATAAAATCAATCAACGCAACATCAAATTGAAACATGTTGGTCTGAAGGACAAACGATGCGATATTGTGTGTATGTAGGACATTCGGCGCTGTGTACACAGAAGCGGGTGCGCTGTTCCCGTGACGTCCTGGGAGGCAGTGTTGCTCTCAGAATTTTGGGTACTTTGATATTTAAAATTGCTATTTTAACCTTTATAGCACTATTTTGCGTCATGGGTACAGGACAGCCCAGCGGATTAGTAAGTTTAAGTGGCAGTAGGCGGGCACATAGCACAACAAACTGGTGGCCGCTGGGGCAAAAATGGTTGCGGAATAAAGATCAATAGCGAAGCATGCCCACCCATGATATGGATGAACATTATCAGAGTCGCAGGATCTCGCTGAATGCTGGCCTCCTGCGACCGTACACTCTGAAAGGCAATGGGAGAGGCCTATGTTGAGCAGTGGATGTCTCTAGGCTGAGCTGATGATGTTAATGAAAAAATTAATTTATGATCATTCATTTATACACAATTTCTGATGAAAAGCTCTCTTTCACATGATTTCTAGTGTCCAGTGACCATTTTTTTTGCTTTTATTAATACCATATTTAGTACTTTTTTAGCGTCAGGTTGACCAAAATAAGGATTTTTGTAAATTCTTAATCTAGCAGCCCCTTTCAACGGCACCCAGCACCAATTCATGATATGAAGGTGGCAACACTGCAGGGAGGTAGGCGAGGCGAGGAGCGTGCGTTATTTACGGAGCCCGTTTGCGCTGCTGTTTGCCATCTCGTTGTGTCCGATGCAGCCCAGGGTTAGCGCAAATCCTTACTATCGCTCCTCTTCAGAACAGAGAAGATAACGAATTTATTTAGCCCGATCGAAAACACCGCTCCAGCTCTGCAAACGGAGCCAGACTTGATTCTGGAGCTTCAATCTGTTTGAGTCTTATTTATATAGGCTCTTCGTAACTACGAGTAGTCTTATCGTAGATTCTACGTGTAGCATGTAATGAAATGTAGTCTGTTGAGTGTATATTACGGATAAGGATATATATCATACTAAGATTCAAGATTGATATTGATATATGTAATCCACTAATCATGTTTTGAGGAGATGCGTCTTGCTTGTAATTTACCCGTAGGTACGTGATGCGTGGAGATGATGTCAAGTCAACATAACTTTAATCCCGCTCGAGAAAAAGAGAATGAGAGGACGCCCGCCTTCGACATGAACCAGTGTGATGAGTGAGACTTGTCGAAAAGACAACCTACAGGCCCCGACAGAATGTCCTGGCTGGAAAGAACAAGAAAGAAGATTAAGTTAATTTAAACAATCTGAATTTTCCACTTTATATGCCAAAGTTATGACCATAAGATACGTATTTCTTGTTCTATTTTATTAGTCAAAGGATGTAGACAACATGATGTGTTTCATACACTTTTTTAATTTTACAGCTTCACCCTTTTCGTAAAGTAGGACTTACTCGTTGTGACATACGGTGATTTAAATATTGGACAACAACAGGCAGAAGTAGGTATGGCGGCTGTAGCTCGGCTCGGGTCGCGGACACAGAGCAAGGGTTGGTGTACACAGTCTGTGTTTACGCAGCCTGTTTGCGCTCAATGCTTATTGTGAGCGGCCGGGCCCATGTGTGCGCCGGAATATTGTTTAATTTGTTAGATATGCCGTGCGGAAAACTCGCAAGCGCAATTTTATGCCGCTTACTCTTTGTTCGTCGACGGCTATGAGTGCCGACGTAAATCAACTATAATGTGAACATTTGGTTCATGCTTCTCGCTTTTCGTAGATAGGGGTTTAAAATTGTAACTTAGGCAAGCTCGGCAACAAACGGTTACCCTTTCTCTCTATGATATAAAATTAATGAACTAGTTAGTCGAGTTCTCCCCGTTTAACACATCATACGTGTTTAAGTATTATACGGAGTATAATTAGTTCTCCCACTTTTTGAATAGTAAATTAAAGGAAACTTTTAGAAAAGTATTTCTCTGCTGCGCGGTGTGGAGGCAACCATTGTGGCCACTTAATGAACAAAGTTCAAAAGATCGAGTGTAAATTTCGTCTACAATTTCGCACGTTGAAAACTAAGCACAAAGTAGTTGTAGAACAAATTGAACAAAACAGTGTAGTATTTCGTGCGGGTAAGCGAGCTCGGGTGTGGGAGACGCCGCGCGCGCGGTCAGCGGCGACCGCGACCGCGCGCTGCGGCCTGCGGTCAGCGGTGAGCCGCGCCGCAGCCCGCCCCACCCTAACTAAGGAACGACTCGCTAAATTCTATTTCGCTTTTTGGGTGGGACATGTTCATTTTGATTAATTACAAAAAAAATGTGATAAAAGAAGGGGTAGGTACGTTATAGGGCCATACATTATAATAATAATAAATTCATACAACATTTTATACATTGACCTCATTCCGTACTACGCAACTTTGCTTAAGTTATGTTACGGATATTAGTAAATAGAGGAATTACAAATATATTTACTTAACCTATAATTCACTCAGATACTGAAGAAACCTAGATACTGTATTCATCATACGAATGTTTGTCCAGGGTAGGGATCGAACCCATTTGTCGTATGAGGCAGGTCAATATATGTATATACATTTAAAAAAGAATGACATGGGAGATTAAGAAAAAATCCTGCATGTTACACATATATTAGTTTCTGAAACGGGTAACCATGAGCCAGTTGGTCTGGTTCTCTTGTTAAAGTGTTACAAAGGCCAGACGGCAGTCGCTTCATTGTCATTACCAAACTCCCCAAATTCTGAATCATGGTCTAAGCGTAACCTGGGCTCCACAGCGGCGGCTTTGGTTGTCACTTGGTTTGGTTTGGTTGAATCACACACCGAGAGAGAAGAGATGAGAAACAAAAAGGTTCTAATTGGATTTAAACAGATTAGTCGAACAGGAAGGAGGTATTGTTTTGACAAGCTGAAAGCTTCCAAAACTGCAAAAAAAATGTTCTTTAACACCTTATCGTAGTCCACGAGGAGAGATGAGATGAGATGAGATGAGGTAAGATGAGATGAGACGAGAACAGCTGGAATATATGTGGAGATATTCATGAGGCTTAGTAGATCTCGAAATAATTTCGTAATGGAATTTGAAATGAGTTGTTCATCAACTGATCCATCACATCAAAAACCAACTTTAAAATTAAAATATAAGCTGAGATTATAAATCGAAATAAGAAACAGCATGGAGTCATTAAAATTTAGAAAAGGTAAATAAAATAATTGATTACAATAAAATATACTGTAAATTTAAAACGTGGTAACACTGATTGCTAATTTATTATATCATTAGCAAACCCGTTTAGGTGTAGCTAACATGTTAGGTTAAATAATGGCTTGTTAAAAAATAGTGAAAACAAACACGTTTCCTAGCCGATGGAGAGCGATTTGTCCGCGGTTGAATTAGTAATTAGCTAGTGAGCCACGTAGCGTGCAGCTCGAATAGCCCAAGACATTTTCGGAATGCGCAAGATGCTTTCGGGAAGCGGGCTGTGATTTCGAAAAGAGCAGAAGGGCGTTTCCGGAAAGCTGATCACGATTTTGGAAAGGGCACTACGATTGAATAAGTGTGCCTAGTTTTGGAAAAGCACTTCATGTGATTCACTCCATGTGATTGGTTTGTAGTATAGGCGGCCTTGTCTCTTCAAATATATTACATCAAAACACAATATATAAATATAATAGGGTTTTGATATAAATGCAGAGTTCTCCTTCTCTGGGTGCTGATGATCGTGCCAGCAGCTTTGCCTTAGTCGCCTTTTACGACACCTCGGTAAGAGTGAGGGTGGCCTATTCTACTCTGCCGGGGACCACACGGCCAACCCGTCTGCCAAGCGTGGTGAGTATGGCAACTACCCCTCAAGTGATTGAGGGAGGCCCGTGCCCCAGCAGTGGGGACTTAAATGGGCTATGATGATGATGATGACAATAGCTAGGTGTTTGCAAAATGCACAATAAAATCTGCATTCAAAACAATAAATGGGATTCGCCAGAACACCAATTTTACACGCTTACCGCGAAAACAATATTCAATTACAAGAACGTTATTGTATTACATTGGTCGAGCAGACTTATTTGTCAAAACCTATAAAGTGACAATTAACTATTAATTAACAAACAGCTAGTGAGTATTAAAACTAACCGAATCACGCGGTTGAAACGAATAAATTTCCAACAATTAATTAATTGGCTAGCAATTATTAACTATGTCCACGTTGTGTAGTATTAAACGCAATTAATTCGACCTGTTGAATCGCTGTCGCTACAAAAACAATGGACTAGCGAGAGATTGCAAAACCCGATTACTAACAATAATTAGCGATTGCAATATTATAACGATTTAATCTGATTGATTTTTTGCGTTGTTGTGTTATAAGACTTGTTAAATATTATCAGTAATAATTCCAATTAGAAATATGAGATATGAATGTTTAAAACATATATTCCAAACACCAATACGCTGTACATTCTGAACACTGCCGGGTTTTAATAGTATAGAAATTAACTGTCATATATACGAAAATCCCTCATGCGCTTATGCAGCATGCAGCTTAATATGTTACAGACTGTATAATGAACGACGATTCATTTTCCATTGATAAGTTTTCAATAATTATAAGAATATTCCCACGGACAGTTTGGGAATACATACACATTAAAAAAGGAAATTAATTAATCTAAACTACAACGTCGCACATTTCAATCAATCATGACTGGTTTGAACTATGTAAAAGCAAGCAATCGCCAAAGTTCCCAGCGCGGCGGTGGCGGCGTCAGACATTGATTAAACAGACGTGACATAAAGGTACCCGGCTGTATTATAGTAATGTGTGAGTGGTGTCGAAGTGCTGACAAGTTTGTCGAGTCAGTGAGTAGACAAGTTGCGAGCACCGTTGTATCCGGGCGATAACGATCGCTTCAGGAAACACCTGGGAACGACTGACGCGAAATATCGCAAGCGACGACAAAAGCCCTACTCAACTTTCTTCAACAATGAGAGGTTGCTGCTTAGTAATAATAACAGTTACTCAGACCCTGCCAGTCAAAAGAAAAACAGGGTTATTAGAAGCGGTTGTATGTAAAAGATAACAATTTCTAGCGAAGAAGCAGTGAATAAGATTGTCAGAGAAAAATTTGAAGAATGTAATAATCATGTAGATATGAAAACCTATATTTTTAAAGATGCTATTTCTTAATAGGACAATGAAATTGTATTGCTTCTCTAGAAAATGTGAAATCATCTAATTTCCATTTACATAAAACCAAAACCAATGTTTATTTTCGTCTAATTAGCAGAGAACACCAAATAGTTAACTCGCAGGTCAACATAGTACCGCTTAAATATGTAATTTGTATGTGGATGGAAGCTATTCTAGCGCGCATTAATACTAATATCCCCCATTAAGCCAGTCGACTGTTATATACAATTCAACATGCCACTGGCATTGTTAATCTATTCGTTATTGTGCGCTAGCACCATGACGACTGAACAATTTCGTTATTTTGTTATTAATTCCTTTTGATATCCCCCTAAAAATCTGAGAGCCCTTCGAATGTTTTAATATCTGTGAGCGCAGTGACAGTGCTCCCCTGCAATATGGGCCATTATGGGAAAGGGAAGCTTTATACTTGAGCAACCCGGCGTCAAAATGTCGTGAGCAATAAACTGCGCGAATAGCGGAGATTATAACGACTAGAGATGACACACAATAATTATTGACGACGGTTGTCGTTATTGCATGCCGAGAATAAACTTGGACAATATTGCCCACAAAAGTTTTACGATTAGAGAGATAATAGCCGTAAGATGAAGAAGTTAGTTTATGGCGAGGCTTTTACGGACACATACATTTATGGGCTTAAACATTTGAAGCTTGAGTGACATTGTGCTTGTTCTATAGGTGTTTAAAAGGACAAAATATTGCTTTTTATTTTGCATTCGTTTGAGTGCGCGATATTTTTTAAGCTAATACAATGCCTTTAACACACATTCGATTAAGCCGAATGAATCGTGCTCGGCCATAAATTAATGACAGTACATTTAACGTATTATAGGCGGAATCCTTTCGGTGGATCCTTTTGGTATGACACTGTGTGGGTCGTAAAGCGCACTTCAATGGGTGACAAAGTGTATCGCGGCGGGAGTGTCAGGTGGCGGCTGGTAGGGTCGCGCCACCCCCCGTATTTGTACTAACCCCTTTACCCTGTTTACATTGTTTCCCTCTACTCGCATAGAATACCGCCGTCGTACAACTGTTACCGTATTCGTTATATTATAATGCTACAGAGATTTAATGATACTATCTATGATAATGTTGTTCGCAATACTGTGATATATAACAGTATGGGTTTCTTCAATGACCATTTTTTAAGGCCTGCATTTATGAACTGTTAAATTATTTTTTTTAAGTATTCGTGTTATTTGCTTTTAGATGCAAGGTTTTAAACCAATAGAAAATAAATTCGCAAAGATACATCTCAAACTTAAGGTGATATTTAAAGACTAAGAAATCTCAGGTTTTCAATAATATCAAAAAGGCGAACTGTTGTAACTTCTGTTCGAGAGTAGTACTTTATAAATAAGTGAGAAAAGTTTCGTGTTGACATAGTTACATGCCTTCGTTAATTCAGTGCAGCGCTCGGCGCAAATGCCTATACCGCTTTTTAAAATTCTTACACCATCCTCACTGCAGTTTTACGGGCTATTACTGTGAATGGAGAATGAATGAGTCATAGGCGTGTAGTTTACGACTCGAATAGAAATCGTCTGTTTTAAATGAAGAGTCAAGGAGCGGACAAGACGTCCATTATTCATGAGGGCGTTTCACGCGCGACTGCCGGCGGACGAGTCCAGGCCCGCATCTAGAACTGTTTCCAAATCAATATCCGTGTCTCAATCAGTGCAATTAAGGCGGCCCGAGCGGGGGCCGCATTCAGTGTAATTAGTTTCTCGCGGCGAGGGGCGATAAATAAGCGAGTAGAAGTAGAATAACGTTAAACGAGCGGGGAGCGCCCCAGGGACTTGTGACTTCGCTACAGGACGTGTTACTTAATTGTATTCCTATTAGGCGAATATTCCTCCAAGATAAAGGTGCATAAACATACACAGCTGAATTCAAATAGGTAAAGAAATAATAATTCAAATGACCATTGTGTGTAGATTCATAAAATAGGCACACATCCATAAGCGTATACGATGATAGCGTGATTTGCAATTTAGGTCACAATCTCTGCAGACAAACTACTTTATTTTTGGACTTCAAATAACAATAAGACAAGAATAGTAGTTTTTTAGGTATGTTTGACAAAATTCAGGGAGCACTTATTAAATTTATAGGACAACAAGTTATCAAATCGTGAAATGTCTTGACGTGAAACATGCGTAGTATAAGATAGCGAGAGTAAAAGTGGTAAAAGGTTTGATATCTTCAAACCTTAACCTTATGCGCCGCGAAACGAGCGCGGGGCGAACATCACATATTATTACGTTGTTTCATTACGCGGTTTAGGCACGCAATAAAACTGTGTTTATTAGTCACGAGTGTTCACGGCCGCATTACACGGGATAACTTAGCGCGCACGAATACTGAATCGTTAAATTGTTCAACGTCACTAATAAAACGTTGCGTCGAGCCTAACATATCAGCCGGGCTTAAACACGACATCGCGTAAAATATTTACACTACACCTTAATATACTAATGCGACATGTGTGCGGCAAAATTAATTCGACGTTGCAGTTTGGGACAGGCTGTATACGGAATTTAATAAAGCGCGGGGCGAGTACGCCCCATTTTTTCACATCCCTCGGCTTCGCAGGACCGAATTTGAAAACACAATTAGACTTAATACAGAGGTGATTGTTGACGGGCGAGGGTCGCATGCGAGGGGTTACGGCAAATCCTTTAATTTGGCTCCCCGATCAAATAATAAAGCGGAGGGGCAGCGAGAGAGCGATATCGCGTTTAGCGGTTTTATTGCAAGCGCCATCTGCCGACGCGCCCGATGGAGAGATAATTTCGCTTTTAAAGCGGGGGAGGCGAGTCAATACAGCGTTCGTTTAGACAATTGACAAGGCTGTAGATGCGCCGATAGCGGCCCTAACCACCTGCATGTTGTTAACACTCGACACGAGTAACTCGATAAGGCACACAGTCGCGACAACGCCACATTATTGCACCGATGAACTTTACAAACGGTCGAACGCGCCAATTAGTCATGCAATCGTGTTTTTGCAATGTATAACATCTGGTTGTTGGTGAGCATTATCGTAAACATGTTGAAGAAAAATTCATACAAACAAATCGAAAATTGCTTCTATATCCGCTTATGCGTAAAAAAGATTATGAGAAGTCGTTAAGACGGATTAACCCTGGTTAGTTAAGTACTTTGTGATTAAAATAATCTGCCGGAATTATGTTTAAAATTTGTTTATAATGACTTAATAACAAATAACATTTGTAATCAATTAGCGTTGATAAATTGTAGTAGGTAAAATTAATTGGTATACGTGAGACCTTCCACATTGACGTGATGCGTCACGTAAGTGCATAGACCCTAATAAACAGCGGGCATTTCTGTAGGGAAAGCAAACAGGATTAGGGCCGGTGCACAATCCCCTGTTTCATTATGGACAGCGGGTAAGCGGATCGGGCGCGTGCAGTGTTTTTATCAACAACACTCGTGTGAACGCACCCTAACACATGCACCGCCCCGTGGGTAACCACAATTAGCGTTTTCATGAGATAATCCATAAATTAAACTATAATTCAGATTACGACCACAAAATCTGTTAGGAAAATGTTTACATAGGTAATGTTTTATTTTACAGCAGAGAATATTTACTCGTAAAAATTGTATTTAATTGAGATGATTTGTGTAGATGATGTAATGATGAGGAATTATAACTTTTTAGATCGTTGTTAGGGAATGATACTCGTCTATATGGATTTTGTTTTCAATTGAATCAAAAATATATTGTAACATTTACAACTAGAGCAGACAGTCACAAAAACGACACTGAACCAATCCCATAAAATCCTTTTACAAAAAAGAAAGAATCGTAAAATGGCATTGCTTTTCACGAACGAGATCTAAATACGGGGTTACATTACACGAAACCGGGGAATGTCCTCAAAAGGCTGTCGCCATGGTGACTCGATGCGTGCGTATGAATAATTCGAGTGCTCATCGGGGCGCGGGTTCCGTGCACGGAATCGCAATAACCCCCAAATGATTAAATTATACGGCCCCGCGCAGACCGAAGTGCCAGAGGTTTTTTCCACCCCACTATTATTCTAATTGGCGTGTACGTGATACCATTACTGGGTATACTTTCTACATCTGAACTGTGTAGGCGGACGTTTGATTAGTTTGTTTAATATTTAAAAACAAAACTTCTCATTTAAAATCCTGTCGTCGGATTGTGAACATAAGGGTTAGCAAGGTTTGAAATCAATGCGAATTTAGCACCACATAGCTTTCGATAAAATAAATAGGTACAAATATACTTGCCCGGTCAAGTGAATGTAGTGTACCTACCGTGTTAGTGACACAGCAATAACACAGCGTGTATTTTCAACGTAGCATTATGTCCGTGTCATTGATATTTCATAACAAGCGAGTGTAGGGGGGGTGGCGCGCACCGACCGCGCCGAGTACAGGGTGCTGCTCGTAAACCTCGACAAAGTATTGTATCGACGCCCGCCCACTCACGACTACACAACCCTATTGTCTTCCAGCATTCGTGACACTTCATAAAACCACTCCACCGACATAATTTATTGCTCTTCAACCGCTGTCGACTCCCATCCGACGTTTTATCAACGTTTGTCATCGATTTAATTACGATCGCAGCGGAGATAAGCACGACGTCAAAGGGCAACTCTAAATACGGAAACCGTTGCAATAATCGGCAGCGTGAAAGTCAGCTCGGGCGTGAATAATACCACGAAGCTCAGAACAATAAGTCTCCGTGTCGATACAGCAACACAAAGACGAAACAATCAATTCACGGCATAAGTAGGTGCGATTCGGCACGGTCTCACTACGTTCTGGCCCCGCGACTAACAAAAGAAAATCTAAGCAATTAGTCGTCGTCAGAAAGAGCGGAAAACGCGCGTTAGACGCGGTCACGGCAACAACGCCTCGGTCACGACGCCCGCGCCGCGACGAAACCGACCTTATCGACGCCTACATCGATCCACTTACTGAACGCGGCGCTCCAGCGACGAGACAGATCCACCGCGACCTTCAAGTGTAACAAGTTCAATGACAATTTGATATAAAAAAGAAAAGCAAATCGACATTTTCCAGTCTAAAAATTTTTATCAATCTCATTTCATTGAGTGTTTAAGAGACGATTGTCACGCAGACGAGTCAGACATGATGATGGAAATACAAAAAAATATAAAAACATTACTTGTTATTCCATTACGCTCGCATGCAACAATATAAAGCTCAACAAAGTCGGAGGGGCAGTATTCTGGTTCTCGCTCGACTGAGCGTGTTAAGTGCTAATGTAATAATCCATTACAATGAAGCGCGGCAGTGTACGCTAAATAGCGCATTCAAGCATTGAGCCGGGAGCCGCCATCTGTCCGCCGCAGCGGCAAACAATACGACCCTACCTAATCACCCTCTCTGCTAGTTTGCCAGACCCTAAACAAATATTGCTCCTCGCCGGCGGCTTTGCGATATTATAAGAGAACTTCCAAAGTATCATCCGCGCCGAGTTTATCGCCAATTTAATCTTCAACTCTCTTTCTTACCGTTTTGTTTGCATAATGCAGACGTGTTCCGATTTACAATTCTTTCAATTCAACATTACATTGTAATTCAAATAGACTACCCATTAATTGAGTCTATAGCATCCTTGAGATATCGATAGTACGCGAGGGAAATTAATAAACGATCGAGGCACAAACACATGTTTCGTATTAAAAATCCACGTGAGAAATTATTAATGTGTGAAACGAATGAGTGTTTCTTATTAGACCGTTGGAGCGTTTTAAATTGATTTTGGTTCCGTTTTGAGGACGTGTTAAAGGCGAGTTATTATTAAAAGTGGGGTTCGGCTGGCAGGCGGGTCGGCGAGCGTAAAATCAACAGATTACTGAGGAACCCCGCGCCTCGGGGACCCTCGCGCCCCACGGGCCAGGGACCCCTGCGCATAATATCCATTCGTTGTGATATCTATTGTTCAACTGCGGTTAGGGCTGTCTACAAATACAAATAACCACATGCCACATCATAAAATGCATCGATGTTGCGTGCGTAATATTATTCATAACTTTCTTCTATTCTTTTTAGGTATTGTGGTACATTATGATATCATTACGATGACGTGTTTAAAAATATCTAATCGACTCACGCTGTATCGCCTGTCTTATCCGTATCTTTTGATTTAAATTGAGTCAGCAATTAATGGTCATCTTCAATCATTTTGTTATTCATCGCCATGTTAATACCTTATAAAATATTTTAGTTTCCATTTTTCTACAGATAAAGCATTCCCTTTCAAATGATTTTAAAACGGCAGGATGTATTTGAAATCCGGCAGCCCTATGCTTACCCTCTTGTGATTTCTACTAAGCGCCAGTAACTCGCAAAGATAGTCTCCATTTGAGTCACACGCATTATTTAGGGGAGAGTCTGTTCAAAGCTGCTCCCCCAGCAATATTTCCATCATAATGTATTGAAATAAACGCCATCACAATATTACTCCGACGTAGCGGCTCAGATTGTAGGACAAATTATTATTTTCCCCATCCATTTTGGGGAGAGGAGTCCAGAAATTTTGCGAGCTAAAACAATTTAGCGAAACGTTTCGTTAAAATTAAAAACCGAAATGTCAACAATGCGGTTTGACCCCGCCAGCCGCCCGCGCCCCGGGCCCGTTGTCAAACAACGGAATCCAACAAACAGGCGCGCGGAGCAATAACACGTTTTTTACTTTTACAACATTTCCCCGTGCGCCAATCCGCTCTACCGCTAATAAAACACAGCTATTTTTCTCCACTTCGTCACATATTTTGAAAACCGCCGCGCCGCCGGAATGTGGACACATTACACTAATTTAAATGTCTATCATCATAATTAAATTTTAGACGCATTATTCTAATTGAGTTCGCGCTATAAAATGTGACAATCAAAAAGTAATAATAATAAGGTACATACCTGCTTGTGCATTTCCACATTGAGGCCATACGACATTTCATAGTACTGAAACATAAACGACACGCATTAGTTGATTCGATTACGATATTATGTGTGAAAATGTAGTTCGGCGTGTGTGACACGGAAAGGTTTTGGCACAGATTGGCTTCCTCAAATTATAGAAGGCGAGTGACCAAACATCCGCAGCAGCTCAGCTTGGAAGCGCGCCAGAAGTGTTTCCGACACATAAAAATTCTCAGAGAAAATTTCCTCCCGAGCGTATTAAAATAAATTGCGAACGATTTGGCAACACTTAATCGTGATTCATATCTGAATGGGGCGAACATTCAGGGATTAAAGCATGCCAAAATACACTATACATTACTCTGACAAATGCACGCTTGTTATTGTAAGAAACGCTAAGCTGGCTACAATGTGTTTCTGAGCTGCGTTGAATAGACTGATTAGCCAAAGTAGTTTTATTCAGCTCGACGGCTTAGAGACAAAGCAAATAGGCCTTACGAGGTAACTATGACACGCTTAATTCATAATATCAACATAATACCTACAACTACGACTACAAGGTCTTTTGACTCTGCACCGTAATCTAAAATCAAACAATGACATGGTGCATCAAATTGGATAAATTAGACAAACCCGTCCGTGTGACATCAGCATATGGGCGTCCAACAATAATGGCCCAGCTTTATTGATATTTTACACGCCACAGCAATGAATGTAGCGTTCGATAAACATCTCCATTCAACCGATAAATTAATCTCTCCCCCGAATGACTCCCTCTCATAAATTGATAATAATGGTGAAGCTACGCATTGAAAAGTTACTAGAAATAAATACTCACCATAACATAATGCCTTTGTATTTCGATTTTTTCACTAGCCAGTTTTTCACATTCTAATTTTAAACTGGAACAAAGAGAAAACACATTACAATATCTAGTATGTAAATCGTGAAGTGTATGTGCGAATAATCAAGCAACTTCAATTTAACCAATGTAATATTAAAGTAGGTGACTCTCAGCTTGACATCCCGGTTGCGTCCAAAGCGGCAGCTTTGCAGCCTGGGGTACGCACGCTCCAGGTAACTAGGATTTGGTGAGCTTGGTAATTACAATAAAGCGACTGCCGTCTGACCTTCGCGAAGCCAGATCAGACCAACTGGGTTACGGTTACACGTTCAGAATAATTACTTCAACGGTTTGAGAAACAACCCGAGACGAGCAGGTCTCCTCACGATGTTTTCCCTCACCGAAATATGCATATAGATTTGCAAAATGTAATGGTACATACTCGAATTAGAACCTTACGACCTTTCGTTCAGAAAGTACATTTTCTTGTACACCGAGATACGATTGAAGTAGGTGACTAAGCAATTAAGGTAGAGTGTTAATGTATATGTCTACTTAAAACGTTTCACGGCGAGAGTTAATGACGTAGAGATAATTAGTAAGTGTATGTGTACCATTTCAATAACTAAATATCCCACGCACTCTACGTTCTATTTAAGGAGCACTTGTAGTATTAATAAAGATAAGCAGTTTATAACAAACAGACCATTATAGCGCTTACCGTCAGTGGTAGGTCAGACCTGTTATGGTTAGATTCTTATCGTCCAAGACCGTTCGGTTTCATTTCAACATTATTACTTTATTACCATTTATTACCTACTTCTCAGCGATCATGCTTTCAACATGAAATTACTTACATACCTAGTTAAACAACAGTTATTGCATTTACATATTTTACAGCATCATTTAGCTTTTAAAACTTTAATTCCCAAGGTTGTAAAATACATCACGAACTACCTTTGCGCTTGCAGTTTGAAGTGCAACCTTTTTATTTTTTTACCTCAACTCTTTAGATAGGTATTCAAACAAAAGCAGTTGTTACTTTTTCAAGAGATAACAAAAGAGGTCAGAAAGCTGGCAACATAAAAAAGGGCTGTGTTCATCGGGCCAGGTAGGGGATTATTCCCCTGATTCCCAGGGACAACCCGGATCCTAGATGATCTCTTTTTATCTTCTTTATTTCGTATCAGAGATTTACTAACATTTTTTACGTAGGTATTTAATACATTGTGCTTTATAATATGTTAGTGATGTTGGACTAGCTCTGGGGTTATCTTAATGCTCGCGATTATTTTGTCTGATAACAATAATTACAATAATAAAAGGATTTGATAAGTACCTATCACTGTTCGAAATATTTTATAAAAGGTGCAACATATAAAGATGGGATTGAGGATAGAAATAATACTTACTGGATTTCTATTTTAAGGTGTCGGGTATGGAGGGCACTAGCGACGGCAATCGATTTTAATTTTTAGCTACTAATCCGGATTTACTTTAAACAACCTCTCGGCAAACACTTATATTATTTAATAAATAACCATGCACAAATGTTGGGTTCGTTTTTGTACGCGTTGGACCCAACATTTTTGCGTGGTTATTTAATAAATAGTATAAGTGTTTGCCGAGAGGTTGTAACCCCGAATTTTTTAAAACAGATCCGGTTTAGTAGCTAAAAATTAAAATCGATTAGCGTCGCTAGTGTGCCCTACCCATCACCTTAAATTAACTTTTAGGCCATTTTGATAGCAAGTGAAAAAAAATGGATAAAAAAATAATTAAATACTTTTTGCATGTTTGGATTAATAAAATATGTATGTAGTATGTACCTACATAATACTTTTGTGACGTTACAGTGTGTTTTCATTGATTTTTTAAGTAACGTCACAAAATGATTGTACTTATGTTTTCTTCAATTACCAATAGGTACGGTCAGCATCAAAAGTAGCTTTACACTTTAGTACCATGTCAAAGTAACTGTTCTGCCTTTTATAGACAGTTTCTAAGGGGTATGTAAAAAATGTTACTTCGACATGGTACTAATGTGTTAAGCTACTTTTGATGCTGACCGTACTAATTTCGCGATCGTGAAAATTATTAGAATATGAATATTCATAACAGTTTACATAACATTAAGAAAAATACTGTATACTTTTTTAGAATGTAGGTAATTAATTGTTTCTTAATCTAGAAAATTAACTTACTTATGATATTGTGCTTGAAGAAAGTTGAACTCCTCTTTGATCCGATCACATGATTCGCCTACTGTAAACTTAATTGGTTGCCCGGGCTGTGGTGGTCCCTGTAAACAAAAATTGATTATTAACACAAAGTTAACTGGGTCGTTCTTCTTTTTTATCGACAATGGGCCAAACTACTAAGGACGGGCTCATTGTCGATAAAAAAGAAGAACGACCCAACTCAGTTTACACCAAAATTACACCGTTAACCGCTTTTATTTCTATGACTCATCGTTACGTTTGTCTGTCTGCTATAGTTCTTATTACTGTAATACACGCTAATCGCGAATAATTAGACCTAGGAATAAATGTAGGCTATAACCTTATTAGCTTGAGCTATAACTTGACGTGCAACATTTCAAAATTAAGCGCCTACCACACAGCTCATCAATCTCAGTCTTGGCATAAAAACATTCCTATCACGAAACAAAAATTACACGCATCCCAAATTACCATAATACAAATTATCCTTTAATGACCATAATTCGGTGTGAGCCTCGATTAATGAAAAAAAAAAACGTCGACCGCTCGCCTCTTAACACAAAAATAAAGTAACGTGAACACGCGAGCATGTAATAATAAAGTAAAAAAAACTAACTTCATAATAAGAAGCACGAAAATAAAAATAAAGCAAGGGACACAACAACACACGGTCGCCGGGAGGCCGACGGCAAAAAATAAATAACCGCCGCTCGGAGCCGGCGCGAGGAACAAACGGACTTTAAAAATAATAAAAGGAGCGTAAATAAAAGCGTAAAAGGAACTGGCGCGGCGTGTAGACGTTGTAAATGGAGCTGCGGACAATCGGGCTCGGGAAAAATGTGGCCGGGAATTTAGTGAATGTAACCACCGAAGAGATAGCCTTGCGGTCGCGCGCCTCGACACCGATGTCTCTCACTGTAATGGTTGATCGCACTTAATAACGTAATAGGTACCGGTAACCGCAGGTGAGTCTGGTGTTATGTTACAATTTATAAAGCTTAATTACATAAAGTCTTTCACTAACGTTTATGTTGGGGTCATCATAATCAACACTGGATAAGACAATAAAGATATAAATTTACCATTACAACTAAAGACGATTATCTCTAAATTGAAAAAAACTTTAAATAAACAAGCTGATTCAAACTAGAGTTTAAAGAAATAAAAAACCTATTACAAGTGTGAACCGACTCGGGCAATTACTTATTCATGTTCAAGTCTTCCGATCGCCGGATAATAAAAAGCAAATTGAAAGTTACAGACTAATGTATTTGGAAGGCAAGAGCAAAACGATACTGACAGTAGCGGCCCGAGGCGGGCGCGACGACCGCTCGCGTGTGGCATGCATGACGCTGTGTCGCGATGTGCACCCACCTTAAGACGCGTTTTTGTAGCGCAGATGGCGTTTCCAAGATTTTACTTAGTGTTATTTGCGCTTTTAACTTTACATAGTACTTTATTATGTCACATTATTTTTCTGTGCTGAGAACGGAACGTAAAAGCTGCAGAAGAGTGAGTTGGTTAATGGGCACACTTTAAGAAGAATTTACAACACGGTTTTAATTAATATATCGTAGTTAAAAAATAAAACAACGTAAAATATCTTTTAATATAAATTAATTGTGGGGTAGAAAACAAAAACGTCTGTTTTTGTTTGGTTAGTAACCTACCAAGATTTTTAAAGTAAACTTTAACTTTTTCAACTTTCCAGATTAGTTTTATCTAACAAAACCAAATGTAAGATCTACTTCGCCATTTTGAATAGCATTCCTAGCTAGCTAGAATAAATGTTAAAGCAAAATCTTACTTGAATAAACATTAAAAAGAGCTTTTGTGAAAATTTCATGTACACGAGCCCTAACAACCGCAGGCGTGATCCATTCATCGGGGTATTTTATTTTATCTGCGTCAATATGTTATGGGCCGGTTTAATTATTTGTTTTATTCGCTTTATCTCGGCTTATCTGCGGCCGCTAATGCGGACCGCATGTTATTCCACTCTCCACAGACTTTATAGGTACGAATAAGTGTTTTATGACCACGATTAAGTCAATATAAAATAAAACTACAAATCGACTGATTTCAATACACCGTCATAATTTGTACAACACGCGGATGTTTCATTGTGTTTTGCATAGATAACGTATGCTTCTTATTCTTCGCTATACAGCCACCTTCTCGCCTGACATAATCTCTCTACTTAGCTTTAAATTCAATAGGCCCAACTTTGAATCAATCACAAAAGAAACGAAAATAATCCACGGCAATAATAGACTGAGTAAACGTTCCCCTCGACGGAAAAAAGATTCCCATAAATTATCGCCGAAAAGGTCAAATTAAAATACAATGAACAGTTTTTGAGTGGTAGTATTGTGTAGAGGGCCCGGATGAAAGGCCCGCATCCAACGTGCACCGGCGACCACTCACAAAAACAAAACTAAACAGAATGCGTTTAAACGGATATAAAAAGAAATATACGTGTTCTTATTTCAAATTATTGAATAAAAGTCCGTCTGCCCACGTCTACCTGCCTGGAGATTTGATTTTATTGGAATTTGGATTTAGAACACTGAATGGATTCTGCTGAAATTTCTTTTTAATTTAATGACGTCTGTATTGGGAGCCTTTATGGGGAATAAATACTTTTTTGCTTTTTAAAATCACTTCGTTCAAAGATTATAGTAATTAATGTATAACAATATTAGATACCTATTTAAGTAGATACGCCTGGTAACGCACGTTACCAGAATGTTTACAAGACTTCGTGAAAACTGTGAAAAGTGAATCGATGTCAACTGTTTATTAGTAATATTAGAGGCTTGCCAGTTCCACAGAGTACACACAAGTTCAGCGGCTCGGCAAACATCTAAACACCATTCGCACTTACAAACCAAACAAGCATAGACAAATATTTGAACATCGAGATTGGCTTTGCACCATAACGCCGTAACGTTCAACTGACTCGAAGTAATTTCTACCCTAATGTGATCGTACTATGAACCATAAAAGCTAAGACTTTCCTAGTTTTACAACGCTGTGAGTTCGAAGAATACAAAAAATGTTAGTAAACTAATATGGTAGCTAAGGGATTTGAAAGCCGATTTTGTTTTCTTAGAAATATGACTCCACGAACTGGCCAGTGCCTGATGTCCTTTGTCAAATAAAAAAAATCTGCGAAAATTAATGGCCAACTTTATTGGCAACTAAGTTATTTAGACAAATCTTTGTCAAATTAGGTTTCATGTAAATAAAGACAAAGAAGAAAATAAAAGAAAACTGTTAGCTTATAAGTGCCAAAGATTTTTTCCCAAGCAGTTCCGAGCGGATTGGTGCTGCTGTGGTCTTTCTTTCGGACATTCTACACCGCATTCTCCACTTCATCATCTTAACAGCCACAACACAGATGTAATGGCGATGTGGTCGTCAGACATTGCCATTTCAGCTTAGCTACAAGTTTGATATCCGTGAATTGACTATGTTCTCTGAGCCACGATGTTTCAGAGGAACAGTTTCTCTATTGCCTGTCTATTTCTCCTTTTTCCATAATAGATGAGATATTGGAACATATTTCTTCAATAGACTATCATTATTGTTCGCGCTAGGTAATATATGTCTATCAAAGATACAGCACACTTTTATTCAGGCAGTTACATAATTATTGACAGCCACACGTTAGGTATCTGTCATGTATAGTCGTCCCAGGGTTACTTGGCACCTGGAATAAGTCGGAACAAATGCTGTTTTGTACAATTTTCCCTTGTTGTATAACGCCCCCTGTCAATGTCATTGAAGTGCCTTCTGATCGTGGTCGCACTATAACTACAACGATATTCACAAACTAAGTAGAAGATAATATTATGTCGATATTTAACTAAATGTGTGAGAGTAAGGTGAGAGTCGATTGAACAAATTTGATTTAGATGGGTACTTTAGAGTGTGCCATCTCGAGCCACTACGGCACAGGTGTGATGTGCAAGATGACACGCGAAAGCATCTTGATGACGAGCAACTGTGTGCGTACTCCAAATGCCGTGTTTGTGCTGATAGCGTATCTCCACGGGAATTATTTTACGTGAATATTGACTCAAGGCACTACACTTATCATACTTGATAATCCCACTTGACGAAATATCTTTTATTTGATAGTCGAGATAAACGTATCTGGTAATCATTGAGGACGGTAACGTTGATTTTTATTTATTTTAGGAAAGTCAGCGCCAAAAAAAACCACCTTCAAAAACCACGAACTAAAAAATGTTAAATAAATTTTATAATAACAGTACACTCGAGAAAAGGTGTTACCGAAGTTGGCGCCCAAGACTATCTTGTAATACCTACTTCATTAAATTATTCAACAGGGATTAGGCGCCGACTTCAATAACACCTTTTCTCGAGTGTGGGTACTGTTATTATAAAATGTTATTTAAAGTGTATGAAGTGTTAAAAATGTTATTTTACATTTTTTAGATCGTGGTTTTTGAAAGCGGTTTTTTTTCGTAAGTACAATAATTTTTTCATGCTTCTTGTGTTTAATTTTTCGGTATACCTATGACTGGCTCACTCCCCCCCTTTTATGCCCACAAAGATATTTTGACTGCATGGGGAAATTAGATATATTATAGTTCATCCACCTACTAGTTAAAGTTTGTTCTAATTTGTTAGCCGATATTTAGGTATGTCAGTGAATGATCGAAACAGCAATATCAATTTGTAGATCGTTTATAATTCTTTATCCACTGAAATGAATGCTGAAATTGACATTTAACTTTAAATTGCCTGTGCCCAATTTTAACAGTGATATTATGCATACGGTCGGCAACCATTTCTCACGAAGCGGACAGAGATATTGCAAGAATATCAATCAACGACTATTAAATTGAGTAGGCGTATTTTCGGTAGAGATAAATGCACGCGTCACGAGGCGTAAACGCGGATATTCAATATTGGAAGTGGAACGACTTAATCAGCCCACACCAATTTAATGGACTTAAATAATAGAGTTTATTTCTTAATTTTACACGATAAAGCACCTAACGTGTTTGAAGAAGCCGAGGGCTGAGTGACGCGGCTGTTGTTTGTCCGCAGCGGTATTTGTGGCGGTATTTCCATCAGGCTAATATTGACCGAGTAGGATGCGACACGGATTTTAAGCAAACAACATACAAATAGGCTTTGAACGAACATCCCTTCTTTCCGCCGGTTCGTCATAGACACTGGAGACAGTTAAGCCATAAAATTTTATTTTATTTACTTAGTCTGATACAACTATGTTTACCTAAGGAATAACTAATTTACAAACGTACAATGGGTAAGTGTACATAATAAATTAGGTACATACCAACAAGGTATCGAGGTAGGTATGTGAACCGTGAATATTTACATACTAGAGTGTAATGTCATCATTCAGATAAAATTAATTAAAAACAAGGTAAGATCACTTTAGAATGTGTTTGCGAAAGTATAGTAGGTACGTAGGTACTTACCTAGGTAACCTGTAAGTACGAATTCAATGAGAAGATATTAAATGTAATCTCCATTTAAAACTTATTAGGTCTTCTTATCTAAGTGAGGTTGTATATTAGTTACATGACGTGGGATTTTTACATACGTAGATATTATTATAAGGAGTTATAAGGCATACCAATTATGTATGTACAAACATCTACACGTAGATGTTAATATGTAAAAAAATATGTTAATTATGCAAAATAGCGGCCTCGACTTTTTGTTCGTTTACATTCATGAGCAATTTTGATGAATCAGACATAAACAAAGTAATCAACAAAGTTGGTAGGTTGGTTCTTATTGCATTTGACTTCGTAAAGATTTTGGCTATGGTTCATTTTCTGAAAGCCTACTCTGAAAACGAATTCACGGCCTTCTCTTTCGCGTGAATTAGTTTTCAGGATAAGCCCCCTGATTTCCTAGTTACTTAGGTACCTAGGTCACAGATTATTTGGCCGAGGTACGCTACTGAATGAGATTATCAGTATAGGTTGTCTATTTATTTTATGTCAGTTACTTGAAAAGTCAAGTAGACACCTAGCTAAGATAAAATTTTTCGTCACACAAAAATTTCAAAAAAGGAGTTAAATTCTTTTTATTTTATGATCGATGTAGATATGCTTAATCTTCCAGATAAGTAGTCTAAGGACTGGTCTACGTGTATTTATTATTGTACGCCAAAACGGTAATAGTAAAGCAATAAATGATATTTGATTAGAAAAAAATATTTTTAGTGTATGATCCATAACAAAGGGTTATCAGTTTATCACAGAAAATCCCGCCGTAATTGATTTTTAAACTGCGGTTAGTTGTCTCCGTCGGAAAACGCAGCGACAGATGCACTGCGGCCTGCGGTTAACTGCCTCCACTCGCCCGCATATTAAATTCACTTTTTGTAACGTAAAAATAAAGCTCAATTTTGTAATGTTGCTCGTTGTTATTGCAAGCTGGACACATGGTCAGTTTTGTTCAATAAATTCAGCATCAAGATTTTAAGGATAGAGTTGGTTGGTACGTAGGTAACAATTTTGTGCGTAGTGGAGCTTGTCAAGGGGAAATTGTCCCTTTGATTTAGAATATGATAAAGTCCTTTGCACACAATTTCACGGGTAATTGAGTATTTGACAATGATCCGCGCCGGAGCTCAGCCTCAGCTCTCCGGCCCGCGCTGCGGGGGGGCTGTATACAGTTCTCTCGCATTTGTTTGCAAGTGTCACTCAGCTGTAAATAATTTCTTTTACGCTTTATTATATACGTTCTTTTGTCTGACATCTCTTTGTTAACACGGTAATGGTTAACTTTCCACGGAGATACTAAAAACTATTTGTTTTAAATGTATTTGACTATTCGGTGTGAGAAGTCATAGAATAGATTAGAGATAAGACAAAGCGAGCGGCGACACTTTCCCCACGCTTTCTTGCCGTGTTGTGAGGAGACAGCAAGATAGACTGTGGTGACGGGTGATATACTAGATGTATCTAAAGGTTATCTAGATGTATGGGCATGTGTCGCTCACCGGATGCCTGGCGGCCGCCACGGCAGCGGCGGCGGCTGCGGCGTTCATTGCGCCCGCGCTTGGATACATCCCAACGTTAAACAAACGCGGTCATCGTCTGGAACACTACAAGTAAAACAAAACAGGGCACAGCACACACTCCACTCAATTCACAAAACAAAACACTAAAGACGCACGTACTCCCGCGACCAGTCACACGCGATTCACTTGAAAACGCAACACACGTCCACCACGCACTGACGCTCGAAGCGAACTGGCATGGCGCGCGCGACGGGGGAACCGCCCCCCTCACCCTATCTCCTCGTGGCTCGTATCCTCCGACCCCTCGCATACCTCTGCCTGCCATACATATTTTCTCCACTCGAATTTTTCGTCGACTATCTTCATGTTTGAGGAATACTTTAGGCGAATCGGAGATATACGCTCTAATAGATACGTATTATTTGGGGATTTTCCTAGGGGTGCGGGTGGGGTGTCGGTGTCAAGGTTCTCGCGATCTCGCCTTTTGCATTCAGGTAGTAGGACTTCCTCAATTTGTTATTATATTATTGAAAAATTAATTTGAAATTGGGTGGGTGGTGGTAATAACAATATCACACAGGTAGTCAATTTGTAAAAGTGCTGCAAAAAGGACCAAGTGCTGTCACTTTACACGTTGGTACTTATTTTATTTAAAATGTTGAATGGGTACTTACCTAGTAACCTGCCGACCAACTCCCTGATAAACTCATTTAATTTGGTAAACTAAAGTTTCTTGCATACATTGATGTCTTGTCAGTTGTCTCTTTCGAAACTGTTTTCATACTTACCTACTTACTTATTTGTTAGAGAACATAGCTGAGTACTTAGGTATGAATAATATCTGAATTATCTTCTTACAATCCTGCTATATTACTATCTAATATTACTTAAGTATAAACACGACAGTTTGTGAAGATTTCTGTAAGTTCTTACCTAAGTATGTATGGTGGTTACTCGTTCACCCAATAATTACTAAATGCTTTTTCATGAAACTTCACAATAATACAATAATTCTATCACCACGTGGGTGAAATAAGTCTGCCTTGGGGAACTAAAGCTAGGTACTGTTACACATGCTCATTTGTAGCATGCTCATATTTAGCACTGTCCATAAGGCACTGTCCATATTTGCTATCAATAAGCATGCTATTACCCATACCCATTTTAGCATGCTTAAAAAGAAACAAACCTGTTTACACGTGCTAAAGCCCTCCGCCACACTCCCCCTTCCACCCGCACTACAGGTAGCATTGCTTAAAAATCGACCGGCGTGCGATTTTTAAGCATGCTCTAAATTAGCATGCTTATTTTGGGGTTCGATCCCCCAGTACAAACATTTGTGTGCATGAACATGTCTGTTTGTATTAGTCAAGGTGTTCCCTATGTATTATAAGTATGTATCTACAAAAGAAAATTATTATACATATATATTTGTAATCCCACTGTTGATTCTCATATCCGTAACACAGGTGCTTGAGCTACCTATCTCGGAGCCAGATCAATGTATGTGATGTTGTGAAATATTTATTTATTTATTTGTAGCACGTCCGTCCACATGTGCTACTCGTACTAAGTAGTACTTGCTCAAAAGTAGCATGCTTTAAGGTTAAGGTACTACTTTGCTCAAAAGTACCTTAATGATAACGGGGTACTCATACTAGATACTATGAAGTAGGTAAGAGACGCGGTGATGCCTACATATTATAGTCAGTCCAGATATCCTAGACCAAGAAGGTGATAGTTTATACTATAACCTTCTTGTCCTAGACCACTTTATCCAGAGTAGATATAATGTCACAGGTACATAATATGTACCGATCAGGATCAAACAAGCAATTAGCAATCAATTTCGACCTGTCAAAGTAGGTCGGTATATATCGAGCAATATCTGAATAGGTACAGGTATATCTAGTTAATAATGTGCTATCGGTAACCTAGGTAAATAAAATCGTGGTTAATTTATTATTCCGCCTACGAGTTGCAGTTACCGGTAATTGATACACTATTAAAAATAAGGCCTCGCTATTAAATACCTAGATTTAATTATCAGGCAAAGCAGTTCGGACTTTAGCTTTATCACATGATAAAGGATTAATTAATGATTATTATTGGTAATTACAAAATCCGCAGTCCCGCAGGGCCAGTTGCTAAAGTAATAATCATTGACCAACACTACTATAGAGTATCTAGCTACTACATATTATTACAATAAAAAATTGAGGCAATATCAAATATGTACGAACATATTCTGCTCTCAAACTAAGGTAATTTATTTTTATGTGATAGGTGGCAGACGAGCCAACGGATCATCTGATTGCTGCCGACCTTAAACATTCGCAAAACCAGTGGAATCACAATTCACAAGTGCGCTGACAAACTTTAAACCCTTAGATTGGGCCTCCAGTACCCTCATACACGCAGCGAAACACAGCACCGTCGCTGCTTTGCGCTGGTTTGCTGGTGAGACCGTGGTATCACTCCGGTCGAGCCGGCCCATTCATGCCAAAGCGTGGCACTCCCACGGTTAATTAATTCCCTTGTAAAGTTACAAGGTGCAAGGGAATTAAGTGTGTACACCCTTGTACACACTTAATACATACTCGGTTTCATCAATGAATAACGCTAGGTGTTCAAAAAAATCATCGCGTGTTCAGTCGGGATTCAAACCCACATCTTTCACGTTATGGGTGGTCTACCAATTGAACTACTGAATAGTAGAACAGCCACCCGGAACGTGGAAGATTTCGTTTCTAATCCCGCATGACTGAACATCCAATGAATTTAAGTGCGTAATAAATTGCAAAAAATGCTATTACAAAAATAATAATACCACTAAAGCAACAATTTAATAAAATATCTTGTACTTATGGTAAACTAAGACCCGTGTTAAGTAATCTAAGGTGACAAAAGTTGGGCGTTTGAAGCTATTCGCGGCAGAATGAAGATAATAACGTTTGCGGTTAATTCGGTAATCCGCGCGGCAGTTGCCAGTAATTGATAGGTATATTACCGGCCGCCGCGATCGGCCAACTTCGCGCGCCCTATTAAACCGTCTAAATAGGGTTGCCAATGCCATACAGTCTCCCCCGTGCAGTGGCGTGACACGGACAGACTGCCCCCTAGCTACGCACTGCACATGCTTCTCTAGTTTTACCATTGACCTAATTCTAAACTATATACATATATCTTACAAAAGAGCAACACAAATACTCATTGACTTAAACGAAAATTAATGGAAAACGATGGGTTCGGATCCGAGCATGCACCTCTGGTTTTTCAAATCTATGTGCGTATTTTTACCATTAGCTCGGCGGTGAGGGAAAACCACGTGAGGAAACCTGCACAATACGGATAGTTTCTGATACGTGTAACCAAGATTCAATACTAAATACATTTATTGCATTCCACAGTGTGTTCAGTTGGTCTGTTCTCCTGTTAAAAGGTTGTGAAGGTCAGAAGACAGTCGCTTCAATTTGTAATTACTAGACTTCCCAAATCAAGAATCATCATGGTTCAAGCAAACCCCAAGTTCCAGAGCGACAGCTACTAGGAACGCAACTAGGAATTACACGCTAAGATGAGATGGGAGATCATTGACTTAAATATCTACATTACGACTAGACACTGAACAAGGAGGTCTACGGTTCCGCAGACCTCTGCAAATGGCCCTGTGGTCGGTTGTGCTCCTGCGCACGACTGTGCGTTCGGTGCTGCTACTTAAGTACCAGCCGGGTCCGGTCTCCCCCGACGCGCCTGGGTCGGGTGGTAAATTGGAGGTGAGTGACTTCGATCACCACCCGACAGGCCAACGGCTGCTTATTAGATCTATATTCGTTCTGTCCACCCATGTAACCTAGGCCTAGGGCCGGGGCTCGACGCTGCAATTGGGCTCATTTTAAATTGCACCGAGTCTTTTTTATTGCCCTTGGTTCACTGTAGGCCCTCACGGTTTGTGGGCAGGAAAGATCTCCTTCTTGTGGCCTTTTATTAGTCTAGACCCGGAACCCAGTCTAGCTTCACCTAGGGTTAGCCCATCCAGATTGTGAGTGCATTTTGACGTGGACCCAACCAAGTGGAGTGTCCTTTGGCCACATTGCCCGAAACATCCATTTTGTAGGCCTGCGCTGCATCTCCACAGCCAATGGAATGCGGCGGCAGGCTTCGATTTCCTGCTTAACGAATCGTCCAGCGGAGTTGCTCGTGCGGGCGGTTTCAGGACGGGCGGTCAAGTCTCCCAGCGGCCGAGTGTGCATAAGGAGACGCTGAACACGTCGATGTTGTCTCCGTATGAGCTGGCTTTCATTCTCACTGGATAACCAAGAAAATAGACACTGACCAAACATAAGTGCTCATCAGACCAATGTTTGTCCTAGAGTGGGAATGTTTCCCTGTGTTACCAGGCAGGGTCAGTACTCAATGCGCCATCATCGGGCTAAACAATGTTGATGCGAACCTTCGTTTCCTCCAATCCCTTTTGGTAGCGATACGCGTACTAACGATAACTTACTCACACGTTTTATAGCCGAATATAATATAGCTTATTTTTTATTTGTATTGAAGGAATCTGTTTAATATTTTGTTTGACTCTGCAGTATGGATACAGATAAACTCTTTGATAAAACAGAAAACTACAAACGGCTTTCTTGTCTTTCTAGTTAATATTTTGACATCCAATATGTGTACCGACATATATCTAGATGACACTAAAGGACGTGAGAAACCCATAAATCAGCGTAGTTAATCGTTGTTTTTTCTTATAAATGTGTTGCACCAACTATCCAACTATCAGATCTGTTTGGTGATAACGTTTTGATTGATATCTGCCCAGCAATAAAATCTAGTAAGTGTAGGTACGAGTAGTATAACAGTTCGTGATGGAGCCCGAGGCTACCACGTTCTTAGAGATTCGATTGTGGGATGGATGTCCGGAAAATGGGATCTTATTAAAATTTAAGTAGAGGTTTTTGTAGACATAGAAGATCACTTCGGTGGCTACTAAATTTTTTATATAATATTTCACACTCATTTTATGAATACGATCTATATTAGATGACTCGTTTGGATCAGTGGTAGTGAACGCTGCCTCTGATGCAAGGGTTGCGGGATCGATCCCCGTACAGTACAAACATTTTTGTACATGAACATGTCTGTCATGTTTGTATTGGTCTGGGTGTTTTCTATGTATTGTAAGTATTTTTTTACAAAAGAAAAGCATTAAATGTATGTATTTGTAATCCCACTGTTAATCCTTATATCCGTAACACAGACGCTTAAGCTACCTATTTCGGAGTCAGATCAATGTATGTGATTTTTGTTTATTATTTAAATACCTTATTCATTAAGTGAGTGTTTGAATCTGGCTTGATACATATTATTTTGTCAATAATTTATTAGTGATTATTCGCGGATTCTAAAATTATCTTTTAAACTTTTGATAGATAGAAATGGTTCAATAGAAAAAAAGTCTTCTAAAGCGTGGATGCGATTCTGAAGGTATGATACAATCTTTATTGTACACAAATAAAGACTATTTAGTCTGTAATAATAAAGCAGATTTATTTTTATTTCCTTTTAGGTAGGAACGAACAGCCTCACATCAGTGTACTGTGCGGATAAAGAATGGGATCGGAAATGGCGGCGCTTCAATATCAATTAGGGAAATTAGATAGATTGTGGTAACCTGATGTATAGCTGTCTGTACCAAGTGTACACATAGTTGTTATTGGTAATGTCTATTATTGATACCTTTTGTGTACAAGACTGGTATCTGTGAAACCCGAAATAGGTTTTTATATAAAACCTGTGGACAACCCTAAATTAAGTGTACCTAAATAGCTCTCGCGTCCGTGTTCAATCTATTTACTATCTTGTACTAAGATAATTGCACTTGGTTCCGACAATTCATGGCCTGTAATTAGAAGAGCCGCAAGTACTTTTTTATGGCTAAAGTACTTTGTGTTATACGAGACACTTGTAACTCTGTGATCTTTAAAGTGTCAATCATATGTGAGGAGTTGTTGCGTCATCGTCGTCATTACTTTGACATCTTATTTGGCTTTACTTGATATCTTTTGCTGTTTTAAAAAATGATTATGATATCTTAAAATGATTTATTACCCTATAGCACCTACATACAAGTATTCAATGTTCTCTGGGGTAAATACTTGTACACTTGTAAATTAAAACACTTACGAGTTGGCAGCGCACTTGTTACTCCACTGGTGTCGCGGGTGTCCATGGGCGACGGCAATCACTTACCATCAGGTGATCCGTCTGCTGGTCTTCCACCTATGACATACAAAAAAGCAATATGGATTATTCAAGCATTTAAAGTGAATCGATCCCAATGCACAAATTTATTGTTAGCAAGTTATTATTTAGCTTGATAATGGTAAGATTTTTCTGTTAAAAGTTTAACATAACGTATCATAATGAATTAACTGGCTGAATATAATTTTATCGCACACAACATTCATTTACATCAAAATAATCTTGTATTTATTTTGACTGTTTAAATAGGTATTTATCGAAGTGTCGATATCTGGGCAGATTAAAAATGCACCAGAAACATTGTAAAAATATTTTCATGTTTGCGAGCTTAAAATGTTCCGAAGTTAACAAGTTGTAGGTAAGTCACGAACGACGTGTGTGGTGACGATAAAAGTGACCATATCTTGCTGGGGCTAATATTGACCTATTGATTAACACGCCAGAAGCATCCGGTATACGCCGAGCTGTTTATATCATTATTTATTAAACCAGTAGCTCGATCTTATTATTTCAACCTAAAATGTTATCATTCATTTGTTTATATCACTCGCTACTTGTACTTACGCTAATCGAATTATACATTCACTTACATCATTTATCAATAAGTTAGGTACACGTGGTCGACGCATACATAATTAGACAAGTTTTATAAATGTTTTGTACGAGAACACATGTACTTTACATGTAAACCTAATTTTGAACGAAATTCAAGTTTCCTAAACTCAGCCTTATTTATTTAACAAGTTATGATGTCTCTTCATTTTTTTAGTTTAATAAACAAACAAAGTAAAATGAAAAATTTATTAAATAAATATAAATAAAATAATTAAAAAGGTAGGTACTGCGTCTATTTAGATGTCAAGATGCTAAGGAAGGAGGTTGTTTTTGATAGCCAACGCTGAGTAGGTACCTATCTAATTTCTTCTAAAATTTCAATGTAATTAAATAATTTTCAATGTAAACTTACAAAGCATCCACATAAAAAAATAATAGGAGCGAACTGTCATTCTTAATCAACTTAATATAAACAGTCTTGTGCAACTGGAGCGAAATATATGAGAATGCCTCTGTATATTAATTGGCTTTAATTTTGATGCCGCTACAAGTGCACAAAATGCAAAAATAACCTTGCAAGCCGTTAATGAATCCATTGTAAGCACTTATTATTAGCTTACAATGGCGTATCGTGGCCATTACTTGGACAAAAAGTTAATGTTTAAAACATTTTTCTTTATAAGTAAGCGTCTGTATTACGCTTATAGGGCGTGTGCACTGTTTTATGTTTATTCAATGCGTTCTGTGTTGCTATAATTGTATTTTGTTTTATTTTACAGCGCATTCTAGGCCTTCACTAGTGAGATATTAATCAAGAATCAAAAGTTTTTCATTCTCTGTAGTCGTATTTCTCTGTGCAGAAGGGTTAGTCTTTATGTGCGACTAGTTTTTCGCTCGCGCGTCACTTATTTGCTCTAAATGATGTTTTCCCGTAGAACAGAGACATTTTCCTGTAGTAAAAAATATATCAGAGATAAGTCAGATATTCTAATGTTGAAATATTTACCAAAATCAGTAAGTATTTTTTTAGTTTACACGTTATGAACATGGACCAAAAAAAAGATCTTTTTTTTACGTCCGTGGTTATGAAACCGAATTTTATAGCGTGCGTGTGTTTAAGTCAAAAATAAGTATTTATTATGATTTGCACCTACGTACATAATAAAAGTAAGTAGAACAATCAACAAATAATATTCTTTAATAGGTATATACCTACGAGTACCTAGTAAGACTGGTAAGTGAAACTATTTAGTTAGGTAGAGCACTAGAAATTCCCTGAAGAAGAATTTGAAAAAATAATTCTAGGAATAGAGACACTTCTCTATTCCTAGAATTATTTTTTCAATTTACTACTACTTATTTTGACTTATACTTACTACATATTTTCACTACCCAACATATCAGATTTTACAAAGCTTGAAAAAGTTTTCAGCATTATTTTTCATATGTAATTAAAAATCCACGGCATCTATTACGGCAATGTTTCAGAACCAGCTTCTGAATAAGGTTGTGTAAAATATATAAAGAATGGCAAGCGCAGAGTTCCCCGAAATGTTCCGCCGCTCTCGATAAGGAACAACAAAGAGAACATTCAGTTGCGCTTTCGACTTTGCCAATTGCATGCTGAATCGTGTATTTGAAACAGAATGAGTTTTGTTTAATCTAAAGCTCTACCGTACCGTACAGTACAATGTGTGATGTGTGACTCCTGATTGGCAACTGCGACACTTTTCAATCTGAAGTCTGTGTTAGTTTTGTAACAAAATAAAAAATAAATAAGTTTTCATAATACATAGTTTTGGAACTGCAGTTTCTATACTCATACCCTATTTTTATTTTAAGCTCTCAGCTCGAAGGACTAAGCCGATTGGCTTTATGAATATGTTCTAAATTTTTGCGAGGCTTAGCGCTAGTTTCAAAACTGTCACAAATATCTCAAAACTCAAATTGGGTAGAAAAATCTTTGATGTTTACTAGTATTACAAATCTCGGTTTTGCCGCAGGTAGTACAGGTAGACGGTAGAGAACGTATTGAATTCATTATAAAAATGATATGTAGTGACACTCAAATGGTTAAAGATGGTCGGTAGGTTTAAAGGAAAGTTACTATTATACTCGAGTCCAGATCTCGTGGCAGTCTGTGTCATATCTCATTCATAATAAATGAATGAAAATACTCTATCGTCTGCCGCGAGTCCTTGCGTTTACTATAGTATGAAACATGCAGTTATTTTGCTCCAATCAGCCCTAACCTCTTTTTATTTGGATGCTTTAATTATTACATAGTCAGTGCATCGGTATTTACTGTAACTCGCAATTTGCGCGCCATTCACTGCAGAGGAAGTAACGAGCCGCGACAAAAAACCGCCTCATCGTCGTTCACTCGTTCGTTTCGTTTTTGTTTCCACTCTTTTTTGTTTGTTTCTTACGTTTTTTAGTTCTTATTTTGAATCGAGCAGCCGTTTTGCTCGATGAAGCCCACATGTCGCGCTCAGCGATGTGGGACACTATCTCCACAATGGATGCGGTAAAATTTACGTCCTTACCTACCTGCTTTAAAAGTACCTACCTGCTATTGATATCCCACGAAAAAAATCTCTCATTGTGTAACCATTTCAAAGGGGTCACCTATGCAGAAAATGGATTACAAATCGACCTTAAAATGTACAAGGAATTTGTGCAATACGTACCTACAGTTCCTAACCCTTAATAACAGCGATTAAAATCTAAATGCGCGTAATTAACACTTTTTGCTTTATAGTTTAACGATGCAATAAAGCTACCGCCACTTAGTTGCTGAGGTTAATATATCCTTAAAACATCCATAACGAATATATTTATTACTAGGTCCGAGATCAAAGCGATAGAGCTCCCAGCGCAGGCGGTCTCACGAGCGATCGCCGCGCGATAACGAATAAATAACAATCAGGCGGGTCGGTATCGCGCGACAACGCTACAACATCGCGCGACGAGCGACGTAGCACGTCCACTATCTGCCTACCTGTACTGTAACACGAAATTTTTACGATCCCACTGCCTCGATGTCGATCGCCTCAGCGGGAGATAAGCATTAATTAATTAGGTGGGCACGTTTAATCGGACTGATATTTCGAGTCCATTCCATTTTACACTCGACAACTCTAATAAACAGTTTTATCGAGATTGTATATACTCTAATATGGGTAAAATTTCGATTAGATAGAGGCGGTCTATTAGAAACACCGAGCAGGTTGCGGTTTCAAGGATTGTGGTCCGCTTAGACGCCGCGGATACGTGTTTGTTACCCAAGATCCGTGAGAATCGAAATAGGGTGCGCATGTTATTTGTAAACAAGCGGTATTATTTACTTAGTTACAAGGCCAGGGCTCGAGATATCAGAAGGATCAATCGCCGGGTCGGGTTGAGAGGTCAATAAAACAAACGTAGAGCGACCGCGCTATCTCCGCGCCCACCGCGGCTCCGGCTAAACAGAGTTACACAAATAAAACAAGCCGGGTAATTAAGCAGCGCGAACAATTACTTGTATAACCGGGCATTGTGTCGCGTAAAAAGCGACTATTCTCAAAAGGCACTCCATTTCCCAGAAGGCTCGGATTGCCCCGTCCGTTCGCCAGCAGCCCAAGGGTTTTTTGCTCGAAAATTAATATTTAATGGTTGCAGTTGGAATTGCATGCGATCCGAGTTTTAGATAAACGTTTATTTACTGCTAGGGTGTGAATTATGAGCGTTTTGTTGTGAGAAGCTTTAATAGCAACTCATAGTAGTGGATGGGACACATAATAACATAAAGCGTCAGACTAGCAACGCTTAATTTGCATTAGATATCTGTTTAGCATCGTGCGTCGGCGCGTAGGTAACATTCATTTACATTTCATTTTATTCTCAGATAGTCCTATTTATCTTCGCATCCCTGCCCACTCTTTGTTGTGAAAATTTAAATAATCCAACCACGACAGGCGAGGTATGTTTGATTTTAAATGGCGGTTATAATCGTAAAGTTGAATATTATGTCATTTATCAAATAAACTCATATAAAATAAAGATTAGGATTAAGGATAAACGCCGGCGATAGGAAATAATTTATTTAGGTCCGACAATAAAAAAACAATAACAGTGACATCGCTGTGAAGTAAAAATGGTATAAAAAAGCGTTTACGCAGAATTCAGACCGCTTTGTGGTCGCGTGGTTTTCGCGAAATTATTCACCGGAGCAACATTTTTAGGACGTGATCATGTGATGTAAGGTAGTGACCTACAGTCGGCACAGCCAGTGGGCGGCGAGTTAAAGCAACAATGGTTGCCGCTTGACGCAAACATCTGCAAACTCAATTACTTACTACATTTAATTTTGCTGCGTAAGAAATGCAAGTGATTGCAGACTTTCCTGTCTCATTTACTGCAACTGCACTTAGTATTAAAGAGACTCACATATAGCGATACTGTCATTAATTTCTACGCAATGGCAAATGATAGTATTAAACGAAGAAAATTTGATCATATGGCTCATAGAGCAACGCTGCCCGGACTAAGATATGCCTAGTTTGCTTAGATAAATAAAGTACTAAATACTCTTAGCTAGGATACTTTGCTTTGCCAAAGCAAGTAGATTTGAAACAAGAATTTGATTTCACAGAATATACACACACGTAACAAAATTGTTCCATTTTACAGAAGCAGTTCTTATTCTATTAATTTTATAAATAATCACGAAAAGTTTAATGATCACGAAGATTGACATTAAAGGGGTAGTCCTTTGAAATATACTTTTTAGTAACAAGTATATTTAAAAAGAGAAAAAGTGGCGGACACAATATAAGCGGGTAAAGCTGCGGGCAAAAGCTAGTCAGGAAATAATTCGTAAAGATGAATATGACAACGGCGCGATGGGATCAACAAATCGGGCATTTGCCCGAGTTTATTGCGCCACGCGGCGGCGGTGACCGCTCACAATGAGCGTAAATATGCCACTTACTATGATTGACACTATTTGACACACACTGCACCGTGTGCACACATGAAATGTTTTACGCTAATCGACGGAATAATAGACGGATTCAAAAGGATATACATCCACGGAATTTAGGACGATTTGGGTTTAGAATTGAACGGGGTAGGTGACTCTACATGAATAAAATGAACATGTTGAAGAATCGTTTTATGTTTTGTAATGGTTTGGTCAAGAACTCAAGATATAAGTCGAACAATATCTTATCTTATATCATTAACTATTACGATTAATTTGTGATTAACTGAAATCTTAAAATTAAGAACTTAAATTAAAAAAATTAATATTACAATTGGAAACTCACCTAAGTACAGCAACAGTATCTTGCTTTGTCAAAACTGGACTAAATTGTACTTTACAAAAATCTGTCCAAAAAGAACAGTGTCAGGAAAAGTGGAGATTGGGACCCAGAGTTCATAGGAACTGCTACTTCTCAGCGCGCCCTCTATGAAGCGATAGACTGGATCAGCTGAAGGGCATTTAATTTCTAAGGATTATTTTTTAGCCGTAGTGCTGTTGCTGGGCTGCACTTGCTGGGCAAAGGCTCTGCTAAATGCCGCCATTGCACTCTATTTGCAGCTGTAATTTTGACCCACCTCTCCCGGTCCCGGGGCTTATTTAAGGATTCATAATCTTCAAAAATTAGGAGAGCGAATAAAAAGAGAAGTAAATACGTCAATACGTACGCGTATAACTAGTATAGTCTTATGTAATACAAATAAATAAATATTTCCATGTAGTTTGTGATTATTTTTGAGCACACCCAACTTAAAAGGAGACGTTTACTCGAGGACCTTATCTGCATTAGAGGAGCAAAAAGAGGCAGCAATACATCAGCGGCGATCACAAATGGTGCCCGCCACGATTACTCGGCTCCGATAATATCTCTTAATTAATAGCTCTCGGTCACAGGCGCAGACGCACCCTGTGTTGCCAATTTATGAAGAAATTGCTAACGTGTGTCGATTTTTAGTCATCAAAAAAGCACCTTTCCGACTTTTAAAACAAAACTCGACAGCTTGCTTGACGTTATATGAAATAGAAAGTCGGTGATCTCCCCCACAAATCGATGAGCAAAAATTCAAACGACACTCCTCTATCATCTCTAAATTATTGAAATAATGGGAAATAAAAGTCCATTGCAGAAATTTATTTTTTGAGACAGTCGCGATGCGGTCGAAAGCTAGTTAGGATTTTATTTTGTGTTCTAACCCTAAATTAAATTCCATTTCAATAATATGAAGGATCATTAGCAATCCTACACTACTCTGACACTCGGCCATATCTCCTTACTTACATGATTGTACATTCCTATTAAGAAACGTGTATTTTTCATAACATTGTGTTCACAAATTATTCGATAGAAGCCATAGGAAAAAAAATAGGTAGTTTTTCTTGAACAGTGCGACTAAGCTGATGTGCTGATAGGGGGGCGTTAGTTGTACTTAAGTACTGAGTTTTTTTTCATTGGCCAAATAGGTCTACTACCGAATACGTTTACTGTTCAGCCGGCTCTTAGGATATACATATTTTTAATGTGATATGATGATAAATAATTTTGTATCGCCAAGTCGAGCAAAAAAAGCGGCACGCCCGTGTCATCCTTTTCTCGAAGCAATTCAGGCTATTTTCAACCCTCTTTTGTTATCTAGTTACTTTCCAATGTTCTTTTCTAGCGAGCTTAACATGGCTTGTGTTATATCTGTACCATGGCGTAGTTGGCAACACTGAGGCACCGCGATCAAATAACAATAATTCGCAGCTTCGACATCACTGTCACCCCTCCTTATAATTATTAGCATAGGTTCTGTTTGTACGTGTTTTATTACTCCTTTTAAAGTTCCCATGGCATTAAACATGATATCAATTATTTCAGTTCTTTGCGGTAAATTGACCGTTCAAGACGTAGCTGTTGGGGATATTCATATTTGTAAAAGCCGTTATTATGTTTATTTTCTTTGATATTATGTTGAGCAAACCGAAGAGCATCTTCAGCTCAGGGGAGATAAATTAAGGAAATAATTCAAACAAGATCTATGATTATATGTCTCGTTTTATCGAGTAGTTATCGGTTGTAAGCTCAAGGGTTGGGGGGTCTAACAGGGGTATCAGACCAACTGAATCATGGTTACACGATTTAGAATCCGAAACGTGCAGGTTTCGGCACATAGATTACAAATTTGACCAAAGAATAAAACAAACGGAGTAAGTTAAATAAAACCGTTTAAAAAAGTCCAAAGATGCATGTTCGGATTCGAACCACGACCTGTATAAGGAGCCTTCTATAGGTACAGACCGTGGTTGGAATCCGCGTTCTTATCCACTGAAGTACTACCTCAGCGTTTGAGAAAGAATACTCGTGTAATACATCAGCAGCGTGATAGTACACCTCCGCGCGATAATATCTCTTAATTAATAGCGAGCTCGGCCGGTACCGAGTTTAAATAACATTAATTCGCAGGCGCCGCGCTCCATCGACGCGCCCTCCGCTTAACTGAATTAAATCGGGCACAAACCGGCGCATTGTAACGAAATTACCCGGCGACGACGCTCGAGAATATCTTCACTTGTATCGGTAACCGAAGGAAACCTTTTTTAGTTGTTACGGTTGGCAATAGAGAAAGAGCACAAACAGCAAGTAACTTTATTAAACTGTTGAGGTATAATTAGTGTACCTTATTATTCTAAGAGCCTCCTCTTACAACACAGGGCGATCCTATGTGAGAGCAGATAAAAATATTGCTATGTAAGTGTTTCTTGAATAAACGATATTTTAGAAGGAATACTTCAGTACATTTTACTATGGCGTCAAGTCAATGACACAGTATTATTGACGATGATGCAGGTGAACAGCATTAGGTGTTTTTTCATTTAAGTAAAAAATATTTTACAACTAGATTATCATTTATCATTTAAGTAAAAAATATTTTACAACTTAGATACTAAATAAATAAAATATTTATTTCAAATAACTTATGTCTAATACAACTTTTGATCAATGAATCTTATATAATAATAGTACACATATTTAACATTTTGCCTGAACTAGGGTGACCTGTGTTTCAGGCTAAAAATAGGTCTTAGAAACTTTAATCGTATAAGTAAGCAATACATTACAACTTAAACTTAATTTTACTCTACGCTAACAATTAAAATTAGGTGATAGTTATTTAGGGACAATATTATTTAGGGAAAATTTACTTAGTAAGAAGTATGAGTAGAAACTACATACAAAAACCCAAAATGAAAAAGTATGTAAGCTTATGGGTAGATACGATTTTGTACCTACCTACAACTAGGACTTTTATAATTTATTTAAATTTTAATAAATTTTCTAGCCTGACAACTTACTTTATTTTAAAACCATCACGGTACTTTCACACTTCGCTGTTTAGATGTTAACAAACATTTTATAACCGTTGGTTGCGTTGATGAGTATCCTTATGGCCGACGCTATAAGGAAGTTCCTGTCACCGATATGCAGTGTACAAATTGGAAATGTCAAACATGCCAATTTATTAAGAAAATGTATTTTAATGTTTGTAATTAAATGCTTCAATTAAATCTGAAATAGAGGCTGGTTGATTCAAATACCAACGGTTAATTCCGTCATTACTATTATAAGATATAGTATTATTACGTCATTAGTATTGGATTACTATCCAGTCAATCAATTCCCAAAGTTTTTTTTTTAAATTGCAGATGTTCGCAACATAAACAAACTTTTTGCAGTCATATGGGACATCAACATGATTGTTAACGGTTGTTTAAGTACACAAGTTACCATTCCGACTATACTCGTATTGTTAAAGGAAGCACCGTAGTTGTACGTGACTAACATCTCAATTTATACTCATTCATTAGTAGGTTTTTTTCGGCTGTCTTTGTTTTTGTAAGACATTACGTTCTATACACACGGGTATTATTTTCTAGTATGAATATTTGACTGCACTTAAGTTTTGAAATGATTAACTTAAGCAGTTCGATGGTTGAATCATCATCATCATCAGCCCATTTAAGTCCCCACTGCTGGGGCACGGGCCTCCCTCAATCACATGAGGGGTAATTGCCATACTCACCACGCTTGGCAGACGGGTTGGCGAGGGTTTTGATATAAATGCAGAGTTTTCCTTCTCTGGGTGCTGATGATCATGCCAGCAGCTTTACCTTAGTCGCCTTTTACGACACCTCGGTAAGAGTGAGGGTGGCCTATTCTACTCTGCCGGGGACCACACGGCTAATAGCCGTGTGGTCCCCGGCAGATGGTTGAATAACAGTATTATAATTGGTAAGCAAATTCTCAAATTACCAAATAAAGCAATGTGAAAGTGTTTTAAACCGAAACCGATGACTTAATTGGTGCTGCAACGTACCTTACCAATTCAACATCATTACTGAGTCATTTCACATTATTACCTACCTATAAAAGTATTATCTAGCTATCTACTAACATAAGTTATGTTAAATAATGTTAAACAACCACATGCCAAAAATAGAGGAAACGAAATTGTACTTATTTATGATAAGAGTATCTATGTTATATACATACTCGTATTCTTCCGTATTCCTAATCTAACTACCTAAGTAGATCATATTTAAAGATAAGCCGATTTAGTAGGTACCTAAGACAGATATATCTCTTGTCTAAACGTACCTAATCGTAAACATATCGTCAATGGGAAACTTTGTGAAATAAACCTTTCCAATGTTAGTTACACCTTGAGCTAGGTTTTTTTTTATATGAGAGGTGGCAGACGAGCATACGGATCACAACACCAGTGGAGTCACAAGTACGCTGCCAACCTTTTCCCCTTCCCCTCCATTGGGCCTCCGGTAACCTCACTCACACGGCGAAACACAGCGCAGGTCATTGTAAATCTATTGTAAATCTAGGAGTCACCTAAAACAGTTCTCGAAAAGAGGGTGGCAATCGCGTAGTAAGTATTAGGTGATCCGTCTGCTCGTGTGCTTCCTACAGCATAAAACAGAGAACGGTTTTCGGTCCATTGGACCGACTTCTCATCAAACATAACATTTTCAAAGCACAATGGACAAAAACATGGATTCTAAATTTGTTTGCTCAATCGCTTTATTTTACATGTAAACTCAACTAAATTAAATAAGCAGTGTAGATATAAGAACTAGTTGAGCCATACGTAAACAAAATATTGAGAGGATCTATAACCGAACTGTCAACAGTAAATAATACCATCGTTGAAAAGTAGAGGAATCAATAAAAAGTACATACCAAACCAAAAGCAGGAAATTATAATAAAAAGCATTTCTTTAAATAGCCCATGTTATGCTAACAAAAGAAAATTAAGGTATGAAAACAATTTTCATTAGCAATAAAGAACATTTGTATTTTATAATCACCATAAGGTGGTTGGAACTGCAGCCAGGGAGTTTACAGTTTTTAAATCGGTGACTCATCTACTTATTTTAAAAGTGCGTTTTCTGTGGCACTGCGAGTAAAAAGGGCTTCCATACCTGCTTTGTGGGTAGGTTGTGTGAAGTCAGTTGGACAGCGCCGACACAAAAAAGAACATTCCTGCATGTCTGACTACACAACACGATTTGGCTGCGCAGATGACATTAGCCGTCAACCACATTTGCATACTCCGGTCAATTCTTTGTATGGGACTAAATTTTAATTACTTATGTACACCTGTTTAAAATTAAATTGGAAGCCTAACATACCATTTTGGTAGGCATGATCACAAGTTTATCTCATTCATGTAAGTAATTTTAACACTACATTTTTTAGGTTAAATGTATAATTGAAGTTCACAAAATATAATAGGTAGTAATGTATTGATTTATTTTGGCCGTGAGTTTGCGACAAAAGACTTAGATGTAGTGGATCGGAATTTATATTAAGCTGAGCGTAATTTTATTTCCAACAGTAATAGGAGTTACTTTTATTGTGTTATCATCATAATAATAACGCATCCTATTTTTATAATATTTAAGTATTAGCACGGGTTAAATAAGCTAGCTAACTGGTAGGTTAAGGCACTCAGAGACATAAAATTAAATCGTTAGGAAGTCACTTAAAAGTAGGTACACAACGCCAGTAATACTATTTATACAATGAAGTCCATAAAAAATAGTATGCTTTATAAAATATCAATTTTTCATCAATATTTTAACACTAACAACAGGAACATATTTTTTAACTGTATTCAAAAGTCTTCGGGTATAAAATAATTAAAGGATCTTTAAAGAACAACCGTAAACTTTGCCCTTTCACTACAGTTAATAACTAGATGTGTTGTATTAATTCGGTAACAGGAACATACAGATGTAGGCATTAAGAGTGATTGATCTCTAGCTTTATTACCTATAAACATAATACTATATATGTAGAGTCGTGGTGCGTCGGCGCTATAGACGTTCGCAGTGCATTTACGTTTTTTCAAACGACAAGAAATAAGTGTGTTGAATGGCGGCTACCGGACAAGCGCCTTATCGGATGAGGTCGTACGCGCCGCGCATACCTATCTGCTCATGTGGTTTTTTTGTCGGCAGTACTTTAGCTTTAACCCAGCCGTTCTTTCTTTAATCTTGAAAATATTTTTGTTGGCATGTCCTGGACACTCAAGTGGAGCGTTGAAGTCTTTTATTTGTTAAATGGTGTTGGGACCAGTGGCAACTCTACATACGTAGCGTAATGGTACCAATACTTGGATTGATTTCGAGTTTGACTTCCGATAACGACTCGAAAATATTTATAAATTGGTTTCGATACGTACCTATATCTATCTATGTAGTGGCAAACACTAATCTTCATGTACTTCATAGATAGAGACTTGATTGATGAGTACTATCTTGCGCATTGAAGTACTTACAAACAAACCTATTTATTCTAC
Organism: Marasmia exigua; assembly: GCA_019059595.1. Taxonomy (NCBI): domain Eukaryota; kingdom Metazoa; phylum Arthropoda; class Insecta; order Lepidoptera; family Crambidae; genus Marasmia; species Marasmia exigua. Next base: position 10,174,162 of record CM032475.1, on the reverse strand, counting down.
AATAACAACATACCTACTTCTATCACATGCAACTTTAATGCGTGCTTATTCTAGAGAAAGGTAATGGGCTAAGGATCGAAGTTAGCTCTATAATCTGCTGTTTTACTGACTACGTTGACATAAAAGTGACTGTGTAACTGGCCACTATACGCTTGCTTAATCTAAAACATGAACCTAGTAGCTGTACCTAGACACCTATATGTGTTACCGTACTTTATCTACGACCGACCACTCGAACTTTGTAAATAATTTCACAATTCCTAGTACCTACAGTCTACACTGTATCTGCTTGTCACGATCACGAGTCTTTTAACTCGTAATCGAAATAAAATATCGTGCTGAGAGCTTGTAATTTGCTCAAACTAGAAATATTGAACAGCTGTGAGATGATACCTATTAGACTTTTTGTTAAAGGCAGGTATTTATAATACGTGGTGCTGGTGGTGTTGTAAAGAATTGTAAACTGATTAAACTATTAACACTTCCTCTATTTTCGATGTTGATATGTTTTTGTAGCTATTAAAGTTTTTTGGACTTGTTTAAGCAGTCTGTTGTGTAGATATCTAACCTATAAGAGCATGGCATTTGGCTTTAGACTCTTATGTAGAGTCAGCTGCATATATCTTGTAAATATCTTCACGATATGGTAATTACTACTTCCGAAGCAAATTCGCAGCTGCCTGTACCAATCAAATTGGAAATTATGTAGACACGATCAAAGCCCTAAGCCTAGAGCAGCGCTGTCGCTGAGCTATGCGCACCGTGCGCGCTGCAGCGAGCGAGGAAGCGCGACCCGCGGTCCGCGAGTTGCCATTAGCGCCGCGCATTCAATAATAATGAACAAGCCGCACCGAAATATCCCCTGTTTACACCCACTCGCTCGCTCGCTCCGCCGCCGCACCGTCCGACCGCATTTTATTTTTTCGCTGTCGCACATTTCGCCGTCATAGCTATTTCCACTCGAGGCATTATACGCGCTCGCATGTGTGAGTCAGTCCACGTGGACCGCTTCGACGTCGGTGAACAGAATCCGTCGAATACGGCCTCCCCATTCGTCGAGAGCCCGAGATCGCTTATTAAGGGCGGAGTTACACGCGCTTCTGTGCCGCCATTGGCTGGGACGGTGCGCGGAAAGCGCACGATTTGCTGAGGCGATTTTTATAAGCGCGGTAGTCCACGTGGACTCGTTTATCTATTCAGACGCCGGCGGCGCGGTCGCGGGGGGAGGCCGGGGGGTATACGGGCAATCAGTAAAGGCGGGAGGAATACGGCCATATTTATAAGAGCTGCGGGGATGCAATCACGAAGCGGCGCGGGGGTCGGCGGGCGGTCGGGGGGGAGGCGGCGGCCATTTTGAGGGCAGCTCTTTTTATTCGTTTTTCGCGCGGGGTGCGTCGTCGGCGGGAGCGCGCCGTGCGCTAATTGCGGGGGTAATGAGGGCGCTCGACTCGACTCGCTCACTCTATTAAACTCGCTCGCTATCGACTGCCTTATTGATTTGTCCTTAATCGAGGTGCGGTGGAGTGGCGAGTGGCAGGCATGGCTCGGCAATGTAAACAAACGCCGCGGCCGCGGCAGAGCGCGCCGCACGGAAACGTCTACGCGCACAAATTGAATTACGAGTAGAATGATTAGGCGCTACCGGCCGCCGTCATCGCTGACCTACTCGAGCTGCGCTGCACTGTGACGTCTGCAGTCTGCTGCAGGTCGGCGTCACATGAATTAACTTGTTACTTAACGATTCCATTATTTGCCTATCGATCGATACTCTACCTCCGTACTTAATAGATAGGTTAGCTCCAACCACTTACCAACTTGGATAGTGCCTTCCACACAAAACAAAACTTTACAGGTAAGGTACCATCACAAGAGGCGGAAAGCGATGATTTTCTGCTACTTACGTAGGTAGAGGTAGCGATTTGCTTTAAGAACTCCATTCAGAGTGAAAGTGACCTAACGATGTGACTTCGGACTTCGGAAAGGCTTACCGCTTTGTAAAAATTATAAAGGCAGGCGTGAGCAAAATGTTCTTTTGTGTTACTATTGTGCTGGTTTAAATATTTCTGAGATAGATAAGACTTAAATAGTTAAAAGTCTATTAATATTTGGGATTACGTCAATAAGTTTGAGATATTAACTCTCTTTCGCAAATTAGACTGATAGTAGATATAATAAAACAAAGCATCGATGGCCATCGTTATTCATATTTTACGGTTACAATGAAGCAATTGTAGAGACTGGAACAGGTTAATATTATTTAATTAAAAAATTGTAGCTCTACATTTTTTCAAATTGAATTTTAAATGTTATTTATCTCTAGACAAAGCTTTAACAATAAGATCTACCTTGACTCTACCTACCTAGGTATTATTAAAGTTTAGCCTATCTTATCTATTAGGCTAGGGGGACCATGATTTTCCCTGTTCCCCGAAAAATGTTCTAATTTCGAGGACGGCCCTCGACAGCAAGCAAGGCATCGCTTTTGAGAGGGTCGGAATGTCACGGTCACTCGGGGTTGCGGTTTTTATTTTATGGACATTTACAAGTAAATGAGTTCAAGGAAGGACCAAATTAAATGTTACCTCTTTTAATTTAAAAAAAGTTGTCTCATGTAGAGTCTCACGAATTGTATCAAAAATGTTAGAGTTTTTTTTGTAGAACCGGGCAGTTAGCTATTTTAGTCGTCTTAATTCCAAAATTCATAGTTAAGTATCATAAATACAATCAGTTTAGCAAGTTAAATTAACAATTTCCAAGCTAAAAATATCACAAGTAGTTTATCAAAGATTTTACGTTTACTTTTCAGTAGAATTACATTACTATTTTCTTTTATACCGAAGCCATCTTAATAGGTGCCATAAATAAAATCAAATTAACAAGTTAGATCAACAATATAAGCGGAAAAAAATCTGCTGTTCAATACAACATATTGACGCCCACACTCGGCAAAATGCCTGGACCAGCTGTTATTGTTTCGCGTAGATACAATTGATCTGGCCTGTCAAAAGAATTTTCCTCATAATACCTACCTATTAAGAAGGCTTTTGCATTAAATCGATTTAAATTTGACGGTGTATTCATGCAAGGTTTATAGCAATGGTAATGGTAGTTGGTAATAAAAGTAATATGTTATTAATGACCGTTGTGTAGTCCTCACGCACGCACAAAACAACTTTACTTGTCATTTTTAATGGAGTAGTTTGATACAGGAACTAATGTTTTACATATCTCATGTTCTGTTATTTTGTTCGCGACGTGAATTTAGAAAAGGAAAGTAATTAAGGTAGGTAAGGTACGCATAACAATAACTATGTTCAATTTGAAAGTGATGATGAGTAATTTTTTACGCATGCTGTTAAGATACCGGGGTGTAAGGGGGCGATCTACCACCTTCCCGCCCCAAGCCAACCTCACCTGCCCGTGGTGCATCCTGCTGAATTACCAACGAGGCTCTGGCGACCGACCGATGGCGGTATAACCACGACGGTATAACTATGGCGTGGCCAAATACGCCAGGCCAGTGACGGGCAGCAGCGTCATTGGCGCAAAAATCCACGTCCTGCGATCAACCGACAACCGATGGGGTAAACGGGTTCTGGAGTGCTCCACGTCCTTGGAAAACGTAATGTAGGGCGCCCTCTGGCTAGGTGGGGGGACGATCTGCGCAGGATGGCTGGCAAGAGCTGGATGCGAGAAGCCATGGATAGATCACAGTGGCGAACAATTGGAGAGGCCTACGTCCAGCAGTGGACTGCGATAGGCTGATGATGATGATGCTGTTAAGATGCCTTCAATTTAATTAAATTTATTTGCATAAAACACAAGATCGTATAAAAATACATAAGTTCACATGTTTAGCCAAAATTTATAGCATGCAAATGTTTTCAAAAGTCATAATTATATTATGTGATCTATTTTGATTCATACAACACACGTTTCGTCAGGTGTATTTTTTTTTTTATGTGATTGGTGGCAGACGAGCAGACTGATCGCCTGATGGTAAGTAATTCCGCCGCCCATGGACACCCGCAACACCAGTGGAGTCACAAGTGCGGTGCCAACCTTTTCCCCTTCCCCCTCCATTGGGCCTCCGGTAATCTCACTCACACGGCGAAACCCAGCACAGGCGCTGCTTCACGCCGGTCTTCTGTGAGGCAGTGGTATCAGTCATGCCGAAGCATGGCTCTCCAACGGTAAAAAATATTTTAACACCAATAAAAGTTAAATTGATTTACGCTGATACCTCCTACTAAGCGTATAATTTTGTTGTTAATATATGCTTCTTTCAAGATATCTATTTGAATCTGAAGTCTGAAATGTGGCTGCATAAATGTAAAACAAAAAGTAACTAAATGAAGCACATAAACCGTTTACGAAATTTTATTTATCAAGCGTTTTCAAACACACTTATTAATTTTAATCATTGTTCATTTCGTGTCTGCAAACATTTTATAGGTATCAATATGTATCGAACCAAATGAATAAACAAAAGTAAATGTTTATACAATTTGTCATAGACAGGTCTGTGCGTGCATAAGCCCGGTACCTCCACTAAGAGTAAATAGGTTGGCTTGTACCTAACATATGTTTGTTTATAAAAACACATCTGTGCTCTACTCGTAGTATAAAGCAACGACGCAGAGCCGAACATCCCGAGAATCAACTAACTAATGGGCTAAAAATAAATTATTTCCGATTTGTTTAATTTCAGTCTTTGTATTCGGAATCGCGCTATGTAAAACGACAACGAAACAAAATCTACAGCAATCGTCTATTAATAGTGCTATCTATACACACATGTTCTGCTGTTTTAAACTTAAATATATGAACAACCGTCAGACTTAAGTACCCATATAATTTTTTCATCTGTCTCTAAATTAAATTAATATTTTATGTAGCTTGTTTATAATTTTATGGTAAGTAGTCTTTAATTGTAGATAACCTACGAACCAAAAATAATGGCAGGTGCTAGCAACGCTAGTTATGTTGTAAATTAGTAATGTAGTCCACTACAAATTACGATGTAGGTCTGTTAATCTGTATTGTTTATTGCAGACGATTAAATTAGCATTAATTTACAATTCTCGTATGCTGGTATTGCTGGTACATTTACTGAAGTTCAGTGCGATCGCATGCTATGCGCGTGCGATGCGCAGCGTTGCTGATTACAGAGCGCAATCAAAGTGCATGCCGCCCACCTAGCATTTAACGACACAAGTGTCACAACAAAAGACATCACAGTAAGGAATCAACATTTCAGGTATTTTCAGCTAACTATCATCATCAGCCCATTTAAGTCCCCACTGCTGGGGCACGGGCCTCCCTCAATCACATGAGGGGTAATTGCCATACTCAGCACGCTTGGCAGACGGGTTGGCGAGGGTTTTGATATAAATGCAGAGTTTTCCTTCTTTGGGTGCTGATGATCATGCCAGCAGCTTTACCTTAGTCGCCTTTTACGACACCTCGGTAAAAGTGAGGGTGGCCTATTAAACTCTGCCGGGGACCACACGGCGGAGACCACAGCTAACTATCCATATATTGTAATTAGAAAACGCAAAGCTACTATTGCAAGTGAGCTTAGGATCATAGTTCACAGGACCCTACTACTTATAGGTACGTACATACGGAGCGTAAGCTGCTGAGTATAAAATGAACCCTGTGTCTATTACTATTAAATTCTACTATGAAACATTCACATATGTAAAGCTGTAAGCAAAATAGTGTTTAGGAAATCTATTACAGAATTTTGTCGGGAAGACATCTTTTCTTTTATCCCTTTCTATTAAAGAATAGCACAAGCAATGTGCATGCCACCCACCTAGCATTTAACGGCATAAATGTCACAACAAAAGACATCACAGTAAGAAATCAACACTTCAAGAATTGTTTCAGCTAACTATCCATATATTGTAATAAGAAAATTCAAAGCTACGATTGCAATTTAGCGTGCTTAGAATCATAATTCACAGAACTCTACTACAGGTTAGTACTCTACTACATATTTAAATTACCTGAGATATACTTGTTAATTTGTGCCTCAGTGTACCTACCTAAATGTGTCGCTTGAATCGTATGCTATTAGTTTACTGTTAGCGTTTATATTGTGTAAGAGCCCGCATTAGCGTTGTCGTGCTATACATGACTAATACACGCTCACATTATGTCCGTTACATACCAACCAAAGCAAGCATGCTACAACTGTGTCAATTTTGCGCAATGTCGACAATGTTTTGTCGAACGCGTCATTGTGTCTCAGACGAAAACCAACATTACTGATGTCATTTAATTCCAACTCTTAAAGTAGGTACCTACCTACATGTCACTACAATCGCTACCTAATTCGAAGTCAATGTGAACAAACATAATAGGCCAGTCGACAGTGAAGTGTAACAATTCAACCGTTTCAATGCCCTAGTAAGGTAGTGCACCAACAATGGCGCGAGACGGCGAGCGGGCGATATGAAATTTCATTAACGAGGGTCGGTGAGCACTCCACAAGACGGCGGGCAAACAGCGCGCGTGAACCCACGAATAATTCACACGCGAGCCCTACAAATAACGGGTCCCCCGCCCCCCGCTCCCCGCCGGCCGCAAACTGAGTTATTTATCGCCCCCGCGACCCCCCGACCCGCGGGGGACAGGAAATACCCGCACGTATTTTTACTGCCGGCTGAAGACCGCGTGAAACCCCTAGCGACATCTCTCGGGTGGCGCGGACACTAAACTTGCGACCCGCTCGCATTGCGACGTGAACGGTCTAAATTTTGTATCGGACCCCTGACCGTTTTATTAATCTGTAGTAGGGTTCACACGCGATCGCTTTTTCTTGAGATTTTTTTACACCCTGAATTCATAAAAATAATTAATTGAACTGTATGAAAAACCTGTTTTTCATACAGTTCAATTCAGATTCGATATTACAATAGTATCTACATACTATATCTAATCATTTAATATTTGTTTAAAAATAATTTGAATAATAATATGTAATCACTAAATCCTGTAAGATGACTTGAAAGCTGAAATTCCTTGTTATGGTTATAATTTCGTTTGTAATGTTCATAAAAGAAAATAAAATTATTAATATAGAGCCTGGAGACATACTGACAGGGTGCCGTTTTTACATTTGGGTACGGAACCCTAAAAAGAAGAAGAAATGATATCACTTTTTAGGGTTCCGTACCTATGTTTAACTTGACCTCTCATAAAAACTTAAGGCGCCTCCTATTGTATGTAAATGTAGAGATGAGTTTTAAAATACTCAACATCACTTTTGCTGACAGTCAAACACAAAATTAACAGTCTCCACTTATGAATAAATAGCATTAGGTCTGGTGGCTTAACAGTTTAATCAAGTAACAGACATAATAATGCATGTAAAAGCACTTAATAGGGCGACCATCTTGCAGGAATAATGAGCATCAGTCTTACTTAAATCGATGGATCAGCGTTCCGAAAGCCAAGACTTGAAATCTGAGAAACAAGAGTTATCCATACTACTTTAATTGATTCCTACTTCCCGCCAGACATTGATCTGAAGCTTTCGTAGATCAGCTTCAACCAGATCTTTGGCCAACTAGGCGTCGGCCAACCGTTTAACGTGCTCTTTACACGAGAAGATATTCTCCAGCGATGATGGTTCGCTTTGGTCTTTGCTTTGTTATCATTCAAGATAAAAGTAAAATAATATCTACCACAGTGAAAAACTTGTACCTACTCTCGAAGGCTAACAATAACAACAGACAGGGGCTGATCAGTGCGTAATAAAGGGCTCAATATTTATTTTTATTTTTTTATTTTACGGTATACGTAATTTTATGAACGATTAACGCTTCGGACCGGTCGAACCGATGCATCGACAGTGTATGTTAAGCAAGATAATTTACGATTTACTTTATCGAATACGACATCCGAGGTCGACACAAAAAATAATATCGTTACGATGAATCGATCGATCGTTTCGTCTACGATGCGATCAGTTGCTTTTTTATAGCGGATAAACGAGCAAACGGCACATCGGATGGTAAGTGATTGATGTTATAAATATAAATATTTCACAACATCTCATACATTGATCTGATTCCGAGATAGGTAATATTATGATGTTAAACTTCGCCCATGGCCCATTTCTGCAACACCCAAGGAATCACAAATGCGTTGCCGATTCATAAACAAGGAATGATCTCTTATATCACTAGGGTCGTATCTGTTCAGGAACCTATCAATCAATTACGATATCGTAAACGATGAATCGCCGCCTATATGGGGCCATTTAGCTTTATCCTAATCGGAAAGGTGGTCACAACGCGGTCGTTTGCGTCCTGGGTGTCTACTTTTAAAACAAATTCAGGACCGAATCTTTATCCCAGTCCCTTCACACAAAAAAGACGCGCAGCATGAGAAATCACTAATATGTAGCAAGTTCTAGGCTCATTTACCGCGAGTTTGCGTTCTAAATGTTCGTTCATCAGACCATTTTAGGATCCTTGACTTTTTATTTGTGCTTTGAAATGTATTCTCTGGCTATTTGGGAATCTTTTTTGGATTTGTGCTTAAGTTCTGAAGAATAAAATTGTATTATTGGTATCGACTTATTAATGTTGTGTAATTTAGCTTTGCTACATACCCGATAATAATAATTCTGTCCTGTGTTTATCTATTTGATTTGATACCAGGAACTACATATTACTAGAAGTGGAGCGTACACGGATTTGGTCATTCATTACTGAGTTTGCCTGTTATTATACTTTAGTTAGAGGATGAGCTGCTTGCTGGCCCAACTAAATTGTTTGAAATTCATGCAGTTCTGAGAAGCGATGTAGTCAAAGGTACGAGTATATTGAATTTCAAATGTTCTGTTGAATGCTTGTGTGGAACTATGTATGGTGTTTTGAATTGAAATCGGTGTTATTATAACTTATTCTTGTTTTACGAAGAAGCAAAAAACAGTATTAATACTTTACTTTTAACCTGACGAGTATCAGCAATATGACGCGAAAGTTCAAAGAAAACAAGTTATGTTTAAAATAATAATTGTCACACAAACCCTTTTCTATGTTTGACTGTATATCTTTTTTATGTATGTTCACCGATTTCTCGGCCAATTTTATATGAAAGAACACACTCCTGAAGGTCCTATCGTCACCATCTCAGGATCTAATGATGGATCTTAGGGCAATCGTGGGACCTCTTTAAATTTTGTAGGATACTTAAACGGCTGCGATATTTTTACGTTGTATTTCTTGTTTTATAATCTTTGACGAGCATTCAATCCTGAGGTTGTTCCATTGTCAACATGTCATGATTTGATGATAGAATCTTAGGAAAATGGAGGAATTACCTTCTTTATATTTAAAAAAAATTACCTTTTTTATGAGCCAACGCTTGGCCATAATCTCACCTGATGGAAAGTGACGATGAAGTCTATGATGTATCGCGTTCGCCTAGAAGACGCCTGTTCACTCTTGCTTTAAAGATATTCAGATTGTAGTGGTCCGAAAAAATAGACCTTGGCAAGGAATTATATTCCTTAGCTGTCCGCATTATGAATGTGGAAGCAAATCGCTTCGTGCGGACAAGGGCTAAGCCAACAACGTATGGATGAAACCCCTTGCCGCGACTTGTTGTCCGGTGATGGAATGGGCTAGGGGGGGATCAAATTATGCAGAACCTACGCTCACTACCCGAAATGAATCCGGTAGAAGACTGAAAGGCTTGCTACACGTCTGCGTTAGTCAAGGCTCTGTAAGCCAGCCTCTGAGATAGTACGTCATCACCGATCATCACCGATTAGTCTCTTCTCACGGTGCCCTATTGAGTCCAAAGCGCCCACCTGATACCGGGCAGATCCATCCCAAAAATGATAGCAGTACTCTAAACAGGAGCGAACCTGGGCTCTATAAAGATTTAAGAGCTGCTCAGGTTCAAAGTACCGGCTGACCTTCCAAAGAATGGCTAGTTTTTTTGCAGCTGTTTTCGCTATGGACTCAGTGTAGCGACCGACATTGGGACTGGCGGACCGATCCGAGCCCAGGAGCTCTAGGTGGACCGTCACCGGTACCGGAACATTTCGGAAGGTCGGAGTCAGGTGAAATGGACTCCGCTTCGCCAAAAAAAAGACAGGCCTGTGTTTTTATTAGGGTTGAACCCAACCAAGTTAGTGTCTGCCCAAATGGAGACAGTATTCCCCTGAATGAATACTATCTCCATTTAGGCAGACGCTACCTTGGACTTTGCATTCACACTCTCCATCATCGTTTGCCTCATTGAACCGATGTCTGCACTGGACTTCGAATCCGACAGGTATCTTTCCGTAACTGTGCGCAAGTCGTTGATGTGCAGTAGAAATAGAGTTGCGGAACGAACAGATTCCAGAGGGACACCGACATTGATGCCATGGTAATCAGAAGAGTAGCCATCAATGACTACCCGAATTGATCTGCCCCTTAAGAAGTCCTCAATCCACGTGCAGAGATCAGTGGTGATTCCCTACGACCACAGCTAGCCAATGAGGCATGCGTGCCAAACCCTATCGGATGCCTTAGAAAAGTCGAGGGAAACAGTGAAAGCTTCGCAGTGTTTTTCGATGGCTTTGTTCCATAAGTGGGTTGCATATACTAGAAGGTCCCCAGTCACTGAGGAGATCATTGTCCTCTAAATATCCAAGGAAACGGTTGTTCAATACACGCTTCATAGTGTTACAGAGTATGGAGGTGATTCCGATTGGTGGGCGGTACTTAGAAGAGTCAGCACGGCTACCTTTTTTAGGAATAGGCTCTGGACATTAGCTACAGGCGAGTAAGAATAGGAGACAACTCAGGGGCACACGTTCGCAGGACAATGGCTGGGATGCCATCAGGACCGCTAGCCTGCACACACATCACATCTAGAGTGCAGTGTCTTGAGTACCTCTTTCTGGTGAATTTTAACTTCTGCACCTGACGGACCTAGGGCTCCAAAGCGGCGGCTTGGCTAGCAACCGAAAAACGCTAAGATGATTATGATGATCAAATAAGAAAAGAGTGATCATACGAGTAACAGTAACATTTAGGGGCCAGGAAGCTTTGTGCCCATCCACATGTCCTCATAATTTGACAAAGGCCCAAAAACTACGTCGTGTTGATTGGTGCCGCGAAATGGATCAAAGATTTAACGGAGGTGACTCAAATGCTGTGTTTGACATACTAACAGGTGACGAAAGCTGGATTTATTGTTATGATGGGTGTTTCCATTCGAGGAGTTGCCAACTAAAGTGAAAAGAGGTCGCAGCGTGGGAAAGAAGATGGTCGCCTCGTTCTTCGGAAGGACAGGTCATATCGCAACAGTTTGTTTAGAGGATCGAAAAACAGTTAGCGCAGAGTGGTACACTAACAACTGTTTGCCACTAGTCTTGGAAAAAGTTCGGGAAAAACGACCTCGCAGTAGGATCCTCCTTCACCACGACAACGCCTCGCCGCACACCGCCAAGCAAACACTCGAGTATTTGGCGACGTCAGACGTAGAATTACTGGGTCACCCGCCATATAGCCCAGACCTCACACCCTGCGATTTTTATTTATTTCCAAAAATAAAAGAAAAACTAAAAGGAAAACGTTTCACGGACGCCGAAGAGACCCCTAAAGAAGAGTGGGCCAAGTGCTTTTCTCAGTGGTTTCATCGAATGCAGCGATGTATTGATGTGAAGGGACACTATTTTGAAAATATATAATAAAAGTAACAACTTGCTAAATTGTTTAGTTTTTGATTTTCTAAGAACTTTTAGTGTCGCCTTACATCCTTTTTCTCTACACCCTAAGTTGGGAGTCCAGGAGCCTCACACGCTGGGCGAAACAGCGCAAGCGCTGCAATTATGATTTCCTACAACGTGTGCGATATGGCTACCCTAGGAGGTTGTAACGTGTTAAAGTCATATTTTACGGTGCAGACTGTGCCATCACGTCCAGTTACGTAATTATCTTTCGCTCTATACCTGGCTGGAGAACCGACCGTGATTGAAGCAACGCCTAATATGTTCTACAGACTGTTAATAATTTTTAACAAACCGCAATGGGCTATAATGGAGATTACTAAAAGGATTAAAATTGATAGATATCTCTTTTATGTTGCAAATATCCGCATCTACACAAATGCTTGTCGATGAAAACAGTTGCTTGTTGCGTCTGGGTGTTTGTGGTACCTTTGTTGTTTGTGGTTTCCAAAGGACAAAACATCTTAGTTCAGAATAAGAACAATATGTAATGTCTTCTCTGCTTATTTATTTTTTAAGTGCATCTACGTAACTACGTAATTTTATTTTACCTTATTTTCCTCTTCACAATAACATACTTACCTACTAATTAGTTATTATTTTGTAATTAATATAAAACATACTATTTACCTACGGTAATAATATACTATGCTACGTGATGCTCAAAATGTTGCATCGGAGTCGGTTACAAAGGAAACAACAATCACATTATGTATCATATCACACCAAAATATCTTTATCAAAGAATTAAATCGTACTAGCACAGTCAACAGCAATAGTTGATGCACACTGTTCGCTCCTACTCCACGGAATAAGAACTACAAACTGTGAAATATGTGCAGCTACTTCTGCTGTTGACTGTACGTACGAGTATACGTGTCTTCATTAAGTGTACTTAAGTACCAGGTATTGTGCTTGCTGCTATATACCGTTATTTTTTTTATCGTTTACATGCCGAAACCTCATAATAGGTATCGTGAAAAAGTCCAATTAGCTTGTTAGATCAACAAAATAACAGAAAAAAAACAGCTGTTCCATACAAAATAGAATATCCTACTGGCTATCATGTATGGAACAGCTGATTTTACTTAGATTATTTTGTTGATTTAACATTGCTAACGTGTTTATACACGATACATATTATAAGGTTTTCGGGATGTAAACGATAAAAATATAACGGTGTATATAAAAATATACTATAGACCGATGATAGCTCAGTGAATAAGAACGCGCCTTCCATACGGGGGCCGTAATTCGAATCCGGGCAAGCACCTCTGGATTATTCAACTCTACGTGTATATTTCTACCATTACTTCGATTGTTTCAAGAGGTAATCTGCACTTCTAGGATACTTCGGTTCTTAAAATTGTGGATACCTACATTTCCCCTGTCTAAAGATTGCGAAAAGGCCAGACGGCAGTCACTTCATTGTAACAACCAGACTTCCCGAATCCTTGTGTTCCAACCAAGAGTACCCCTGGTATCAAAGTGACAGCTTTGGACGTAACTGGGAATCACACGCTTCAATGAGGAGGAGGAGGCTCAATATTAATAATGTCCTCCAAACCGATATTTCAGTCATGGCGGCCAATCTCAGCGATCAGCCATCCACGCAGGACATATTATAGTGCACAAGTATTTGCGCAGACACAAGTGCACTCTCTATTCCCGTACACTCTTATTTCGATGGGACGCTAGTGTGACACGACCGAAGAGGGATTAGGCGCAGGACCAACGGCTTAACGTGCTTTCCGAGGCACGGGGGGACAAGACCGCCAACTTCCAAACTCCGGGCTAACACTGAGAATTTCTTAACAGACAAACTCAGGTACAAATTTTGGCCCGACCCGGGGATCGAACCCGGGACCCCAAGCGCAACTGTCGCTTTAAAGTGCGACCCACTAACCATTGCGCCACCGAGGCAGTCAATACAGAATAAAAGGGAATACAGAATAAAAAGCCAACATATACTGTATACCATAGGACATCTGTTAGTCGCCTATCTGTTCTAGATAAACAGGGTAATCGCACCTGAAATAAAAGCCCTGACATGATTCTAGGATTTCTGCACTCACCTTTGATAACATATTTAGGTAGTGCCACCTCATAAATTATGTTTTAGTGATTTCCTTCAAGAGCTGAACAAGTGCTTAATTAACACTTTCAGCAGACTGCCATGTATTTTTTTGTTATGGGACACAATTATTTTTCATACAAATATAATTGACGTCTTTAAACGTTGTTCATGACAAGATAACAATATAAACAAGGACGACTACGCACATTGCGAGCTAAACAGGCTACGCACACATATGCGCGCTTACAGTAATCTCAGCTAGTTTCGGCAATAATGACAGAGAGAGACAGACATGTGGGAGAGACACGATACAATATATGTACTGCTATAACTTTCTGGTAATTGCGAGACGTATCTTGACGTAGTGTATAGGTGTAGGCGAAATAAATTTACATGTGTGAGTGCTCCGTTGACAATGAGGGTAAAAAAAATGTACCTACGTGTCGTGGCGCCAGAGATTTGGGAATCGATGCGTGCGATACGCGGCGCAATGACGTAGCTCATAGATATTAGTACAGGCTGCGAGCGTCGCGTGAAATTGTATAATTTATTTCGACGTGATATTACGTTGTGCTAGCAATTACTTTATAAAAATTATGTCTTAAGACGTTGCCCGCTGAAAGTTTTAAATTAGGTAGGTAATCTTAATATGTATATCAGCTAAAGCTGACTGACTAAATGATCTATCAATGTAGGGCCTAAACTATAAGGTTTTTTTGGTTAATTTTTGGTTAATTGCCTTAGATTGCTGGTAGTTACGGAGTTTGCTTGCTTGCTTATTATAGTTATGTTTCTCCGCGCACAAAAAACACTTTTCTTAGATTAATACATTGACTTATCTGTTTTCTTGCTAACTTAACAATAAACTATAAGGGTTAAAAATTTAAAATTTTGCACAGGGGTTCCTTTTTAGCTTAGGGGAGCACTAAGAAAGGATTTTTGTAAATTCAGCCGCTAAGGGCCAATTTTATTTTAAATTAACTATAGTTAACTGACTAACCATAAGTCAAAGTGACAGCGTCAAAGCGACGTCATTCTTAGTAATATAACTATTAGTAAAACTATTGTTAAAAAACCCATTTAGGCCATATTTGACCAGTAGTTAGATACTGTTTTAAACCATTAGTTCAGTTTAACTACGGATAAAAAAAATCGGTCCCATTGGGGTTATACGGGGGTTTAAGGTTAGTCTAAAAAATTTGTAATTTCCTTAAAATCAAAGGTTCATATTTGATGTCATGTTTGATGTTGATTTAGGTAGGCACGATATCTAGCATTTCCAATTTTCCAAGGAAAGATACTCAGCTACTCACTTATAATGTAGAACCAAACAAAGTCTTGACCAGACCCGGGTTAGATAAATAATAAAAAGGAGATAAATTGTATCGCTATTTATTTACCAAGTGCATATAAAAAGCGATACAATTTATCTCCTTTTTCTTATTTATCTTGATATCTTGATGAATTTGGAAGCAAGTAAGTACTTTACAAAACAAAACATCGCGGAATAAAATAATTTTTGACTACGTCCAACAGTCGAAATGTGGATGACCATAATAATGAAGATGAAATCAGTGGGCATTCGAAAAAAAACCGACGTATAAACTTTGAGAATAACATTCTTAAAATAATATAGATATACGTACTTTATTGAAAAAACCAAAACGTAGTAGGTTTTTAAAATAAAGTGGTAATAAAACATCAAACGTCATTTTCGATTTTGCGCTAAAAGATCCGTGTCGTAGGTACTTACTGTCTCCACTTATAGCAAACGCAAAGACTCACGGCAGACCATAGGGTAATTTATTCATAATAATGAAATAAATCTAATAATGAATGATAAACAGTTAAGTTGTTTAAAATGTTCAGTAGTTTCAATAGGTAGCAACTGTTATACTCGAGCCAAAGACTAATAGCAGTCAAAGAATGAAATACTGTACCGTCTGTTACAAGTCTTTCGTTTAGTATAGTATAGTAAGCAAGATAATGCTCAGTATATGCATATTGACCGACCCACAATGTGTTTACAAAGACGCTGTAAAGTAGCGGGTCAATTATTCCATCAATTGGCTCGGTTGATTCCGCTCAGACCGGTGGGTCAAGGGTTCAATTCCCGCTTCGCTTCTTACTGACATTTTAACTACTTATAAAGTTGCCAAGTTTGTCAAACATTTATTTTTAAACTTAATTGTTGCATATTATTCTAGAAACAGTTATATATGATTATAATAAATTGAGGAGTTATTTTCTAATCATATATCTTTTTTTCATTCTCTACGCAATATTTCTGATGTTATAGCTTTATTTCTATAATTATTGTTACCTTTGTCACATTTTTTAACATAAATACACCTCTCAGTGCTTTTGTAATTCATTTGTAAATATATACACAATATATATATACCTATACCTTATTTAGTCATATCCTAAAATTGATTTTGGTTTAGATGTGTCATTTTGTATTGTTATATTTGAATACAATTGTTTAACTACAAGTAGGTATTTATTGGGTTGTTTCAATCAACAAACGTTTTCCTATCTATCTTTAAGATTGGTTACTTATCTACTACTGATTTTTTTAATTTAATAATTTCGTATTACTATTGGTGCTGTCATCTTTTCTACCTTCGCTTTCATACGTAGCGTATTTTTTTGATGTAGTTTGAACCTTCTTTTGCCGCACTCAGAGACGTCAAATTAACTTTAAGTGGTATTTAAGTAAAAATATTGACACTTATTTCAATACGCATATAGACTTTCCATAATTAAGTAAGCGAACATTTAGGTTAAATGACGTCTCTGAGTGCGGCAGTTAGTCCCAGTTTTGATTTAAACAGCAAGTACAATCAAAATTGATGTGTAGGCCAGAACCACCTGCTCTCCTTAGCGTATATCAATGCTCAAAAATGAGGCAACTCTCTTTTATGCAAGCCTTCGATAATAAATAAAATGCTGCAGGTAGGACGCCTGTCTGTGCCTTTCCGTTTATAGCATAAAGGAATCTAAATATAGACCACTGTAAAAACCGCGACAAAAAGCTTCCTCCTTAGAGGAGGAAGGAAACAGGATGGACCCGACCCGAGCAACTCATAGTATTATACCATACCTACTACATCGTAAATAGGAGTGACTCGTTGTTTTGATGCTTGCGTATCAGAAAACAACCAAGTGCAGAGAGGACAGGATACCTAGACATTATAGCTATTAATTAAGGGTGTTAATGTGTATTCAATAAATATATATATTTTTTATGTAATAGGTGGCAAACGAGCAGACTGATCACCTGATGGTAAGCGATTGCCGCCGCCCATGGACACCCGCGACACCAGTGGATTCACAAGTGCGCTGCCAACCTTTAAACCCGGATTGGCCCTCCGGTAGCCTCACTCACGCAGCGAAACACAGCACATTGCTGCTTCACGCCGGTTTTCTGTGAGGCCGTGGTATCACTCCAGTCGAGCCGGACCATTCATGCCGAAGCGTGGCTCTCCCACGGTCATATTTGATCAATTTTTCTACATCTTTGATGCTGCTATTTTCGTGGGGAAATGAATTTCTTAGTACTGGCCTTTACTACTGTACTTACCTACCTACGTCAGTTCTTGTTTTTTTTGTGATAGGCGGCAGACGAGCAGACGGATCCCTGATGGTAAACGATTGCCGTCGCTCATGGAAACCCGCGAACCCGGATTGGCCCTTCGGTACACAGCGAAACAGCACAGTACTGAACACTGGTTTTACAGCGGCATTTCCTGACGATTACATATTAGGGGTGAAACCCTCCAGGAGAGATTGTGTTCGTGGGCGGTTAACACTTAAGGTCAACAGGTAAACCGTTTGTTCGTTTGCCGCCTAAGTATAAGAAAAACTTACACAGGACCTTATCTTATTATTAGGTATTCGATACAGGCCTGTGAGCCTAGTGGAGTATCTATCGCCACAGAACATTGTACTTATGCTTTATTATGTCAATAAATTTATTCTTATTCTTATCATCATCATTCATCATCATTTCAGCCAATAGACGTCCACTGCTGAACATAGGCCTCCCCCAATGATCTCCACGCAGATCGGTCCAGCGCCGCCCGCATCCAATGGATTCCCGCGACCTTCCCCAGATCGTCGGCCCACCTTTTGAAGGGCCTGCCACGGCTGCGCTGCGACTTCCTGTACGTGGCCTCGACTCGAGGACTTATCCGCCCCAACGGCCGTCTATTCTCCTCGCTATGTGCACTGCCCATTGCCACTTGAGGCATGCAATCCTTTGGGCTATGTCTGGGACCTTAGTTCTCCTGTGGATCTCATCATTTCTGATACGATCACGCAAAGAGACTCCGAGCATAGCCCTCTCCACTGGGTGACTTTGAGCCTCCTTAATCGGCACACTGTAAACGGCCATGTCTCGGTTCCGTAAGTCATCACTGGCAACACACACGCATATAGTTTAAATGAGCATCAAGTAATGGACAACATTTCAAAATTGCTAAGCTCTGAAACAAAAAATACCAATTCTTTGTTTACTTTTCCGCTGCTCGAATATATATTTATTCATTTTTTATATTGCTTATTTACTGAGAAAAAAATTAAAAACTAAAAAACGTAAGATGACGTCATCGGACGGCAGAATGTAAAATATTTCTTTGCTTAGCACATTATAGTTTTAAATTTACGTAATGCCATAGGTACTCATGACATGTAACTGTCAAAAAAAAAACCAAACTTGTCAACGTTGAATGTATGAATGACGTTGACAATGTTGACACTAGTATTATTTACCTTTGACAGTAGTACCTTTTTTTTATTAAAACAATGATAAGCAAAGGAATATCGCTGTATTCAGCCGTCCGATGACGTCATTTGGCGCTTACGTCTATTTAGAATAAAAAGAATTTCAATAATTATTTTATGCATGAAAATGGACAAATTTTGAAAAAAGAAAAAATATGGGTCTGTTAATTTTATATCTACTTTCATATAATAAAACAATATGGACATGTTAAAAATTTGAAATGTTGTCCATTCTTTCAATAGTGTTTCTATCATTGAGAGGTCTTTTGATTACAAAAATAAAAAAAAGTCAAATACCGTATTGTAACCTTTTTTATTTATTATTATATGAAAGAGACCTTCTGTATATCACAGTTCTCGTTAATATCGGCTCTGCGGTTTGTATGGCTGCTTGTGTATCAATTAGTGGCGTGCGCGATAGCCAGCCGCAGGAAACCTGCTGCTTGGTAGACCTGGCAACAGCGTATATTTCAAAAGATTGGAACATTTCCATCTAGATCAGTGCAAAGACGCGGTACAGTGAAACGCATCATTTGTCTCTCCTCTCTTCCTCTCATTCGGCTCACTCTGATCATTCCGCCTCATTCGGATCATTCGGCCTCACTCAGATTGTTTAGCTCATTCGGCTCACTCGGATCATTCAGCTCATTCGGCTCACTCTAATCATTTGAATCATTCGGCACATCCGTATCAGTGAACGAGATTACTACCGCGTACCGATTGACCACGAGATCCATTTGTGTCGAATGATACATTCGGAGGGAAAATTAGAGATTCGAAACAGTGTATCATTTGGCTGAGTGGGATCACTGAGTGGTTTCAGTAAAGAGTTACACACGTCTGCTGCTGGGACTAATCCGCGACATGGAGATAGCTATTCCGATATTTCCGATATATCGAGGCTGCACATCTCATTTAGGTTATTTATTGTGTCTATTAACATGAGCCACTTAATAGCTCAAAAATAAAACATGCATGATGACTCTAATGTATTATTTAAATGATGGCAGATATTTTTACAACACTAATCATCGTTCGATTCCCGCACCAACACAAATGTTTGTTGAAGAATCAGATATTTGCGTTGGGTCTGGGTGTTTGTGGTACCTTCTTTATTCCTGATCTACAGTACAAGAGAAAATCTAAGTTAGGAATCTGGACAATGTATATTCTCTTGAATTGAACGTTGGTACAATGTTGTGTGTGTCAACTCATTTTCTTTTTAAACTTTAGTGATGTACCCCAAATAATCGAACGAATTCAATGTTAATCGTGTAGGAATATTCATCCATAAATGGAAAGCCACATTCTGATTAGAATAAAACGTATTATTCTCTAATTTAAAAATATAAATACATTAATAACTTTGTAAAAAGAAATAAAATATATGGCACACGATATACCTAAGCTCTTTTATTTCGATGAAAATTAAAGAAACTGGCCGCGGATCGATATCTAGGATCGGTACCTACTTTCCTCTTTCTTTTCAATAATTTTGATTCACATTTCTCCAGATAAAAGTACTAATAACTTCTTTTCCATTATTATAGTATCCGATTCACGTTCGTTTGAAGTACATATCGATTATTCACTTTAATCGAAGTTTTTTAGTTGGTCTCTATGAGTCTAAGATTTAGAATCGTCAAATGTGGCTTATTAGCTTGGCTCAACTATAAGCACTACTTAGATGTTATACTTTAACAAGTTATTCAGCAGTAAGGTCTTCCGGTACTCATAATATGATGTGTCTCTTCTTCTAACTAAGAGTACCTACTTCTATTTACAAGCTTAATGGTCTTGGTGATGGAAAATAATGATGGGGATGGGATGGACGACGTCCGTCTTTATTTACAACGAGAGGTTGGTAAGGTAGGGTAAAACAAAACTACATTGTCGGGCACATCAATGTAATACAAATCTGTCAAATTTCTCCAACCCATTCACAACTTGATGTTATTTCTAGTGACTAACATGATGTGTGGCTGTCTATTTCATAAAGATTTCGATTTGAACGAAATCGAATATAAGAAGATTAAAATATTTTCTTGTGTAACGAAACTTTTTTAATAACCTTTCGAATTTCAAATTAACTACCAAGCTCTTCCACAGAAGAGATTCCATGCTAATCACAGATGGCAGTTAGTAAGTGGGTAGGTAGACGAATTTATTATCGATACGGTTTTGCGAATTAGACGCCCCTATCGGAAGCTGAACAAATGAATTCCTAGAAGTGATACAGAAGTCAGAAACTAATGCACTCGTGATTATGGAATCAACCGTCCGGGAATAATGACCTGTGGTTGCGGTTTGACTTATCTCAGTGTTAATTAAAATATTTCGTTGACGTATACCACGGCTTTGGGCTCTGTTGAACTTGGATTTGTATCTTTTGTTGTTTGAGTTAAAGAAATGTAAAGCCTGACAAAACATATAAATGGCACGTTTGTTGTAAAACTACACATGCGAGGAGAAAATCTAGGTCCTGATTCAGTTTTTTTTTTAATTTTTGATACAAATGTGCTCAGTTTTCAGTCAAAGGATGCTTGAGTTTATTTTAATACCTGGTGTTATGGCACTATGATGGCAGGGTTTTTTTTTATTCCTGATTAGATTTTATTCCACATAAGATCGCTGGATAAGCAGCTTAAAATGAATTTTGAGCAAGCAAGTGCAAACGTGCCCAGGTAGGTCCAATAATGAGTTTTTGCTATATTTTGCAACGTAGCTTGGTCGATTCAACTTGTAATATCGGGGAAAATCTGCTGTTTTCAAAGTCGGTCACCTTATCAGATAGCTTTGAAAAGTTCGGCTTCAAAAAATCTGCTTCTATACATTTAAATATAGGTAGGATAATACCATTTCACCTTTACATGAGTTAGTAGGATTATTACTACCGACTATTTGTAGGTAGGTCCCTACATTAATTGAGAGGCCGGAGGGACATCTTAGCTGCGGGACAGTGGGTCTATAATGCGACAATTTAGCTCCCCTCCTTTATTATGTGAAGGAGAGTTTTAAAATAGCATAGCCTTGTCATATTGGACAACTAGTTAATAACTATTTCTGAGTTTGTGTTAAAATAATACTTAAATTACTCTTACTTAATAGAAGTCTTCTTCTCTCGTAGTAACTCTACTACGAGGTAGGGATTAAAATTAAGAATAAATTAGAAGCATGCTGAGTTTTTACTGCATAATTCGGGTGGCTTACCTTACCACGAATAAAACAAACAAAGAAGACACAGCGCGTGTGAAAGAAAGGGAGGGAAATTCCAATTTGATCTACACGTCAGGTTCGTAGTGGGCCACCAGTTTTTGTGAATATCTGACATCTTATCTCTCTACAGACGTAAACTTCGCGTCATCTCATAACAACCCGTCTCTTCATCCATCCGCGAGCAGAGCAACCAAGCCGAAAATGATAAACGAAACGTTTTATCCTCTTACCTTCATCCTATATTAACCCAGTTTTATTTGGCCAATTCACAAATAACAGCTTAAAGTATCGGCGAGTTATCGGAACGAAATCGTAAAAAAATTAAAAACAAAATCCGCGCGCTCCACTCCCCGTGGTCCCCCCATTTTTTGTGGGTAGGTAACGTACTCGGTGACACCTAGCGGGTCAAGTGCGGGGCGCGCGGGCGGGGGCGCTAATTCCAAACGCGTGACCGCACCGCGCCGCGCCCCGCGCTGCCGTCAAAAGGAAGAGTGCAGTAAGGAACATTTTTTCGGAATATAAGTTAATTAAATTGTACATTGTATATCTGTATACCTACCTTTTAAGTTTTGTATGTTGTGTAATAAAGAGTATCTATCTATCTATCTATTACAGATCCGGAAGTCAGCAACACGTGCTCTGTAATGCTGGTCTAATCATTGAAGAAATCTGTTAGAGAACACCTAGTTTTCAAAAGAAAGAATGCAGTAAGTAGGTGTTTCGAAGAAACCAAATTTGATGGTCATTAATGCAGTTACTGCGTTAATGTACTTACTGCACCTTACCGGTGATATAACCTAACATAACATTATTTATTTATTTATTTATGTAAAACAAGTTACATATAAAATAACACAGGTATTCTTATGATATAATCAGAGTAACATAAACCAGTGTTGGTTTAATTACATAATTGCGGTAGGTAACTAATAATAATAGTAATAGTTTTGCTAGTGATAACTGTAGCTTAGGTAGCATAAAGTATTTTTATAAATTTTATGAAATTAAATTGATTTTTAAAATAAAGTTTACTTTGATTGAAATTAGATAACAGTCGATGTACTCGAAAAATGATTGAAAAAAAATGGCAAATAAAAATAAAAACACAATAAATTTAAAATGTTCCTTACTGCATTTATCCGTTGGACAGCGCCCCGCTCCTCCCGTTTTCCCGCCGGATTTGCGTTCATACAGTAAAATAAAAAGGGCGATTTGGCGCCCTCCATCGACGCCGCCCGATTAGCGGCGCCCGGGGAAATTAAAAGTATTTTATTCGAGCATTTATTCCCTTTTTGTTTGCTTTGAATAATGCGAGCGTGTGGCGCGATGTGTACAGTATGACACGGACACAGCCTCCTAGGGTTGTCGATCATTTAAATGTAAATCATGCTATCGAAATCCTATTGAATATAATGTACACCACGTAAAATAATAAAATTGACTTTGTGAACTAAGAACAGAACCCATCAGCAAAGAATTATTATTCGGTTGGTTTACGACTTATGAGACTTATTTTTACTTCTGGTTTATATAATATTATATTTTTTTATTATGGCTCGACAAAAGGCGAACTGAGTTTAAAAAGAAACTGATGACTGCAAAAACCAGCTCAAGAATCCAAGTCTAACATTTTTAATATTAATATTTATTAATATGGAGAATCAATTTCTGAGCATCAGTTATTGAGCACATGTCTGTCCTTGTACTTGTAGTAATCCTCGGGTGTGACTATCTGTACGTACAGCCACACATCAAAGTACCTATACAAAATGACAAATTTCTTTATTCGATTCTCACCTTAATATCAGACACTTCCGGTTCAATATCAATTGAGGAATTTTGACAGATTGATGTGTGACTGCCTGTACGTCCCATTTCAAAGGGTGAACCCTGCTACAGGGTGTGGGCAGCAACGCGTGGCCCTTTAAGTGACGGGTGAGATGTTATCGATAGATGCTTTGTTCTACTAATGCCCCCGTCACTTCCAGGAGTGTCAGGCAACTTTAATTAACTTAACCTAGTATTAACCGTGATGAAAGTTCTCTTTTAAATTAGTTAGTGGTCAGCAGTCACTATAGGTACACACCGCATCACGTGGAAGTTACCCTTACTGAACTTTAAACCATGCTTATGTCTGAGAAACAAGTGCTATTATTGCTCTGCTGGGGGCAACTGGAACTGACGCCGTCTGTACTATAGTAACCCTGGCGCAAAACACAAAAGGGTCTCGACTCGACAGCTTGACTGACGGGTCAAATGGCATCAATGGGAGTTTTAGATCGTAGTTTATTACATACACATTTGTAGGTACGAGTAAATTATTTCAGGAGCATTGATGTTATTATTATTAAGTACTATAATTAATAATCAAGAACTGACAGCCGTTGGAGCCGTAAAGTCCTTGAGTGGAGACCGCGACTCGGTAAGCGTAGTGTTGGACGCCCTGCGACAAGATGGGATGACGACATTCGAAGGCTGGCTGGTGTGGGCTGGATGAGAGTGGTCAAAATCGGGAGCAGTGGCGTGCATTAGGGGAGACCTATGTCCAGCAGTGGACGAGTATGGGTTGCTGATGATGATGATAATTAATAATAATAAATATTTCACAACATCACATACGTTGATCTGACTGCGGAGATAGTTAATTATATTGTTATTATGGATCTTCTTTTTTAAAAGAATTTGTCAACTGCCAGTCAACTCAATAAATATCAAATTTGGAATTATGAAAATTACAAAATATCGTCGTGATATAGGAACAATATTTACCCCCTTATTATAAATCTCGAACTAAGGATAGTCCTGGAACAAAATTCGTGTCAGCCCGTTTTAACATTGCGTGTTGGAACGGGGTGACATGAGCTTTAGTACGGTAATAACTTTAGATTGCGATTTGTAATAAGGTGGCAAGATGTTTTTGATAATTTCGTTTCAAACGACTAGTTTTTTTAATTATCTTACAGAAGGCTTACAGACTAAGTACAAAATAAATGACATTTTATAAAAAAAAATCTAATTTAATTATATTTTATTTATTTGATTTTACTGTTCTATTATGTATTTTTAATTTGCTTCTTATGACTCAGATACTGACAATTTGGGCTATTTATGTTAATATTATCTGTCGCGTTTATTTCTTTTTTTTTTAGTTGTAATTAATTTGACAAGGATTGTATTCTT
The DNA here is from genome assembly GCA_019059595.1 of Marasmia exigua. Lineage (NCBI taxonomy): Eukaryota > Metazoa > Arthropoda > Insecta > Lepidoptera > Crambidae > Marasmia > Marasmia exigua. The sequence continues at coordinate 10,149,152 of CM032475.1, read as the reverse complement.
CTACCTTTTTATTGTAAATTAGCCGTGAGTGACTAATAAACATGAATGTAATGTATCCTAACCTTATACTGGCTCTTGGATTAATTTCTGTTTGCTTGTAAGGTGTCTGAATAATAAATAAATAAAATAGGATGATGACAGTGCTAATAACAAGCCTCCACATTTGTTTATCTTTATGAATAACATTTTTACGGTACCTTTATAATATAAATTAACTTATATCGGCACTTTGGACTCAACCGGGAAAAACACGCTGAGTTGGAAATACTAGCCTCAATGGACAACATTTCAAAATTGCTAAGCTCTGAAACAAAAAATACCAATTCTTTGTTTACTTTTTCGCTGCTCGAATATATATTTATTCATTTTTTATATTGCTTATTTATTGAGAAAAAAATTAAAAACTAAAAAACGTAAGATGACGTCATCGCACGGCAGAATGTAAAATATTTCTTTGCTTAGCACATTATAGTTTTAAATTTACGAAATGCCAAACCCATGACATGCAACTGTCAAAAAAAAAGACAACTTGTCAACGTTGAATGTATGAATGACGTTGACAATGTTGACACTAGTATTATTTACCTTTGACAGTAGTACCTTTTTTTTTATTAAAACAATGATAAGCAAAGGAATATCGCTGTATTCAGCCGTCTGATGACGTCATTTGGCGCTTACGTCTATTTAGAATAAAAAGAATTTCAATAATTATTTTATGCATGAAAATGGACAAATCTTGAAAAAAGAAAAAATATGGGTCTGTTCATTTTATGTCTATTTTCATATAAAAAACAATATGGACATGTTAAAAAAATGAAATGTTGTCCATTCGGGGTCATGCATCACCGTCAAATTGCAACATATACACAATTTATCGATAGATTTCAATCTCTCAAGATATATTAATAATTAACGGTTTTAATAATTCTTCGACGACAAAACAAAAAATGTAATACATCAATTATATTACAGTTATGTAGGTACACAATATCCGTGACGGCTATTTTTACAAAGAATTCCAAGAATTAAAAACAAGCGATAAATAATGTCAACACCGGCATTCGCAGATTAGACTACAAATCACAAACGCAAAACATTTCATTTGGAATCACGGGGCAACCGCGGCCGCTTTTTCCGCGCCCGGCGAGCCATGGCCGGCTATAAATCAAATATTAGCTCTAATAAATGGAAGCCCTTTTTGCCGCTACTCTGTTGCCCGCGCAGATAAGTGGATGTTGGGGGTATCCGTAAACTAACGCGCTGTATGAACAATAGCTCTTTGTCAAAGCGGGAGACGTCACAACACTTTTTATCTAAATTACTATCTAGATCGTTATTTTTTTATTCTGGCCTTTATCTTTAACGGAGACATGAATTCCGCCAATGCCAAGTGATAAGAATAAAACGCACTTACCTTTTTACTTTAAAAGCACAGACTCGCGGCAGACAGTGGAGTAATTCATTCATTAAAATAAACGAAAATATGACGGTTCAATTATTCAAAATAGTCAGTAGGTTTTTAAGGGAAGTAACTATTATAGTCGAGCCAAAGACTCGTGGATGTTGGTGTCATATTTCATTCATAATTTCACCGTGGGAGAGCCACGCTTCAGCATGAATGGGCCGGATCGACCGGAGTGATACCACGGCCTCACAGAAAACCGGCGTGAAGCAGCACTGTGCTCTGTTTCGCTGCGTGAGTGAGGGTACCGGAAGGCCAATCCGGGGGAAAAGGGGGTTAAAGGGTGACTTGAACTGAACTTGTGACTCCAATGGTGTCGCGGGTGTCTATGGGTGGCGGCAATAGCTTACCATCAGGCGATCCGTCTGCTCATCTGCCACCTATCACATGAAAAAAAATGAATGAAAACCTACCAGTTCAGTGACTTAGACCATAACAATCCAAACAAGATAAACAACATAACATTAAAAGGAAATCAACTGGATAACTAATATGAAATTGTAAACCATAGGTTTCAAAACGCAAGGGTCCCTTTTTGCCCTGAGGGCATGAACTCGGGTCCTCGGTCCGGTGGGGGCCAGCCCTTATATGAATAACAAATTCACAATCTGTTATTATTATAAAGTTGATTATTAAAAAAAAGACTATTATAGTATCTACAAAGTCACTAAACAAAAATTGCTTTAATTTGAAAAATGCTTTTGGGTTTTCAACGAGGCTTACAAATTTTTATGGGTCCCTTTCATACCTAAAACGCCTCTGGTCCAATACAAGGAGTATTTACAGTATGTTTTTTTATATACTTTCGGCCGCACTCAGAGACGTCATTTAAGCTAATGTTCATTAACTTTAGTATCGGTAGTCTTTATGCGTATCGAAATAAGTGTCAATATTTTTTCTTAAGAAGCCAACTAAGTTAATCAACGACTCTGAGTGTGGCAGTTTGACATTTAGGAACACAAAAAAGGTACACCGAACACTTACGACTACGTACGTTCTGATAGAAGAAAGATCAATCTCTTTGATGTAGTGAACCTGAAACTTATTTATTGAACAAAAGAACAAAAAAACAAGAAAATTAAGACAATAACTGAGAAATAAAAATAAGCTAAAAGTAAATAAAAAGGAAAGTTGAAACAAAGTAGGCCCCCGCGGCAATGTTCCCAAAATGCTGGCAGCATTACCCCGCTGGATCGCGATGGAAATTCGATGGATGGCGAGGTAGCTGCCAGCCTTTGGATTTCCCGTGACTTCGACTAGACGCTTAGCTAAGTCACGGCAAGGATGAGAGAGCGTCGGAACCCCACGGGCCCAGTGTTTCAACACTGAAAGCTACAAAGTGGTAGGCACCAGATAGATGCCTATATTTTGTAGCTTTCAGTCTCTCTGTTCCGGGAAGATGAGACGGTGCCAGAGTGTCGACGCAGGTAGCATCCCACACGAGAGATGGGATGAGATCCAAGGGATGAGAGACATTCCGTCTGGTCTCTTGCCATCATCAGGTGAAAATTAAATGCCTTTCGGCTCCAAGTTTGCCGGCAACATATCCAAGTTATAAGTTAAAATACCACTACCTACCTACTCATAGTATTTTTATAGCACTTAGTCGAAACAGTTAGATGATGAAAAGACGAAGTTCTATTGTACACTCGGCTTTGTTGAGATCTTGTTTCAAAAGTTCCTTTTAAAACATTAGTATTGTTATTACGACAATAAGCGGTTTCTACGAACGACTACACCGGGTATTAGATCGACGGTTAATTGCGTGACTTTGCTTCTTTTGACGATTATATCGAATTAAAAAGGGAAAATATTACCGCTTGTTAACTGAACAAAGGGGCAACGTTTGAGTGCTTAACTAAAAGTATCTTATTTTTCCGCTTTGTGTTAATTATATTCACAGCAAAGATTTACAAACAAATTATTTGAATAAATCGTTCTCGATGTTTAATAAGCCTTAAATATGTAGTGAAAAAAGCTTTAAAATATGAATTTAAGGCTTTTACTTCACTGGCAGAACTTCAGAAGAGAATGTCATTCATGGAGCCCAATTCTCGTGCTCGTGACATTTTGAAAACATGGCGGATATCACATAAAAACCATACAAAAAAACTATGTTTTAGTGATATATGTCGTATGATAGTAAATGTCACGAGCACGAGAATTGGGTTTATGTTATGAGTATTGCAGATAAACATTGTTTGGGTAAATCACGCATTTCTCCAACTTGATCAAAAAAAGTGCATGAAAATAAATAAAGGTATTATTATTAAGAGAGTTAATAATATTATCTCTTTATAATGCAGTAAAAGCTTATTTTTGGTATATTTTAAAAATAAAACAAAGTATTTTTTTTTCAAGTCAAGCTTGTGATAATAAAGATATAAAGGATAAGAAGGCTCGTCATTAATGACATCAAACTTCATCAAACGAATGACATCATTTTTCTCGTGCCTTCAATGAGCACATCATATGGGTTACTTTTTTGTTACATTATTTCTTTTCTGAATGCCTGACATGCGGCAATGAGCAAGTTGTTTGTATTATATGACGTTTTATTACGTTATTAGTACTTCTAATAAAGTGGAATTATCTTTCCTTGTAAAGACATCAACGAAATGATTAACGGTCCACTTTTATTTTCTTTTGTGCTGGCTCTTTTTTTATGGGATAGGGGCAGATGAGAAGACGGATCACCCGATGGTAAGCGACTACCGCCGCACATGAACACTTGCAACACCAGAGGAGTCACAAGTGCGCTGCCGACCTTTTAAAAAGGAATACGCTCTTTTCTTGAAGTTTTGCAGGTCGTATCTGTCTTGAAATACCGCAGGCGATAGTTTCATTCCATAGTTTTCAATTAATTGTTTCCAACCATAATATAATTTTAAGTACTGGTTATCATAAATATAAAGCTGTAACTTACACGTATAGATACCTACTTTTTAGTATCAGCCTATATACTGTCCCATCCCACTACAGGGCAAAGGCCTTCATCATAGAAATCAAGTTATCGCTACTATGATGGGATTAGGCTTAATCACAACGCTTGCCTAATGCGGATTGGTGATCACAAACCCGAGCAATGTTCGAAAAGTTCGAAACATACTTTTTTCTCGACTCGGGAATCGGACCCAGGACCCCGAGATCACGGCCCGTTACTAAACCACTAGACCATCAGGGCGCTGGGTACCTACTTTGCGAACTAATTAAAGTTTCTTATAAGTATTAGCATTCTAAGTGCTACCAAATAAATGTTACCCACAGAAGTTCTACGCTTTGATATGTCCCAAACTCCGAAGTGGATCCAATTAAGCTATTCAAAAACAAGCTAAGGTCTTATTTTGTGTTTGACACTTGAATGCTGCGGAGACCGGTCCCTCCGTGCGCTCCCCTGTTTACCCGCTCATATTTCCGGGTGTGTTATCGACAAAGGCCCCCTTTTCATTGAATCAGGAATAATCGTAAAGGGCCCCTAAAGACGCTATTTGTTTCTCCTCCGCCCTTTTATACTTTGATTCAGCCTTCGTTAATTTTTTTTGTCCAGTTCTCGTAAAATGGCAAGGTATCGGCCCAAACGGAGATTAAATTTCGACTTCCTTCGACGTTGATTGATTTAGGCCAATCTTGAATATACTCAGACAGGTGACTAATTTTATCCGTGGAAGTGACACGTAATTTATAAGCTTCTAACCTTTGTTAATAACGTTAATTGATATTTGGATACCTAATGAATATCTAACAATAAGCCTTCGGTGGAAATATGAAACCCTCATTGATATTCCTACTTGTCAGTTTTACTCCATCTACAATAGTGGGTTCAAGTAACAGGAGTGAAATTTCTTTGCAATTCGGAAGCTATGTGGTTCAAAGTGTCATATTGGAAATCCTTTGTTCGGTCTGGTCAACGCCCACAAAATAAAAAGGGGCATATTGCAGCAGCAAAATATTGCGATCGTCGAGTGCAGCGGCTCCGCGTACCTCGCAGCGCTATGAAAACGTCGTGCCTCAGCACAACAGTTGACTCTAAACACACTCACACGCGCCCGGCGTACTACAATAACCCGGGAGGGGGCCAGGGGGCGAGGGGGTGCTGTGACGATGCAGTTTGCACCGCGGCCTCCTCCAACCTTCACCAACTTGCGCCCGTGTTCTTGGGAATCGTTTTAAATTCAAGAACCGCAGAACACTCCTCGACCGACATTACACCTTCCCCGCTAGACATACGACCCAAAATCCCAAAGGCAACGCCTTATAAGTCATTTCAAAAACGGACTACGGTACCACCACAACATAAGATTTAAAACTCTAAACGCACGACCGAAAGTCGAGAATCGTGTAAATAATGCAGAAATGGCAACCAGCCTTGGTGTGAGTGCGGAGGTGAGAAATACATTAGCGGTACCGTTTTCTATTGGTCGTTGCTCCTGTGTTGATATTAAGCAGTCCACGTGGACTGCTTCGGTGGTTGCTTGTCTCGTTTTTTTCGGCGGGTGGTTCTCTATCCGTCCCGTTCTAATCTACAACGAAACGTGGAATGTCATGTCCGGAGTTGTTCAGAAAGTCGTGAGCGTGCATCGTGCTTCGAACTTGAGTTTCGTTCGACAACAGCCCAAGTTCATCCGGTTACTTTTAGATATGGGACTCAATTTGTGTTATGAATAAGGGTTATATTTTTGTGGTTTTTGGGGAGGTGGTTATGATGTTTGATAAAAGTTCAATATTGATAAGCATTTTTAAGTCAATTAAGGTTGTAAGCTAAAAGCGGTTGTTGCTACATTTAAATTATCGGTCGGCATTCAAATAACGCCATTTTTTTCGTGTCGGCACGAATTTATTTATAGTTAGGTATAGGTTATGGTGGGTATAATAACACGGCGTGGGCGATACTATTACGGCGCATATCCAATACGAAGCTATTCATTCACTCAGTCATGGATATCGGCTTAGTTTAGTAACGAGCAATATTAATAAATTCAGTTGAATACTGCTTTAGGTCATTTGCTATGAGGCTGCCATTTACTTTGGGTAGCCACCTATTTATTAATCATTCGCCAGCCATTTAAATTACTTTTACTATGGTATGGGTTTCCAACGTACAATAATTTTATGGAATGCTCAGAATTACAGTAAACTCGTACTTCCTTCATGTGCATATTAACAGTTAGACCTAATTATACGAAAATGGGTAACTCGATACTTAGGGCAAATTGTGAGGACAACTGTGATGGAAATTTATTTCTAATTGAAGAAATATGGAGTGGGTATAGTATAGGTATCAAAATCCGTTTATACTATGTTCCTTAAAATATTGTTGATTAATATTTTTAGTGTTTTATACATATTATGTAGGTACTACTTATTTCAATTATAAACTTCCGTTGATAAGACCAAATAGCCAGCAATAAGTTCTCAGTATGAAAAATAAAAACGAAAATACAAAAAAAAACCACTAAAATCAAAACTTTTTATTGCTACGACATACGTTAGATTACGAGCTGTGCTACGAAATGCCCGTAACGCCATCTGTTGTCGTAGTACAGCTACACATAGCTGTAGCTTTGTAGCACGTAGCAGGGTTCGACTTGAAGTTGTTTATTCGCTTTGCTTGAAAGTGTTCCGTCCGATACAAGTTAGTTCAAGCGAGTCAAATGCTTGTACATTTAACATTTTGTTTTCGAATTTATTGTTTCTTTTATTTTATTCGCTCGCATTCTTTCTAAAATTATTTAAAACTGGCTTTTCGAATAGATTGAATTTAAAAACTACTAGCAAAATTTGATTGAAAAGTAACTATAGAATGATTCGGACTGATTATTTGACATAACCTTACTGACGTTGAGAAGATGTGACTTTTTTTCTTGGTCTGTGATTATTTTTGTCAGGCTACGCGCGTCGCGCTCTCTGTATTTATTTACCAAATTGTACCCTGATATTATTGTATTTTAAATAGTTATTTTGTTACATTTACAATGCCACCACGCGTTATTTTATTATTTAGTGGCAAAAGGAAATCTGGCAAAGACTTCTTGACTGATCATTTACAACTCATGTAAGTAGGTAAATTAAAACAAAACACAAACGTTATGTTGTTATTAGTAGTTTAAAAAAAGACATCTCATTTATACCTACATTATTCGATTATTTTTAAAGTTATAAATAAGTGTATAGCTAAGTGTATATTTACGAAGGTAACCTATAACTTGAAGCTAAATGCAGGTGAGTACAAAAGAATTTATTTTTCTTTTCATTTCAGATATAAGGATGAATGTGAGATCATAAAGATTTCTGCGCCAATAAAAGGCCATTGGGCTAAAGAAAAGAAATTGGATTTGAGTGAACTATTGAGCCACAGTGAGTACAAAGAACAGTACAGATTAGAGATGATAAGATGGAGCGATACCGTACGGGAAAAGGACTATGGATATTTTTGTAGGGAAGCTTGCGAGAATGGTAAGATTATTTTTTTAATTTGTATAATTCTTTTTGTAGACTTGTACTTACCATACCTTAAAATACAATTTACATAGAATGCTTGCCCATTTTTGCTTTTTACATATTATTATTACATTGCTATTTCGTCTTAGCTTTTTTTCTTCATTCACCGCTAAATTCCATAGATAGATGAGATACAAATTAAAAACAAAGGTTTTTTGAACCATCATAATTAGCTTACTGGACCAATTACGTCTATAATTCAACATTAATGATTAATAAGTATATTGTTTTTAAGTTACTTGGTCACTAACATTAGGATAGTTATTTACGGGATTTCTAACCATTCTACCGTATTCTAAACTCAACAAAATTAAGTTTAAAAACTAAAACCTGACTACCTAAAAACACGCTCTAAAAAGTACGAAACAAGAAAATTATCTCTGCTGAAATAATTATGCCGTATTGCCGTGGTCGTATGCTACATTGATTTTATTTTATTATTTTAATGAATCTATTTTGCTACGGTAGGTGGCATACAACCACAGCAATACGGCATAATAATTTCAGCAGAGACAATTTTCTTGATTCGTACTTTTTAGAGCGTGTTTATTTAGTAGTCAAGTTTTAGTTTTTAAACTTTATTTTTATTTACCATGTATTTAGTTATGCAAATAAAATTACATATTTGAAATGTGCTAAAAAGCTCTTTCATTTGATACCCCACACGGTACCGTCAAGCATTTTTTTTTAGTTCCTTAGAGTACTAAGTCCCCTAGAGGGCGCTGTAGTCAATTTAACGTGACATCATGTAGCCTATTACCAGAAGACAATCAAGACGCTTCTAACGACAGACACCTGATTCGTTCAAATATGATAACTAGTCTAGAAGTTATGAGGGAACAGATTAACAACCATACATACATACATACATAGAGGTCAAAATCATAACCCTCTTTTTTGCTTCGCCGTAGTCGAGTAAAAGTAAGTTACATGGTAGAAATCCCGTAATATAACTACTCTAATAATTAATTATTAAGTTTCATTTTATACAGTAAACGACAAATAACAATTAATTCCAATAATTTCAGCTACAGACAGACCAATATGGATTGTTAGTGACGTTAGGCGTAAGACTGATTTACGTTGGTTCAAAGAAACATACAAGGATCTGATAAAGACAGTAAGGATCACAGCAGATGAGGAAACCAGGAAATCCAGAGGATTCCAGTTTCAAGAGGGAATAGATAACGTTGCCTCAGAATGCGATTTGGACGATTATGAGGACTGGGACTTGATCATCAACAATGGAGAGGGAAGGCAACAGTTAGAAGATCAAATTCAATCTATAACTGATTTATTACCACGTTTATGATGATGTGATGAAAGACTGTTTACTAAAAAATAAGTTAAAACTATGAGTTGCAGAGTGCACAAATTTTAAAACAGGTTATGGGTATCAATAAATAATTTTTGGTTGACAGATGATGATGACACCTCTGGCAATATACCATTATATCATCCATATAGTTTATTTTACGGAGATATGTTAGGAATTGTTTTTTTTAGTCAATAGCAGGCCGCGGATCCTTAAGATGGGGCGTAATATAAACATAGGGTCAACTCAATAATTCTAATGTTCTCAAAATCTTTACAAAATAATATGTATGTTTAATATCATTCATAGCATTAATACTCGTAAAATAAATACTATATTTATTTGTAAATATTGTTGATTCAACTAAACCAAGAAAATCAACCAGTTGTAATATTAAATGTAATGTTGTAATATAAATCACTAGTGGTCTCATCATCCATATTATGCAGTTGGATTCAACACTGCAATTTCTTTAATAAAATAATTAAACATAAATGAAGTAAAGGAAAGTAAATATTAAATAAGTCTAAACTGAATTGATGCTGCAATGAAAAAAAACTTATTCCATCCATGGTTTAGTTTCAAAAAAAGTTATAAACCTTCCTATTGAATCACTCTAGCTATAAACCGCATCACAAATCACAATCTTAGATTAAATCAAAATTTAAGATCATAATCCGATGCGTAGTTTTGAAGATCTAAGTACATAGGGATAGAGGGCGAAAGCGACTTAGTGTAGGGTGATGGCAAATGACGAGTGTTGCCATCTAGTGTACATTTGGTGAACTTATTGCCCACTGTGCAACGGCAAACGGTTTCACTTGCTTGAACGAACTGGCGGCTTCATCATCTTTAAGTCGGTCTCGTCCATCTAGTATTATTTCGTCTAATAAAATTCTCAAACACGTCTAGTTAACTACTTCCAACTTTATGAGGTAAATATTCTAACCGTCTCCTACTAGCGTATTGGTGAATAATACTGCTATGGCGATTATGGCGTACGACCTCTGCCTAGTAATGTTTAATTAAGAATAAAATAAAAGTCATTTATCCTCTAGATACCCCACGTTCTCGCACGAGTACACAAACTTCCGCTTTTCCGAGTATATCTAACATGACTGTCTGCATGTATTTTGGTGGGTACATTAAGAAAAAACCGTCTGGGAAAATTGTAGATTTTCACATATTTATTCTATTGCTCGTAAATGTCAAGAAGCATATACCTACATACATACATACAAATAAATATATTTTTCTAAAATAGATAAGGACTCTAGAGGTTAAATACTCAAGGTCATGCATGTCAACATTGTTATTTTTAAAATTATTTATTATATAATTTTTACTTAAAGATCTATGCATGTAATAACCGTATTCTCGCAAATAAAATTTTTGATTTGATGAAATTATATATTAATCATTTATGCAACATCTCATACATATTGACCTGATTACGTAAGTAGCAAGTAGCACTTGTGTTACGGTTACGGTTATAACAAAGAAACAAATATAATTCTTAATATGGAATTACACCCAGACATTAAACAACACGTGCTCATTATTGAATCAGAATTTAATAAAAAAAAATATATTTCCACTGCAGGGCAAAGGCCTCCATCATAGGAATCAAGTCATCATTACTATGATGGGATTAGGCTTAATCACCACGCAGGCGTGGTGATTTGGCAGGCCAAATGCGGGTTGGTATTAAGAATCCTATGCCCGAAAAAATTTAAACATATTTACTTTTGCTCGACCCAAGAATCGAACTCTGGACCCGAGATCACGGCACGGTACTTAAATCACTAGACCAACAGGGCGTTAAATTATCTAATATTAAATGAATATTAAAATATTAAACAAATTACATAAACCAAAACCCAACTCCTCCTCACCACACTCACGCATACACATACACATACACACACGCACACATACTACTTCACTAACGCGCTTACAGCCATAACTTAAATTTTAGTATTTTTGATTACTTTTGGATATATTTTTTTTGAAGATTACATTCAGTTTGTCACTTTAGTCTTAATTTAGACAATAAGCCATAGCGGAAATTCATATGATTTGACACCCACGAGACAGGCACTGCCTAGTGTGGGAGTTAAAGAACTTTTCTTTCTGTTAATGTGTGTTTTTGGTTAATATTCTTTTTTTATTTATTTACATAAATGATATTAAAAATATTACTTTATGTATTTGAACATTTTATTTAACACACAAACCAACATTTTTGCAAAGGATTCAAATCACGGCTCCATCTACTACCTACCTATACTCGAGCCTTAAACAATTTAACACGGGACGTGGTAAAGCACAGATTTATTTTTGCCAAAATCCAGAGGGGGGAGGGGAGTTTAGTAATGGTCTAGATATGAATAAGTAATGAATTGGTGATGTTTGTTTACGAACATTGATGAAACACTTGCTCACAGCAGCGAAAATGCAGATAAGTACTAGAAAAGTTATAATTTAATACCGCGGTAGCCTAGTGGTCTGGGCTGTCAGCCAGTGGTCTGGGCTGTCAGAAAGATTGGATTGTTGAAACAGTCATACAGCCATTTACAACCTGTGCGGATAAAGAATGGGATCAGAAATGGCGGCGCATCTATTCACTTCTCACTTGCACACTATTTGCGTCTATACTCGCACTCGTGGGTGTGCGAGCGCAGCCGTTGCTTTAAAGTGCAACGCCCTACCCACTGCGCCAATGAGGCAGACATTTAATGGCTGTGTGTTGAATCCTAGGATAGGTATTTCAGAGTATACTGTCATATCATTCGCTTACCGTCGGGAAATGTAACGATATTAATTTCAGAATGATGCCGACCTACGAAACATTTCATTTCCTCTACTGTACAAAACGCGGGCGACAGGTTGTCAATGGCATTCATATTGGCAAAACATACATTATTATCCCGGAATATGTATTATCATTTTAATAACCAGACTCCCTAAATTCTGAATCATGGTCTAAGCGTACCACGGGATCCAAAGTGATAGCTCTGGACGCAACTGGGAATTACACGCCAAGATGAGGAGGAAGTATAAGAATTGATTTGAGGATTGACCTTTAGGTACGACTAGAGTGTCTTTTGTACTTGTTCATCTTTTATTTATAAATATACATTCTTTTTTTTTATTTAGTGCATTTAAAGGACACACACATTGTTGTGCTCTCCTAAAGTTAGGTGAGGTCAGGGTAGGCTACGCCCTGTTTCCTCCCATGGAGGTGGCCGGCCGGCAACAGGGGCAGGGGCCCCTACGCTGGCACTACATACGGCTCCTTCACCGCCTGTTGGGAATGGTTCCACTCACTCGACTATCCCCAACCCCCCTCCCGACATCGGGAGGGACGTGGCCGCTAACCCCACGTAGGGGCTCGTGGCCGGACGGTGTTGCGGGGCAAAGCCTTTCGGCAGTTCTCGAGACACCATTCCCAGTGAGTCGCTGGATAGGTTTAGCTGGTAGGCCGCGCAAGAGGGGTTCGAATCCCCCCGCGGAGAGCCCAGTTGTACCTGAGTGCCCTGCGCCGACAGGCCAGGGTCGGGTCCCTCCCCTGAGGGCCAGGTCTGCAAAAGGGTGCCTCTCCCCTCCACTCCGGAGGACTACATGGTGTAGCGCGGGTTAGGCACGCCTCCTCCCAGTACCGTACAGTAAGATACGGGACAGAGAGGGGGGCATTCCTCCAGCGTTACCAGAAAAAAAAAGACTACGCCCTGTGTTCGCATATTGCGAGCACGTGATGGCGGCGAAGGAGGCGGTGGAACGCGAGCGATAGGCTGACCCTCTCGCCCCCGCGATCCACAAGGCACGTAGAGGGAGGAGACGACGCCAGTACTTACGTCTCCTTCCCCTGGGAGCAGGTCCGCTGGTGTGTGGGGCTGTAACACCGCCATCGGCATTGCACGGACAACTCTTCCGGCTGTCACTCCCGCCGTGTAGGCGGGCTTCCGTCCGGGAGAAATCGTGGTGGTAGCTTTCGTACAATGGCCCACGACTTCCTCCCACTGTGGACGATGAGGGAGAGTCCCAGAAGTTTTAGTCGGTATGCCTCTGGCCGACTTCTCGTTAATCCATCCGTTTACAGACGGATGGGTATGCGTATCGCATTCTCCTGGGTCATCTAAAAGGCTAAGTTTCGAAGTGGCCTAAGGTGCGGGGGCCTCCTCGTGGGGCCCCTTCGATAAATAGATAGATAGATATATAAATCATTTATTTGCATCATGAAGCACACATAATAACAGATTACAAAATTAAAAAAATTAAAACAAGAAAATGCGAAAAATAAGAAAAAATTAAAACTACTTAATACATAACATATTTAAAAATTACAAAACATATATAGTTGCCATGTGCGAGTGAAAAAGTTGGCGTTTTGTGTGTCGCTGTGATGCAAAATAGCGATAGCTCAGCATATAGCAGATAGTATTTTTGCTCTCTTTGGAGCTGCTACCGAAGGGGTCCTGGCGTCCCTTAGCAACGGCAGGTAGTAATCAGCATGGCCGCCTATTGTTACCCGACGGCTAACAACTGCACACACACGGGAGGGCTCTTGGAGTCATTCTGTCGACCTCCAGTTGAGCCTATGACCGGCCTCACGGTTTGGAGCAAGGCTCCTTCCTGTGGCATCTTTTGTTCTGGGCTCGGGGCTTTGTCCGGCGTCACCTCACACGTGATTGCGTTTTGACGTGGGCCCCACCAGATTGGAGCGCCTTTGGGCGCAGTGGTCGAAAGGCCCTGTTCGGAGTCCAGCGTCTTCGAGCCACGGGGGCTCAATAGTTGGACGGTGTGCCAATTTTTCCAGCTCTGCATGCAGTGGAGTTGGGTTTTGCGGCGGCTTCGCTCTGAAGCCTGTGGGTTTTATTGCCCCAACCGACTCTACACTGCAGCCAGCAGTGTATGGTTGTGGAAGAGTACCCGCAGTCATCCTCCCGGTGGTGTTTGCACTGCAGGCAGCTGTGTGAGTGGTTTTTGGTAGGCCTGGGTGCTTTGGACCGGAGTGCTTTTTTTATGCTAGAGGCGACAAACGAGCAAATATCCACCAAATCAGAGAGATCGCTAATGTGTTGCCGGCCTTTTTAAACGCTCTTACGCTCTTCTCCCCAATGTCCCTAAGTCGTAGCCGTCGGGAAATACTCCCGCAGGCAAACCGTTCCACAGAACTGAGATACGTGGTAGAAAGTTCCGAGAAAAACGCACAGTTTTAGACCGCCATCCACTGAGATGATGGGGATGGAATGACAATCGCTTGCGTGTGATTCGATGTAGGAATTCAGCTGCAAAGAGTAGATCAAACAGTTCCTCATTATAAATGTACGGGTTCCGTACATTGGGTAAACGATGACACCACGCGCGCGCCGCGATGCACCGTCAGCTATTTTCATATCGATTGCATATTTCATTTAAGTACGTCGCTGTTCAACCAGTGTACGATCGATCACCATACATATCGCGTGTACTCATACCATACAACCATTTCCCATTCACCATTATTAGTTCGTAATTAATTCGGACAATACAGTTCTTCTTTCTCTTACCAGTGACTTTAATTTATCTACCACTAACTCACTAGATGTGCGTACCATACCATACATCTATTTGGTCCTTCGATTCGTAAAGGACATCCGCGAGTGAATAGTGACTCAAACCATAGTGATTAGCTGTCAACTCGGGGAGTGTTCTGTGATAACCAGTGCATTCGGACTTACCGGACCACTTACCAGAACCAGCATACCAGCAGCAGCGGTTCGCGCGGATTCGCTCCATAACGGTGTACCATCAGCCAGAAGCGGGTCCAGCGGTCCAGCAGCCTCACATACCAACCATCGTACCAGCAGTGACAGCGGGTCGCACAGACTCGCTCTCGCTCTACCAGCAGTTATCAACCAAAACCAGTAAGATCTTTCCATTTTTTACTTTCACTAAATTGATAATATTATGGACACCATGGAGGGGCTATTCGAAAATCAGACTCAAATTATGAAGGGCATGGACCAACTTCTTACTAATTTTAAGAAGGATGGTCACGATCGCAAGACTCAAGACATGATCAAGAGAAAGGTGGAAACCTTGGACACTTATTGGCAAGAGTTTCATAACAATCACTTGACATTATGTTCGTATGGGGACCAAAGCTATGCTTACTTCATTGAAAACGATTATGAAAAAACCAAAGAGTTTTATAATCGGGCCAGGCAAATTATTGCAAACTACCAACCACCAGGCAGTAGGTCATCGTCTCCGTATATCAAACCAGCTGCACCAATGAGTTTACCATCTACTTCAGCAAGTGTACCTCCTTCGAAGTCAGAGAATACCAGTAGTTCCTTGGATGTATTACTCAAGAAGCAAACCAGTAACTTTAAGGCATTTTCCCGCACGGTATCCAACATAAACATCTCTGCCCTAAACTGAAAAATGGGAGTTTGAGGATATCTTAAAAACGTTACATTCCCGTTGGACAGTAATTGATGCGCTTCATTGGGAAATCGATAGTGAGTTAAGCGGGGAAAACATAGCATATGATATAGAGTTTTCACGCCATGAGAAGACCTTCAATGACACAAAGAAAGCGATCAATACAAAAATGTGGTCGGTTTCCCATAGGGAGAAAATGACCCCCAAAATTGACATACCAGTTTTTGCAGGCAGCTACCAACAATGGACAGCTTTTAAAGATTTGTTCCAGGAAGCGATACACTTTAATCCAGCTTTGTCCAGCGCCCAAAAGCTACAGTTTCTTAAAAGTAAGCTCAAAGGAGAGGCTGAAAAACTCATTCAACACCTAAATATAAGTTCAGAGAACTACATAGTGGCGTGGGATATACTAAACCACCGTTATAATAATACCAAACTGATATTCACATCCCACATCAATGCATTATTAAGTATACCTACCATGCAAGGTCAGTCGTCAACTCATATAAAAAGGCTTCACGATACCACCAATGAATGCCTTCGTGCTATCGAGAAGTTAGGAGTCAACATATCAACGTGGGGTCCACTCTTGGTGCATCTTTTAGCCCAAAAACTAGATGTTGACTCTCACAATGACTACATCGAATCATTAAAGAAACCAAGAGAACTACCAACCATCGAAGATTTTCTTAGTTTTCTTGAGTCCAAGTTTACTGCTTTGGAGGTTTTTAGGCGAAAACAAGACCCTCCCAAGTCATCTCACCAAGAAGAAAGTCGATTCAAAAGGCCAGCTTATCAACAGGCGACAAATAACCAAAATTTCAAACCATATTTTAAATCATCACCATTCAAAACCTTACACGTGGAAGCAAATAAGTGCCTATTTTGTAACCAGAGTCATCCGCTTCATTATTGCAAGTCGTTTCGTGAATCTAGGCCAGAGGTAAAGCGGAAAACAGTTGCGAAACACAATTTGTGCAAAAATTGTCTTTTCAATCACCAAGGCAAGGAATGCTTATCGAGCAAAACATGTCGGGAATGCAGCGCTAAACATAATACGTTGTTGCATAATGCATTTACGACATCGAGCGAAGTACCTACCAATTCTCCAAATCTCGAAAACAACCAACGGAAATGCCATGTATCACAAGAAAACATAGCCGAGACTCTTCTGGCGACTGCTTATGTTAATGTTCTTGCCGCCGATGGAACCTATCGAAAAATGCGAGCGCTCATAGACCAGGGGTCCCAAACCTCTCTGATATCCGAAAATGCTGCTCAATTGTTACACCTACCACGTCAGCGTTGTAAAGGTGTCATATTTGGAGTGGGAGCCAAAGAGAGCAATTGCAAAGGAGTTATTAATATCAATATTTCAGCTTTACAAAACGATTTTACTATGTCCACTGACGTTTTCATCATGAACACCTTGATAAACAAGTTACCAAACCATTCATTCAAAAAACCAAACTGGCCATATTTAAACACCATACAACTCGCTGATCCTGACTTCAATACCAGTTGTTCCATCGACATGTTATTAGGAGCTGACGTGTACTCGTCTATTATTTTGAGCGGATTGATTAAACTCGATCCCCATTATCCAGTTGCGCAAGAAACACAATTTGGCTGGATTCTGTGCGGCAACGTTAAGACGTACCAGTGTAACGTTGTGTTAAACCATATCGAAGATCTACAAAGGTTTTGGGAGATCGAAGACATAACAACAGATTCAAACGCCTCCGCTTCAGATGACCAGTGTCTACAATTTTATTCATCAACAACCGAAAGAAACCAAGATGGACGTTATACCGTGAGACTTCCTCTAAAGGACAATATTAAAGAAAACTTAGGAGCATCAAAACCAAAAGCCATCGCACAATTTCGACAATTAGAAAGAAAATTTTCTCGGGTCAATAAACTAGCGGAAGATTATAAATTATTTATTAAAGAATATCGCCACTTGGGTCACATGATTCCCGCGGCACGTGTTGCCGCCGGTAATATGAAACACGATGATTATTATTTGCCACACCATGGAGTTTTGCGTCCCGACTCTATGACTAGTGCACTTAGAGTCGTTTTTAACGGTTCCTGTAAAACCACTAGCGGTCATAGCTTAAACGACCTTATGGAAGCGGGACCAAACTTGCAGCAAGATTTATTATCTTTGATACTGAGATGGAGACAGTACCAATACGCCTTTACCGCCGACATCGAAAAAATGTTTCGGCAGATCTGGATACATCTGGATGACCAAAAATACCAAAAGATAGTTTGGAGAGATACACCAAATGAAATGCTCCAGGAATACCAACTCACCACAGTAACGTATGGTACTAAGGCAGCTCCATTTCTGGCAATGATGACCTTAAAGCAACTGGCGATTGATGAAAAACCAAATTACCAAAATAGTAGGGCTCCAAAGGTCATAGATGACTCATTCTATATGGATGATTTATTGAATGGAAGCCATTCAATACCAGAGGCGAAGAAATTACAGTCTGACCTGATAAAAATATTAGAATCGGGCGGCTTCAACTTAAGGAAATGGCGTTCCAATATACCAGATTTGACATTGAACCAGAACACGAATCAAGATAATTTTGACTTCAAACAACCATCATCTACCAAAACCTTAGGCCTTCGCTGGAACCCAGAAGATGACACATTCAGATTTGACTCAAAAATCAATTCAGTAAACAAGCAGCCCACTAAACGTTCACTACTTTCGGACATATCCAAAGTGTTCGATCCGTTGGGTTGGTTGTCACCTGTTACAACCAAATTAAAACTTCTTTTTCAAACTGTTTGGCAATTAAATATGAAATGGGATGACAAGTTACCAGACGATATTTGCGAGGAGTGGACGAAGGCCCTAGCCGACATCAATCAAATTGACCAATTGCGAGTACCAAGATGGCTGGAGATACGACCAAACGTTCTCGTCGAGCTTCACGGATTCTGTGATGCATCTACCAAAGCATATGCAGCAGTTGTTTATTGTAAAATAACACAGAATGAGTCATGTTCTGTCGTTTTAGTAACAGGGAAGGCAAGGCTTGTACCTATCAGTAAAACAACCACGCTACCACAGCTGGAACTCTGTGGAGCAGTCCTCCTATCAAAACTCATGGCCAAGGTCAAGGAGTGTCTACCAGACTATGAGATAAAAGTATATGGCTGGATAGATTCCATGGTGGTTTTAGGATGGCTTCATGGAGAACCGAATCGCTGGAAACCATTCGTAGCGAATAGAGTGAGTAAGGTTATTGAGATAATGCCGCCCAGCTGTTGGCAATATGTGAAATCTGAGGAAAATCCCGCAGATTGCGCAAGTCGTGGTATTACTACTTGTAATGTCTATGAAAGTTAAATAAATGCCGCGCGCTCGCTTGCACGATGACCGGTGGGAGCAATCCTTCACTCGCTCACCCGGTCCGGTCACTTGTCACCGAACGCCAGCGAGAGCGTGTGCCTGGATATATATAATTGTGGTTTTATTACTAAATTAGTGAACCCTACAAGTGGCGATCCTGCCAGTGGATTAACTTACTCGGGGCAAGTACAAACACAAAAGGAAATAACTAATTTCTGTCAAAACAAGAGGTAAATTGTCAAAATGTGACCAGTGGTTGTTGTTACTTGTTGCTGTCAAAGTTAACTTTTATAACAAAAATATTGCTAAATGCATGTGGGTTGACCTAAGTTATATAATTTATTACGCTAGAAGTTGTTTTCGTCGTGTTTTACTCTAATTGATAGGGCACAGAGGTTATTACTTCACGAAAAGTTGCGGAAACGAGAAACGCAATTTGAAGCACTTATCGATGATTTGAATATCTGAGAAATAATAATTACTGGTCTTATTACGTCAATTGGTACCTAATAAATAAAGTGTACAATATATTTAGTACATACATACAACATTATTGTAAAATGCACGGTAAGTACCTACAGTGCGTCAAAGAAGTCGTGGAACGAATGTTGACAAACAGCTGTATTATAACCATGCTGTAGTGCGTCAAGAAAATTATAAAAAAAACCTTGGGGGGTAACCATGGTATTTCATAAGTCAGCGACAGTGGCGCCACCATTTATTTTCAAGACTTGATTGACGCATTGTATGTATGTAATACCACTTACCGTCGCGATGGTTTGTGTCGGTGGGAAAGACCTAATTAAGCACCAAATCGATTTATCGTCGGAAGGGATTTCGACCAAGAGGTAGTTTAGTAAAACTAAACGGTACCTATACGATGGTGCAAGAGGTAGTTAGAGATATTAACGGTACCTAAAAAAAAAAAAAAAAATACGATGGCGTAAGAGGTAGTTTAGTGAAACTAAACTAAACGGTACCTACTAAATGTGATGGCGCAAAAGGTAGTTTAATAAAATTAAACGGTACCTACCTAATAAGTTGACGCAAGAGGTAGTTTAGTATAACTAAACGGTACCTAATACTATGATGCAAGAGGTAGTTTAGTGAAACTAAACGGTACCTAACATGATGATGCAAGAGGTAGTTCAGCGAAGCTGAACGGTACCTACAATAAACCATGATGAGGTGTTTGACAAGAGTTAAACGGTACCTTAAATATCAAATCATTGATTACAGGTAACCGAAATTATGTCACAACTACCCCCATTAGAGTCACTAGACTGCGAAGGTGACCCAGCATCCATGGGTTTGAGATGGGAAAAATGGAAAAGAGCCCTTGGATTATATTTAACTGCAGCGAGCGTAACTACGCCGGAGGCGAAAAGAGCAACGCTTTTACATATGGGCGGATTAGCTCTTCAAGAAATATATTATAATATACCGGGCGCCCACATCGATGTTGCTGAGGCGGAAAGCGATGTATTCAATACAGCAGTTAGCAAACTAGACGAATACTTTTCTCCAAAACAAAGCCGAGTCCCGAGCGGCATTTGTTTAGGCTGGTTAAACAAGAGCCTGCGGAGAAGTTTGAAAAATTCTTAGTCAGGCTTAGACAACAAAGCGTTAAGTGTAAGTTTTCAAATGCTGATGAGCATTGATTGACCAAATTACGGAGAAATGTGAGTCAGTGGAGTTGCGGAAAAAGATCTTAACTCTGGGAGATGACGCTACGTAGATAGGATAATTTCAGAAGCCAATGCCTTGGAAGCAGTTAAGAGGCAATTAAATGATTTTGATCTGGCTAATAAGGGACAGTTGATAAATAGAGTGGAGACAACACCCAAAACTCGCTTCAATCTATGTAGTCGCTGTGGTGGAAAACCATTCCAGTAATGATAAGGTTTGTCGTGCTCGTAACCAAAAATGTCTAAAATGTGGCTACCTAGGGCATTTTCGAAGATATTGCAGAACTGCACCTAAGAAACGCAAACCTACGGCAAATAATAACCCCTCACCGAAAGTTGATACTATTCCGAAAAAATTCAAACCTGAAGAAATCGATTACATCTTTCATTTAGATGGTGATGACAATGTCAAATGTTCAGTTGGAGGCATAGACATCGACATGATAATCGACTCGGGAAGTAAGTGCAATATCATTAGCGATGTTACTTGGGAAAACCTTAAACGCTGTGGTATTCGTGTCACCAACCAGGATAAAAATCCTAATAGAACATTTATGGCCTATGGAAGCAGTAACTCTCTGAAGTATTAGGGTCATTTGAAGCTACAATTACTCTTGAAGATAGATCGTTAAAAGACACAGCAACCTTTTATGTCATTAAAAATGGGACAAGGAATTTACTTGGCAAAGACAGCGCTATTAAACTGGGAGTTTTGAAGGTAGGTTTACTAATAAATTCTATCGAGCATCGGGCATTTCCGAAATTTAGAGATGTCAAGATTCACATTCCTATTGATGAAACAATTAAACCAGTTTCTCAACCATGTCGGAGAGTACCGATACCCCTTGAGACAATCAACACAGATTCAGAATTCTCGATTTAGACATCATTGAGGCAGTCAATGGCCCAGTCCGACTGGAATATCTCCTTTGGTGCCGTACTTAAGGTGATGGCACATAACGAATTTGCGTGGACATGAGACAGGCAAATCAGGCAATCATCCGCGAGAACACCCGTTGCCGACTATGGAAACAATTGCCTTTCCCCAATTTAGGACGCCAAAGTGTTCTCCAAATTAGATATCAAAACGCTTTCCATCAGCTAGAGATCAGCGAAGGTAGCAGGCCTATACACATTCATCTGTAGCCGCGGACTATATAGTGTAGCCCAATTTGGCGACATTGACCGACCATTACGCGAACTATTAAACTTAAATTCCTAAAGGTGCGATATCTTCTTCACATTGGCAAGATAAGCAGTCCAAGCCTTCAAAATGCTAAAACGCGCCATGCCGATATTCAAAACCTTAGGAATACTACGACCCTAATGATAGGACACAAGTTTTTTGCGGACGCTAGTCCCAGTTGGTTTGGGAGCTGTCTTAGTCCAGCACGGTGACGCCGGGCCCCGAATCAATTGCCTACGGTAATAAAGCCTCCACAGATCGCGAAAACGCTACATGTCAAACGAGAGGAGGCTCTTGCATTGGTTTGGGCGGTGGAACATTTCGACAAATATCTCTTCGGTAAGGACAGTTTTGAGCTCGTCAGCGATCATAAACATTTGGAAGTGATATTTGGGCCGAATTCCAAGCCATGCGCGAGGATAGAGCGTTGGGTCTTGCGCCTCCAATCATACAATTTTAAAATTGTTTACAAGCCAGGGAAACACAATATTGCTGATCCCTTGTCAAGACTCAGTTTCCGGTACTATGACACCGCGATCTTTCGATGACGATAATTATATTAATTTAGTGGTTAGTCATACTTGCCCTACAGCAATAACATTAAACGAATTGAAACAGTCATCGGACGCAGATAGCGAATTGAAATTAGTAAAAACCGGTGTGTACAGCAGTAGTTGGGACCAGAGTGTAAAAATTAAAAGATTTTTTGAACATGAATTATGTTTTTCAAGATAAACATACTTTTGCGTGGAAACAAAATCGTAATTCCTTCTAATTTAATATCAAGAGTACTAGCAGCTGAACATGAAGGCCATCCTGGCATACGTACTATGAAAACTCGGTTACGTTCAAGGTATGGTGCCTAAAATTGACAGCGATTCTGAACGTTATGTTCGGGCTTGTAAGGGTTGCACTCTGGTCTCGCTCCAAACCTACAAATCCTATGCGCAGAAGAAGTTCCACACAACCAGGATGATGTAGCCATAGACTACCTGGGGCCATTGCCGAGTGGACACTATCTTCTCGTTATAGTAGATTACTATAGTCGATACAAGGAAATTAAAAATCACCAAAGTTATAGACGCGAGACAAACAATCGGGTTGCTAAAGGAGATATTCTCTCGGCTAGGTACACCAGTTAGCATCACAGCTGACAACGGTAGGCAGTTCACTAGCGGTGAATTTTGTAGTTTTTGCCAAGAATATGGTATTCGGATATTTCACAGTATACCCTATTGGCCACAGCAAAACGGTGAAGTCGAAAGACAGAACCGTGACATATTAAAACGACTAAAAATAAGTCAGACTCAAAAAACGTCTTGGCAAGACGATTATGCTTAAATATTTAACCATGTACAATAGTACACCTCATTGCACCACAGGTAAATCTCCGGCTGAGCTCTTTTATGGACGACAACTTAGAGACAAGCTGCCCTCTGTGGTGGATGTAGAACATACAACAGATCTGGAAACAAGAGATAAAGACACCATGATGAAAGCCAAAGGGAAAGAGTATGCTGACCGGAGACGTCATGCTGCAGAAGCTAATCTTGAGATCGGGGACCAAGTTTACGTGAAGAACATGATTAGAGAAAATAAATTGTCATCCGTTTTTAATGATGCTACACATACGGTTGTCCCAGAAAAATGTAATGATATTGAAGTAGAGAATGATGAATCAGGGCAAAGACTACGTAGAAACGTAGTGCATTTGAAGAAGGTAGAAGGAACATGGAAAGTTTGTGATAATGAGAATGATGTAAATGAGCCTGATAGTAGCAATGAGGATAATAATTAATAATAATTCAATTTCAGTTACCATAAAAATTTTATAAATATAATTTCGTTACTTAATAATGATTGAAATGCCATAAATAGAATAATGATTGTCAAACTTATTTTGCTGCTTGATCAGCTGGTATTATTAATGTTAGGTTACCTACATGTGATTGATATCTTTATGTTTTAGATTGATGCTAATTGTTTTCTTTTCTTTTTGTAAAAGGTAGATGTAATGTCTATGAAAGTTAAATAAATGCCGCGCGCTCGCTTGCACGATGACCGGTGGGAGCAATCCTTCACTCGCTCACCCGGTCCGGTCACTTGTCACCGAACGCCAGCGAGAGCGTGTGCCTGGATATATATAATTGTGGTTTTATTACTAAATTAGTGAACCCTACACTACTCACCAATTAAAACAACATCAACTATGGTGGCACGGACCAAGGTGGCTACCATTACCGTCAGCCGACCAAGATGAAACACCAGGCTATACCACAGAGGAAGAAGTTAAAAAATCTACGCATATTAATGTCGTCACGAAACCAGATGACGTTATTGTCCAACAAATAATTGAAAAACAAAGCACCTTTACACGTGCAGTTCGTGTATTGGCTTGGACTTTGCGCGCTATATCGCGCAATCGAAACCAGACACCTTATTTAACATTAGCGGAATTGCAAAATGCAGAGGCAAAAATTATTAAAAACACACAAGCGTTGGAATTTGCAGAGGAAATCAAAAAATTAAATAACCAGGAATTGATAGATAAGAAGAGCAAAATATGTAATTTGAAACCATTTTTAGATGAAAGTGGAGTGTTACGCGTTGGTGGCCGGCTCCAAAATGCGTACCTGGATCATCATATGAAACATCCCGCTATAATACCACATAGTAGCAGGTTAACGGAACTATTAATTGACCACGCTCATAAATCCACGTTTCACGGAGGTGCCAGAGTAACGTCGGCATACCTTAGGCAAAAATATTGGATTGTGGGGGGAAACCGAGCAACCAAAAAGCAGTTGCGCCTTTGTGTTAAGTGCAAAAGGGCAGATCCCGACAAGCAACACCAGATAATGGGAGACCTACCAGCTTCAAGGAGCAACCCGTCTCGACCATTTTACCATACGGGGGTTGATTTCACAGGAAGCATCCTTATAAAAATTAATAAAGGTCGCGGTGTCAGAACCACCAAGGGCTACGTTGCAGTGTTCGTGTGTATGTCCACCAAAGCGGTACACTTGGAACTTGTGTCGGACCTAACCACGTCGTCTTTCCTGGCTGCGCTTCGAAGGATGTCAGCCAGGAGAGGGGTACCAAAACACATTTATAGTGATAACGGAACGAATTTTTTGGGTGCAAGTCGGATCTTGAACAAGGAATTCGAAGAGCTTAAGCATATCTTTACCAGCGAGTTTCTTTCAGAAACCATAGAAATGGGAATTAACTGGCATTTCAATGCACCATCCTGGCCCTCAGCTGGCGGCCTCTGGGAGGCGGCTGTGAAAAGCCTAAAATACCATTTAAAACGGGTAGTAGGCGAGCAGAAGCTCACGTATGAAGAGTTTACCACCATCTTAACTCAATTAGAAGCCTGCTTGAATTCCAGGCCCCTTTGCCCTCTTACAGAAGATCCCGAAGACCTGCACTACTTAACACCATCTCATTTCTTAAGTAGCGGTCCTATACTCACCATTTTCGAGACCGAAAAGGACGAAAGAACCAGGTGGCAGCTTACCCAAAAAATATACCAAGATATTTGGAAAAGATGGCAAGCTGAGTATCTAACCCAACTCTCAGCAAGGAACAAATGGCTGGAACCAAGGCAGAACATACAAGTGGATGACGTTGTGCTTGTTCACGACGCCAACCTTCCAGCAGGAAGATGGGCGATGGGAAGGGTTTTAGAGCTCCACCCAGGTAAAGATGGCTACGTTCGGGTTGTAACCATAAAAACCAAGAACGGAACCATGAAGAGACCGATAGTAAAGTTGTCAGTACTTCCAGTCAACTCTAATCTGAAACAAGACCAAAAACCAGAAGAGGCACCAACCAAGCCTGCAAACAGTACGAAACGACCGAAACGGTCGTGTAATTATCTGTCGTTTTTACTTATGATCTTTATGTTTCTATGGACGCCTATTAAAGGAAATTATCACGTATCGAACCTTCAAAACAACAACACCATGTTTTATTTCGATCAAATATCGACAATGTATCTCGTACGTGATGAATGGAAACTAATCGTTTATTACGATCTACAACCATACCAACAGGGAAACGTCTTATTCAATAAATACATCGATCATCTGGAAGGCATATGTTTTAACTCAAAGATAAAAACACAATGTGACGTCATTCTACTACAGTTACAACATGGATACGCAGAATACGATTACTACAACAGAATGCTACTCAATCAGCAGTTTGATGCACAGTCTAGGCATCGCCGTGGTCTTATCAATGGCGTTGGCTCCATTGCCCATACGTTATTTGGTGTTCTAGACGAAAGTTTTGCCGAACAATATAAAAAGGATATTGACTTACTACAAACCAACCAACAACACCTGGCATCACTTTGGAAAAACCAGACATCAGTTGTGGAAGCCGAATATAATTTACTGAAGAGAGCCGAAAATACCATGGACAAGCAGCACAAAATTTTCAACCAGCACTTGATATCCTTAGAAAAAACTGCTACTGACCTGAAAGCGGGTATACAAAACGTAGCTAACATGAACGACTTTTCCATATCAGCTGTTATCGCAACCAACATTTTGAACAACTTGAGATATATCCAAGATACGCTACTAGAAACCATAACTGACATATTCCACGGGAATGTTAATATCCATTTATTAAAACCACAACAGCTTCTTCAAGAGTTGAATTTCATCTCTGGACATCTTACTAAAGATTTGTCATTACCAATAGACCACCTGCAGAACAACTTATCCAAAATCTATCATATATTGAAAGTCAAAGCAAGAGCTACCAATGAGTATGTAATTTTCGAAATCAAAATACCATTAATCACTCGAGACCACTACGATATTTATAAAACCATACCTATACCCCGAGAAGTCAATGGAACCATGGCCACCCTAGTGCCTATTTCTAATCACATAGCTATGAACATCCAAAAGGACTTGTACTTGCCGTTGTCTGATAATGACTTTCAAAAGTGTATCAGTTTTCATGAAAGTACACTTCTTTGCTATTTGCATAGCCCCCTATACCAGTTGGAGAATGACCAGTCCCTATGTGTAAGGAGTCACCCTACACGTAATTGTAAAGTTGAACTTGATACATGTAAACAAGTATGGACTCAACTACAGAAATTAAACACCTACCTGTTCAGTTGTTGCGGTCATTGCCCTGTAAGAATCATATGTGGAAACATGATAGCGTCGGAGCGACTCAGCAAGGCCGGCGTTATCACTTTAGATGAAAGTTGCGTCATCAAGGGCGATTTGTTTACTATAGTGTCGCATAAACAGTTTAGTAATCGCATTGATGCTCACATGGAACCCATGACGTATACCATTCCACCAATTAATAATATTATAAATGTGTCCATGCCCAACACCACGCTGGAAATAGAACCCAGTGGATTTAAGAAAGATCTAAAGAGTATTGGAGATCAGATAAGTCTGCTCAAGGAGCAGCAAGCTGACATTAGTCAAATTACCTACCACGATGTACACCACTACGCAGCCATTTACGTGTGCATCGGAGCAGCAGGACTAGGAGGCATCGCGTGGTGCTGCTGCCGCCTGCGCAGGCGACGCGCGGAGCGGCGCGCCAGCGCCGCCGCCCGCAGCGACGTCGACGCTACTTATACTGCTAGTGTACAGTGTGTGAGTGTAAAAAGTGAGCCTAATAGCGCGAGTGTAAGTGGACCACGCAGTGTGCGTTTTACCGATGGTCAAAATAGTGCGCGAGTCGATAAGGCACCGTCGCCTAATCCACGTCGTCACCAGTTTGTGAATATTTAATTGTTATTACAATTACACATTCACTAAACAATTAGTTAAGCCAATAATGCCCATCATCTTGTAAAGCACAAAACCAGTGACATCACCTTGTATCTCATCTCATCTCACCATGCACAATTACCATTCCTTCGCCTCATCTTCTCATCTCGCCCGGGAGCATGTACGGGTTCCGTACATTGGGTAAACGATGACACCACGCGCGCGCCGCGATGCACCGTCAGCTATTTTCATATCGATTGCATATTTCATTTAAGTACGTCGCTGTTCAACCAGTGTACGATCGATCACCATACATATCGCGTGTACTCATACCATACAACCATTTCCCATTCACCATTATTAGTTCGTAATTAATTCGGACAATACAGTTCTTCTTTCTCTTACCAGTGACTTTAATTTATCTACCACTAACTCACTAGATGTGCGTACCATACCATACAATAAACGTGGTATAGAATGCTGAGGGAAGCTATATCCCGCCGCAGTGCTAGATCTTGATGGATTAAGTCGACTAGAGAGAGTCAAGTCACCGACAATTCGAGCAGCCCTACGTTGTACGCGGTCAAACGAAACTCCTCAAGAACATTATACCAACATACGGCGAAATAAAATCCTAAAAAATCCGTCTGCGTGAATGATTCCTGAACACGTTAATAGCACAGCACACACATTTTCACAGAAAGTGCGCAAAATATCCGCAAGGAAATCGCAATTATCTTTATTACTGTTTTTTTTAGTTTATATAATGTAGGTACAGACAGCAACACATCAGGTTACTATCAAATTCCTCAATTGATACTAAACCAAAATTATTTGACATTAAAGTGAGAATCGGTTGAAGAAATTTGACACATTTGTATATATTACATTTATGTGTGGTTGTACGTACTCTTACCTACCAGCCTAATTAGGTTTCTACATTGCTTTTTGAAGTACCAATTAGTAGTTCTTGTCAAATTGGTTAATGTAGTATTTGCCTCAAAAGTGCTTTTTAAATAAATTTCCGTTTTTTGTAAGGTTAAGTTACAGAAATCACTTACCCACCAAACTTGCTGCATAAGGCTTTGGATGGGATCATTAATCCGTACTTGGCAAGCGCTGTGATTGTGCCAGATACATTGTAACGATTTCTTACATTTTAATCGTAAACTAAGCAGTAGACTTTATGGCAATACTACGAGACGAGACAAGGCTACATACATTTCATCTTTGGTTTTTATTTAAGGAGACGGGTAGGGGCACACTAGCGACGCCAGTCGATTTTAATTTTTAGCTACGAAACCGGATCTATTTTAAACAATTTCCTCAACCTCTCGGCAAACTCTTATACTATTTATTAAATAACCATGCACAAATGTTGAGTCCGTTTTTCCGTACAAAAGTCCGTTTTTGTACGCATAAACGGACTCAATATTTGTTAATACGCCGAAATTGTTTAAAATAGATCAGGTCTCGTAGCTAAAAATTAAAATCGATTGGCGTCGCTATTGTGCCCTACCCGTCACCTTAAGTCCTTGTGTTCAATGGCCTCTACCTACCTATCTACATTAATGTTTCCAATCCATATCTACACGTGACACCGGGACTATTTGTGTTGCGTGTAATTATTAGTTAAATGTTAGTTATAATAAAGTTATTTAAGTTTTATTTATTTGTATATAGGTAGGGTTTTGTAGTTAGTTAACGAGTTAGAAACCGTTACATACCCCCTTTTTAGGTTAGGATTTTTCTAAGAAAATCCACTGAAAACAATGTAGCTAAGTCAACTTAAAATCTTTTACATGCCTCATTCCTAGATTACGACCCGACATGTCTTCGAGTTCATAAACTAGTTTTGATTTAAATATTTAGGTGCTAGTTTTTTTGAAAATTTATTTTCTTTGTCGCTCTGATAAAATGTTTTTTTCCATATAGTACGAGAGCCCACGACCAAAATTTTTGTCTCATAGCAATACGGCCAAAACCGCATCAAATCGATAGATACGATTATCTTGAACTCGAAAATACCAATATCAGACATTTTCCGCGTAGCGTTTGATCTGACCGAATTTTCAAAATTGTCAAAGAATTTTGCCGAACTGCATCATAGCAATATGTCTGATTTGCAGACTGTAGTTGAATGGTAGTTTTGAGATACCGGAAACATATTTTTCAGACGTTAGTGGTGTAGCGCAAACCCGTAAAATCACTAACAAAAATAAAAAATGGGACAAAAAAAATGTCTCATAGCAATACGTCTGAAAATCTTTTTTATTAGTAAATTTTGGTTATTTGATGCGAACAAAACAATTTTCAGACGGAAATGTGAACGCATTAAATTTTGAGACCGTTTTGAAAATGTTAACAAATTTGACCGATCGGTATCATAGCAATATGTCTGAAAATTGTTGGACATGATAAAATAAGTTGTCCACATGTGCAAAAAATGTATATCAGACAAATTAAGTGTAGTACCTTCTCTATCAGACAACTTTTCGATACCCAGATATCATTTAAAAATCGTATTGAGGCATCTTGAATTTTCTGTTACAAATCAATGAATACGTTGCGACCCTGAATTTATTAGATGATAATTAACACAGAATTTACCCGCAACCGTAACATTGAAGTTGAAGGACTGAAATAAATCGCACAAAAGGAAACTAGGATGAAGTTGAAAAAAAAAACGGTTTATTTAAAGTTACAAAATATTATCGTATTCAATCGCTGTCGGATTCGGAATCGTAATTCGTGGACCGGAGATCATAGCCTCCGCACTTTTACCACTCAATCAACTCCAAAAATCAGTTGACGGAAGAATCTCAAGAGGCCAGGAATAAGGACTTCAAAAGATACAGGGTAACAATTCCAGAAAATTTGGCCGAGAATAATCAAATAGAGATTTTTTTTATTGAGATCAGATCCCGTGATTACCAGCAAGCAGAAATCTAAGAAAAGAAATCCTCAGACTCTTCCAAAAGAAATCTTAAATTTATTAAAAGATCCATCTTCAAACATAAATTCCGATAAAGTAACGCATATCGATGACGAAGATGATGATGATGAAGATGATGTTGATGAAGATGATGATGATGCGCTAGCATATCTTTAGAATAGTAGGTTCAGAATAATTTTAATAAAATATAAGCGATTGTTTACGTCTTTTTGTTTCATTATTTGTGTTAAATTACCTAAAAAACATACATTTATGTATTTAAAGTCATATAAATGATTCTAAATCATCGAAAACATTATTTTATTTCAATTTAGTGACTACAAAAGCCATTTAGCCAGTAAACTGATTTAATGCCAGAAATAAGGGTATCTTGCCCCAGTGTGCGTCGGTCAGGCGACTCCGAAACGTTATTTTCGTTTTTGGGAGTATATGCTACACTGAAAGTGTCTGAAAACAGGTTTTTGGTAATCCTGGCAGCAATACAAAAAGTTGAAAAAAAAAATTATCCGTATTGCTATGATACAGGTCGGCTAAATTTTTTGACATTTTCAAAATGCGCTCAGGCTATATGCTACGCGCAAAATGTCTGAAAACAAACTTTTTCGTAATACAATTATAAAATCTATGTACATTTTCACTATCAGACGTATTGCTATAATACCGACTGTCTTTTTTTATTGACACAGCAGAAATGGCCTCCCACGCAGTTGCTACACTTTCGACCGTTACTACACGCCTAGTCGGGTTCAGAATCATACAATCTAACGATTTTATAGGGTTTTTGCCGTATTGCTATGAGACATGGTTTTGGTCGTGGGCTCTCGTACTAATACTCGTCCCCCGTGTTAAATTATACGTTTTTACGCCTTAAGTTGTAGTTTGTACTATTTCTGGAGTGAGCTTTTATAAGAGATAGCTGAATAAGGAAAAATTAAGCCCCCTTCCTACAAGTCTTATTATTGAAACGTAGGTAGAAACGTAGTAGGTAGGAGAAATAATTTATTGCCCTTAAAAACACAGCTATCTTTACATGTGCCTTTCGCTTGGTCATATCACCACACAGGAATAACAATTGCCATCCAGGGTATAAGAAATAGTTAAGTTTAACCCATTTTAAAGTTGGTAACTGTGAAGTTTTGGTTAGTCTTAGGGGCGAGCTAGATTTTACTTTAGGTAGCTAGATATTGTTTAATGCACAAAAACACCATACAGGTCCATGGGTTACAATAATAAATACAGTACAACGAGGCGGTCTTATCGTTACGTTGACGTTCTTCTGTTAGAAAAACCAACGGGAAATAAAGCTTAACGTTTTGTGAACCACACTCACAATTCCTTTGAAAAATGTAACACTAATTTGTATTTACTTATCTCTCGTCCTTGTAATCTAGAAAGCCTCAACGGAATTCCTAAAATTATGCTAAAATCTCGTCCTGAGAATTTGTTCCCAAGCGAAATGCGAACCACGTCAAGTTTGAATTTTAACGGCACCCTAAGAAATGCTAAACGGACCTTCGAGGCCTTGGGCCGTGTTAGCGCAAGTTTTCCTTTGTTCCTAGATTTTTTTCTATTCTAGGACAGCAAAACTAGTGCAGCTCATGTAAAGTGGTTCGATCGCTATGAAAAAGGCCATAATTAGGTCACGTAGGTGCGACCTTCGGCCAACTGTAACTTACTTGCCTTAAAAGTATTCCAGTTATATTAATTACAATTCGCTAGATTCCAAGTAAAATGGCTGGGTGCGGATATAATTGCCTTTGTTGTTAAACTTCATACATGGTCGTAGTTAAGGAATTGTTTGTTTATTTAATTACGTTTGTAGGTTGTAATTAGTGTAGCGTCATCATGTTTTTTTGTCATATGCGACACGAAAGTCGAGCGCGGAATTCCGCGAAGGCAAATATAGGCGCGAAGGTACATCCGGCATTCGTGTAAACGAGTGTCAGCTTTGTGCTCTACGTCCAAAGGCGTGTAGAGTCAGTGTCGTAATGTGAATTGCGGGTGCGGGGGTGCGGGGCGCGGGCGGGCGGCGCTGCGGAGGGCGGGCGGAGGTATCGATGCGGGTGCGCGCGCCGGCCCGCGCCCCTCGCGTTCGATTTTCCCGTCCGGGCGACAGTGGCGCGTTGCATAACTGTGTGTCGGCACTCCGCGCGCGATCCCGCCCCGAGCGCTCGCGAGCGCGCCGAACGCGCCCACACGCGGTTTACGTAACGCGCGACCACCGCGCGCGACCGCTCACGCCCGAGGAAACCGTTCGGAGTGTTCGCGTGAAGTGTGCCCGTTGCGGAGCCCGGACCCGAGGAGCGAGGTACGCGGCCGGCCGCCGGCGTGCTGGTAGGTCCGCAGTGCGTTGCCTTTGTCCGAGCGCGTGGAGGCGACGGCTGCGGCCGCGTGCTGAATAATTGAAGCGGAGGCTGGTCACCAGCTATCGACCTCGGTCGCGTGACTGGCCCGCGTTAGCGGCAAGGACGCGCGGGCTGCGGCACGCCGCCGCCGCCGTCGCCGCCAACGCGTCTCCTATCAATCTTCATGTTTTTTCTATCAATTCTTCTATCCTCTTATTTTCCAGCTGTCACTCTTATCTGATACCGCTCCATTTCCGTTTCCACCTGGAGGCTGTCAGAATGACGTTTCCGCTAAACAATACTAGAATGACACCTAGTAGATAACACGATAGATCGATATTCTTACCGCAATGTAGAGATTATCAACTTTCTCAATTATATTCCACGGTTTCTTCGCATTTTAGAGGATTGTGGCAACAAAACGGTAGGTACCCCGTCAGTCTCAATGGCTCCATTCAGATGTGGTGTCAGAGTTTGAATAACCTCACCGAACCTATTGTGAACTGAGTTAAACGGGTGAGTGTCCATTACGTAAAACCGATTATTTTTGTAATCCATTAACTTAAAGTAAAATTGTTTTCTTTATCAATTTAGACATAAACATGTCTTTGGCATTTCATTTCAGAAAGTGACATTTCTCATGAGATAGAAATATAGTAACGATTAAGAATGAAATGAAAAGCATGAACACTCCAAAAACCATACAAAGCAAATGAAAGCAGTTTAAACAAAACTTTATTAAGGCCGTAGAAGCTAAACTAGAATGCGGCGACCGGATGCCGGATCTACGAGCTTGCTAGCTAGGCACATTCGTAGCAGGTAGCGAATACACAGTTGCTATTTTCGTAGCTTACTACGAGCTACGGATTAATTTAGTTTGGTTCAAATTTCACAAGAATTCGAGTTGTAATCCTGCGAAATGGTTATGAGGAATTTTGAGGATACTGCGCGAGTATAACACCTGTCAGATTGATGTATATGGAAATGTTTTGATTTCTTACAAACAAAATGATTGGGGAAAATGATGTAGGTGTAAGGTTTCGAACATAACGGCTTCGTCTTTGATAATATTAGTGCGTTAGTTTGACAGACTTATGTAAGATTAGCCGGGATCATTTTTATAGCCGGGCGTATTCTGCAACACTCCTCATTATGTAACTTGTTTTGGAAGGATACCAATTGTAAGACATCCGTTAGCTTCTAAAGATCGTGACTGCCTTTCTTGATACGTCAACGTATGACGATATTTAACCATTGCTTCATAAGGACCAAAAAATGTATTTAAGAACCACTATAATTGCTGACTAACGAAAGAGCTTAACCGCTCTTAAGGTTTGGGTACACTCTTATCTATTTAAATGGAATTGCTTAGTTAAAGATACATTCGTGAACAAGGTCTATAATTAGGTAGTATGAAAATATACAATATGTAATTGGATTTGCGGTTGGCCCTACACTAAAGATTATGGTACCTACTTATCACATTTAAACTTTCTTGGATAATAATGTTAATTTGAACTGGCGTAGGGGCGTTTCCCAGGTCTAGCATGTTACGCGTTTGTCCAAAAGATGACTGGAGTGTTCACTCTCGCCTTATAGATCCTAGTCCTCATATTGCGCCCAAAGCTGTCGCTTCGTAGCATGGGGTATGATTTGACAATGATCCAGGATTCGGATTCGGTATATTCACAATTTTGAGAAACTATCTAAGATAGAATTTGCTTACCAATTTTAATAATGTTCCGATTAAGGAGGCTTAAAGTCACACAGAGAGCAATGGAGAGGGCTATACTTGGAGTCGCCTTGCGTGATCGTATCAGAAATGATGAGATCCGCAGGAGAACTAAGGTCACAGACATAGCCCAAAGGATTGCATGCCTCAAGTGGCAATGGGCAGGGCACATAGCAAGGAGAACAGACGGCCGTTGGGGCGGAAAGGTCCTCGAGTGGAGGCCACGTACAGGAAGTCGCAGCCGTGGCAGGCCCCCCACAAGGTGGACCGACGATCTGGTGAAGATCGCTGGAATCCATTGGATGCGGGCGGCGCAGGGCCGATCTGTGTGGAGAACATTGGGGGAGGCCTATGACCAGCAGTGGACGTCTATTGGCTGAAATGATGATCCAAGATAGGCAGGTATCCTCTGAATCCTAATGGGAATACGAATTTGGCATGAATTCCATCATTTAGCTGTAGAAAAGGTTAAATAAGTCCTTTCAACAGTATGATTATGTTTGTTCAAAGCTAGATTGGCCATTTTATATATCCTCAAATCTAGTGTTCTACACTTTTAACCTTTTATTTATGAAGTAGGTACAGCGCGGACACATCAAGCTATACAAAACTGTCAAATTTCTTCATTCGATTATAAACCTTATAAAGTTACACATTGAGTTCGAAATCGATTGAGGAAATTTGACAGTTTTGTATAGCACGACCTGTCCGCCACTGTACGACTAAAATCACTGATAACATTATGAGTATGTACCTCTAGATTTTTGAAATCTTTGTGCGTATTTCTACCGTTAGCTCGTGAAAAAAGCTGCACGTTTCACATAGTTTCCTCAAAATTGTGGATACCAACAATTGTTCAGATCGTGTTACCATCTTACCATGATCCCACTGATCTGCTTCCCCTGTCAAAGGTTTGCGAAGGTGACACTGCAGTCACTATATTGTAATTTTATCTAAGCGATTGGGACGCAACGTACTTACAAGATGATAATGATGGAAGGGATTATGGGTAAGTTAACATTTTTGCTTGTCCCCTAATCCTTCGTTCTTAGTTTTTACCTTCTGAGCTGCTCAAAAAACATACTCATCATCATTTAATTTTTCCCGGTTGCGTACCAACTTCATCGCTTTTAAGCCCAGGGTACGCTTGGACCTATGATCAGAAGTAATTACAATGAAGCGACTGCCGTCTGACCTTTGCAACCCTTAGACAGTGGAACCAGACCAACCTAAATCATGTTTACACGTTTCACTGTGCAGGTTTCCTCGAGATGTTTTCCTGACTGGCCGAGCTAATGTTAAAAATATGCACATAGAGATGAAAAATGCATGCTCAGATTCGAACCAAGGCCTCCTGTATGGGAGGCTCGTTCCGAACCACTGAGCTACCATCGCTCATTCTCGTCTACCACCTAATCATATACAAAATACCTCTTTGAGAAGCTCTTAAAGTTAGAATCTTTTGGGTATTTGGGCGTGAGTCTTCATTTTAATTATTACCTGCTTCTTAATCCTAGACCTGATTCTTGAAGATTCACAGAGAAATCTTCCGAAACCATCGAGAATATACCTGTCGCATCCAAACAAGAAAGGTGTACAACGCGTGTGAAAGCGACAGGTATAAAGATTTGGTCGTAAATTCTGTGTTGTTGTAGGCTCTCTGGATTCGGGAGGTATTATTACATTTCAAGCGATTTCCGTCTGTTCTTTGCAACACTAAACAGAGAAACCAAGTTGATCACAAATACACGTTCATAATTATTTATTATCTGCATGGTTAATTAAGTAAATACATTTTACTGCACACAACATATTACACAAATACCTATGATACAAATAAAACGTGATACTGCGTATTATGAGAGATGTACAAAGAAGAAGGAAATATCGTTCTCAAGCGATCTCTTCGATTATAGACATCAGTTTATTTTCAAAAGGATATAGTCTGCGATTTATGTCTCGGATCCCGACTCTAAGCTCACCCACATAATACTGGCCGCTACTTCTAATGTTCGTTTAAAAATGTTTTAAAAGGAGCTTAGAATAAACTTTACTTCTGTATTTTAAAATAATATGGAAAACTATTCTGTAATTTAAATAATAACATTGATACTGAGACTATTACATAGACTATTTACTGTTATTGAATAATAATAAAGCAGTCATCATCATCATCATCATCAGCCCATTTAAGTCCCCACTGCTGGGGCACGGGCCTCCCTCAATCACATGAGGGGTAATTGCCATACTCACCACGCTTGGCAGACGGGTTTGCGAGGGTATTGAAATGCAGAGTTTTCCTTCTCTGGGTGCTAATGATCATGCCAGCAGCTTTACCTTAGTCGCCTTTTACGACACCTCGGTAAGAGTAAGGGTGGCCTATTCTACTCTGCCGGGGACCACACGGCTTTATAAAGCAATAAAAATAAAATAAAGCAGTAATTTCTTAATAATACTCTTACCTAACTTTTAACATTTTTCTTGATACTAAACGCAAAGACTTGCGGCGGACGAAAGAGTATTTCAAATCGAAACCCTATATTTTATTGTAAAGAGTGTGTTCATTATAACAGTAGCTAGAAAGTTTTTAGTCATAAACATTTATTAAATTTATACCTATTATTTTTAAGAGACACTAAAATTTTACGTTTCTTGGTTATGAAAATAAAGAAATCCGTATTGTAATATCTAGGTATATTATGTAAGATATAACTTGGTCTCACTACTACACAGATATCACTTAAGGTGACGGGTAGGGAACACTAGCGACGCCAATCGATTTTAATTATTAGCTACTAAACCGGATCTATTTTAAACAATTTCGGGGTTACAACCTCTCGGCAAACACTTATACAATTAATAATAACCATGCACAAATGTTCGGTACGTTTTTTTTGCCACGTACGCGTTGGACCCAACATTTGTGCATGGTTATTTAATAAATCATCATCATCATCCTCCTGCCCTTTTCCCAGGTTATCTTATTATATATCTTATTATTTAATAAATAGTATAAATGTTTGCCTAGAGGTTGTAACCCCGACATTGTTTAAAATAGGTTTAGTAGCTAAAAGTTAAAATCGATTGGCGTCGCTAGTGTGCCCTACCCGTCACCTTAATTAGTTTTGATGACTGCTATCGTAGTATTGGTACTGGTAGACAGATACACAATTTATTTTGCTAATGTCAAGTATAAAAGACTTACTTCGGTGAATTCGCCTTCTTAATTAAGCTAGGTTTCATGACATGTGACTATCTCGACCTTACTATATAAGTATCTCCT
Organism: Marasmia exigua; assembly: GCA_019059595.1. Taxonomy (NCBI): domain Eukaryota; kingdom Metazoa; phylum Arthropoda; class Insecta; order Lepidoptera; family Crambidae; genus Marasmia; species Marasmia exigua. The sequence goes on along the minus strand of CM032475.1, from coordinate 10,111,117 downwards.
ATTATTCTTCAAACTTCTACTAACGATAATCTTCCGGTTTCCGGTAAGTAATCTATACGTAGAAGCAAAACACTATCTGCCTCTGGCTAGAGGTTTGCATTCACATAAAAAGTGTTTGGTTTGCGTTATTTCCGTTTTCCGTTTCAAGTTATTATTAGCGTCCTAGAGTGTTCATTATTGCCCCCAAGTAAATGTTTATCCAGGCCTTGGTTTTATCTCCGAAGGCTTTTGAATTATCCATTCTTTGTCTACCCCTGCATTCCTTTATATGCTTTGCATTTAATATTTCCGGAAGGCTATATTGATGGTTGTTTTGTTACGTGCCTGCATACATTTATATTAACCCCCCTCAACATTTTGTACCGGGAAGCGTGACCTTTAGCTCAGGCGAGTGGTAACGGCGTGTGTCCTTCGACGCGAGGCCGCGCGCCATCTGAAAAACAACCGCTTGTTTCATGGAAGAAATAAAAAGCATGTAAGCGGCTCTTCTTAGCTTATCGATGGAAAGTTTTTCCAGATAGTGTCGCTTGAACAAAGTTAGAACAGCAGTAAAGTATCAGCCTATAAACTGTCCCACTGCAAAGGCCTCCATCATAGAAATCAAGTTATCGCTACTATGATGGGGTTAGGCTTAATCACCACGCTTGCCAAATGCGGATTGGTGATCACAAACCCGAGTTATGTTCGAAAAATTCGAAACATACTTTTCGCTCGACCTGGGAATCGAACCCAGGACCCCGAGATCACGGCCCGGTACTTAACCCACTAGACCATCAGGGCGTTACAGAATAGCAGTAACTTTATAAAATTAGTTATAACCTGATTTATGGATTACTATTAGGTATAGCCATCTCTATACCAAGCTTAAAACTTTTATAAGCTTTAATATGTTATGATTAAGACGACAATTCATCTCGCACATTACAGTGTCAAAACCTCGTACCTACTAATCCTCGATCTGGAGGTCTACTACGCCAAACGATATCGAATTATTCGCAACGATACGACAGTTGTTCGAAATATTCGCTAATACCCTACTATAAGAAATGTTCGTAATCTGTATCGATTATCATAAGTATAGACAATTTACTTTCGTTTTATTCCAATGTTCGTGAACGAATGATTGTAAAATTTAAAAAAACAATTGGCTGTTTGGCTTATTATTCTTCAGTGTGGACCATAAATGCCTGAAAAAAAATGAATGTCACAAATCTTTTTTGTATAAAAAGTGTGTTTTCAAAAGTTTTATAAACACAGAGTACTTTTAATTAGTTACAAATACAAATAATAGTGTTCTGTGCTACAAATTTTATTTGGATAAATTAGTAAACTTGTGAGTATTAACCAGTGAACTAACAATTGCGTGTATTTGCCGTATTTATTTATCTGGGTGTTCTTTTCTGATCGATCATTAACAAACATGGTTTTAATGTTTTAGAATTATGTCGAGCTGCAGTGTTATATTCTTTGATTTATGTATATCAAATCCAATCGTCCACCACAACCGAAATCTATTCAACAGTGGTAAAGGAAGATACTAGTCCGGAGAAGAAAATATGGGTCATTAAATTCAAAATCACAACGAAACGATACTCTTCACGATAACATCAGAGACGTCGTAGCAATGTTCGTCGATTTGACGTTGGTGAAGCTGTCAAATTCAATTATTCGTATCGATAAAAGCTGTGTTAGAGTAGGGTTTTTGTAAGAACTGTCAAAGTAATATCGTTCGTAGATTCGTATAAACGACAGTCGATACGATGTTACTTATAGTAGGTCTCGACACGATTATTGGCACGATATATCGTTTATCGTTTGGCGTAGTAGACCCACTGAAGTTATTACTGTACCTACTTCAAGCTCATGTCATCCCGTCCCAACACGTAATGTTAAAAGGGGCTGCACGAATTTTGTTCCGGGTCTATTCATAGTTTGCGATTTTTAATAAACGGGAAAGAGGATTGATAACAGACTTGATAGCTATCGGTCGTGGTGATAACGAGAATGCTAAATTTTTGGTTCAAATTGGTTATAAATAAAAGCTAACCTATATCATGATGATGTTAGTTGTCTATATTCAGTTCTTAACCCTTTTCAGAAAATTAGTAGTCAATTAAGGGTTGCCTTTGTGTAAAGATATTGCTTTGCCCACTTACCGGTCTGTTAACTGCATAACGAGGCACATGCGCACAATATTATAGTATGCACCAGAGTGTGCGAAAAAAAAAAGTTTACTCTTTTTGCCTACGCTCATATTGCGTGACCGACCGAAGAGAGACCAGTCACAGGACCAACGAGACACGGGGTATAAAGCCAGTGGCGTAGCGTGACTTGTCGTGGCCCCGGATAAAAAAATGTTTGGAGGCCCTTATATGGGGCTAAAAAAAATTTACAAAAGAAAAAAATATTGTGAAGAGAAATATTTATTTTTCGTTAACATAATTTAACCATTTTACAAATAAAACTCTACACAGTCCTACTCACAATCCTTCACTGTCCAATCCACCCGCCTCTGGAACAACATACCCCTATCCATCCGGCAATCCGAATCCCTCTCTATTTTCAAGTCCCGAGTTAAAGATCATTTCTTATCTTTCTAAGCCTTTGTATTTCCTATCATTGTCTCCTATTTCCCTGGTTACGTATCTATCAATCCAATAAACTGTTAGTGTGTATGTTTATTTGTTTTGTAATGTAGTAGTATGTTTTAGTATTTATAGCTAGTATATATTTATTTAATATAATGTATGTATGTATATACCATACTCGTATTTATACAATGTCTTTTTTTTTTCTCTCTCTTTTTCTGACTTGCACTGCCTTACCCCTTTTCTTAATTCGCTATACTTTTCCTCTACCCTGAGGTTGTCTGGAAGAGATCGCTATTAGCGATAAGACCGCCTACATTGTTTTAGTATAATAACTTAGGCTAAGATAGTGTAATTTTGTGCAATAAAGTGTATCTATCTATCTATCTATCTATAAAAAAGATTTGAACTTTTGCACGCACGCTTAAGGCGGGAAAAAAGTAATTTGTCATTTGAAAAATAAAATAAATTAGAAAGTTTTTATTTTTTTCCTTACACATTTTGAGGGCCCCCATGGCCCGGGGCCCCGTATAATTGATACGGTAGATACGGCGGTAGCTACGCCCCTGTATAAAGCTGTCTACGTCCGCTGACACTATTTTCTTAACAGTGCCCACCCACCACTGACTTTTTGTTGGACCGATAAATCGGTATAGCTGATTTTTCATACGATTTCTAACCGACTTTTTGTAAGACGTGACAATCAATCAATCAGCCTATCGCCGTCTACTGCTGAACGAAGGCCCTCCCCGAAGAGCGCCAAACAACTCGGTCCTGAGCAGTATGCATCCAGCTCACATCAGCCATCTTTCTCAAATCGTTAGTTCATCGCGCCGTAGGGCGTCCATCATTGCGCTTCGTCATGTACCGACCACTCCACTCCAGTACGTTTTATAAGACGTGTGCGTTACGCTATTGATATCCAGTAAATTCAATGTCTCTTCTACAAAAAATCTGTGACCGATTATTATCGGTCTTGGGTGGGCATCCTTACGACTACTCATAGATTCTGAATGCAATCCGTAACCTCACTATGCGTGGGAAGAGGCGTTCCTGCAATCCACACAATACAATTTGCTACTCCCACTCCCGCATACAACGGTACCTATTAATATAGTTATGACGTAAAAGTTGAAAACTAAAAAGAAAATTCATTTTCTTCTTTTCGGATTTTTATTCCATCAAGGATATTACTTATCCGATTTTCCAGCTTTAGTAACAATATATTTTATTTATTGTTCGGTTTTGTTCCGAAATGGGAGGGCATTGACACTATTTGTTATTAAAGGAATTAGATTATCGTCAGCTTTTTGGGAAAGTAATTGAACGAGTGCATTTGAACTGAGTGGAGTGGTTTAGTGAAATGGGTTAATGGTCGACCCAAGTAATTAAAAAAGGGCTAGACCCAGTGGTGGGATTTGAATGACAAATGAGTAAGGTTGTATCGTCGTTAGGGATTATTTACCAAAGTTGTGAACATTATAATAAGAGATTATAATATATGAAAGGTTGGTAAATATTATATTTTATGTACAAGTGATTTGATGAGAAATTAGCATGGGTCAACACAACATACTGGGACAGTTACACATTGGGTATACTTACAATTTGTCAAATTTCTGCATAACATTTTCACCTTAATGATGTTCGAAATTAAGTTGATAGTTTTGTTTTTTCGAAATGTGACAGATTCTATAGCCCCAGGTGTTGCTGTCTGTAGTGTGTAGAGTTGACTTTGTTTCAAGTATAATATACACAATGAGAATTTATTTTGATGAGTACTTCAACACAGAGGGCCAATAAGGTTTTCATGGAGAAGGCTTTTGATCATAACTTCACAACATTTCATCATCAATCCCTGCTCTTCTTCTTTCTTTTTAGATTATCAGAGGCCTATCTAATTATATTGGTAATTAATATACATGTGGATGCAAGTAATAAGTCAAAGTAAAAGTTACTTAGGATCTCAAGAATCGCAAAGTAATTTACGAGACCTAGTCTGCTCTATACAATAGGAAATTGGAATGGTGCCAAGGACTCTCTTCTTATATGTTTCATCATAATATTTCAGGACTAGATACGGGAAATCTCGCAAATCTTTAAACGTAATATTCACTTTAGTACATTAGGATTATGCTTGTATATTTTGCTTGCTTTTTTATGTGATAGGTGGTAGACGAGTAGACGGATCACCTGATGTAAGCGATTGTCGCCATCCATGGACACCCGCGACACCAGTGGAGTCACAAGTGCGCTGCCAAACTTTAAACCTCCCTTTCCCCCGGATTAGGCCTCCGGTACCCTCACTCACGCAGCAAAACACAGCAAAGTGCTGCTTCCGGTAGGTATTCCGGAGGAGGTATAACTCTGGTTATATACGAGACGGCCTATTCATGCCGAAGCGTGGCTCTCCCACGGTCAAATTGTATGCCAGTTCTTCTTAATAGGGAAACACCTACATTTTGATTTGTAAAATAAGAATTAGATTTCACCCTTGAACAAAGACGAAACGAGGTAAAAGGGTTAACAAGCCAATGTTTCACGGAAAAGAGCTCAATTTTGCAGTTAAACGGTTAAAAAAATATTCAATCAATTAGCAAAATTGAATCAATCGCGTAATTTCCTATTAGGCATGACAATGTTGTTAAACAAGGCCATTGATATATTTCTGGACGCCCCTTTAATTGGTGATTATGCTGTAAAATCAGCCAGTACTGGTGTTTATCCATCCCTTTTGTTAGACTGTTCGCCCGTGTAACGATAATTGACCAATTCCAAATACTTATCTACCAATCCTACGGGCTCTATTAATTAACTTATTGATCGTATACAGGGTGGAAAAATACATTGGGCCCTAGAGGGAAACTACCTTAAATATTTACGTTATAACGATTTACTTAAAGGAAACATTATATTATTTCTAAAACTGCACTCAACTTTTTTTTTGTATCGCCCGGAAAGCGAATCAAAAAAAAATTAAAAATTAAAATTGGCTATGTTATTTCACTAGTCGATACAGTCATTATAAGGATAAATTTTCTTCACGAAAACTTAGGTCTGACACTCGTATTTTGTGTAAGATATCCGTTTTTTCCATCCTGTATAATCATCGTAGTTTTTCGGGTAGTTACAATCGACATCATCCTAAAATTAGTAAGCTTTAGCAAGTTTTTATCACAAAGACTACAACTATTGAAACGTGACGTTTATTGCTTAGCATTTTATTAACTTAAAAGAAAACTTTTATGTTGGATATCCAAATTTAAATAGCGTGGAGCATTATTATTATGTATTATTTATGCATCAATTTCAGTATTAATATGTAATTTCTCTTTGATGCCTCAGTAAATACCTACTGAAGCAAGATTACGAAGTTTTAATAAGGATGAGGCCCCGCCTTGTGTTTTGTCTAAAGGCCTTTGTAAGCCAACAGTGTTTGTACATTGGCGTGTATTTGGTACAGGGTATAAGGTCCAACGCAAACGCGAGCCTTTTTGCTGCAGTTTTAATTTATGTATTAAAATAGAAAGTACAGTCGCCTGCAATGAAACATTTATACTGGCCAAATTTAGTTCATATTTGAATGGGGTTGCATACTTATTAGTACACGTGACTGTACGTAGTCCTGCCTGAGCTGTTTACGACTACATTACTCGAACAGAGAAAAATGTCACGTTGACGATTTGATGTACAATATCGAAACCGTACTGGCAAATATACAAACGTGAAAGCCTTGAATGATTTGCGATGTGAAGAAGTGTTTGTCCAGACGTGTCGTGGAAACGAAATTGTCATAAGCCCATAGCACTACAAGTTTCTTGCTTTGACTGTGTCGTGTTATACACCGATGACAGGTTTCTAGATTTAACTGTGTCGTGTTACGCACCCGACAGATAAATGATCAGAGAGCTGCGCAGCCTTTATATTGTTACGGACGAAAATCGCCCGTCTGCGCAGGGTTCAAGTGTTAATAAAGGGTAGTAATTGTAGCTAACTATTAAAATTGTCTGAGAACGCCATCAATAGTGCCTCTTAAACAAGAATAAAGGGTTTTGTTACAGCATTAACGCAACCTCTACAAACTAACGACTGGTGTAGTGCGGACAGGTTCAAATTTAATTGCCATTAGGTAGTTACTACCCCGAGTGAAGGTATTCACTCACACTACTCAAGCCTATTATCATCATCATCTTAGCGTAAAATCCCGGTTAAGTCTGGCGCTTCGGTGCCCGGGGTCGGCCTTCCTATCTCCTCCATTTCGCACGGTCATTCGCATCCATTGTAGTGAGGCATGTCCTTCCTTACAACGACAAGCCAAGCTTTTTTTTTAATTCAAAACTGTGATTAAATTTACTTAGCGTTAAATTTGTACTTCACTACTTTAAACCCTTTTTTTTCGAATAATGTATGGAATATATTTATTATCGGACATTTCGTTCAACCCTCCTCGCAACAGAAGTTAATAGCCGTAGTGTAGGTAATGATAGCGACATGTACCATCTGTTTATTCCTTGTTGTTCTTGATGAGTTTCTTCATTATTCTGCAAATTCTCAGCGTAATGGGGTCCTTCACTCTGACTACATTTTATCACATTGTATGCTTCACGCTATGTGTAAGCTCTGGGGTTTTTGACTGTGCCAGTGTCAGTTTCTGAAATTGATATCAACGTTCTGTGAAAACATTTAAACAGCTTCGTTTGCATGATTATAGATAGATAGAGAGATATATACTCTTTATTGCACAACATACAAAACTTAAAAGCTAGCTATACAGAGATACAATGTACAATTTAGGCGGTCTTATCGCTGGGAGCGATCTCTACTAGACAACCTTCAGGTAAAGGACATTAGATAGAAGAGGGGAGGGTGGTGCAATCCTTTTGATTTTGAATATTGATTAAGTAAATTTATAGTATAAATACATATATCTAGATAATAAATAAATAAATAAACACGTTATCATATACGAATGTTAACTTACTATAATACTATATTATTATATTTACTATTACATTATTATAAATAACCGATTTAATATAATAACAATAGAAGGAGTAGATCTTGTTATCAATCCCGATTGACTTGTTCCGTCTTAGATTGTATATTGTATTTATCATCACCATGAACCGATGGTAGTAAAGCACCGTTCGAACAGGTGTACCTACCTGAATTAGTACGAATCGATTGCTCTCGCGAACGAGCGTAAAAATTTATCAGCCCCAAATTAATTAAAGAACGCTCAATGAGGGGAGGCGCCTGGCTATTTCGAATAATAAAAAAGTGATTAACTGAATATCTCATCGCAATAGGCCCGTAATTGTACGCAAATACTTTTCGCAATTTCTTTAAATGACCGTTTGCTATAGATCAACATTCAAGTTTTAATGTTCTTGTAATTATTTAAAGAAGTTTATTAATAATATGCTTGGTTTAAATACCTGCTATCACGCATTGAAAAGAGGTAGATATGATAATGCTATCTTCTACTTCGACACAATTTGAGTCTCAGACACAACTCACCGCTCTATTAGACAACTATATCCTAAATCCACTATTATTAGACAACTATATCCTAAATCCACCTTTTTTAAATACGTCCCCTAGGTTTATTATATTAGTGGGACAGAACAGGCTCAAATAATAATAGCTTGTGAAACATCATACAGCAAATTGGTATAGCCAAAATAAATACTTAAGTACATATCAATCGAGAGCTATATTAATAACATAATCCTGATATCATAGACCTAGCATCCCATGAAAAGAAACTGAACTCATTATCGGTTTCCTTAGAAAACGCTTTGAATAGAAAATTTCCGGTCACGTTCTATGGGTGAGGATATCCACTGAGATTCAAGCTTCCTTTAACGGGCTAGGGAACCAGTTAAACGGATATAAACTTAATTTGTTTAAACTAATATGTGATGGTCAGATGGGTACTGTAGCGATGACATCACTAGTGATGTAACGATTTTGAACTCCTCCGTTGCTAGCCGTATTAACATATGGACAATATTTTAAAGGAAGTTTTTCTATTTTTGAAGAGGTAACTTTTGTCAATGTGATTGCCAACAGATCTGATACTGGATCACCATTTACCTCAATGTGGATCACTTGTAAAGTTCTATTCTGTTAGGATAGAGGGTACAACTAGCCCGACCTCCGTAGGGCGCTTATCGAATAGGGGTCACTCCCGGAGGAGTCGGAAGATTATAGAATTGTGTTAAAAAATTGTCAATTAAGTGAAAATATACGTTGTAGACATTTATTATTTCGGTAAAGAAAACTAAACAATGTGCAGAAGCGTAAAGATATTTAAAATTTGTTATAAGTTCGCTCAATGAAATTCTTGGTAGGCATAGAATTATAATTCTATGTTGGTAGGTAACAATATTTTGCACCTATCGAATATTGTAGACCCAAGATGTTTTTTAATTTTTTTTTCATTTTATTGGTAAGAAACTCAACAGCTTATTTGTAACAAACATATACAAAAAATTCACACCTCGTAACACACTTAGCCAATAACAGAGTTTCATAGCATTTTATGATTCTTACGAAGCAAAACGAAATTAACTTAATCATACTACTTAATATTAATATTATTAACAAGAGTTATATCATCAATAAGACTATATCGGTGTCTTTATCATACCACCAGGAAAGCGGAATGCCGGAATGGCCTTAATTTATATTGTTTCCTGCGAAGAAAGACTTGCCAACCCAATCTAAAGCATTTGAGGCAATTACATATTGACATTACTAGCATATATATTATGCACATATAAATATATTATTAACGGAAAGATAATAAACTTAATAAATACATATTTATACATAAAACAAACATATACATAATAATACATAGAATGTTACAAGGGTAATCCTTGTAACATCTTCTTGGGTCCACAATATTCGATGTGTGCAAAATATTGCTACTATGTACTTGCATGCTTGCACTGCAGCACAGCGCGGCACACGCAGTCCTGGTTTTACCGTCATAGACTGCAGCCTAGTCTAAATTACTATATTTCTAAGGGCTGTATATGAGGCAACTAAAGTGACTTCTACTGTGTGTTTCGTGATATTTTGATATTAAATCGTGTAATAAGTAGCTTGTATTATATTTTTGTTGTTAAATGGCATTTTATGATAAAAAAAATGTCTAGCTTCTGAATATTATATCTGGATTATTTATTGCTAATCATTCGTCCATTGTATGAACGAACTGCTTTATGACAATTCAGTCATTCAAATCTGTCAAAATCAATGCTGATTCCGTTCAGTCGTTCTAAAATCGTCTAGTGGAGCACTATGGGACATCCCTGTCTGATACGTAGTATCTTCTACTTAGTTTGTGTGTACGACTAGTCGGACCTCCGAAGGTCGCTTATCGACACAAACTAAGTAGAAGATATAATCGAATAACAGTCACTCTCGGAGGATACCTCGTGCGAGTGCCTATTGTTGCTGAAACCATTTATTGCAGATTTCCTTGGAATAAACATATATCAGAGTATCTTACCATAGCAGGGCGACAGTGCCTACTCTGTAAATCCTGTTTTCAGTAGCTCAGTGTTTCAGATACGAGGGTTCGTGGTTTGAATTCTAGCATGCACCTCTGGATTTTCAAATCTATGTGCGTATTTCTACCATTAGCTCGGCGGTGAGATAAAACATCGTGAGGAAACCTGCACGTTTTAGATAGTTTATGAAACGTGTAACCATGATTCCGTTGGTCTGATTCCCCTGTTAAAGGGTTGCGAAGGTCAGACGACAGCCGCTTCATTGTAATTACTAGACTTCCTAAATCTTGAATCATGACCCTAGCGTAGGTACCCCGGGGTCCAGAGCGACAGCTTTGGTTGCAACCGGGAATTACTCGATAAGATAAGGAGGACTGTACATAGTCAGAAAACACAGCCGTAAATATAACAAACACCACGAAGACGTCATATTACGTCATCAGTTTATCTAGGTCTTAACTCATCAGTCATCGCAAAGCATGTTTAATATATGTTGCTACTTTACACCAGCATTCCTGGGGCTAATTTAGCCATACAATTGCCACTTCACTATGACTAAATAAAGTAACGACACACCCTGGTCGTACTTATGATGATTAATGAAACCCACGTGCGCGTTGTGCGGTTGTTTCAATTCTAAGTCTATGGCCTTACAATGTTTAGTTTTCCATTAGCATGGTAGACATGTCTAGGCCCTTCCATTATCTTATACCAACGTATAATATGGCCTTTGTAAGTTACAAACAATTCCATGGGAAAACATTTCCGCTGACATTCAAAAGTAGGTTAAAAGAATATAGGTTCTAAATAAATTGTTTAAACAAAAATGTGGGCGATACAATCCGTTTTATGCTTATGTCAACACATGCCTTCGAGCGTAAAACTGACCTAAATTACGAGTTTAAACATATTCGCCACGATATGAATACAAATTCTAATAAAGTCATTTACATCGTTATTGCTAAACAGTTTTTGCCCTTATTTATTGAAACATAAGGGATGGCTCGAACGGATAATTTAGCGCAATTCTGGATGCGTGATTATCAGGCCGCATCGTTTACATTCGATCACGCAAAGAGGGTTGCAGTACCTACTCTTGTCATGATTGCCAATGCTGAAGAAAAGTTATACCGGAAAATGAAGAATTTAGGAAACACTTCGTTCTTAGGAAATGCGATCGCGATTAATAACTTTGTTCAGAACCAAATGGCTTTGTGAATTAGGTAGTAGATAATATTCTGAGTCATATCTTATCAAATATCTTATAAGCTCTTTCTTATTAGCTTATTACACTTAGCTCCGTAAGTAGCTATTTCTGTAATGCCTAGTACTTATTGTTTGTGTATTTTATTGCAATAAAGTATATATATATATACCTAAGCTTGCCGTGTGGTCCCCGGCAGAGTAGAATAGGCCAGGCCACCCTCACTCTTACCGAGGTGTCGTAAAAGGCGACTAAGGTAAAGCTGCTGGCATGATCATCAGTCACCCAGAGAAGGAAAACTCTGCATTTATATCAAAACCCTCGCTAACCCGTCTCCCAAGCGTGGTGAGTATGGCAATTACCATTACATTAAAAATGCAATTAATCATTATCATTATGTACATTTAACAGAGACACAGCTTGTATTGTCTAGTTACACAATATTTTAAATAAAATAAAAATATAATCAAGTTTTAATCGCTTACCATCAGGTGATCCGTCTGATCGTCTGTCACCTATTACATTAAAAAAAAAGTGTCGTTCATAATTTTTGGTATTCGCAAATGCACTCAATTTTGTTACTAATTTCAAACAGACATCTGTCTGGTTCTACTCGCACGTAAGGGTCGCGGGTGGCGCGACAGAGAAAGCGAGATGTCCGAGGAACGGCGATTTTTGCATCGAATTTGAACTGAACTACGCAGGACTCTTAAGGTTGCGTATCGCTGATAATTCCGCTTTCTTTGTATTTAGTTACTTATTGAAATATCTAGTTACCTTTGAAAAGAGGTATGTTGTGTGCAATCGAAGTATATTCATAACATTCTATTAATTAGTGATTTATTACATTTTATCTGTTAATAAAAGCTATGAAAATTATAAACAACAAAGTTGTTATCAGAATTATTTCTTTATTAATAGTATAGAAGATAGGTTCTACATTCTTTGTGGAAGTGTGATGCCCATAATAAGCAAAATATGTAGATACTTGTACATCAGGTCATTAGGCTTATATCACCTTACAGCCTCTTTATAAAAAGTGTAATAAGTTGTTATGACATTCTTTGTGATATTATCTTAAACGAATAAGGATATTAAATTATATTTAAAAGTTGTGTGTGTGTATAAAAATTCTAAATAATATGAATTTCGCTTACGTGCACCGATTATTGGAATTCAACTCCGAGAAAGAAAGAAAGAAAATTTTAGTATTGCTTTTGGCTCTGAGACAAGTCACTCTCAAATTTAACTTCAAGCAAGCTTCGAGTAGAACTAGGCATCAAACGATGCCTTGTGTTAGCTGTAACAAATTGCCGACACGTCCTCGAGTCACGTAATCTCCTCAGATGTTTGGGAATGCTATTAAGAGCTCAGGCCCCGTTTGACTTCGGCTACCAAAACGGAGAAAGAAAAAATAATGTCGTTGGGTTGAGCCACTCAACCCTAGAATAGAGGAATGGCGATGTAACGGCCGCATCGGGACCACGGATAAAGTGGTTGCGCAAAGTTTAGGTAGATCTAAAGTTCGATAGTCAGCCTAGACGGTTTCAGGAAACAATTTTTTATCGCGTAAATGCGCTCTACTTATAAGTCCTATATAATAATACCAATAGAATTTACCTCCTGGTGAATACCTATAAGACATTCATTGTAATTGGTTCCGTATTAAGACAGCTTCTTCCGAATAAAACAAAACAAAATAAATAAAATAGAGATCAGGTATAGTACGAGTACATATAGACCACTCCTATTAGGCCTAATCATGGGTAACGGCTAAATCTGCTTGACCTAATATAATTCAGCACCGTCCGAGCTTTCCTTGGAGCTCAAGTAATGCAAGTGGCCCTCTCGCTGGCCTTTGCATAAATAGCTTCTTTCGCCTTTCACACTTCGCGAGGAATTGTTAATCTTTTAGATCCTTAATGCGCTTTATTTGCAATGGACAACATTTCAAAATTGCTAAGCTCTGAAACAAAAAATACCAATTCTTTATTTACTTTTCCGGTGCTCGAATATATATTTATTCATTTTTATATTGCTTAGTTACTGAGAAAAAAATTAAAAACTAAAAAACGTAAGATGACGTCATCGGACGGCAGAATGTAAAATATTTCTTTGCTTAGCACATTATAGTTTTAATTTTTCCAAAATGCCAAACCCATGACATGCCACTGTCAAAAAAAAGACAACTTGTCAACGTTGAATGAATGAATGACGTTGACAATGTTGACACTAGTATTATTTACCTTTGACAGTAGTACCTTTTTTTTATTAAAACAATGATAAGCAAAGGAATATCGCTGTATTCAGCCGTCCGATGACGTCATTTGGCGCTTACGTCTATTTAGAATATAAAGAATTTCAATAATCATTTTATGTATGAAAATGGACAAATTTTGAAAAAAGAGAAAATATGGGTCTGTTCATTTTATGTCTATTTTCATATAAAAAAACAATATGGACATGTTAAAAATATGAAATGTTGTCCATTCTAATTAGCAATTGTACATTCAGATCAACTAATTTTTTATTAATGATTTTTACTGCAGCATTATTGGCTGTAATGGTCAATGTAATGTAAAGTGGACTCCTGTTTCCGCACTTATACTCCTATTTGGTCCATTGTGCGTATTCTGTAATGGAAATAGAGGAATAAGTTTTCTTGATGGCTCTACCCTTTTCTTCGCCAATGTTATATGAAATAATTTATAAAGTGGGTAGTCAACTCTAGAAGTAAGTCAAAGTGTTTAACGTTTAAGGACCTACAGATTTTGCTTTTAACTAAATCGCAGGTTTTAAGACAGTGCATGTAATTTTAGTTAACCATATAAGTTTGTGATTTGATGAAAGTATTTCACCAACTATTTAGCCCCATTACTAGGCAACAAAATGTTAAACATTTTGCTTACCTACTTACGATCGTATTTTTCATGACGAAACTATAATTGTTTTGTTAATATCAAAGTTGCAAGATTGCGATTCGCCCTTTCCGCTATCGTTAATCCACGTACCATAAAGGTCTTAAAACATGGCCAATGTCTTCATTTAGCTGTTTCTGCGTGAGAACTTGAATGCATTACTGAAGTGGATTCTTTTTACGCTCGGAGTAAGGTGGAAAGCAATTTCGCTGAGAGGCTCCTCTCACCGTCCTCTGGCCGTATGCAAATGTGCGGCGGCGTGGGGCCGGCGACGCGTAAATATTTTGTGGGGACCACATTTATGACGGTGTTATTTTGATTCACGTTTGCGTGAGGTAGAATAGGGATGCAATTTTAAGACTCAGAAAATGAAGTATGTTAAGTATGTGCAGTTTAAGGTGATTCTACCTGCTCTCCATACGAGCCAACTATTTGACTCATACGAGTAAACAAGTGAACGCAAAACAAAAACGAATATACTACATTATCGGGTATGTAAGGTAGTGCAACATCATTAAATTTCGCAAAGATTATAAAATACAAAAAAAATGCTAAATTCAATAAGCTTAGATATCATCGTCAGCCCATTTAAGTCCCCACTGCTGGGGCACGGGCCTCCCTCAATGACATGAGGCGTAATGGCCATACTCACCACGCTTGGGAGACGGGTTAGCGAGGGTTTTGATATAAATGCAGAGTTTTCCTTCTCTGGGTGACTGATGATCATGCCAGCAGCTTTACCTTAGTCGCCTTTTACGACACCTCGGTAAGAGTGAGGGTGGCCTGGCCTATTCTACTCTGCCGGGAACCACACGGCAAGCTTAGATATATATATATATATATATATATTTCATCAAATCACAAACTTATATGGTTAACTAAAATTACATGCACTGTCTTAAAACCTGCGATTTAGTTAAAAGCAAAATCTGTAGGTCATTAAACGTTAAACACTTTGACTTACTTCTAGAGTTGACTACCCACTTTATAAATTATTTCATATAACATTGGCGAAGAAAAGGGTAGAGCCATCAAGAAAACTTATTCCTCTATTTCCATTACAGAATACGCACAATGGACCAAATAGGAGTATAAGTGCGGAAACAGGAGTCCACTTTACATTACATTGACCATTACAGCAAATAATGCTGCAGTAAAAATCATTAATAAAAAATTAGTTGATCTGAATGTACAATTGCTAATTAGAATTGCAAATAAAGCGCATTAAGGATCTAAAAGATTAACAATTCCTCGCGAAGTGTGAAAGGCGAAAGAAGCTATTTATGCAAATGCCAGCGAGAGGGCCACTTGCATTACTTGAGCTCCAAGGAAAGCTCGGACGGTGCTGAATTATATTAGGTCAAGCAGATTTAGCCGTTACCCATGATTAGGCCTAATAGGAGTGGTCTATATGTACTCGTACTATACCTGATCTCTATTTTATTTATTTTGTTTTGTTTTATTCGGAAGAAGCTGTCTTAATACGGAACCAATTACAATGAATGTCTTATAGCTATTCACAAGGAGGTAAATTCTATTGGTATTATTATATAGGACTTATAAGTAGAGCGCACTTACGCGATAAAAAATTGTTTCCAGAAACCGTCTAGCCTGACTATCGAACTTTAGATCTACCTAAACTTTGCGCAACCACTTTATCCGTGGTCCCGATGCGGCCGTTACATCGCCATTCCTCTATTCTAGGGTTGAGTGGCTCAACCCAACGACATTCTTTTTTCTTTCTCCGTTTTGGTAGCCGAAGTCAAACGGGGCCTGAGCCCTTAATAGCATTCCCAAACATCTGAGGAGATTACGTGACTCGAGGACGTGTCGGCAATTTGTTACAGCTAACACAAGGCATCGTTTGATGCCTAGTTCTACTCGAAGCTTGCGTTAAATTTGGGAGTGACTTGTCTCAGAGCTAAAATTTTCTTTCTTTCTCGGAGTTGAATTCCAAAAATCGGTGCACGTAAGCGAAATTCATATTATTTAGATTTTTTATACACATACACAACTTTTAAATATAATTTAATATCCTTATTCGTTTAAGATAATATCACAAAGAATGTCATTACAACTTATCACACTTTTTATAAAGAGGCTGTAAGGTGATATAAGCCTGATGACCTGATGTACAAGTATCTATTTTGCTTATTTTGGGCATCACACTTCCACAAAGAATCTAGAACCTATCTTCTATACTATTAATAAAGAAATAATTCTGATAACAACTTTATTGTTTATAATTTTCATAGCTTTTATTAACAGATAAAATATAATACATCAAAAAAAGAATAAGGCTATAAAAATCACTAATTAAAAGAATGTTATGAATATACTTCGATTGCACACAACATTACCTCCTTTCAAAGGTAACTAGATATTTCAATAAGTAACTAAATACAAAGAAAGCGGAATTATCAGCGATACGCAACCTTAAGAGTCCTGCGGAGTTCAGTTCAAATTCGATGCAAACATCGCCGTTCCTCGGACATCTCGCTATCTCTGTCGCGCCACCCGCGACCCTTACGTGCGAGTAGAACCAGACAGATGGCTGTTTGAAATTAGTAACAAAATTGAGTGCATTTGCGAATACCAAAAATGATGAACGAAACTTTTTTTTAATGTAATAGGTGGCAGACGAGCAGACGGATCACCTGATAGTAAGCGATTGAAACTTGATTATATTTTTATTTTATTTAAAATTTTGTGTAACTAGACAATACAAGCTGTGTCTCTGTTAAATGTACATAATAATAATGGTTAATTGCGTTTTTAATATAACAAATAGGCTGAAAATAGGTCGTTAACGTCGAAAAATTAACGAAATGTAATCGCATA